>CAWUFW010001356.1:5000-1205000 GCA_963921515.1 Calotriton arnoldi
CTCCCCATGTGGAAAGCAATGCCGGCTCCCGCAGGACGCGGGGAGCCGGCATGGTCCATGGGGGAGCTGGGGTCCCCCACGGACCCCAAAGGATAGGGCCAGCCCCGGGGATGGGGTCCCCAGGGCAAGTAGTGGCCCGGGAGGGGGCCACGCGGCCCCCTCCTCCAAATTATTAAATTAAAAAATTTAAAAAGGCCGGCCCCGGGGGATGGGGTCCCCGGGGCCTAAGGAGGCCTGAGGAGGGGGGCAACGCAGCCCCCCTCCATAAAAATAATTTTTTTAAAAGGTGGCAATGACCCGGGGGATGGGGTCCCTGGGCTGAAATTGGCCACGGGAGGGGGGCCCACGCGATCCCCTTCCCGTTCCCATTAAAAAAACAAAAAAAAACAAAGGGGGGCTCAGGCCCTGGGGGATGGGGTCCCCAGGGCCCAAAATAATTAAAAAGGGGGGCCACACAGCCCCCTTTAAAAAAAAAAAATCTGGCATCGCGCCGGAGGCCACGCCCCCTCCTTGTCAGCACTCTGCAAACGCGCCCTGGCGCGTTTGCAGAGGGGGAACGAATTCCCCTTGAATACTGGGGTCCCTGGGGGCCAACTAGCCCACCAGGAACATCCAGTATGCGCCAGGGGGAGTTAATCCCCCGAATTAGAACGCGCCACGGGGCGCGTTTGCACAGTGGTGAAGGGAGGGGGCGGGGCCTGAGGTGACATGTGTGCAAACAGGCCCCGTGGCGCGTTTTAAGATAGGAATTAAATCCCCTTCAATCCGGAGGGTCCCTGGGGGCCAACTAGCCCACCAGGTACCTCCAGTAAGCGCCACGGAGCTGCGTTGCAGAGTGTTGTAAAAAGGGGCGTGGCCTCTGAACACCTCTCTGCAACGCAGCTCTCTGGCGCATACTGGAGGTATCTGGTGGGCTAGTTGGCCCCTAGGGACCCTCGGGATTGAGGAGGAATTAATTCTCCAACTTAAAACGCGCCACAGGGCGTGTTTGCAGACATGTCACCTCAGGCCCCACCCCCTTCCTTCACCATTGTGCAAATATTCCTCTAAAATCAGCCGAAATACGAATTCCGATTTACTCACCTGTTATCAGGAGAGACAACAGTGCTGCATCTTTGAGCCCAGTACTAATCCTGAAAAGTAATTTTAACCGTACTTACCAGTAACTTGAATTTTCTTCCATAGGCTAACATTGACTGGTTTCACTTGGAAATTCTTCTAAGTGTGGAGTTTTGGAACTTTATAATATTCCTCTAAAATCAGCTGAACTACGAATTCCAATTTACTCACCTGTTATCAGGAGAGACCTCAGTGCTGCATCTTTCAGCCCAGTACAGATCCTGAAAAGTAATTCTAACCGTACTTACCAGTAACTTGAATTTCCTTCCATAGGCTAACATTGACTGGTTTCACTTGGAAATTCTTCTAAGTGTGGAGTTTTGGAACTTTAAAATATTCCTCTAAAATCAGCCGAACTACGAATTCCGATTTACTCACCTGTTATCAGGAGAGAACCCAGTGCTGCATCTTTTAGCCCAGCACTGACCCTGAAAAGTAATTCTAACCGTACTTACCAGTAACTTGTATTTCCTTCCATAGGAATCCATTGTCTGGTTTTCAGCAGAAAAGTTTGTGTCGATTTTCACAAACTACAAATATTCCTTAAAAATCGCCTGTATGACTTAAACGCATTCTTTCAACTGTTTACAGGAGATGCACCAGTGCTGGATCCAGGATCCACCACTGAGTAAGAAAAAGTAACGATAACACTACTTTCCTGCTAAGTGAATTTCCTCCCATAGGATAACATTGGTGATTCTATGTGAAAAAGTTTCTAAGTGTCAACTTTTAAAATACAATAATATTCCTTAAAAATCACTACTGTAACCAAAACGCTTTTACTCAACTGTTTACAGGAGATGTCCCAGGACTGAATCTAGGATCCAGTCCTGTGGTTAGAAAAGTAATCCATAAAGTAACTAATTGCATTTAACTAGAAATTCACATTGAGCTCAATGTTGCATTGTGTTTGAAATTGTGTTGCCCATTGCAACAACTGTTACTACTGTACTTAAAAGTCTATTGCCTATTTGCAAAGTATTTAAACTAAAGTAAATCATTCTGAGAAAGTATATTTTGTAATGTAATGTATAATGTAATTACAATGTAATTTAAAAAATAAAATATCTCAAAATAAATAGTTTAAAAAAATGTAGTAAATCAGTATCAAAAATAAATATAACAATTAATACATTTAAAAATTGTCATTTACAAAACCTTTGAAATTCACTGAAAAAAACCATAGGTTTCAGACATGTTATAGTTAGGAATTAGCATTTAAAAAACCTTTGAAATTCACTGAAAAAAACCATAGGTTTCAGGCACGTTATAGTTAGAAATTAGCATTTAAAAAACCTATGAAATTCACTGAAAAACCATAGGTTTTAGGGACAGTTATAGTTAGTTGGACATTGCACCCCTACAAAACCCGTGAAATTCCCCCGTTATAGTTAGTTCAGCTAACTATAACTCGCGCCCCCGCAATGCACTGCTGATGACGTCACATATTACATCACTCATGACATGGTCAGTGACATCACTGATGACATCACTGATGACATCTCAAATGACATCATGCAGTGACTGTTTCTGTAAAGTTTAAATATGTTTAATATATATAGGCAAAGGCGTATTGAAGAATGACTGGGTGTATAAGTGTCTCAATGGATGATTGAGTAGGTGCGTGACTGACTCTCCAAGTGAGTGATTAAACGTATCTTACTGAATGCATGGGTTACTGACTAAACTGTGTGAATGTCTGTATCCATTTGTCTGTTGGTGTGTAAGTGGATGCATGGATTTGTGAATAGCTACATGAGTGTCTATATGGGTTATTGATTGGTTGTCTGAGTATCTGTATGGGTGCCTGAGTGTTTGTGTGGGTGGGGTGTGTGTGACTCTGTACATAGATGTGTGAGTGGGTGATTCACTGGGTGCATGATTTGAAGAGTGCATCTGTGATGGACTGCTTGGGTGGGTGAGTGTGTGTATCGGTGTGTTAGTGAGTGAATGTATATCTCAGTGGTACGTGTGAGTAACTACATATGTAAAAGGCAGTATATATGTGTGTTAGAGTATTTAAAAGGCTATAAGTGAGAGTGTGTAATTGTGAGAGTGGCTGTATGGATGCATGTGTGCTTGTATCAGTGATTGTATAAGAGCGTAAGAATGTGCTAGTATTTGTATGATTAAGTGAGCTGGTGTGTGTATCACTATATAGATGAGTAAATGGCAGTGTGATTAATTATTTTCATGACTGACTAGGTGTGTGAGTACCTCTATGGATGAGTGGCGGTGTGTGAGTGTCTATGTAGGCGTATGAGTGCATATGATAGTCCTGTACTGAGTGATTGTAAGTATGAGTGACTGTACGGGTGAGTGAGTGGATGTGTGTGTAGACCTAAGAATCAGTGAGTGGGTATGTAGTTATTGGTGTTGGAGTGTGTATGGTTTTGAGAATGGCAGTTTGTAATTTAGAGTGGGTGTATCAAAGGTTATATTAGGGTGTGAGAAGATGCATGAAATTATCACATGGATGATGTCATGAGTGATGTCATTTGAGATGTCATGAGTGATGTCATCAGTGATGTCACTGACCATGTCATGAGTGATGTAATATGTGACGTCATCAGCAGTGCATTGCGGGGGCGCGAGTTATAGTTAGCTGAACTAACTATAACGGGGGAATTTCACGGGTTTTGTACGAGTGCAATGTCCAACTAACTATAACTGTCCCTAAAACCTATGGTTTTTTCAGTGAATATATATATATATATATATATATATATATATACACACACACACACACACATATATATATAAATACATATACACACATATATATATATATATATATACACATATACACATACATATATATATACACTCCCATGCACCGCCACAAGAGACTTGTGACTTTCCAAAGGCAAAAGCAAAGATAATGATTGAAATATATGTGTTCCTTTTGAACTTGGGCCGCACCTGGAGGGGAGAAAGAAGCCTCCTCCTCTTCCATTTATAAAGGGACAGCGCTTGTTAATGAACACGGACAAATTTTGAATGTCTGTTTCTCTCCATTCTTTGAGGGATTTCATTTTTAATTTGGGCACATTGTATTTACAATATTGAGCATAATCGGCAAAGAACGTGACCCAGGTTTTGAAATTTCTGCGTCATCTATGTGTACTGCGTGGCATTTTGCATGAATTGGGTCTACTATGAAGACCCAACACTGGTCGTTGGTAATTAACCGGCAGGTCTTCTGAGTTTAAACATCAAAATGTGCAGTCACTATTAGGATTGCTTGTATTAAGATGCAGTAGTTATGGTATTTTAATTTTAACAGGGTCAGCATGGACAATGTTAAAAAGTTGACACTGACATAATTTTAAAGATAGCTGCATTTGCAGTTTTCTTTTATGTCCATGCATCAAGTGATTTCTTCACACTACATAAGGTGAGCTCAGTATGGCGCCCAGTTAATGTGAAAAGGCTAGTGGCTCGGCCGAAAAGCGTCATGTTAGCTAAAGTTTTAGAATAAACTCAGTGGTTTAAGAAACTGGTATCCTATGCTGTGTCAGAGTCTGATTTTACCCATGGACAGGTCGTGCTCCAGTAGGTAGTTATAGTTAGGACCTTCGTTCCATAGAAAATCGTTTTTTGTTTTGCTAATAAGTTTGGCGCCATTTGATGAATCCTCGCAAACTTTTCAAAATTAGTACGACGCTCACTTCTGTCTTGAAAGTTTCAGGGTGATCTGTCAAGCGGGGCCAAGAAAAAGGGGGGCGGGGGTCCCAAAGCGCGTTTTCCCCATGCAAATTCCCATAGGGCTTTTAGACACGAGTACAGTCCCAACTGCTGAACAGAATTACACCAAATTTGGCACAAAGGTGGCAGCTGTTGATTCAGACAGTGACCTTTTTGTGAATTGATGTAAATCCGTTCAGTAGTTTTTGAGATATTAAAAGAAATCTAAATTTAGATGTATAGGGACGCGGATCCTCTGAGGAATCCGACAGTCCCCTTGCTTAAATCTGATTGGCTCCCAACACTTCAACCAGGAAGTGTTGGCAGCCATCTTGGGACTCAGCTTTAGCCGAGTCCCACAAAAAAAGTTTCAACAAGCATTTGCAATGCAATAGGTCTCGTATTTACGCGAGTCTGATCTACTGGCAATGTAAATGACAATGCCTTTTATTTATGTTTTGGTTTTTAAAACATAAATTAAAGGCAATGTCATTTACAAAGCCAATAGCTTAAACTCTCGCAAATGCGAGACAGATTGCATTCCAAATGCTTGTTTGTAAAAGTACCCCATGTCGCGTTTTCACTTTAATGGAGGCCACACCCCTTTCTTTAAGACGCGGCTCGTGTAAATGGGGCGTTTTTAAAAATAAAAAGCATTTGATAAGCAGCATAGCGGGTGCATTAGTGCAGCGCAGTGCAGGGAGCATTTTTTAAAGAAAGCGCAGCGTCCATGATCGGGCGCCGCGCTGTCATGATAACAGGGTGGACTAGAGAGAACCTGTTGTGCTTGCAAAAGCAGCTGGATTAAAGACATTAAAGAAAATAGTGCTCACAGGCTGTAGATAAAACAGACTGTGTAACAACACAAGTAAAAAGTACACTCCTCATGGGAGGTTACAAATGCAGACAAGGCGTTACTAAGGAGGGACTAACAAGCCTATCAACGAATCAGAAGCAACCATTTAGAAAGGACAGTAACAGGAGCCAATTGAAAAGATGGGCGGAGCATCACGTCCATACCTGAATACAGCATGCCTCGCAGAGCAGCTCTGCCCAGGCTTGACCTAAAATAGAAAAGTGGCAGGGTAGGAATACCCCCTCTGCCCCCCCAGCTCTGGTAATGGGTTCCCAGAGGGACCCTGCCAGGGCATAAAAGCATTTTTTTAATTTTTGCCGCAGAATCAAGATAGATTTGCAAATCCGCGCAAAGAAAAAAAAAAAACACAAGCTCCCACGCTTATTTTGAATAGAGCCCCGGGTGGGCCAGGTCACGAGCACTTTTTTTTTTTTTACGGCTCATTGAGGCACGGAAACCACAACTTCCCTGGGGCTTTAATTGAAATAATGGAGGGGGGCGCACAGGGTACCCCTGCAGAAGCTTTATAAGCACCGGGGACCACCACCTCCCTGGGGCCAATTCTTTTTTTCAAGAATTGGAGTGCGGCCCCCCTCCCAGGCCACATAGGGCCCCAGGGACCACCACCTCCCCAGGGCGGCCTGTGAACAAGAAAAGAGGGGGGCTGCGCTGCCCCCCTCCTGGAGCCATACATGTCCCTGGGGATAGCCACCCCCCTGGGCCGGCTCCTGCTATGTCCCATGCTGCCCACCCCTGGGATATAAGTATTTGCTCTGATTTGGCTTGAGCTTTGTCAGCTCCAGTCAAGTCAGAGAAAACATGAACTCCGCTCTCAGCAAGCGAGAGCAGTGACACCGCTCCTGCTTGCTGAGAGCAGAGTTTTTGTCTGCTTACCTGCCCGATGAAACAGACGAAAGTATTGCTCTCACAGACCAGGAGCTGCAAGTTTAGCAGCTCCGTCTCTGAGAGCAATGCCGACTCCCACCGGAGGCGGGGAGCCAGCTGGGACGACGGGGCCTTGAGGCTCCCCCAATGGTCCCCAACGGTGGTGACTTGGTGCCCTGGGTGGGCTCCAGGCCACCCACAATCAAGAGGCCGGGGCCCGAGGATGGGGTCCCTGGGACCGAAAAGGGACTGGCGAGGGGAGCCATGTGCCCCCCCCCCCCCATTTGTTTATGGCTGTGCCCCGGGGTATAGGGCCCCAGAACCGAAATCAGCCTGGGATGGCCCCCTCCCCTAATAAAAAATATATATCTTAAGGGCCGGGCCCCAGGAGATGGAGTCCCCAGGTCCGAAATTGGCACGGGGATGGGGACCACGTGGCCCCCTTCCACTTTAATGAAAGTTTTTGGCCCCGGGGAGGTGGTGGTCCCCAGGCTTCTTAGAAACCCAGGAGGTACGTCCCCCTTCTTTGGCAAAAATAAAGCCACAGGGAGGGGGCCGTCCGCGTGCTCTTGGAGCTAAATGGAGGGGGGGGGGGGGAGGATCCCGCGTTATAGTTAGTAAATAGAATTTTAAAAAACTTAGAAATTTATTGAAAAAAACCCTAAGGTTACAGGGACGTTATAGTTATGCTCAGATTTCACTCGTACAAAACCAGTAAAATTCAGCAGTTATAGTTCCCTGAGCTAACTATAACTTACGCCCCTGCAATGCACTGCTTATGACCTCACATATTACATTACTCATGACATGGCCAGTGACATCACTGATGACATCTCAAATGACATCACTGATGACATCATCCACAGAACCACTCACGCACCTACTCACACCCCCACAGAACCTCTTACACCCACTGACCTACCCATACAACCACTCACACACCCATTTACTCATTCAGAGCCGCTCACACACCCACTTACCCACACAAAGCCACTCACTTACCCATAAACCTACTCACACAGCCACCCACTCACCCAAATGCTCACTCACACAGCCAATCGGACAAGTTACTTACCTTCGGTAGCACCTTATCTGGTAGAGACATTTTTTATTTTACAGAGTTTTATATAGCACAAACGTGACCCGAATCGGGTATCAGAGCGCTTTAAATAGCACCAGTAGCATTACATGAGGACACATTCATTTTTGTTAGGCACGGGGAGATTAAGCGATTTGCCCAGAATCACAGGATGTTCAGCGTCATTGCCGAGACTCAAACCCAGTTCACCAGATTCGAGGTCGACCGCCCTAGCCGTTAGGCCAACTCCTCTCCCCTATTGCATATTTGTACATGGGTTAAAGAGAGCGCTTCAATTTCAAAAACGTTTTGTGAACATTCACAAAAACTTCTTTGGACTCATTAAGCACTCCATTTTTTTAATAGGATTTTGTTATTGGGTATGGTCTTAGAGCAGTAAGGCCATAGAGAAGTTGAGTGCTGTGTCTGTACACTACAAACAATAACACCTGTACTGCTGTTCTTTTGCCAATATTGCTCTTTCTTGTGGTTCCAGCTATAACTATTTGCAGATATATGTATACATGAAAATTTCAATGAAAAAGTGTTTTAAAAAAGTAGAAGGGATTACAAACAAGGGAACTGCTGACTGGCAAAACAGAGTGCAACTGAATACACAAATAATAACGGTGGGAACCAAAATTAATTTTTAGGGATCAGGACTTTTTTCACCATCAGAATTTTACCCCAAACAAGACGGAGAAAGACAGAAAAGTAAGAAAGAAGGAGGAAAAGAAATATAGGAAAGGTAGTACCTGCAAGAGTGAGATAAAGATACAGAAAGTGTAGTGTGGCAAAAGAAAGAAGCATGTGGTGATATCAAGTCTAGGCAACCTGTATTTGGGAATTCGGCAGCCCTAACCGTGGTCTTCTAAAGAACAAGCATTGGCAGAGCCAATAGGTCTTGCATCTTGCCTTTGCAGACATTTTAGCTTTGCTAGACATGATCTAGGCACAGATTCCTTACCTTTGAACTTCCAGGCATCAGGCTGGATCCGGAAGATTTTTCGTAGTAATACCTCTGCGCGCCGGTAGGCGGTGTCCGTCGACTCCGCGTGACGTCATCGGCGTCGTGGTGACGTCCGCGTCATCAATATAATTGCCATTCCGGCGCGCTGACGTCAGTACTTTTCACGACTTTCCACACCAGAAGCGCAGAGCCATGAAGTGAGTGACCATGGTGTGTTAAAAAAGAACTGCAAGGGCCCTGAAGGGTACCAGCCCTGACACTAAAAACAATTCTGCAGTCCGGGGAGGATGGGTGGGTCGGTAAGGAATCTGCGGCTAGATAATGTCTCTAGCAGATAAGGCGTTACCGAAGGTAAGTAAATTGTCCATCTGATAGAGACATCTAGCTGCAGATTCCTTACCTTCGAACAGATACCCAAGCAATACCTTCCCCGGAGGAGGGACTGCAGAACGTTTTAGATGAGAAAATCCTGCATAACAGAGCGGCCAAACAGGCCCTCCCTGTGAACCTGAGAATCCAGGCAATAGTGTCTAGCAAACATGTGCAGAGACGCCCATGTGGCCGCTTGGCAGATAACAGCAAATGGAACCCCACGCTGAAGGGCTGTGGTGGCTGCCTTTGGCCTGGTGGAATGAGCCCTAAGGCCATCAGGAGGCTGCTTCTTTGCCAAGGCGTAACAGATTTTAATAGAGGATGACCCAACAAGAGGTGATCCTCTCTTGAACAGCATGCCCCAACTTTGCTCCCACATACCCTATAAAGAGTTGGTCATCCACCCGGAACTCTTTAGTGCGATCAAGGTAGAACAATAACGCTCTTTTTGGGTCCAGATGGTGGAGACGCTCCTCTTCTTTGGAAGGATGCAGAGGTGAATAGAAAGTAGGTAGAGTAACGGACTGTCCCACATGGAAGAGAGTTACAACCTTGGACATAAAGTATGCCCTAGTTCTTAGTACCACTTTGTCTGGAAAGACCATCAGGTAAGGAGGTTGTGATGACAGTGCCTGCAGTTCGCTCACCCTCCTAGCAGAGGTAATTGCCACCAAAAAAGCTGTTTTGATAGTGAGCAACCATAGAGGGCAGTTGTGCAGCGGCTCAAACGGTGCGCACATCAAGAAAGTAAGGCCCAAATTAAGATCCCCCTGTGGCAAAAGAAAAGGAGAAAACAAGTGGGTCAACCCCTTCAAAAACCTCTGCACCAGAGGGTATTTAAAAAGCAAAGGCTGATCTGGCAGCCGAAGAAAAGCCTAGAGGGCAGAAAGGTAGCCCTTCAAAGTGTCCTAAGCAGAGCCCTGCTGGGCCACGGAAAGGATAAACAAAACCATATCTGCCAGAGAAGCAGATAAGGGGTCAATAGACCCTTCAGTACAATATTTACAAAATTTGTTCCATCGGCAGGCATATAGCAATTTCGTGGAGGGGCGCCTGGCTGCCAGAATAACTTCACAGACTTTGGGAGAAAGGTCAAAAGCTGTCAACTGTTGCCGCTCAATCTCCACGCAAAGGAGGTAGAGAGGGGACAGATTCGGGTGGAGGACCCTCACCTGCTGAAGCGACAGAAGATCCTCCCAAAGGGGCAGCCTGAACGGAGGATCGATGCTCATATCCAGAAGCTCGGGATACCAAACTCTCAGTGCCCAATCCGGAGCCACAAGAATAACTTGTGCCCGGTCGCCCCTGATCTGCATGAGCACTCTGGAAGGAGTGGTATGGGTAGAAAGGCATACAGGAGGCCTGAGCTCCACTCACGTCGCCGAGCTAGAGTCGCCTGTGAAACTCTAACGTACAGAACTGCTCACATTGCGTGTTCTCTTGGGAGGCAAACAGATCTAACCAAGGCTCTCCCCACCGCTGAAAGAGACCTTGCACCACCTGGATGGAGACGCCACTCTTGATCCGCAAGGCACCTTCGGCTGAGTTAGTCTGCTCTGGCGTTCAAAGAACTGGCCAGATGTTGAACCACTAGAGAAATGCCCTATTGTTCCAGCCAGGCCCAGAGGCGCAAGGCCTCTTGACAGAGTCCACGACCCCACTCCGCCCAGTTTGTTGCAGTACCACATGGCGGTAGTGTTGTCCGTGAACACCTGAACTAGCCTTCCTTTGATGGATGGTAAAAAGGCTTTCAGTGCAAAACTGGATCGCACGAAGCTCCAAAAGGTTGATATGGAACTTGGCTTTTGCCGGAGACCAGAGTCCTCTGATCTCCACCTCCCCCAGATGGCCACCCCATCCCAGAAGAGACGCATCCATCACTACTATGAGATCTGGGTGGGGAAAGGAGAGGGGTCTGCCTCTGACCCAATCGTAATTTGTCAGCCACCACTGCATGTCTTTCGCAGTGCCCTCTGATATCTGAACCAGGTCGGTGAGATTTCTTTGATGCTGTGCCCATTGTAACTTCAGGTCCCACTGCAGAGCCCGCATGCGCCACAGTGCGTGATCCACCAGCAGGATGCACACCGTGCGTGAGGCCCAACAACATCAGAGTCATTCTCACCGAAATCCAAGATAGAGGCTGAAACATCGGGAGGATAGGCCCGAAACTGCACCATGTCCAGAACCGCTCCAATGAAAAGGATCATCTGAGAGGCAGTCAGGTGTGACTTCGGCACGTTGATAGTGAACCCCAGTGAATGCAGGAGGATCGCCGTAGTCTGGAGGTGGGAGGCAACTGCTTGGGACGAGCCCGCCTTCAACAACCAGTCTTCGAGATAGGGGAAGATTGGAACCCCTGATCTCCGCAGATGGGCTGTGACCACCGCCATCACCTTTGTGAATACCCGAAGGGCAAACTAAAAATGCTCGTGGCCCACCGTAAACCGCAGGTAGCGACGATGGGGAGGCAGGATGAGGATATGAAAATAGGCATCTTGCAAGTGCAGTGCTACCATCCAGTCTCCCGGGTCCAGGGCAGACAGGACCTGAGCTTGGGTGAGCATCTTGAGCTTCTCCTTTTTGAGGAAGTAGTTGAGGGCTCTAAGGTCCAGGATAGGACGAAGGCCTCCGTCCTTCTTTGGAACCAGAGAATAGTGGGAATAACAGTCACAGCCTATTTCTGGCCCGGGAACCCTCTCTATAGCTCCCTTGGCCAAGAGAGTCTTGACTTCATCGCGGAGTAAGGCAAGGTGATCTTCATTCAGCCGATCGTACACTGGAGGCATAGATGGAGGGGTAGTCTCGAAGGGGAGGGAGTAGCCCCTTCAGACTATTTGCAACACCCACCTGTCGGAGGTGATGTTTTGCTAGTGGTGGAGATGATGGAGTAGTCTGCCACCAACTGCCCGTGAATGATCCTGAGGGATCGGACTAGGAGGGTTTTGCGGGGGGAGGACGGGATTGAGGCTTGGCTTAACTTCTGGCCTCCCGAACCACGGGGTTGGGGTGAACCGCGTCCACGGCCCCGCAGAGGTTGCTGAACTTGCGGGCCCTCTGGCCAGAATAGTAGTGGGACGGTTGGTAGCCCCTTCTGTAGCCACGAAAGGTGCGAAAAGCAGACACAGGCAGGGATGTGGTGGTGAGGCTCAAGGACTTGGCCGTAGCCCGCGAGTCCTTGAAATGCTCAAGGGCGGCATCTGCTTTGTCTCCGATGTGATGGGAGCAATCAAAGGGCAATTGTCCATTAGATTATCTTGCACATCCCCTGAAAAACCAGAAATCCTCAGCCAGGCGTGGCGACGTATGGCCACCGTCGTGGAAATGGCTCTGCCCAGCGAGTCGGTTGTGTTCAAGCCACATCGGGCAGCAAACTTTCCTGCATCTCTCCCGTCTGAAATGGCCTGCGAGAGTAGCGAAGGTCCTCCTCCGAGACTCTTGGCAGCACCTGCGCAACCGTGTCCCATATCAAATGGGAATAACGACCCAAAAGGCATGCGGTGTTCACCGACCGCAATGCTAGACTGGCGGAAAAGAAAATATTCTTCCCAAAGCTTTCAAGTCTCTTGGATTCTCTATCCGGGGGTGCGGAAGGGAATGTTCCATGGGAAGTGGAAGCTTGAACCACTAACCTTTGTGGGGTGGGGGGTGAGGAAAGCTGGGTCGCCCGGTGCAGGGCGATGGCGGCGGGCAATCGTTCTATTCACAGGAGACCCTCTGCTGGGCTTAGACCAGGTGCCCAGAAGAACATCCGTCAAGGCCTCATTGAAAGGCAGCAAGGGTTCCGAGCTGGAGACGCCAGACTGCGGGACCTCTGTCAAGACGTTAGGCTTGACTGCCACCATAGGGAGCTGCAGGTCCAAGATCTCCACAGCCCTACGCACCACCATAGCAAATGATGCCCCCTCCTCCGTAGCCAGGTTAGGGGGAGACAGCATGCCAGAATCTGGGAAGGTGTCCAGGCCACTGGCATTACCCAGTTCCTCATACCAGTCCATGTCCTTGGGTCGCAGGATTTCTGAAGGGTCCTGCTCCCCCTCCTGATCCTCCTCACCCATCCTTAACCCTTCAGAATAGGGCAGGTTAAACACCATAAAGCCGTACAGCTACATCGGCACCGGTCTCAGCATCGTTGGACGCCCAACCGGCTCTGTGTCGTCGGGACTGAGAATTGGGGAAGTGACGCCGGCGACGCCTAGGACCTAGGTTGCGGACAAGGTGCCGGGATAGGTCGCTGTGGAGGTGTGACCGGCACCGGTCCGGATCCTGGAATGGGTCCAGTAGGAGGCTGTGGTACCGAGGCCGGGACCACAGCCGAAGGTGGGGAACCCACTGGAACTCCATCATGCGAGCCTCCTGGCCCGAAGACATCATATAACTCCTTCAGTTGGGCGGGGGTCGCTCTCAGCCCCGGGAAGGGAGGGAAACTCGGAGCTGACCCAGACTCGAGCGCAGAGGTTCCTCCGTCTCATCCCACGACGGACGTGGCGAAGTCGAAGCATGCTTCGACTTCGTGTTTCTTGTGACGCCCATTACCTAATGACTTGGAAGAAGAGAACTTTGATTCTCCGGAGCAGTGCTCGGACCTTCCTCTTGACCGGGATCGAGATCGACGGGGCGACCTCTGAGGCACCAGACCACGATTAGCTTTAGGGACCGCTCCCTCAAAGCTTTCGGCACCATGGCCCAGCAAATGAGGCACGACTTTGTCTTGGTCGTGCTACAGGCACCAGAGATGCATTAAGTGGGTGTCTGTGACCGATATGGCACAGTGAAAAGCGCTGCACGGCTTGAACCCCGAGGTCTTCTTCCTAGACATCCCTAGCACACCAAAAGGAGTCGACAAAAAAGTGGAAAAAAGTCTGTCAAAAAATGACAGGGGGTAAGCTCTCTGACTGATCTGCACTGGCTGGCACGGAAAGAAAAGAACTGACGTCAACGGGCCGGAGTGGCGGTTATATTGATGATGCGGACGTCACGACGAACACGAAGCCGACGACATAATGCGGAGTCGACTGACGCCACCTACCAGCGCGCAGGGTTGCTGCTACGAAAAATCTTCTGGATCCAGCCTGATGCCTGGAAGTTCAAAGGTAAGGAATCTGTGTCTAGATGTCTATCAGATCTCACTTATACAGCTACTCTCACTTATTCACCCATGCAGCCACTCACACACCCAGTCACTCACCCATACAGCCTCTGAACGGAGTCACTATCATACCCACACAACCACTTACATACCCATTCACACATCCATATAAGTACTCACACGCCTACTCACTCACCTATACAGCCACTAAAACATCCACTGAGTGTGCAATACAGCTACTCACACACCCACAGACTCAAACAGCCTCTCACCCATACACCCACTTACACACCCAGTCACTCACCATAGAGCCACTCACACAGCCAGTGAGTCACTGATACAGCCACTCACTCACCCACTCCCAGACCCATACACACTCACACCACACACCCACCCACTCACTCATCAATATAACCACTCACACAGGCACTCACTCACCCATACAGCCACTCACTCACCAATACAGCCACTCACTCACCAATACAGCTACTCACATCCACTTATTCCCCCATATTGTAACTCACACAGTAACTTATTCAACCATACAGCTACTCATACACCCACTTATTCACCAATACAGGCACTCACACCCACTCACATATGGATAGTCACATTGTCACTCACATGATATATGTTAGAAATAGTATCACTCATTAGTAGTACACAAACTATACTAATTTAACTTTAGTGGCATACCTTGGTATATATTTTTAACACATTAACTTTTGAAAACACTCTCAGTCACAGGATGATGTCATTTGAGAAGTCATGAGTGATGTAATATGTGAGGTCATAAGCAGTTCATTGCGGGGCGTAAGTTATAGTTAGCTTGGGTAACTATGACTGCTGAATTTCACCGGTTTTGTACGAGTTAAATCTGAGCCTAACTATAACGTCCCTGTAACCTTTGTTTTTTCAGTAAATGTATATATGTATGTGTGTGTGTATATATTCCAAAGCAAACACACTTTCCTTTCTCTGAAAGTGTAACATGAGCCCACCAGCCGGTTTCAGGTAAATAAAGTTTTTCATTTATTTCAGAGTCCAAAATGCAAATCTCCATTACGCGTTTCGACCTCTTCAGGTCTTAATCATATGGAAATGCTGGGTAAAACACTTGCACATGTTTATAAAGCAAGTCCTTAACAGACATGAAAACAGACTTCAAAAGGATTAGGTCACTCATATATCATTGCTGTTCCATTGCAAATTAATGTCTAATACAGTGGTCACCAGTTAGTGTTCGCTACATTCATTGTTGTCATTACTGCGATACCACATACATTGTCAAATGTTATCCTTCATAGTTATTTAGATTGACTTGAAAGCGACAACTGATGTTTCCAAAATAATTTCAGACCACAGTATCCATGATGCATTGTAATAGCCAAGTATGAACTTCTATGTATCCTCCAAATCAAGTGTTTGGCAGAGTTTTATTTTCCATTAACTGTACTAGTACATGTCCTCATAATAGCCTCAGAGAATTCAATTTCATGTAGGGCAAAGTCTATATCCTGCACAATATCGGAGGAAAGAAAAAACCCAGCCACATGATATCCGATGCCAATAAATCTGTACAGCTGTTGCTTTTTTTGACTCTATAAATGCAACATTAATTCCAAATGGGCATGTGCAGGGGTTACAAAGAACTCCCGCAAACCCTGGCCACTTCAATAAGCCTTCAAATAATTAACTCAGGCAGGCCTCCCGTTTACGCTGACAGTGGCCTCACCTTCACAAACTACATCGTTGTTTTTCAAGTCGTTCAAGTGGCCGGCGGGCGTCCTTTTTATCTAATATTTAGTGGGCTCATGTTACACTTTTAGAGAAAGGAAAGTGTGTTTGCTTTGGAATATTTGAGCGGTGACGTCGCTTGTGAGCCCCGACCCGAGAGGCAGGGCATTCCTTTCCGTCAGCTTGCATTTGAAAATATTATATATATATATATATATATATATATATATATATATATATCTCAACTTCAGAACGGAGTTCCATTCGCGCACTCAGACCATCAAATCACCAGGAATCCACAAGAGTTTTGACAACAAAAAGGGGGTTTATTCAAGTCATAAACCTGCCGTGACGAGTTTCCCCCTCGAAAGGCCCTTTGCAGCATCTATATATATCCTGTGGCAGCAATCCTCGGAAAAAACACCGCCCTTATCGTGAGTCGCGTCGCCTGATCGGACCTCCCAGGAATAGGTCTGTGAAATTCGCACAACGACATTGATTACTTTGAATTTCTTTACTTTTCTCGTCCTTCTTGTCAAATAGAATTTCCTCTCTTTCCTTACCAGACACTGAATGTCCTATGCGAAAGTGAAAGAGCGAGAAATGATGGCAAGCTATGAAATGTACAATATAGAGCTGAAAAAGTGGTATGAGCAAAATCTCCTGAGTCATGATGAATTCAAGTTTCTCAGTATTGATCACCCCACAACACCGGTGTTTTACCTGATCCCCAAGATCCACAAAGATATGTTGAACCCTCCAGGGCGCCCCATAATTTCAGCGATAGGAAGTGCATTTGAACATACTTCCAAATATGTGGATTCTTTTCTGTGTAAAATGGCACAAGCTCTGCCCTCATACATTCAGGACTCAGGAGATTTTTTGAGGAAAACATATGATCTCCCGTGGGAGGAGGACTATCTTTTAATCACTATAGATGTATCAATGGATAGATGAGGCCATGAGAAAAGTGTCTGGTAAGGAAAGAGAGGAAATTCTATTTGACAAGAAGAAGGACGAGAAAAGTAAAGAAATTCAAAGTAATCAATGTCGTCTGATAACTAAGTACAGTAACCAACAGGATAGATTGAGAGGTATCCTCAATAAACACTGGCATTTAATTAGAAATGATTCAATATTGGGGAAAGTAGTGCCTAAAAACCTCAGCTAACTTTCAGACGTGCTAAATCATTCAAGCAGATGCTAGTAAGTAACACGTTGAAGCAACCCCAGCCCAAAGAAACATGGCTAACTAGGAAGGAAGGTTTCTTGAAATGCACTAAGTGCAAAGCGTGTAAACATGGAGTTAACATCACCCAATACAAAGGAGGATTATCAAAGATAAACAAGAGTATAAAGGGCAAATATAATTGTAAAACGGAATATGCAGTCTACGTACTTCAGTGCCCGTGTGGTCTGAGGTACGTGGGCAGCACTATCCATGAGGTACACAAAAGGATTCTACAGCATCTCAGGGCGATAAAGAATGGTGACCAATCATACCCGGTAGCACGCCATTTTGGAAAATTTCATAACAAAGACAGTAAGGGACTCGCATATTATGTGATAGATGCAGTGGCATTAGATAAACGAGGTGGAAATAGAGAAAAGAAGCTGAGAAAACTAGAATCTCGTTACATTATAGAACTAAACTGCAAATTCCCAGAAGGTTTAAATGCCGAAGAGGACATGTATACGCATCTATAGAGGTTGGAAATAGAGAAGAAAAGGTTCAGTGGAGCACATTCAGTACATTTTTTATCTTAGTAAGATAGAGAGCTATAATTGAGGTTTTTAAACACGGGTGAAAAAGGAATAAATAAGGTAAATAGATAGACGTGGTTGGAATTTGGATGGAAACACTATCTGCCCACTTGGGCGCGAAGTAAATTAAGAACCAAAAACTAAAATGTATTGTAAATTTTGGGATTTTTTGCATACAACCTTCTAGAGGAATAGGACAAGACAGAGTGGGGTTAAGGTTAATAATGTGTACTGTTATGCCCACTGGGGCAATATTTGTGACGCATTTCGAGATATATTTATTCTCTAGTTGTGAAGGAATTACCGAAAAGAAATGGTATGAACAACTCTATTAATTAACGAGCCGAGCCTTTCACGCATGGATTGTGAATTGTTTTGTCCATGAAGTCATCAGTATATGAAAAAAGAAAAATTTATTTTTCTACGAAATCCATATATTTTTGTATCTAAGAGTTTTTCAGAAAGGTGTATGTTTTAATATTTATAATTATGAAATCATAATTCTGAAATCAAGTTTGAAAAAATGGTTTAGGATTTTATTGGAACTGTTGTAAAAAACTACCAGTCTGTTTTCACTTGCACTGTTTCTGTAGTTCCACCCGTGACTCGTGGTAACTGTAAACAAATGTTTAAAATGGCCGCTTTTAAAACTTTATGTGTCGGTGAGCAAGGAGCAGTTCTAGCTCCGAAACGCGTTTGACTCGAGGCCAATAAAGACTATTTTTGCACTACACACGGCGTCGCCATTCCTGGTTCTACTAAAGGATATTTTGTGCGAATATATATATATTCGAACCAATTCTGAACTCCATACAGATCAGACACCGACACAGGGGAATCATTGCTATTTCATTCTTCTATTTATTTCGAAATTTCCCAGCTATATATATATATATATATATATATATATATATATATATATATATATATATATATATATATTCACTGAAAAACCTTAGGTTTCAGGCACGTTATAGTTAGAAATTAGCATTTAAAAAACCTTACAAATTCACTGAAAAACCATAGGTTTTAGGGACAGTTATAGTTAGTTGGACATTCCACTCAGTACAAAACCCGTGAAATTCCCCCGTTATAGTTAGTTCAGGTAACTATAACTCGCGCACCGCAATGCACTGCTGATGACGTCACATATTACATCACTCATGACATGGTCAGTGACATCACTGATGACATCTCAAATGACATCACTGATGACATCATCCAGTGACTGTTTCTGTAAAGTTTAAATATGTTTACTATATATAGGGAAAGGCGTATTGAAGAATGAGTGGGTGTATAAGTGTCTGAATGGATGATTTAGTAGGTGCGTGACTAACTCTATAAGTGAGTGATTAAACGTATCTTACTGAATGCATGGGTTAGTGACTAAACTGGGTGAATGTCTGTATCCGTCTGTCTGTTGCTGTGTAAGTGGCTGCATGGGTTTGTGAATAGCTACATGAGTGTCTATATGAGTTATTGATTGGTTGTCTGAGTATCTGTATGGGTGCCTGAGTGTTTGTGTGGGTGGGGTGTGTGCAACTCTGTGCATAGATGTGTGAGTGGGTGATTCACTGGGTGGATGGTTTCAAGAGTGCATCTGTGATAGACTGTATGGGTGGGTAAGTGTGTGTAAGAGTGTGTTAGTGAGTGACTGTCCCAGTGGTACATGTGTGAGTAACTACATATGTGAAAGGCAGTATATATGTGTGTTGGAGTATATAAATAGCTATAAGCGAGAGTGTGCGATTGTGAGAGTGACTGTATGGATGAGTGCGTGCTTGTATCAGAGATTGTATAAGAGCGTAAGAATGTGCTAGTATTTGTATGAGTTAGTGAGCTGGTGTGTGTATAACTGTATAGGTGAGTAAATGGGTGTGTGCTTGATTTTTTGCATGACTGACTAGGTGTGTGAGTACCTCTATGGATGAGTGGCGGTGTGTGAGTGTTTATATAGGTGTATGAGTGCATATAATAGTCCTGTACTGAGTGACTATAAGTATGAGTGACTGTACGGGTGAGTGAGTAGATGTGTGTGTGTAGACCTAAGAATCAGTGAGTGTGTATATAGTAATTGGTGTTGGAGTGTCTATGGTTTGGACAATGGCAGTCTGTAATTTACAGTGGGTGTATCAAAAGTTATATTAGGGTGTGAGAAGATGCATCAAATTATCACATGGATGATGTCATCAGTGATGTCATCAGTGATGTCACTGACCATGTCATGAGTGATGTAATATGTGACGTCATCAGCAGTGCATTATGGGCGCGCGAGTTATAGTTACCTGAACTAACTATAACGGGGGAATTTCACGGGTTTTGTACGAGTGCAATGTCCAACTAACTATAACTGTCCCTAAAACCTATGGTTTTTTCAGTGAATTTCAAAGGTTTTGTAAATGACAATTTTTAAATGTATTAATTGTTATATTTATTTTTTTGATACTGATTTACTACATTTTTTTTAAAACTATTTATTTTTAGATATTTTATTTTTTAAATTACATTATAATTACATTATCAATCAATCAATCAATCACGGCATTTATAGAGCGCGCTACTCACCCGGGAGGGTCTCAAGGCGCTGGGGGAGGGGGTAAGTTACTGCTCGAACAGCCAGGTCTTGAGCTGCTTCCTGAAGGCGAGATGGTCCTGGGTTCGCCGAAGGTGAGTGGGGAGGGAGTTCCAGGTCTTGGCCGCCAGGTAGGAGAAGGATCTTCCTCCGGCGGTGGTTCTGCGGATGCGTGGTACGGTGGCGAGGGCGTGGCTGGTTGATCGTAGCTGGCGTGTGGGCGTGTAGAAGGACATGCGGTCGTTGAGGTACTTTGGGCCCAGGTCGTGGAGGGCCTTGTGTGCGTGGGTGAGGAGTCTGAACGTGATTCTCTTGCTGACGGGGAGCCAGTGCAGGTCTTTCAGGTGTACGGTGATGTGGCTGTGTCGGGGATGTCCAGGATGAGTCGTGCGGAGGCGTTCTGGATGCGCTGGAGTCTCTTTTGAAGTTTGGCTGTGGTTCCGGCGTAGAGGGTGTTCCCATAGTCCAGTCGGCTGGTGACGAGTGCCTGGGTGACGGTCTTCCTGGTTTCAGTGGGGATCCATCTGAAGATCTTGGCGGAGCATGCGCAGGGTGTTGAAGCATGAAGATGAGACGGCGTTGACTTGTTTGGTCATTGATAGGGAGGAGTCCAGGATGAAGCCCAGGTTGCGTGCGTGGTCCGTTGGCTTGGGTGCGGTGCCCAGGGCCGGGGCCACCAGGAGTCGTCCCAGGCGGAGGGTGATGAGCCCAGGATGAGGACTTCCGTCTTGTCTGAGTTCAGTTTAAGGCGGCTGTTCCTCATCCAGTCGGCGACGTCTCTCATCCCGTCGTGCAGGTTGGCTCTGGCGGTAGTGGGGTCGTTGGTGAGGGAGAGGATCAGCTGGGTGTCGTCGGCGTAGGAGATGATGTTGAGGTTGTGTCGGGCGTGCGATGGCTGCGAGGGGGCTCATGTAGACGTTGAAGAGGGTCGGGCTGAGTGAGGATCCTTGTGGAACGCCGCAGATGACTTCGGTGGCTTCGGATCTGAACAGGGAGAGGCGGACTCTCTGGGTTCTTCCGGCGAGGAACGAGATGATCCATTCCAGTGCTTTCTCTCGGATTCCGATGTTGCTGAGGCGCTTCACTAGGGTGCGGTGGCAGACGGTGTCGAACGCCGCGGAGAGGTCCAGGAGGATGAGGGCAGCTGTTTCCCCGTTGTCGGTTAGGGTTCTGATGTCGTCGGTGGCTGCGATAAGGGCGGTCTCGGTGCTGTGGTTGGCCCGAAACCCGGACTGCGAGGGGTCGAGGGATCCATTCGTCTCGAGGAAGGCGGCAAGCTGTCTGTTGACGGTCTTCTCGATGACTTTGGCCGGAAACGGAAGGAGCGAGATGGGGCGGTAGTTCTTGAGGTCGGTGGGGTCCGCCGTTGGTTTCTTCAGGAGGGCGGTAAGCTCGGCGTGCTTCCAGCTCTCCGGGAAGGTGGCGGTGCGGAAGGAGGAGTTGATGATGTCCCGGAGATGGGGTGCGATGGTGGCGTCGGCTTTGTTGAAGACGTGGTGTGGGCAGGGGTCGGTTGGTGATCCGGAGTGGATGGAGTTCATCGTGCGGGTGGTGTCTTCGGTGTTGATCGGGGTCCAGTTGCAGAGGGTGGTGGTGGCGGGCATTGGTTCGGCGGTAGGGTGCGTTGTTTGTGCGTTGAAGCTGTTGTGTATGTCGGTGATCTTGCGGTGGAAGAACGCAGAGAGTGAGTTGCAGAGGTCTTGCGAGGGGGTGATGTCGTTGTTTCCGGCGCTGGGGTTGGAGAACTCTTTGACGATGCTGAAAAGTTCCTTGCTGTCATGGGCGTTGTTGTCCAGTCGTTCTTTGAGTGCCGACTTCTTGGTGGCACGGATCAGCTGGTGGTGTTTGCGGGTGGCGTGCTTGAGGGCGGTCCTGTTGTCTGTGGTCTGGTCGAGTCGCCAGGTTTTCTCGAGAGTGCGGCAGTTCTTCTTGGATTCCTTGAGTTCGTTGGTGAACCAAGGGGTTTTCTTGCTTCCGGGTCTGCTGGGAGGGTTTTTAGTGGTGCGAGGTCGTCGGCGCAGGCGGTCAGCCACTTGGCGAGGTTGCTGGCTGCTTCGTTTGGGTCCGTTGTGTCGGTGGGTGTGTTCTGGCTGAGGGAGGCGGTGAGCTGCTCGGGCGGTGATCTTGCTCCAGCTCCGGCGGGGAGCCTGTTGCGGGTGGTGGTGGGTCGCAGTCTTTCTGAAGCTGAAGTGGACGCAGCTGTGGTCGGTCCAGTGGAGTCCGGTGGCGTGGCTGAAGGAGATGTGCTTGCTGGACGAGAAGACGGCGTCAAGCGTGTGGCCGGCGTAGTGGGTGGGCGTGTTCACCAGTTGCTTGAGTCCGAGGTTGGCGAGGTTGTCCAGCAGGGCGGTGGTGTTTCTGTCGTTGTTGTTCTCCAGGTGGAAGTTGAGGTCCCCTAGGAGGATGTAGTCGGCGGAGGGCATGGCGTGCGGGCTGATGAAGTCTGCGATGTCTTCGCTGAATAGTGTGCGTGGTCCCGGGGGTCTGTAGATGAGGGTGCCTCGGAGGGTGGTCTTGGGGTCCGTGTGTATCTGGAAGTGTAGGTGTTCGGCGGCGGTGAAGGTCTCGTCGGAGTTAGTCGAGATGCGGATGGTGTTCTTGTGTACGATGGCGATGCCTCCTCCCGTCTGGTTGACGCGGTCCTTCCGGGTGATCTTGTATCCATCCGGGATGGCTATGGCGATGTCAGGCGCTGAGGAGGCGTTCATCCAGGTTTCGGTGAGGAAGGCGATGTCCGGTGCTGTTGCGTCGAGCAGGTCCCAGAGTTCCACGGCGTGCCTGTGGACGGAGCGGGTGTTCAGCAGGATGCATTTCAGGTGGTTGCTGCTGTTGCTCGACTTGGCGGAGGTGGTGCACGTCAGGGGGCAGGTGAATCGGCAGGTTTGGCAGGTGAAGGGTCCGTGGGTGCGTCTCGGTGAGGCTCGGTAGCAGGCAGGGTTCCGGCCGGCATTGAGTGCGGTGAGTGTGGCGGCGTCGTAGGTCCGTCGAGTGGTGTTGCATCGGTGGGATCCAGGGGTTCTGGCGCTGGGCGCGGTCCAGTCGCGGACGGGCGCAGACGGGCTTGCTTTAGGCGCGCTCGGCGCGCGCCAGCGGCGCGGCCGTGCAGCGGCCGCCATTTATGGGGAGGTGGGAGGGAGGAGCAGCTGGGAGGCGGGAGGCAGGGGCAGCGAATGGGCAGTCAGGGGGCGGGGCCGCAGGGGACGCAGCGGCGGGAATGGCGATAGGCAGCGAGGGGCACAGAAGGAAAAACGGGGGGAGAGCAGGTAAATCACGGGCACAACAACAGTGGGGCAGCGAGGGGCACAGAAGGAAAAACGGGGGGAGAGCAGGTAAATCACGGGCACAACAACAGTGGGGCAGCGAGGGCACAGAAGGGAAAACGGGGGGGAGAGCAGGTAAATCACGGGCACAACAACAGTGGGGCAGCGAGGGGCACAGAAGGAAAAACGGGGGAGAGCAGGTAAATCACGGGCACAACAACAGTGGGGCAGCGAGGGCACAGAAGGAAAAACGGGGGGAAAGCAGGCAAATCACGGGCACAACAACAGTGGGGCAGCGAGGGGCACAGAAGGAAAAACGGGGGGAAAGCAGGCAAATCACGGGCACAACAACAGTGGGGCAGCGGGGGCACAGAAGGAAAAACGGGGGAAAGCAGGCAAATCACGGGCACAACAACAGTGGGGCAGCGAGGGGCACAGAAGGAAAAACGGGGGGAAAGCAGGCAAATCACGGGCACAACAACAGTGGGGCAGCGAGGGGCACAGAAAGGAAAGGGGAGACAAGCAGACAAAACTGGCACCGGGGCCACAAGCGGAGGGCGATCTTACCTACAGGAGCAGCGGGCAGACAGCACAGGCGGAGCTGTGTGGTGGGGGAGCGACCTACCTGGCCTATACATTACATTACAAAATATACTTTCTCAGAATGAATTACTTTAGTTTAAATACTTTGCAAATAGGCAATAGACTTTTAAGTACAGTAGTTACAGTTGTTGCAATGGGCAACACAATTTCAAACACAATGCAACATTGAGCTCAATGTGAATTTCTAGTTAAATGCAATTAGTTACTTTATGGATTACTTTTCTAACCACAGGACTGGATCCTAGATTCAGTCCTGGGACATCTCCTGTAAACAGTTGAGTAAAAGCGTTTGTTACAGTAGTGATTTTTAAGGAATATTATTGTATTTTAAAAGTTGACAGAAACTTTTTCACATAGAATCACCAATGTTATCCTATGGGAGGAAATTCACTTAGCAGGTAAGTAGTGTTATCGTTACTTTTTCTTACTCAGTGGTGGATCCTGGATCCAGCACTGGTGCATCTCCTGTAAACAGTTGAAATAATGCGTTTAAGTCATACATAGGCGATTTTTAAGGAATATTTGTAGTTTGTGAAAATCGACACTTTGAAACTTTTCTGCTGAAAACCAGACAATGGATTCCTATGGAAGGAAATACAAGTTACTGGTAAATACGGTTAGAATTACTTTTCAGGGTCAGTGCTGGGCTAAAAGATGCAGCACTGGGTTCTCTCCTGATAACAGGTGAGTAAATCGGAATTCGTAGTTCGGCTGATTTTAGAGGAATATTATAAAGTTCCAAAACTCCACACTTAGAAGAATTTCCAAGTGAAACCAGTCAATGTTAGCCTATGGAAGGAAATTCAAGTTACTGGTAAGTACGGTTAAAATTACTTTTCAGGATCAGTACTGGGCTCAAAGGTGCAGCACTGAGGTCTCTCCTGATAACAGGTGAGTAAATCGGAATTCGTAGTTCGGCTGATTTTAGAGGAATATTTGCACAGTGGTGAAGGGAGGGGGCGGGGCTTCAAGTGACATGTCTGCAAACAGGCCCCGTGGCGCATTTTAAGATGGGGAATTAAATCCTCCTCAATCCCGAGGGTCCCTAGGGGCCAAGTAGCCCACCAGATACCTCCAGTATGCGCCAGAGAGCTGAGTTGCAGAGAGGTGTTGAGGCCACGCCCCTTTTTGCACCTCTCTGCAACGCAGCTCTGTGGCGCTTTCTGGACGTACCTGGTGGGCTAGTTGGCCCCCAGGGACCCTCAGGATTGAAGGGGATTTAATTCCCCATCTTAAAACGTGCAACGGGGCCTGTTTGCACACATGTCACCTGAAGCCCCGCCCCTCCCTTCACCACTGTGCAAACGCGCCCGTGGCGCGTTTTAAGTTGGGGAATTAAGTCCCCTTGAATCCTGAGGGTCCCTGGAGTCCAACTAGCCCACCATGTACCTCCAAAAGCGCCACAGAGCTGCGTTGCAGAGAGGTGTAAAAAGGGCGTGGCCTCTGTACACCTCTCTGCAACGCAGCCCTGGCGCATACTGGCGGTTCCTGGTGGGCTAGTTGGCCCCAGGGACCCCCAGTATTCAAGGGGATTCGTTCCCCCTCTGCAAACGCGCCAGGGCGCGTTTGCAGAGTGGTAAAGGAAGGGCGGGGCCTGCGGCATGATCGTTTTTTTTTTTTTAATTATTTTTTTTTTTTAATGCTTTTTTTCTGCCCAGGGGTTTTGTGGGACCCCCTGAGCAGACCCTAGGAGGTCAGGGTGTTTCTACCCTGCCCCCTTTGTGCGTTTTGCGCACTTGTTTCTGTCCCTCGGTTCTACCGAGGGACAAAATAGCTGCCAACACTTCCTGATTTGGAGTGTTGACAGCCAATTAGCATGCAGCTCGTGATCGGGCGGGTGCGCAGAATCCGACCGCGGCCATAGATATATATGTGATTTTCATTTTGATTTTCACAGGAACTACTGAACGGATTTACACCATTTAACAAAAAGGGTTCTTTCTGAACCAAGAACTACCTCTTTGCCAAATTTGGTGTAATTCCGTTCAGCAGTTCGAGCTGTAGCCGTGGCTAAAGTTTCCTATGGGAAAATGAATGGGGAAAACCAGTTTTGGGACCCCCTTTTTTCTCGGCCCCCGCTTGACGAATCACCCCGAAACTTTCAGGGTAGGAGCGGACCGGAGCGGGCCATAAAGTTTGAAAATTTTGCATTGATTCGTCAACCGACGCAAGAGTTATTTCAAATAGAATGTTGCGGATTTCCTATGGAAAATAGGTCCTAACTATAACTATCTACTGGCGACCGCCAGTAGGTAATATATATATATATATATATATATATATCTATATAAATATATATATATATATATATATATTTTTATAAAGTTTTATATAGCGCGAACAAGATCCCGAAGGATATCAGAGCGCTTTACAAAAGGATGGAAGGACATAAATGCAATAACGACATCAAGTAAGAATAAAAAATCAGGAATAATTGCATAATTACAAGACAATGAGTCAAGGAGAGTAATACAATATACAGGTATATAGAGGGCTACGAAGGGGGGCACACTATGCGGTAAAGAAGAGCCGCATCAAATGATGGTACAATGGTTGTAGGATCAATGACTTCGAACAGGTGAACCTAGCCCAATTAAGATAAGAATTTAATCATTAGGAATCTTTTAGCTTCTAGTTTGAAAGCAGTCGTTGAGGATATTCTGCGTACTTCCGGAGGAAGAGAGTTCCATATCTTTGGGGCAGCGCCGGAAAAGGCTCGGTGACAAGTTCTCTTTTTGCTAAGGATGAGTGGTTTCAAGAGGAAAGTGTTAGCGCTTCTTGAAGCTCTACCACCACAGGATAATTCAAGCTTTTGCGCTAGGTACCTGGGAGTTTTGAAATGCAGGGCTTTGTGCGTCAGAACGGCAATCTTTAACTGAATTCGAGCTTCGTAGGGCAACCATTTAAGGGATTTTAGGACTGGGGATATGTGCTCATTTCGTTTGGTACCTGTAACCAGTCTAGCCGCAGCGTTCAGTGATGCCCTTAGTGGAGCCAGGGTGTATTTGGGGAGGCCACAGAGCGTAGCGCTGCCATAGTCTAGCCTCGGCAAGACAAGCGCTTGGACCACCTGCTTGAAATCAGATTGTGGAAGGAATGGTTTGATATTTCTAAGTGTCCTCATCAAGTGATTAGCTCCCTTACACACATTGCTGATGTGATTTTTCATATTCAGGTGCTTGTCCAGGGTGATTCCGAGAGATTAGGCTGAGTCTATGATAAGAGGGGTGCAGTTGAAAGCAGTGAGGTGATTCAGCCAAAGGTCTGGCTTGGGGATGTGGTTCGGAGGAGAGATGAGACGGAATTCAGTTTTGGAGGTGTTGAGCAGGAGATGGTTCTCAGTTAACCAATTTTGAGTAGACGTTAGGGTAGTGTTGAGTGAGATGATGTTATCCGGGGATGAGATTTTCAGTTTAAGTTGCGTATCGTCCGCATACATATGGAAGAGAATGTTCGTGGAATTTAGTGAATTAGCTAGTGGTTCCAAGAAAAGGTTGAAGAGGATAGGAGAAAGGGCTGACCCTTGGGGGACACCCATGAGTACAGGAGAAGGCTGGGAGAGGGAGTGGTTTGCCTCGACTCTTTGTGATCTGTGGTGGAGGAAGGACGAGAACCATTGTAGCACCCGACCCGTGAAACCCATCCTGTTCTTCAGAATGGATAGGAGGTTGTCATGATTAAC
Source organism: Calotriton arnoldi (assembly GCA_963921515.1). Taxonomy (NCBI): domain Eukaryota; kingdom Metazoa; phylum Chordata; class Amphibia; order Caudata; family Salamandridae; genus Calotriton; species Calotriton arnoldi. The sequence continues at coordinate 32,675 of CAWUFW010001356.1, forward strand.
CGTGTCGAATGCGGAGGAAAGGTCAAGGAGGATTAGGAGGCAGGAATCATTTTGGACAAGCATTTTTAAAATGTCATCCATAACGTGAGTGAGAGCCGATTCTGTACTGTGCCCCTTTCGAAAGCCGGATTGATGCTGGTCTAGGAGTTGGAAGTTCTCTATGTGAGCACAAAGTTGGGATTGTACGCATTTCTAGGAGTTTGGCTTGGGTGGGCATGTTGGGTTAGGTTTTTTTAGTATAGGTGACACCTGAGCTGCTTTTAGGCAGTCTGGGATCGTGCCTTGTGATAGAGAAGCGTTTACAATCCTTGTCCAGCTGGGGAGGAGTGCATTCTTGATTTCTTTGAAGATGGCCGGGGCAACGGGTCACTGAAGTGGTTAGATGGGTTGATATTCTGAAGAATCTTGTTGGTCTTTTTCACTGAATGGGGTAAAGGTGCCCCATGACACATCGTCTTAGTGTTCAGGCTGATAGGTTTGCACTTTTCTAAGAGGTCAAGGGGTGGTGCGGACCCAGAGGATGGCAGGAGAGCCTTCTTGGAGGCGAGTTCAATGGTGATGAGTCTTGATTTCTCAGTGAAGAAAGCAGCAAGTTCGTCGCATGAGGGTGGACTGCCTCCAGAGTCAGAGTGGTTTGGACTTTCCACTGATTGCTGTTTGACCAATTCGAAAAGTTTCTTGGGGCGGTTAGCAGCTTGATCAAGTTGGTGTCTGAAGTAGTCAGCTTTAGTGCTCTTGATTTGTTTGTTGTAGAAGCTCCTAACATCTCTAAGGAGTTTTAGTTGGTCCAGGGAGGGTTTGGAGATATATGGATATATGATATATAATTGTTTTGAAGAGCAGTCATTTTTTATACCTGAATGTATATGCCAGCTGGAGTGGCCATTATAGGGCGGAATGTAGATTCTCCAAGTTTGTGTAGAGAGAATCTGGATTTCATTAAAGACGCGGAAGCTAGCATTATGCATAATACTTTTATTGCAAATTTGGTAAAGAACGGGGCCCCTGTACACAAGATAAACTTGCCTATACATATATGTTTATATACAATAAATTCAATAATATCAAAAGTTTGGTATAATTGTTCTATTTGGTGTTCATCACATGTTTTTTTTGCCCAAACTAGCATATTTTTCATTGCCTCGCCTTAGGCTTGTTTATTTCAATTAATACTTTTATTGCACCACTCCTTGCAGCACTTCAAAGTATTACATCACCAAACTTCAAAACTCTAGAACTTAGAATGTCCAACAATATATAATCCACAACACAGCAGCCATCTTCCTCTTTTTAAGCTGCTCCAGAAGCAAACATCAACACTTCCTTCTGTAGCAAAACTCCTTCAACTCTTGCCTTACTGGACATCTGAAAAAAACACAAAAATTCCATAAATAAACCTACCTCCCATTAAAAATAAATTCTTTCCAGACATAAAATATAATATAATAATTCTCTACAACTCCACACCCCCTCCAATAATTAAACGGGAGGGTGGGAGGGATAATGCTAGCCTCCGCGTCTTTAATGAAATCCAGATTCTCTCTACACAAACTTGGAGAATCTACATTTCATGACAAGACCGGAGGCTATCATTATGCATGTTCAAAGCTGTGATAAAACCACAGACGAACAGCCCTTTGGATGGACCCGTTGACCCCCACTGTGACACGGTGGCGAAGGGGGGTGGATTGGTGTGCGGCGCAGGAACGGCCAATGTATGTAACCCGCGGCTGCCCCAAAAAGTTTCGAAGGGTGTGGGGTAAATGGATCGGGGTGGTGGAAGACTGAATTTCCTGAGGCTGCTCCATGGACAGGGATGTGGACAATGTTGCTTGCTATTCCTTGTTGGACTCATGCTTGTCAGAGAGTCACTCCTACTATGTCACTGTTCGATACTGATCAATGTGCTGTATGCTGGCTTGTTTTTTTGCTGCAAAGATGTTAACTAAAATCAAGAAAAATTGGTTATCAAAAAAACCACACAGACGAAACATGGCCCAAAGGTTTCAAATAAAACTTTGCAAAAACATCCGCATTTGACCAATGTGCTGCACGCAAGATTTCCGCCAAACGACCACCGGACAGAAAAACCTTACTCTCCATCGTACCCCTCACAGAATGTGCACCGTACTCTTTCAAATCCACACCTGCTTCAAACATACAAAATCTCACCCACCTTGCAATAGTAGCTGAAGTAACTGGTCCAAAAGGTCTCACAAAAGAAATCAGCAGCTGATCATCTCCATGCCTCCTGAATTCACTCATCCTACCCTTGTACTCTTTCAAACACCTTACCACACACAACTTAGGATGTTCATCAAATCTAGGATAAAAAAAAAATAATAATAAAAAAAAAAAATCGAAATTGACATGCATTTTGTCCTCTTGGTAATAGTAAAAATCACCCTGTCTGGAGAAAAACACCTGTTACTGATATCTAAAGCTCATACATCAGAAACTCTCCTAAACGAAATTAGACACAAAAGACTCGCCAGTTTCCCAGATAACTGTTTCAGACTCAAAAACCTATTAGCTGGCCATCCTTCAAACAAAGATAAAATCTTGTTAATGTCCCACAAACCACTATACCTTGGTCTAGGAGGTCTCCTCAACTTAACTCCTTTCAACACTCTACATACCAAAGGCTCTCTACCAATAGAACAGCCTCCTACCAAACTATGACCTGCTGCAACTGCAGACCTATAACAATTGATTGTCCTATAACTCAATCCGTTTTCATACAAAGAAGATAAACAATTTGCCAATTCTATGGCAGAAGCCTCCACGGGATCCAAACCCCTTTCCACGCACCAACTAGACCACTTCCTGCATGCTCCCAAATTCCTCTTCCTGGTACCTGTGGCCCAAGACTCCCTGAGCAACTCTTGAGCCTGCACCGAAAGTTCTCCGAACTGCTCTCCTCTCCTGAAATCCTCCAAACAAGAAGGCTCAAAGCCCCTTCTAGCACCAAAGGATGAAAAACTCTTCCCTCTCCCAGAAGCACGTCTTCCGAATCCGGAATCAACAAAGGCTCCTCTATCGCCAACTCTAAAAGACCTGGAAACCAAGCCTGACCTGCCCAAAACGGCGTCACTAACACCAGCGGACACCTCGGTCTCCTCACCATCAACAACACTCTCTGTATCAATGCGAATGGGGGGGAAAAGCATAACCCCGAACCTTCCTCCAATCCTGCTTGAACGCATCCACCTCCTCTGCCAAAGGATCCGGTCTCCAACTGTAAAATCGATCCAACTGAAAAGTCAGCATTGACGCAAACAGATCCATCTCTACAGGACTCCAAACTTGAAAAATCCTTCTGAAATACTGAACATTCAGCTTCCAGTCGCTGTAATCTCTTAGATACCTCGAATTACAATCTGCTACTACATTGCACTGGCCTGGAAAAAATTCCGCCTGCAAACCAATTTTTTCTTCCAAACAAAAACTCCAGATCTCCTTCGCCAACTGAGTCAGATTCCTCGACCTGCTTCCACCTAAGCAATTTATGTACCGAACCGCAGAAACATTGTCCATTTTCAACAAAACATTAAAACTCTTCAACTTTTTTCCAAAACTCCTTAAGGCATAAAGCCCTGCCATCATCTCCAAACCATTTATGTGCACCAAACTCTCCTCCAATGACCATCTCCCACCTGTCTCCTGATCCTCCAGACATGCTCCTCAGCCAAAAAGGCTTGCATCCGTCTCCAACACAAAATCTGGGCAAATCCCAAAAATCGCCTGACCATTCCAAGCTTCCAGATTCTCTAACCACCAAACCAACTCCTCCCGAGCCTCTGCCGAAATAACGACCTGATCTCCATACCACAAGCCCTTCCTGGGAGCGTCTGCCTTCAACCTCTGCAAAGCTCTGTAATGAAGAGGCCCTGGAAAAACTGCCTGAATTGAGGAAAACAAACCAATCACTCTTGCCAAAGACCTCAGAATGACACTCTCCTTCCTCAACAAACCTTTCACTTCTGTTTTTATTTTCTTTACCTTTTTCTCTGGCAAACAAAGTTTTCTCCACCGTGTTTACAACAAAACCTAAAAACTCCAAACACTGACTCGGGACCAGGACAGATTTCTCCTTGTTTACTACAAAACCCAAACCTTCTAAAAGATCCATGGTTAAGACTAACTGACCCTTCAATTCCTTCTGACTCTGAGACATTAACAAAAAATCGTCCAGATACATAATCATTCTCACACCTCTCTCTCTGAGAAACTTCGCCACTGGCCTCAACACCTTGGTGAAACACCAGGGTGCTGATGCCAGACCAAACGGAAGGGAAGTAAACTGGTACAACCGACCCATCCATCTGAACTGCAGATATTTGCGACTTTCCTCTGCTATCGGAATCGCGAAGTAAGCATCCTTCAGATCCAACTTCACTAACCAATCATCCGCCTCAGAATATCCCTCAAAAGATGGATACCCTCCATCTTGAAATGCCTGTAAACCACAAAATGATTTAACACTCAAATTTATTACTGGCCTCCAACCTTTCCCTTTCTTTTCCTCTAAAAAAATAGTACTTACAAAACCTTTGTCCTCCTCTGAAACCACTTCTATTGCTCCTTTTTGCAACATCTCCAAGACCTCTACTCCTACAATTGCCTGCAAATCTTTTTTGAATACCTATTGACTCGGCTCCTTCAATTGATTTGGCATCTCCACCAACTCCAACATATAACCCTTTACTGTATTAAAAACCCAGCTGTCTCCTGTTATCTTTTCCCAATTTTTCACGTAAAATCTCAACCTTCCCCCTACCTTGCCCGGGGAAGAACCAAAAACTGTCTTCATACTTACCATGTGAACCTTGAGCAAACTGTGCTCGTCCCCTTGCTTGCCGCACTCTGCCAGCTGCTCTCCCTATTTGGGGATAAAATCCAGTCGCAGACTGGAATCCCCTGAATGCGGCTCTTCCATTCGACTGTTGCTGCGCCCTTGAAAAGGAACGGCCAGGGAAACGGGCCCTTGCCCCGGCCCGGTCAAGAACACCCCTACCAAACACTCTTCTTAGGGATGATTGTGCTTTATACAGGCTGGTGAAGGTAGATACGTACTTACCAACCCCCTTCACCATACCTTCTCCGAAAAGATACCCCTTTGGATCATCCGCTGGTTCCTTCTTTGAAAAGTCCCCCAGCTTAGGACTAATCCTCATTAGTACAGCTTTACGCCTCTCTGATGTTAAGGCTGCGTTAGCGTTACCTAATAAACAAACAGCCCTGTGAGACCATCCTCTCAGCAGCTCAATATCCACATGAACTTTCTTCATTTTTGCCTCCTCCTCCGCCATCTCAAGAATTCTGGCCAAAGGCCCCAATACATCCAGTAATCTATCTTGCCATTGTTTTAAAGCTTTCTCAAGACCCTTCCGTGGGTCACGCCCCATTTTAAAAAGAAAACTTATTAAGTCTGGGTCAAGTTCAGGAGCCAAACAACACTTTCCCTCAACAACAGGACGTGAACATTCAGCTTTCATCACCGCTCTGGCTTCTTTCTCCAAAGGCCTTCGAATCCAAAGCTTAATAAACTCCGGAACATGCGGCAAAGGCCACCAATCTGCGCTCCTAGGATGTCTAATAAGCTCAGGACTCAACATATCCTCTCCTTGAGGATCTTTAACTAAACCTTTCTCCTTCCTTTCCTTATCCACCTTATCCCTATCCATGTCCCAACCATCATAATAATCATCCAATATGAACTCATCTTCTTCATCCTCACTTTCTTTATCCATAAATTCATCTTGTGATACATTCATATCTCTTGTGCCGCGAAGGACACCTTCTTGTCTTGTGGCGCAAGGCTCACCATTTCCTTTCTTCAAACATTTTACTCCCACTTCAACATTTTTTAATTTCCTAGCTCTCTTCCCTTTAACTCTGTTTTCATTACTCTCCTCTTCATCTAAAGACCAAAATTCATCTTCAGATTTTTCCTCAACTCTCCTCTTTCTTTTCATAACGCTCAAGACATCCTTCATTGAACTCTTAATCTCATCCTGCACAATTTTCCTCAAATCAGCCTCACCTGAACTTGAACTCTGAGCATTCTCATTGGTCTCCATGACTCTCCTGCCTTCAGCACCAAAAAACTCAGGATCAATTTCAAAGTATCCCAAAACCTTTTTTTCAAAACTCCTTTACTCCTTAAAAAAACTTAGATTTCCTAAAATAAACTGTTCGCTAGCAAAAGAAACCTTCTTTCGAATTTAAAACCCTAAAATTAACCGATCGCTAACAAAAGAGACCTTCTCCTGTTAGAAATCAGCTGTTTTGACAGTTTCAACTGCCTTCGCTCGAGCGCGCCTCTGATGCACTTAAAAGCATCTTTTGCGCTCTAGACTTCCTCCAAGATGGCCGCGATGCATCTCCACGCACGAACGCTTGATGACGCACCTCGGCCCTCTGACAACAGCTCCGAGCCGCTCCTGACAACGCAACTCGGAGGAAAAGCTTCGATTCACGCCGCGAGCCGCAAATAAACCCACGTGCTCGCGGCGCAACGTAAAAACCGGTAATATTACCTCTTTTCCCCTTTTTTTTTAACTTTATATCGGCTAACAATAACCCATAAAAATAAAAACTACCATACCTACCTTCAATCTAAACCAAAAACAACCCATAAATTGGGTTCAAAAACAAAATAAGCAAATTAACTAACTAAATATACAAACCCGGATATAAATCACTCAAACCACAGAACTTTCTCACAACCAAAATTCACTGAACACATTAAAACATACCAACTGTAAACATAACTGTCATTCAGAAACACACATCATACTTATCAGCAAGGAGCAGCAAATAAAAGATTAAGATGGCTGCTGTGTTGTGGATTATATATTGTTGGACATTCCAAGTTCTAGAGTTTTAAAGTTTGGTGATGTAATACTTTGAAGTGCTGCAAGGAGTGGTGCAATAAAAGTATTATGCATAATGATAGCCTCCGGTCTTGTCATGAAATTACTTTATTTTGAACTATTAAGACCAGAAAACATTGGGATTGTGCTTGGATTGGTGAACTCCATGTAGGAGCAAATGGTATAAATTAATTACACCTACCAATAATTGCCGATGGTACCCATGAATAAGGTCGTTTGACTGAAACGCGTCGGGGACGCACATCACGTTTCATGTTCCTGCAGTGATTTATTGAATTATGCCCTGCAGTCGAGTGCACCCCGTCTTCTCTTTGGGGAATTGTTGCTTATTAAGATGGTGTGACTAACGCCACTGGAGTGTACCACCTCGCTAAAGACTAGCGCTGTACCGCCTGGAGGCTGAGGCAGCCGGTGCTATCACAGATTTCTGCGTAGAGGGCCCGTGCTGCCAGATGGGCCACACGCGGGACAGCCAGGAAAATGATTGTACAAAGGAATATGAAAGGATGATCCAATGGAGGGTTTGATTGTTTTTTTTATCCTCGTATCACCAGAAGGCGTCTGCAATACTCAATAAGCCGCGCCATCAAACTGTCCCCCCCCCCCCCCTGCATTCGCCAGGGTCTGGTACCATACTGGACCATCACCTTTATCGGTGCCTTGGTGTAATCTTCGGAGTGAATAGTCAATACCCAACAAGCTATTCCACATTGAAAAATCAGACCATATATCTGGGGCAAGGTCCTTTTCCATACCCTGATCAAGTCGCCAGACCTTAACGGCCACCTTAACCCAGTCTTCCACTTTCGGAGGTAGAGGGTCCCTCCATTTCACACAGATTTCTCTTCTAGCGATTAAGATCAAATAAAAGAGCAACCCTCTATGTGGCCGCCTCAGCAGCTTACTGATTTTATCGTCCACCCCGAAGAGAAAAAGCATTATATTCAAGTCGATCTCTCTGCCAAAAATACCTTTTAGAGCAAGTTCAATTCCTCCCCAGTAATCCCTCAACTTGGGGCATTCGAAAAAAACATGGACATCCTTGGCTTCTAAACAACCGCACCTTACACACTTGGGGGGAGGGTGAGGTGCAAACTTTGCGATTTTAGCTGGGGTCCAATACAGACGGTTCATTGTAAAAAAGTGGTTCCTCTTTAGGTTGGCTGGTTTAACAATTCCGTAAAGAAGACTCAGGGAGTGATCCCAGACCGTTTTAATATCTCCCTCATGGAAGATTCCATTCCAAACTGAGTAGGGAGGTGCTAGCTTCTTTTCTTCTGCCTCCAAAAGCTTCCCATACCACCTTGCAACGTCCTTATTCTTGGGTCTTGTGTCTTGAAGAGACCGCTCCAGCTCCCAGTCACCCCGAATTTCCTTTTCTGAAGCCACAAACCAGGAGGAGAGTTGAATGAACTTAAATCTAGACTGATCATTTACAACCTTTGCTTTTAAAACTTCCCATGGATACACTCCCTCCGATGTCATCAGATCTATCCATTGTTATGATACCTGCCCTCCTGAGTGGTAAACTTAGGCCATCTATTAAACAGAACGGGGTACCGGGGGAATCCCAAACCGGAGCAAGTCTGAATAGTAACCCAGGTCCCACTTTCTCCTGATCTTTTACCATAAGTTCAAAGCTTACCTTAATATTTTTAGTCGAACTTTCTTGAAGTACCTGGGAGCACCAAACTTATAAAGGAACCCCTCCACACTCCACTTCCTCATAATCTCACCAAGGAGCTCCTCCCAAGTAGAATCATTGGCCTTCACCAGCAGCATCCGAATGTTTTTAAATTGGAAAGCTGTGCAGTACCAATTGAAATCGGGCAAGGCCAATCCTCCTTAGACGAGCCTATGCCGAAGTTTTTTCCAGGCCAACCTAGTGCCTTTATGGGCCCATATAAAGCTCATGACCTTCCCCTGAATGTTGTCTGTACCTGATTTAGGAAACCCAAGGGGGATAGCATTGAAGAGGTAAGTCAATTTGGGGAGGATGACCATTTTTATTAAATTAACACGGCCGAAAACGGTTAACGGAAGATTATTCTCCGATCTAGCTAATAGACTATTTCTCTAGCGACCCTTTGCAGATTTAGCCGCGGGATTTTATCGCCCTCATCCACTATTGTGATTTCCAAATATCTGAAATTAGGGCTCACTTTCCCATCCCAGTTCTTGACGTTCCAGCACATTACCTCAGTTTTGGAGGTGTTGACTGAATATCCAGACAGGGAGCCAAATTCCGCCAATAAGTGTTCCACCCTCGGAATGGATGTAACAGGGTTGGCTGTATATAATAATAAGTCGTCGGCATAGAGCGCAACTTTACTGCTATAGGACAGAGATCTAAAAGGGACTACTGAAGCATCAGATCTCAGCAATTGAGCAAGGGGTTCAATACATATGTCAAATAATAAAGGTGAAAAAAGACAGCCCTGCCGTGTCCCTCTTGATATATTGAAGCTGGCGGTCAGAGCGCCATTAAAGAGGATCCTGGCCGACGCACCCTCATAAACTGTCTTAAGTGTATGTAAAAGGTTAGGTCCGAATCCCATTGCGCTCATAACCTCCCAAAGGAACAGCCTACACACTATCAAACGCTTTAGCAGCATCTAAGGCAACTACGGCCAAGGGAGCCGAGCACTCAATGGCAAGATCTATTGTGCCAATGAGTTGTTGGGTCTGCTCCTGTATGTACCTCTTCGGGATAAATCCCTTCTGGTCAAGATGTATTAGCTGTGGAGCAATTTAGCCAATCTCCCCGCTAAAATACTCAAAAATCTTATAATCCGCATTCAGTGGGGAGATTGGTCTATAAGAATCAGCCCTAGTGGGGTCTTTTGAAGGTTTCAGAATGAGAACAATTGTAGCCTCCTTCCAAGATCTAGGGACATGTCCGCCCTGTCTATATATTGAATTGAACAGGGTTTCCAAAATCGGCACTAGCTCCTCTAATAAGAGGTTATATACTTCTATGGGAAGGGCGTCCGTGCCTGCGGCTTTACCATTCCTACTTTTAGAGATACTTAAACGAATCTCCTCATTAGTTATGGGGGCCTCCAGTATCTCGCGGCTGATCGTTGTTAAACTAGGTAATTGTATCTTACTCAGCCAGGCCTTAAGAGCATCAGGACTAGGAGAAATCTCTTCCTCATTTAGTGTGGAAAATAAAGAGACTAGGCAAGCTTGAAGGACCTCCATTTTATCGGAGATGTCTCCGCTATCATTGACAACTAATTGACTAATGTGATTTCTAGATCTACTATAGCTTTCCAGGCCAACAATGCACCAGATTTTTCCCCATACTCGAAATTCTGCATACACCTGGCATACCACTCGCTCTACACTTTTGATCCAGTTTAACCCTATATTCTTGCCTCCCATCTTCTAGAAGTCTCTATATCCACGCCTTTTCAACGGCAAGCCCAAGCGAGCCCGAAGATCAGCCTCCAATAAGCAGGCTTTATCCTCCTTAGCTTTTTAACTTGAGCGTTCAGCCTTACTTTTGACACAAGACAGATTTTGTATCACCCCTCTGATGTATGGCTTAAAGGCACCTCATACAACATCCAGGGAGGTGGAACCGATATTATCTTCGAAGTAAACCACGCATGCCCGCTTTAGTGATTCTCCCGTCTCAAAGTCTGTAAGGATAGCCATCTTTAGTGTCCATCTTGGCCTAGGAGGCCGGCTAAAGCCAACTAAGGAGAAAGTAATCGCATCATGGTCCGAAATATAACCAGGGAGGATTTTAACACTAGTTATAGCTTTTAAGATGGCTCTATCTGCAAAGAGGTAATCTAGCCTTGAGAAGTGAGCCTATTTTTTACTATGAAAAGTAAAACCTTGGCTATCTCCCCTCTTATACCTCCACACATCTAGCAAAGCCAACTCACGCAACATGTTAATTAATGTCTGACGAACCCGATGGGCATTATGATGAAACCTTCTATTAGACCTATCAAGTACAGGGTCTAGTAAGACATTAAAATCCCCTCCAATTATTATAGAAGCTGTAACTTCCATTAAGTTCCATTGAGGGGTTGTCAATATTGGGCCAATAGAAAACAGCACAGGCTAGGCTCTGCCCCACCAAAATCTAAGAAAGCAATTAAGCATCTCCCTGTTTTATCAAGTTTGGAGGATTTAATAACGCAGCCCGTCCCCCATTTAATTAAGATAGCAACCCCCTTACAGTGCGCTACCTGCTCTGAAACTAGAAAGTGCTCTACCCAGAAATATTCAGAGAAAACAGCTTGACCTTCGAGGGTGTCGAAATGGGTTTCCTGAATCAGACATATAGGCGCCTTACTTTCCTTCAAGTATTACATGACCAATCTCCGCCTACGCTTACACCTAAGGCCATTAACATTCCACAAAAGAAATACTAGCTCACTGACTCCCCTTATCATAGACATTTAAACTCAGTACTGTCGTAGACTGATACAATGGTGCAGTAAAAAAAACCTTCTGATATGATAAAGGAAATAATAAAAAAAAAATTCCCACTGCTCCCCACCTCGTGCCCAGCCCCCCTTCTATCCCCCCACCCCATGGCAGCCATCCGATCTAAATAAAAAAAAGAGTAGGACCCAGTAGAAAAAGAACCTTCCTTTAATGCTGTAGACAGAATCGCCTCCTTAGTAGTATATGTAAGAAAGTTGATTAAAATCCTGCTTGGCTTCTGCCTCGCAGGGTTCCTCTTAAAAGGATCCAGATGTACCTGTTGAATCTCAGATGAAAGATCAATATCTGACCGATTCTTTAAAGCTGTGTCCTGCAACAGCGAGATCACAAAAGCCTTGATGTCCGAACCATCTGCTACCTCGGGGATGTTCATGAGTCTAAGATTGTTCCTTCGTGAATGGCTCTCAAGGCGTTCTAGATCGTCTTTCATCTCCTTATTCTGCCGGACTAATCGGTTCATCTCTGCATAAGTCATATCTATGGCCTGCTTCATTTTAGGAATTTCCTGCTCTAAGATGGTGGTTCTTGTGGATACTTCTTCCAGTTTCTGAGCTAGGGCTGCGCAAGAAGCCTGTATTGAAACCAGATTCTATTCAGAAACCGTAAACCTACTCTTCATCTCCTCCTTGAGGGCCAAAAGGATGTCGGCCAGGGACTCTGAACCCGCCTGAGGTGAGTGGCTGGTGCCTGGATCCAACTGTGGGGACTCTTCTTGCTCCACTTGGTTATCCTCATTACATACCTCCAAGGCCTTGAACTTATTGCTGTGGAGATAGGCATTTGGGTGGCCACTAGGGGGCTTCTTCCTTTAACTAGACTTGGGGTCTAAGGCACTAAGGAGGAGAGGGGGTGTTGTATTAGTCCCTTGAATTGGACCCACGCTTTGCTCCATCGTAGTAGGGTTGTAGTTATTAAGAGCGCCTTCTTGGACGGAGACAGAGGCCGGAGACACAGGGACCTTATAAAATGATTTTAAAGAGGGGGTTACTTTTACTTTCGGGTGAATGGCCTTCTTCCCCCTCCCCCTGCTCCTAGGACTCTTACTGGTCGCTGTGGGAGCTGCTTTCTCCACCTTACCCCCTGGTCCTTTCTCCTTCCTGGGACGTTCGGGTGATTTGAACTGGCCCTTGATTGAATTACTTATATCATTCAAAGGAGGGGATGGAGTCAGTGCAGGCAGGGAGGTGATTTGTGCCCCCCTAGTGCGGAGTGTGTACCTACAAATTTTCCCTGTGGGTAAGGTGGGTCTAATCTGAGAGTTCTTACCCTTCTCCATAGGGTGAGGAACCACCTCCATCTTACAGCCTTAGATCCAACAGGGGCCTCGTTGCTGAAAGTACTGTAAAGTGTTGCAGTGATGGCCTTCGTTATTTCAATCAAATTGGGGAGTGGAGCCGTGACCCAACAGGAGGGGTCCCTACAGGCCCTGATCACTATTGGGGCAACTTTACGTTGGCTTACCGCCTGGAGCTGGAAGCTTGCCCTTTCCCCACCAAGTACCACGGTAGGCAGCCTCGGGAACAGACCTGTGCTGCAAAATATCACCCGCACGTCCCGTCCAGTGCGGACTCTTCCCCTGCCGACCTGAAAAGCCGCTTCGCAGCAGCGGCGCAGCTCCCGAGCCGCGTCCTCCAAGCGTGGAGCTCGGGGCAAGCTGGCACTGCCGCTCGGCTCCGGAACCATTGGAGAAATGCGCCGGCTTCAAAATCGATGACCGCGGGCTTCAGCTAAAAAATGCAGGCAAGTATTCGATGTAGTAGGGGCGGGGACGGGAGACTAGGGCAGAGAGTAAAAGCCCTCTCAGCACAACATAATCACAACCGATTGACGACCCGCGGCCGCTAGCTGGCGGCCGCTATGGTCCCCTCTTAGACCACACATTGGGGAATTGTTGTTTATTAAGATGGTGTGCCTAACGCCGCTGGAGTGTGCCACCTCGCTAAAGACTAGCGCTGTACTGCCTGGAGACTGAGGCGGTCGGTGCCATCACAGATTTCTGCGTAGAGGGCCCGGGTTGCTGGATGGGCCACACGTGGGACAGCAAGGAAAATGATTGTACGAAGGAATATGAAAGGATAATCCAATGGAGGGATTGATTGTTTTGAAGAGCAGGTATATGCCAGTTGGAGTGCCCATTATAAGGCAGAATTACTTTACTTCGAACTATTAAGACCAGAAAACATTGGGATTGTGCTTCGATTGGTGAGCTCCATATAGTAGCAAATGGTATAAATTAACAACACCTGCCAATAATTGCCGATGGTACCCATGAATAGGGTCATTTGACTGAAACGCGTCGGGGACGCACATCACGTTTCATGTTCCTGCAGTGATTTATTAAATTATGCCTTGCAATTGAGTGCATCTCAGTCTTCTCTTTGTGCATAGGAGAATTGATGCATATATATGTATATATAATTACCCAGTAGCAGTCGGTACTGGGTAGTTCTAATTCGGTCAGCTGTTCCATACGTAAAGCATTTTTTGTGTTGCTAAGAACTTTGGCCCTTTTTGACGAATCTCCACCAAACGTTCCAAAAAGGGGCTACTTTTTGACAAGTTTGTGCATGGAAAGCTTTGGAGTGATCCAACAAGCTGGGGCCAAGAAATAAGCGGCGTCCCAAATGCAAAATCCTCAAGCATTTTCCACAGACTTCTTTAAGAAGAGCTACTGCAAAAACTGCTGAACGGAATTACACCAAATTTGGCAAGAAGCTGGATCTTCGTCCGCAGCCTGTGGTTTTTGTAAATCCGTTTCCCCCCAGAAATTAAGGGCCAAAAGTATCTGTATATCTTGACGATCAGGTCTTTGAATGTTCTGATTGACCCGCAAATTCCACATCTTTCCATTCCCAAAAATGTGGGATTTGTTTAGTCCAAGTTTGAGGTTTGCAAGGGATTCTGGGTAAAAAATAAATACAGTGAGAGCCACGCAAGTCAACCTACCAGGGATTTCCCCAGGTGTCTAGTTTTCAAAAAAGTTCAGGTTTGCTGGGTTTCCCTAGGTGCTGGCTGAGGTAGGGCCCAAAATCCACAGCTACCCACAGTGGGTAAAACAAGGGTCAGTTTTCAGTGGAAAAATGTGCTGTGTCCATGTTATTACGTTTTTGACGTTTCCTGACGCAGCCACTAGGCCTATCCACTCAAGTGAGGTACCATTTTCATCGGAAGACGTGGGAGCATAGAATAGTAGAACATTTATTATTACCAACTGGATTTCACTGCATTTGTGCCTTCCAAATGTTAGCCAGTGTATAAGAAAAAAGATATTTGGAAAAATACCCTCTACATCATATGCTAGTACAGGTACCCACAAAACCGGAGACCTACAAATAACCACTGCTCCTAAACTCCGTATCTTGTGCCCATTTCAGAAACACATAGGTTTCCTTGATACCTGTTTTTTACTCTACATATTTCACCATATGAATTGGCTATATTTGGTACACAGAGAAAAACCATTGTACGATGCAGCCCAATTGTTGGCTCTGTGTACCTTGGCCCAGCAGTTAAGGGGTCAAAACATGTTAGTACAAAGATCCAAGACCAAACACAACTGATTGCATATGGAATTTCAGGTATCAAAAGATGCGGTAAATGTAAAGCATGCAGCATTGCCCATATTACAAAAGAATTTGAAGACATTGGGGGACGCAAGCTTAATATTATTAAAGGTTACATCACTTGCACTTCAAAATTCGTTTTATACGTTTTACAATGTACATGTGGATTGAAATATATTGGGAGCACAACTTGTCCTCTATGAAAAAGGATTCTGGAACACATAAGAGCAGTTCCAAACAAAGATACAAAATATGCCATGCCAAAACATTACAATCCAAAGCATAGTGATGACTGGAATGACGTTCCATGGCATAGATACAATAAGGAGAAACGAAAGAGAAGGAAATTGAGCACTGAAGCGAAGACAATTGGAATCAAAGTACATCATCCAAATACGAAGCAAAACACAGTATGGACTCAATTACAAGGAAGAGTTACATGTACTCTTGTGAATATGCAAATTAAAACAATTAAATTAAGCAGGCACAACAATGGAAACCTTAGATCATACATAGGGCACTACAGAGCCCAACCATTGGTATAATAAACCTATTCACCAGTGTCTATAACTGCAGCGCATCTTCCCAATAGGGGAACAACAAGTCGATAACCAGTATCCAACTGTGGGCATAAAGGACAATAATTACACAGATTTCAATACGCTGAAATTCATATTGTATTATGAGGTATACACCACTGTTGAAATGCCTAAAATGTATAATCATGATAAAACAGGAGAATGTCTCCTTTCAAAGACAAGAATGTACAATTTATATTAATTTCAATGTGGAGAATATTCTGTACAAGTAACTACATCTCCCATATTCCAGTTTTAGAGGGGAGAAACACAATGGTTGGCAATGGATACTACACATCCCAAAATGTAGCGAACCAGTATAATGGGTATAAATAATGAAAGTGAGAAAGGACTGGCTGTGAACACCACAAACAAGTTAGTGATTGATTGAAACGTGTAGGCGACTTTTTATTTTGGTGACTTTGTATTTTTGCTGTATCTGGAATAAATATGGAATTAGAAAAGATTCAGGAGTGCTGATCCATTTATTTGGATTTGCTGATTTCTGGACCATCACCCAACCTAGGGGCAAGCACAGAAAACAAACGAGTGTGCTGTAATCTCGGTCGAGTGTATGGAGACAGGCAGACAGACAGACACACACACACAAACTTTGTTGTAGAAGAATGGAACCAGGTAGTGATTAAGCTCAATTTAATTGACAGACTCACAGCTCAAAGGAGTGTTTGATGGTTGAATGAAGGGGTCTATGATTGGTGGACTCTCCCTTGCGGTAACCACAAATAAATATAAACAAAAGCTATTGGTTAAATTGAAAGTTAGATGGGCCAAATGCCAAGTAAGGATTCCCACCCGACATATCAAGCCCTCATCGTGATACTCATAAAGAGGGCCCCACACTCCGATAATCATGGCACAAGGTGGCTGAGCCAGTCTCAGTTAATTCAGAAGGACTGAGGCGAGTTGAACTCTGTGATCAAGGACAAACCATCAGTAGCTGCCATTGGTACTTGTTCTGCCCGCATAACTGACAGGTGGGGCGTGAGAATGTGCACAGCGAATCATAGGTGTGAATCCCTTGGGTTGTTCTTACTCTGGATTAATACATTACACTGGTCAGCGCCTTAAAGTATTCTAAATACTCATTGCATTCATAATATTTAGCAGGGTTTCACCAGAAATGTAACAGCACTTTTGCAGTCACGATCTCGGGACAGGAATGCATGGCAATAATTTCGTTCTTATCAGCAAGACTCAATACTGGTTAGCAAATGCAAGAAACTAATCTTTGCATAAAAGGAAATGTTTATTTTATTAATCCTGTGCTCACTGTCTGTCATTAACAACACACAAACACCATTATGGTGGATATTTTGTTTGCAGCTCCAAATATAAAGCCAAAAGTAGCATAACAAGTGACTGGTAATGGACGGATATAAAAGCCAAGGGAAAGATGTCAGTTTGCTGGTCACTACAGTCTTCCTTGTGTAAATGGAAAATGTGAATCAAACACACAAAAGGTGATGGCAGGCTAGGCTTGCGATAATTAGCTTGTGTAGCACTCCAACCCATCGTTCTTTTGCCCATCACGCCACCTCAGTTTCAAACCAGCCATGTGCAGATCAGTCTTGACCCCGCACCAGTAAATGGAAAAGGTGACCTGATTCCACATTGTGAAACTGACAATGTATTATCTATTTTAAAGAATAAAAAAAAAAAAAAAGAATAGAATATTGAACACCCAAAAAAAGGGGTGATTATCGGTTCATAGCAGTGCTTTCCAGTAAAACGTTTAATGGAGGGTTGTCCTCGTCTAACCCAGAGGTAAAACTGTAGTCAAGCAATTAAGAGTATGAACTGAAGGTTTTCATATTTAAATGTTCTCACTCACTCACACACAAACTCAGGTCACATTACCTCACATCATTAGGAACAGTAGGTCCCCTAGGGTTAGTCAGTCAGTCAGTCAGTCAAAGATCTTTATTTCGGCCACTAGGACCATAAAAGCACATAAAAGAATAAAACATTATATACAACTTCTGTCAACATACTTTAAAATATCTAGAAGATAAATACCACAGTTTGATTTGCTGATCAAGCACGAAATCACTAAGTACAAAAATACATCTCTCCCCGGACAAAGTCCTAGTTTGTATATATGTTCCAAAGACTGCTACTTCTTTTCCTTCGTTTATGTCCCGATAAAGTGCAGTGTTGGATCAAAATAGCAGTATTTTCCATGATAAAGCTTCAATTAAAATAGAGGAAATAACTTAAAGTAACTTAAGAAAAAAGACACCTACATAATACACATGATTAAAAAAGGAGGGTGTCCAGGAACAATATAGTTTTCCCATTCTTTCTGAAATTCTAGTTAACAGAAAAAGTGGCCAGGTGCAATCCTGCGTGGACAATCGCATGTTGGACTAGTTAGGAAGCGAGAGACAGATATAGAGAATTAACAGCAGTGTCAGATAAAACGTGTGGTGATTATTTATCCTTTAAAACCTAATTATGTGCAAAATAAAAAAAAACGAGAAAAAGGAATCACGACAACGTTAATAGGGAAGCGCGCCTAACCTCTAAATAGAATCATTAATGACTGGTAATGGACGTTTGTTGGCCTATAGCCTCGTTAACTCCATTTTCAAGGTAGCGCTACGGATATGCCACATAAAATACAAAAAGTGTGAAATAGAAAAGGCTATGGGCATTTGGGTGTCATACTTTAGCAGTCTGAGCGTCTCAGAACAGTGTCTGAGGCCCATGTTCTTGCACAGCTGGACCAGCCAGCGGGACCTAGGCCTCCTGTAGGCAGGGCAAAAGAAAAGTACGTGCACTTCGGTCTCCTCCACGTTCAGACACACGGGACAATCCCGACTGCGGCCGCCCGACCACTTGGTGGTGAACGATCGGAGTGGAAGTGTCCCGTGTCTGAACTGGATGTACAGTTTCTTTGCGAGGAGCGGTTGGATGTCATCCAATACTGATTCTAGCCGATTTACAAGTTTTATATCCATAAACCTTTGTGATAAGCTCCCTGGGGAAGTGCTCCATAGCTGGGTCATTTTTGACTCTCTATAGGTTTTCAATTAATGCCTTTCTAGGAGTCACAATACTAGAATCTTCGGCTGAGCTCCACAAATTTTCCCTCCCCAAGGCATGGCATGTATTCCTTATGTGCGCTAGCCAAGGCAATTTTCCCGCACCGAGCAAACTCATAACTTCCCTTAGTTCATCCCTATAAGGGGCAAGCTCTGGGGTGCTCCACAGACGTCGCCAGAAGAGAAGTGGTCTTAGAGCTATTTCGTCTGCTATGGGGCTAATTCCAAGATCCAGCCTAAGGGGAATTAGAGGGGAGCTAACAGGAAGTCGTAGAAGCGGTCTAGTAAAGGAGTTCTCTGTTAACGATAGAGGAGTACTGGGGCAGTGTCCCCATAATTCTGCCCTGTACAAAGTTGCTCCCCTTGCCTGGACCTTATAAACTTCAGCTGCTGGTCCTATTACCTTGCAAGAGCATTTGTTGTATACCTTTAGAATGCCCCCCGATGCCTGGGCCAATTTCAGGTTAGCTTTTTTTATTTGTGCCCCCCAATCCATTTTCTCGGTTAAAGTAATCCCGAGATATTCGAAAATCGTCACCCTTTCTAGCGCCAATCCGTCTAGAGAGGGGTTTGGACGAGAGTGATTTTTTGAGTTGAAAACCATATATTTGGTTTTCTGTAAATTAATCTCCAAACCCCTCTTTTTACAGAAGGCGCTAAATACATCAAGGGTTAGTGATGTGTTGCATTTGTGCTAATCATCAGACATTGTGATGGTGACAATTTTTTTAACTGGGTATAAAACTGTAACAAACAAGGGAATAGTGGACACCTGGAGGCAGAGTGGTCTGTTTAAAACGTGGTTTTCCAATTAAGAAGTTTATAGTGGGGTTATCCTTGAGTGATACAGAGCCACAGACAAATGGGGAGTACAAACTGAGGATATGTTTTATCTGCCTTACACCCTGTTGGGCTGAGATAAGGAAAGGTTGTAATGAATAAATGCCAATATACTTAATTAGGCCAGCAGGGAGCATTAGATGCATGGAATCGGCGAGGAGAAGCAAGATGGCGGTCATGTAGTGGCCGTTAGTAGTAGCAGCATACTGACCGGTGGATTGTGATTACGAACTGAGCAAAACTGAGTAAAACAGACCTCTGGGATGCCGGTGGAACGCTTCACTGCAGCTTCAAGGGAACCGGGACTTGCCCACGAGTATTGATACTTTTGAAGGGGCTCGCAGCTGTCCGGTGTTTGGTGACTGCAGCCCTGCTTCACTCGTGCTGTGCTCCGTGCCGGGGATCTATGGCAGAGATGGGGCCAAATGTCGCTGATGGTGGCGGCAATCAGAAGGTGAAATCAGCCCGTGCATCAACCTTGACAGGAGCAGTGTTGCAGGGTGAGGAAACCGCGGCTCAGAATCTGCGGTCGGGGCGGCGTGCTCTCCAGGAGTCAGAGGCAGGAAGAAAAGGGAAAGGCGAGGCTGCCGGCAATGCGCGCTCGGCCGGCCCTACAGTGGTTGAGCTGCTACGAGGATCGGGTCAGAGGCAAGAGTAGGAAGAGGCAGCTCACAAGCAACGGCAGCTCACAAGCAACAGCAGCCGCAAGCAGTGGAGGCAGCTGCTACAACGCCTAGCTCAGCAGATGGGTCCAACACATGCCTGCAGTTATCTCAAAAACCCACGATGGAACAGGCACAAGGTACGCAGGAGATTTCCCATACCAACCCCCCCCCCCATTCCAAGTGGAAATATTAATGACACAAGCAGTAATGCTGTAATAATGGCTGAGGGAGTCAATATGGATAATACGGATAACATTGACCTCGCACAGCCGGGGGGGAGGAGGGGGGAAGGGGAAATGGTGCAGCTAGGGCTTGTGCGGCAGAGGACACTCACCTAACTGTATAGGGTACTCGATCACTGGAAGGTGCACAAGAGCACAACCTATTTAATTCTAAGAATCTTGATTCAGCCTCTAATACATCTATAGACCGGAATAAAGACCTGTCTGGGAGCGTTGTGACAATGCTTGGAGTGCAACGGGGGTGTGAGGCTGCCAAATCTGAAATTAGTGACTGCTGCTTTTCAATGCCTGATGCAGCCGAGTGGTCTATGGAGGAATCGGATATGTCCAACAACCCCAGTGATAGCAACAGTGAGCTTGAAGAGGGCGGAAAGAATAGTATTGCGACCGCACGCAAGACGGCTAAAAAATTAAACCAGAGAGCCTCAAAGGGCAGAGATCTAGCCTGGGACTACTCGCCTACGGAGCGCTTGGTCGGCCCACCTTATGCGAATGCACAAGCAGTGGGTGGCTCGAAGTCTCCTACACTAGACGCTATATACCAAGTAGTCTCAATGCATCGGGAGGAGACTAGACAAGATAGCCGAAAAGCTCAGACAGCACTGCGGAAAGTCCAATGGGTGGTTAGGAAGCTGACCAAAGTTTGCAATACTTTTGGGGATCGCCTCACGGATCTAGAGACAAGAACTATGGCGACGGAGTCGGACCTTGCGACCACCAAGGTACAATCTTTGGATCATGAAGCCCGATTAGTCGATATTCAGTGGAAACTAGAAGAACAAGAAAATCGACGGAGGCGCAACAATCTTCGCTTACTCGGGGTCCCAAAAGGGGCTGCAGGCACGGACATTCGGACATTTACCATAGAACTACTACGGACAGCCCTGCCGGAGCTCTCAACTTGGAACTGATCCCAAGAAATACAGCGAGTCCATAGGGTACCCTTTGTATTGAGGCAGCACTTAGAGGGAGCAAAGCCCCGGGCTATTCTCATCGACTTTGGGAACTTTCTACTCAGGCAGGCCATTTCAGAAAAAGCGAGACCAGAATCAAAGCGATCTAGTGGGGACATATCATTCTTTGTCCAACCCGATTTTTGCCACACCACAGTTGAAAGGCGGTGGCATCTGAGGCAGATGGTAAAACCTTTTCAAAACCTAAATGCAAAGGCATATGTGATTGACCTGGCCCGCCTTAAAGTGATCTTGCAAGGCAATACAAGGTTTTTTGACTCAGAAATTAAGGCAAAAGAGTTTTTAGATGGAATTAAACTGTAGTAATGCTCTAAAGAAAGAAGGGAAAAGGGAGGAAAAAAAAAAAAAAAAAGAGAGACAAAATGAAGAGTTTAAGTCAACACTGTGGTGTATTATTAGGAATAGATATTGGTACAATGGGATAAAGGAACTGTACTGTTTTTTTTTTAGTCTTTTTTGATACGTTTGTCCTTTTTTTCTTTCCTTCTATGGTTTAAAAATTGTATCATAATTCACGGGTCATATGCGCTACTCATCTCCTTCAGACTGTTCAGCAGTTTGTTAGCTTCTCAGGGTAGGGGGGCGGGTGGGCTAGGGCGGGGCTCTGGGCAAGGGGAGTTTGGGAGGGGGCGCAGTGGGGAGGTGGAAAAAAAACTTGAAAAGAAAAAACTCAGAACAAAATTTGAAATGGTTAAATGCAATTATTTTTGTACTAATAAAAAATTGAATGAAGATATAATTAAGAACAGCAAGTTGTTTTCTGAGTACAGTCTGTATGGCTAAACTTACTATATGCTCCATAAATGTAGGAGGGCTTAACGATAGAACCAAACAGGTGAAGGTGGCAGAATTTATGCATACGATAGCCCCTGATATTATCTGTATGCAGGAGACGCATATCCCTTGGGAGAAGAGGGAATTGATGACAATGAGGGGATATAACTTGTTGGCATGTTCTTCACAGAGAATTAATATTCGGGGGGTGGCCGTTTTGGCCAAACCACAGATAGGGGTGGCTAAACGCAAAACCATGGATGCCCAGGGCAGGTGGGTCCTAATAGAACTGGAGTTAGGGATTGTGATTTGTGTAATCTATGGATCCAAATAGAAGATGACCCCAAGCTATTTGAAGAGCTCGAAGTGGAATTAGCATGCTGGCCCCAGCCATTGGTCGTATGCGGAGATTTTAATATACATCAAAACACTGCTCCCCAACTAGGGAGGCAATATCAGGGAAGGAAGCCGTGGGTATATAGGGCATTGATGTCACTTATGGATAGTCACGGCTTGATCGACGTGTGGTGTCATCAACAACCTAGCGACCCAGGCTATACCTACTAATCATGCCCCCATAAGAAGTATGTACGACTTGATTATTTCTTGAGCTCAATAAATTTGTCAAGAAAAAGTAGAATTAGGAAACTGCCGAAGGTTGTATCAGATCATAACCCGCTAGTTTTGGAAGTTGAAATTCATGTGACTGGTAAGCAGCGTAGAAAATGGACTTTTGATAGAAAGTTGTTAACCAAAATAAAGTTTGTTGAACATATTAAGATTTGGCTACAGGGGTTCTATGATGTTAACAGATATAGCGCTTCACGGGCAGTAGTGTGGGACTCTTAAAGCTACTTTGAGGGGGGAAATTATTAGCTATGTTGCTCAAGAAAGGAGACAATTCTACCCCTTACATTATTGGGCAGAGCCGCCCTCTATAAAATGATGGCGCTTCCCCGCTTTCTCTATGCCCTGCAAAATACATCCTTATTTGGTATCACCACATTACTTTCAATCCATTGATTCTGAGGTACGTGCCTTGCTTTGGAATAACGGTACACCCCGAATTGCTCTCGCTAAGCTCACAAAAAGCTGGTATGACGGTGGTATTGCCTTGCCCGCTATTAGATCCTATTACTGGGCCTCGCAATTAGTGGTTCTCAATCACTGGGTGCATCGACCTGTTACAGATCCGGCCTATAGGATGGATAGGCATAATATGCTTCCCGGTAATTACTCAAGGGCACTCTATGGAGGGGCGAAATATGCGCCCAGGCATACCCCAACTTCCACCACAATTACCCTATGGAGTAAGGCAACAGCCGCCCTTGGGTGGAAAGATAAAATTACACAGGTCACGCCTCTGCTCGAAGCTCAACTGGGTATGCTGTCCAAGCAGCCGGGGTTCGATAAGTGGGACCTGATTGGCCTCTCGAGAGTTGGTGACATGTGGGTGGAGGGTAAGGTGATCCCGTTCAGTGACCTACAGAGACCTTACCAATTGCAAGGGAGAGAAACTTTTCGCTACCTCCAGGCCCGTAGCGCGTTACATAAAGCAATACCCAAGGGAACTGAACTGCCAGTCTCTTCACCTCTAGAGGACAGGCTATTAGATGACTACCTACAAGAAAAAGCCATTTCATTGACCTACCGCAAAATACTTAACACCACACCGGACACCCAGGATAGAACTCGTGCAAAATGGGTGGATGATGTAGGGGACATAAACGACGAAGACTGGCGGGAGGCCCTGGCTTCCCCCGTGAGGTGGCGATCCGCTCTTGTTTCAAACTTATCCAACTTAAATTACTATACAGAGCCTACTACACTAGCTCAGTGCTTGTTAAGATGGGGGTTCTTGGCTCCCCGGTCTGTCCCAGAGGTTGCGGCCACACCGGCACTTACATACACCAATGGTGGGAATGCCCGATCCTGCAGAAGTACTGGGGTAAAGTTGTATCTGCCCTGTCCCGGATTTGTCATAAGCCCATCGATGTCTGCCCCCGGCTCTGTCTTCTCAACATCTGGGAGGCTACAGACTTGTCGAGAACTGAGAGGTTGTGGGTCTCATTGGGTTGTATGGTGGCGAAGCGCAATATAGCCAGAACATGGAAAGGAGTACTCAAGCCAAGGTTCACCAACTGGGAAACAGACATGGATTGGTGCATGCAAGCGGAGAGGGTTATCTATGAGAGCAGAGGATGTCTGCGTAAATGGACGAATATCTGTGGCCCCTGGAATGTGAGTAAAGGTTTGCTATGTACCCCTTTCAGCGATGCTTCCCCATTATCCACTGATATTGTTGCATTGTAATGTTTTGTATACGATGGGAACTGGGAAACATATGATTATATTGTAGACCCTGTATGACGATTCGATATTTACTGTACTAATGTAACGCGATTACCGACAGTATTGAAGACTGCACTACACTTTCTTTGGTTTGTATTGTCTTTATGTTGATTCTTATAATAAAAAAGATTATTATTATTTATTTTTTTTAAGAAAGGAGACAATTTCAGATTGAAAGGGAAAGATTACTCAAGGAACTAGCGGACACGGAGCAAGAACACGTTATATGTATAGCACAGGGACAGGGGGTAGCTGAAACTCAGCTTAAAATCATTACTTTGAAGGCGGATATCAATAGTTGGATAAACCAAAGGATAGCTGAGGAATATCAAGTACATAGGCCTGAAGTATATGAATTTGGGGAATCAGTCGGCAGGGTGCTAGCACTGCGTACAAGGCAGAGGGAAGCTAGAAGCAGGATAACTTTGATGCAGAAGGATGGAAGAGTCTACACGGAGCTAGGTGACATCCTCGGGATATTACAAGAGTATTATCAGGATCTGTATAAAGGGAGGAGGGCCTCCTGTAGATCAACCTATGAGAACTGAACTGGAGGCAGAGATAACAATGGAGGAGGTTATGGCTGCAATACAACATCTGTCCTTGGGGAAAGCAGCCGGACCGGACAAAATACCCATCGAATTTTATAAAATATTTCTGCCTCAATTAGCTCCCATCTTATTGGATTTATTTTTGGGGGTACAATATACAGGGTCTCCTCCGGAATCATGGAGGGGTACCAATATAGTGATATTTCCCAAGAAAGGAAAGGATCCGAATAATCCAGCCTCATATAGGCCAATCTCACTGATAAACGTGGATGCAAAAATCTACTCAAAGATCTTGGCAACTCGGCTGGGTAGGGTCATAGTCCATCTAGTGTCGCCATGGCAGCATGGGTTCATTCCCGGCAGAGGGACTACTGACCATATTCGGCGGGCGATAACCCTGTTTGACATCACGGCCGGGACAGGGAGGCAGATGGCTATGGCGCTACTCGATGCCGAGAAGGCTTTTGATTGGGTGGATTGGAGGTACCTTTGGGGGATTTTAGCATCAAGAGGTTTTGGCCCACAAATAATTACTGCTATCAAAGCCATGTACTCTACCCCATATGCACGGCTCCAAGTAATGGGAGAAGAATCGGAGGTTATAAGGGTCTCGAGGGGAACTAGACAGGGGTGCCCGTGCTCCCCTATCCTATTTGCGCTATATATAAACCCATTGATTGAAAAAATAATAAATAATCAGAGGATAAAACCCATATTTAATGAGGGATACGAGACTAAGGTCCTCGCGTACGCAGATGACATTGCGGTTGTAACTACTGACCCCCAAACAACAATCAGGGAGATAGAAATGACTGAGGACTTTGGTAAAATTTCTGGGTATTCCCTGAATAAGAGTAAAACACAGATTATCTGTACAGAAAATCTTCTCTTTCAGGATACAAGATGTGTCAATTCGGCTGTGTATCTAGGTGTTCGTATTAGACCTAAAATAACAACGATAGCTAAAATAAACTTCGATCCTATAATGGAGAAAATGTCAACTGACCTAAAGCGTATAAATGGACTCCATTTGTCAATCATTGGCTGGGCTAATGTATTAAAAATGACCATGCTGCCCAAGGTTCTGTATCCGTTTCGATCTCTGCCACTGGCTATCGATGAAATAATATTGAAGGCCTTAGATGCTATGTTCATCAATTTTCTGTGGCAATATGGTAAGATAAGGCGCTCAATAAAATATCTTTCCCTCTCACAAAGGCGGGGTTGGCAATACCCAATATCAAGCTATATTACTGGGCAGCTATTGTGCAACAGATGCGTATTTTGTTATTATCAGATAACGAGGACACAATAGACCAACAGGGGTATAGTAACCTTCCAACAATATACGAGCTTGCTCTGGGGAAAAAGGCTAGCGGACTACTTCTACGACAACTAAAACCCAGTTATTATTAAAAAAGTGCGCTTTAAGGTAGTACATTGTGCATGGAAGATTTGGAGTAAAATTTGTAAGGTTATGAATTTCCCCAAATATACCTGATACACTCCTCTGTGGCGTTCCTCGGTTTTCCCCTTGCAGTTCTATGATGTAATGGGCAGAAAATGGGAGCACCATGGTTTGACAAAAATTAGGGACTTATTGCATTTAGGCCAACTACTTCCATTTACTACTCTACAACAAATATATGGCATTCCGGGAACTCAGTATTTTAAATACGTACAAATTAGAGAATTTATGAAGGAAACCGGGGAAGATATAAGTGTGGATAAGATACCGTTGATGGAGGCAATTACTCGCTGTGACTGTAAAATTAAAAATATATATAGGGGCATCTTAGAAAAATTCCCGGATGACCTCGAAAGAATTGAGGTCAGTTGGGCCGGGAAGCTTAATGACCCGGATGTCGATATAGATAACTCATTGGCGCTAACTGCAAAAGTATTCTTATCGGCAAACCTGAGCGCGCAACATTTTAAAACAGTATTTAATTTATATTTTACACCGGCTAAACTCTTTGAATGAGGAAAAAGAATAGATGATAAGTGCCCTAGATGCTCGGAAGGCCCAGCTACCCTGACCCATATGTTCTATGAATGTATTAGGCTAATGCCTCTAAAAAATGGGATAGAACTATTTTGGGAAGGAATATTTGGGATTAGGATTAAAATTGGCCCAACATTGATGATTATGGGGTATGATAGTAGTATGGACTTAACACATTCTTATTTTATATTTGTCTCGGTAGCTGTTGCAAGGCTATTAATTGCAGCTAGGTGGAAGGATGTGGAGCCTCCCCTCTTTCAGGCCTGGCTAGCCCGGCTGCTTGCAGTATATAAACAAGAGATGCCTTTCTATGAATGTAGGGGCAGCCGGGCGAGGAAACTAGGGAAAAAGATCTGGTCTCCGATTATCGATTGGAAAGCTAAGATGAATCAATTAGCAGACCATCTAGGCCAATGGCTATGAAAATAGAATTAATAACTTCTAAAGGGTAAATAGCCACCCTTAATAAGAATGAATAGAGATCCGAGGCTTTTATTTAAAGAGTTGTATTTATTTATTTATTTATTTACTGTACTGATAAAATCATATGAAATGTTTTTGCTAAACTGTTCTTAAACTGTTCTTAATATTGTTAACTATTGTGTAAATGGTATTTAGGAGAAATGAAATGAATAATAGACAGTATTTATGTATAAGGATGAATTGTAATGCTCCGAGTTTAAAATAAATAAATAAATAATAATAATAATTAGGCTAGCAGACTTGGGGTTAACAATATGCTTAATTGTAACGGAGGCTAGTAGACTTAGGGGTACCTCAGCCAGATACTCTCACAAAGGTCTGGGGCGGAGAAACAGTGAATCCACAAAGTGACTGGGATGGGAGAGCTCCATATACAACTGAGACGGGAAAGGAAGGCAAATTCATGAGAAGGCTCTAGATCAAACATTGTAAACTTTACAGATAGGACAGGTCAGGAGCCAGGAGAACTAAAATGAAATCTAGCACAGGTTACATCCTTTTAATATAGATGTTTCCATTCAGTTTAATGCAGGAAATTTGTATCTTTCATACGTGGTACCTAGTGTCCCAGGATCAATTGTTGAGCAGCCGAGGAACTGTGGTACCTAGTTAAGTGCAAGGGAAGGAGGCCAGAGTAGCACGGTGCCTGGCGGGATGGGTTGGGAGGCTTCGTCCCTGCACCTGGTTTGATTCTTGCAGTATAAAGAAGTCCACAGCAACCTCACCTCCCTGGCGTGGATGGTAGACCAGCTGGTCCGGTTTCTTTGGTCGAGACGGCCCTGGAGTATGCCTGGGCTTCTGCTTTTCCTTTGCCTCTTTCACCTCCTTGTCATAGTCGTCCCTGTGAGAGGTAAAACAGTAGTGTGAAAACTGAGGCTGTCCTCGTACACTGCTATTCCATGTCTCCAACCTGGCATGGATCAGCTCAACTCACACCTTAAATAACGTATCAACTTTCATTAACAATTATGCTCTTACTGTCTTATTGAATCAAACCCTTTCTAGCTCTTGAGGTAGCCAAACATTTAGATTTAACTAAAATTATATATATGTGGACCTTGGCCCAGCAGTTAAGGGGTCAAAACACGTTAGTACATAGATCCAAGACTAAAAACAACTGACTTACATGTGGAATTTCAGGTTTCAAAGGATGCGGTAAATGTAAAGCATACAGCATTGCCCATAATACAAAAGAATTTGAAGACATCGGGGGACGTAATATATATATATATATATATATATATATATATATATATATATATATATATATATATATATATATAGATAGGAGCTTTCAACCAGCCCTCTTTATCCATTGGTCTCCTGTTCCCTCATTCACATTTTTCTTCCACCTAGTATAGCCCAGAGGGCAGGGAAATTAAGCCCACTTCCACCACTGGTTACCTTCATTGTAAGTGACGACATTCTAACCTTTCACAAGAGCACAGTAGTTCCATTCAGTGCAAGGGACTAGTAAGGCAATGCGTGCTTTCAGAGACCAAAAGAAAAATCAAAACATTTGTTTTTAGCCACTATTTTTTTTATACTGACCAAGGGAGAGACAGTCCCCTAACCGATAACGTTAAAAATAAATAAACAAGCACGGAAAAAGCCAAAATCCTGGCACCCAACGCCATATCTATTGTTTTTTCCAATGCTTGCTTGCTTGAAGATATTATACCAATTTTGCATGCACGACATTAAACCCCGTTTCCACTCATATAACACTTTCCCAATTACATCAACCCCGTTTCCCTTTTTTAATTGCCTCACAACATAAGCGCCACCAACTTCCTATGTAGCAACCTATAGCTCTGTTAGACACGGAAAACAGTAACATATATTCCCTATCTACCACACGATCTTCTGCACCACCAGCAGGCGTACAGAGAGTGAAGCAATCCTACAGCCCTCACGCATCACACAACAAAACTTCCCAGAAAGGTCACATTAGAAGCATGCACTCTACTAACCAGGCATACTAAACACGGCAACAGTAATCACAATCCTGTCAACAGTGCACTCTTCTGCATCACTGACATGCCTACGCATAATATGACATAACCATCACCACTTACGGAGCATCCCATCAGCCCTCATGCACATCATACAACACATCCCCACACAGGTCACATTATAAACCTACACTTAACCAACCATGCACACAAGTGCTGGTTTGACACAAATTCCAATGGCAATGGACAGCACTTCGGGGCCAAAACCAGTGTATAAACTACTGTACAGCATACCCTCAATTACCTTGGTAACATATTTCAAGGTGAGCAATACACATACCAATACTTCCAAATGCCATGCACTTCAAATGGTATAGACCGATGCGCGCGCGCACACACGCGAACACACAACCTCCCACAAATACAACACATACTGCTAAACATAATGGGGCAAACCAAGAAAAAGTCTGGTGCTTGATCTCCCATATCGTTAGTTACCTGCATGCAAGATTGGAGTATCGATCAATAAAGTTAGATGCAATTAGGAATTGATGGGATACCAACAAAAATATTTTTCATAAACACCCAATAATTTTTTTATATCATTGTCCATAGATACTCACCAACATTTTCCGATGGGCCACAAAGCATGGTAAAAATTAAACGGAATCACATTTAGAATTTGGACCAGTGTGCCTATGCACTGTCAGTGACCTGGCCAAAGAGGGCAAGAAAAAGCTGAAATTGGATCATAAATCCAAAGCTGTTCCGAACAGGGGCCCCCAAGCTGTGTCTGGCCAAGGCCCCCAAAATCCTTAAGATGTCCCTATAATCTATATCTGTGATTCAAGCAAAGGAACGCCAGTGCTGGTCACTGATTGAAACCGGAAGGCTGGCTCACTGCAAGGCTTTCCTTTGCTTGGTGGAAACCTTTGACCAACAGCCCTCGGATATTGAGGCATCGGTCTAAGTATCTCAGACAGTCCGCCCTATTTAGAGTGGATGGCCCAATCTACTTTTCTTTGTTGCAACTTCCAGGGAAAGCCAGGCGGTCCTGAAGAATAAATGGCAAAGAAATGACCCAGACATGCTGGGATACAACTCCACATGTGCAAGGAAGATTTGCATGGAGATCTCTGCCTCCCTGTTTGAGATCTCGAAACATGAAGTGCTGTACTCCTCAGGAATAGAAAAATACACAGGACCAAACCCAATCTGCCCAAACAACAGAACCTGGGTATACTGCAAACATAGAACACGTGGTTCCGTGGGTCTCAATTAAGGTAACCCAGGAGGTTGAAATACAAGTGAAACTTAATCTTAAATCAAATTTATTGTTCTTCAACAAGGTGCTTGACAACAAATCAATAAAGAGCAGACGGTGCAGTGCTCAGAGGTGCAATAGTGAAATAATTGAAATATGATCCATATATACAGCATCGTGTCCCTATAATCAAATATTCAATCCAGTATAAATATTGATACACAAATCAAAACAAATGTAATCTTAGACAATCCCCACTTTAGTGTCGACGTTTAGACCCAAAAGCTAATTAAAGTTGGGCTCCTCAGGACAATATTCCATCTGACAAAGCACCTAGGAAAATTAATTGAAGGAACATATCTTAACCTCATTGGTATTTAACTTTTAAAGTGAGTACCTACGTCTTACAGTATGTACCTCCCAACTGTATTTATCTGTCCCTGTAGAGGTCTCAGCCCAGTTAAGCAATGTACCCTGCTGTAATAAGTAACTACAGCTGTATCAATATAGGTTTATATTCATTTAGAACAATGCATTTAGATTCCCAAAAATTACTTATGTGATGTGCTAGTCACATCATCTTTTGAATCAACTTGATAACTCCATCAATGTCTCCGAAGGTATATCAGGTAACTGCACAAAGGTGTATCCAGATATCCATACAGTACATTAATAGTTTTGGACCAAAAAGTTACCATTACAAGTACATGCCACTACTGTGCCTTGCTGTATGCACTACACCAATATAAGAACAGTCCTGCGTCTGCTCATCTAAAGCATCTAAGCGTGACGCAGCGGTTTCGCTCAACCCGCTTAGCTATATCAAAAAGACTAGACTGCCGACCTTCACAGCCATATTGGAACTCCGGCATCTAATCCTCATCTGGCCTTGTGTAATCGCATTAATGTAGCAAAAGAGACTAGACTGCTGACCACGGCGGTCATTTGGATCCCCAGCGACTAATTCTAATTTGGCCTCAAACAATCACATAAATGTACCACATCTGTAGGTAATGGTCTATGTTTAAAAGGCAATATATTGGGGGGGGGGGCGGCAAGCCAGCGATGGAGTGAGACGTGACTCTCCGTGTATCCGCTCCCTCAACAGCGTTTCAAGCCATTTTCCTTAGCATCGGGGCCACAGTCTGCTATCCTACTGGAGTTTCAAACCACCTGCCCCCCCCCCACTGCCTCTCGTTGCCTGATGGCGTTTCCCCTGCTGCCTTCTGACCTTCTTTCAGCCTGCTGAGACGTCGCTCGCTGCGCCCTGGTTGGTCCGGTGGGGGCTGCACCGCAGGCCGCCCTTTGGTTCAGACGGGCGGCCCACTTTTGTCGACCTCGTTCTCTTGCATCCTCCCTGGCGTAGGAGTGTACGGTTGGGGCCTAGCGCTGGCTTCAGCTGAGCTGCAGCGGACGGGGGCCTTCTGCGGCTGTCACGTCTGAGCACCTGGGGACGTCTGGCTCCCTCCCCTGCTGCTGGAGCTCGGCGCCGCACTGCGGGGGTGGGTGCCAGCTGTGGAATCGCACAGTGGGGCCTAGAAAGGGCCCTACCCATCCGCTCAGTGCCTCGCCCCATCACCAGTTTGAGACCTCCTGCCCTGATTCCCCAGTGTTCCACTGCCTACCTTACTCTGAGCCCAGATTACGACCCTGAAGGGCGCCACCACCCTACACCAGGCATTGACCACCCCTGCTGGTGATCGGCCCTGGGGGCTGCTGGGGGAGCCCACTCAGGATTGGTGGCAACCTCCCTCACTCCTGGTAAGCCTGGAGGGCTGAATTCCGGTGTGACATCGCACAGCACAGCTTCTCTCTCTCATCGCAGGCATCGCCCTCCGCCTCCTCAGGGACACATGAGGGGACACTCGGGGCCCTTGTTCTTACACTGCCCCATCCCATAGGTTTCTATGTTGAGGCACACCCGGCCTGAACACTCTCTGAATAGCCATTCTTGGGCTCCATCAACCATCACATATGTCCCCTGGATCTCCCTCCATGCAAACTCTCTGGCAATAGGGACGTCTGATCTCCTCCTCCTCTTTGCTATCTCACGTATTGTGGGCCCCACGGCCGGGCTGCTACCCAGGGACGGGCTGCGCTTGCCACAGTGCCTGGTCTCTAACAACCCCTCAGCTTACACTTGGAGTCCCTCCGGACCGCCTGGTGAGCTCCGAGGCTTAACTCTTCGCCTCCATACCACATCGTCCTGGCTCTCCCTGCGCCTGGCTGAGGCAAGTTCACTTTGGGACCTATACCATTGGTGGCGTCCTCCACAAACGTACCACCACTTACTTCCTCACCCACCATTTATTGAGTACGGTGATGCCATGCTGCTAGGCAAGCCTATGAAGGAGGCCTCCGCCAACCTTTCTAAAGACAATCCTGTCACCTCCTTGTGGCAAAAAGCATCCCCTTTGACCACGGGCTCCAGAGATCCTTCTCCAGCGGTCGCACTTGGGGATCCTTCCACTGGCCCACTCACCCAGGCCTACATGAATAACTTCTTGCAAGAAATTAGATCTGAAATTGGTTCCTTCAAGTCAGAATTCAAAACCTGCCTCCATGAACTTAAATGCAACGTCACAGAGATAGGTAGGCGCGTTGACAACTTGGAATGTACAGTAGATACCCGCTCAGAAGGCCAGGAAAACCTATGATGGAGAATGGCTACTTTAGAGGAGCAATAAATTGACTTCAACTAAAGCAGGACGATTTGGAAAATTGGAGAAGGAACAACCTTCGTATCAGGGGAATCCCCAGAGGGACTCAAGGATCGAACATTAGGACGTTCATGGCTGATCCGAGGGGACGAGGACGCCTCCCACCCCAGCCCTGCACACAGCACACCGTGTGATTTCGGCCCCGGGACGCCGAGAATTTGTACCGGACATTTTCACACAAGTGCACCTTTTCACTCAAAAATAAGCCATTCTGCAAGCCTTGAGTCGCAAAGCAGACCTGGTCTTTAGGGGCCACTGCATTCAGATATTCCAAGATCTCGCTCCAGTAACTCTACAACGGTGCAGAGACTTTAAACCTGTCACGGACAAGTTACGCAAACTTATTGCCAAGTACCAATAGGACAACCCTTTCGCCCTTATCTTCACATGGGACGGCAGACGGCACGTGGTACGCTCCCTACGGGAGGCTAAGAAAATTGTGAACATACAATCTGACACTGGTGAGACCAAACCGGGGCCTCACTGCGGGTGCTTGAACCAGGCGGGAGACTTGACTTCGTAAAGACCACCACCCTTGAGTGCAACACCACCTGAACACCTGGCTGAACGATGGCAAGAATTTCCTGCTCTGTAAATATGTAATATATAATTGTCCAAGCCTAATCGCTGTTAAAATGTAATCCTGTGTGAATTTGCAATTTGTATATATATATATATATATATATATATATATATATATATATATATATATATATATATATATAAAAACTCTAACCACTAGTATATGTAGTTGACCTTTGTACTTCTACCATTCCTATGTGATCTTAGAGTTAATCTGCTTGTATCTCTTCCTTGAGTGACTTTATAACTTGTACATTTGCAATTTTTTCCGTTTGTATCTCTTATGTAACTCATGTAATCCAAAGTCCTTATGTAACGCAACTGGTTCTTTTGTAAAGCGCTCTGACACCTTCGGGTAATGTACACCCTATATAAAATCGCATTAAATAAATAAATAAAAAACCCGTCTTCACCACAAACATCAAATCGCGAGACCCTGCACCCGGAATAGTCCATAGTGAAAACTTTTTGGCTTACACTACGCAACAAGGAGCTGATTTCCCTCGAAACCAAGCAAGATATTATCCAACATCTCCGCTTCTTGGATGGCGCATCCACACGCGCCCAGTCCACCTCATCCTCTGTCTAACATATAAAACTTACACATAAGACTTGACGCATTTAAATGGGCCTCACCCCAACTTCTATACGATTCTATCCTATGGGGTGACAGTGCAGGTGCCCCTTGACCCTACCCTAAGTTACAATGCCGTACCGGAGAGACTTCCCCACAGGAACTACTGCCTCTACCTCTCGGAACACTGACTACTGCTACAACTGATAATGGAGGCGCCGTGTTGGGTCTGGCCTGTGGCCTGCCCTCCTGGGGCTGTGGCAGGGTCGACCCCATACCTGTGCTTGCTGCGGAAGTGGGGACTCCACAGATCGGCCCTCTGTCTCCTTGACCCCCTACTCAATTCGTCACTTTGGAGAGCGACTTCTCTAGAATGGCCTGTGCACTGTCACGTAGGTCATTCCAGGACTTAAATGGAGTTACCTGGCCTGGTTGGCCTGTTATTGTTTGTACTGTTCTTTTTCTTTCTGAATGGTCGCGGATGCTACTATGTACCTTTTGATGGTTATTCTCATTCCCATTTGGCTCATTGAGCTGGCACTCCCTGTTCCCCAATAACCTCCTCCCTACCAGCCTTTCTACCCCTTGCCTGCCCATGCTCCCCCTCTCTGCCTGTCTCATGCCTCTGCCGGGAGCCATGAAGGCCATCCCTGTACACACGGGGTATGTACCCCCCTTCTACATTGCCCCTCATTGGCTGCGCTCCCAGACCTCGCCTATGGTTGATATCCCACACATTAAATTCCTGTCTCTCAACATCCGGGGATTGAACGCTCCTAACAAGAGACGCCAGGTATGGCGCTATCTCCTCCTACAAGAGCCACACGTCATCTTTCTTCAGGAAACTCACCTCCACCTACAATTAGCAAGAGCTGAGCATTCAGAGGTACAACAATACATGATACGATCTCGGCGGAGGCCTGTCCCTTCATGATGACAGTCCATAATAAGACCACCACTTCCACCACACTTTATCAAGCTTATGAGGACATCCACGTGCCTCAGATTGTCTTTTCTTGCTGTGAGCACCAATCAACTCCTTTTCGCCACAGCTGAATCAAGGGGGTGTAGGGGATAGATAGGTCGCGTGCAGGTAGTTCACCTGGACCATATGTATGCATGAGGATATAGCCAATTCCCTAGCATGCCTCTCTCCAATCACTGTTATCTAGCTCGCCCACTCATTTCTGCTGACGGGAATCAAAGCTATCAGGGGCATGAATAATCAGGGCGCGGTAGATCTTAGCTATTGCTCCCTTCCCCAGGCATCCCATTAGAAGCTTAGCCTCAAGGGGGCTATATACAGGAGTTGGGTATCCGGTGAGAAATGCGGCCGCAGGGCATGCCGTAGCTGAAGAAAGCAGAAATATTGTGTGTTAGCCAGAGCGTACTGCCATTTCAGTTCCTGAAAGGACATCAAATTACTCCCTTTGTGGATATCTTCTAGATAAGCAAGTCCTATTCGGTCCCACTGGGTAAAGCCCTCAAGGTTGGAAAGCTGTTGAAGCCATGTGCCCTGCCATAGGAGGGTCAATCCCGTCAAGCAACGGTCCCACCGAATAAGGCGCAAGGCCATTCTACAGCAAGTATGATTGGGCATATTTACAGGATTCCCAAACTACTGGGCTCTGGTTCCAGGTAAATAAAAGTGAAATGAGGAATAAAGTGCTAAATAAATGGAAATTAATTGGTGCAACCCAACAGGATCTCTTAAGATTTTGGATTTGTGCCTTGGCTTATCAGCTATACAGCCATTATGCAATATTTAGCATCTAATTAAATGTTTGGGCTCGTACATGGGACATTAACATGCTGGAATTCTCAATCAAGTATGAAGGATTAAAACCATCTGCTGTGGAGATACCTGCAGTTAACTTTATAGAATATTTGATTGAAATTGGAGAGGATTACAGAAAACCAACATTTGTTCTTGCAATGGATCCAGACCTGTTAGAATTTCATCATTATTATATATGACAGAGTGGGTCTTAAGCTGGATGGTTATTGAAATTTTTAAAAAGAAAAGAAAAAACAGAACTATAAGGACTAAATAAAGAGGTGTCACTGAAAATTATCACATGTAAGGCTAGCAGTTATCCGGCTAACTTTTAACTCAATAAATAACCCACCAACCATGTGGTGCAGGGTCATGTGTCTCCATGGCTACTCGGCTAGAAACAACTCCCACCTCTGGTATTGTGAATGTTCATCAGTTAACATCAGAAGTAATCCATCCACCTGGTAAGTGGTTCAAATGAGTGTTCCATGGCTGCCACAATTTCTACCTGCTGGAAGGCAAAACAATGGAGATAGGAGTATCTGTATGTCCCACTGCTAGACATGAGACACACTGACTAGGGCGGAGATAGGAGTATCTGTATGTCCCACTGCTAGACATGAGAGACACTGACTAGGGCGGAGATAGGAGTATCTGTATGTCCCACTGCTAGACATGAGACACTGACTAGGGCTGCTTTACCATACTAGTCAATACTTTGGAACTACCCTTTATGCCAGGGTTGTATCTAAGATTTTATCAAAAACTTAGTACCCATCCTATGTCGGAGCGTTCATAGTTGGAACCCTTCTACTCCTTCCTCTAAAACCGGCAAGGCTTGTAAGAACTGCCCTGCCTACTAAATGGAGCACTGATGTCTCTGAAAGACCTTCCTCCAACTGTTCTACATTGTACTTGAACTGCAGCTTGTACCCGTCCTTCATGGTTATGGCTATAAGGGGATTGAGTCAAGTACTGAGATGGACAGGCTATTCCAAGATGAAAATCAACATCAAAGTGATACCCATACAGCTGCAAGAGCAATTTCCCAATTTCTGCGGGTAGGCAGAGTGCCAATACACTGAAAATGGGTATCACAGGTTTGGAGTCTGTCAAAGCCTGGAATGATTGGCCATGGACACCCATTTCTCAAAGGCAGTGCAGCACGTCTCTCATCACAAAGTTATGTTGAACTTCCCTATTGACAAATAAAAGAGGACCCCTCGTTGATATTGATCACCATCTTAGAATGGGTCCTCAAAGACTTCGGCAACAAAGGCTAAATCTTGCTTGTATTGACAAGTCCCATATTGGTGGTAAACATTACAAAGGTAGTTTTCAGTAGCCAGCATTCAAACCAGGTTAGGAAAACCAGTTTTCTCCACTGATAACTGTGAACATGTAGCCTGTGGTTGAGGTGACCTGTTGTTTCCATATAATTGCCATACTGCTATTCTCACTTCAATACATATTTTGGCCTTGCCTGTTTATTTGGTCTTTATGACCCCAATTGGTGCGGGACCTTCTATTTCTGCATTATAAAGCCACACTCAACTGTCATCTACGTGAAAGTTCACAGCTTTGCTCCACAAGCAACCCACATCAATGAATAGTGATCTAATACCATGGTGTCCTGCATCTATGGTCATATGCTGAAAACAAACTACGTGACCAGCAATGCATTAGCAATGATGCGGGCAAGAACTGGGGACATCACAAATCCTTTGGTGTTTATGTTGAACCCATTGCGCGAGATAGTGCATTCAAACTAATCTTGTTGAGGACTCGGCTTGTCTTATTCATGGAAAAAGATCTTTGTGGACAAGTACTCAAACCTAGAGTTTTATCTTCAGAATTAGGGATTATTTAACCTCCATCACATTTAGGGAGGCTCCTTCGTCCACAAAGAATGTCATGTACTTGTTCACCTTGAATCTGTAGTCGGTGCTTGCCCAACAACTCAGATTATGACTAATTAAATGTGCCAGTCCCTCCCTGCGTTTCGACTACTTTGTATATCTGCATGTTCGCTGTCCTCTTCTTTTCGTTATGGTCATCGGTGTCCTGCAAAATAGGAACATCTGTGTTTTCACAAGACCCTGACCCAGAGGTAGCTTGACAGGAAAAGCAGTAGGGTACTTCGCTGCTACCTGTGAGCCACCAAATAATGCCCATAGACTCTGCTCATATTTTTCTGCATTCTATTTGTCATTGTTCATGGAGACACAGTGTTCGTATTTTCATCATTACTGCCAATGTGAATGTCCTGCCTCTTGGCCTCTTCAGGCTAAGTAGGTAACGACCGGAGGCAGAGGCAACATACAGCTAATGAGTGGTATTTACGAAAATGGTACGCTACAGATGGATATCTCGACTGTACATGTCTATGGGCATACTTCAGGTACACCCCTTCACACAGGCACAATCCATAATTAGCAGACATACTGCGAATTGTAGACAGTGCAGTGTATCTGCTAAAATGGGGCTGCCAAGAAGCTAATCAGTGAGTCCCTGTATCGTGCTTTCTTGGCTTACCATGCAAGTACTGGAATATGTTCCCCGATATTCTGTCTTATTCTGTAATACAATCATACATTTTTTGCTATATTATGAGAAAATTGCAGTTTAAAGGGCACGGATTACTCCACTTTTTGCCAGATTCTTCAAGAAAAAGGGTGGGGGAGGGGTGAACCTACTAAGCCACCTAGAAGTGAAGCTTGCTCAATGCATTCAGATAAGTATAATGCCCCACCAACCTGAAAGATCGGCGCCACCTTTGATCATGACCCATGTGGGAGAGCACCTCCACTGAGCCACAATGCTTTTCCCTGGATTAGGGCACTGTCCTGAATTTCTCAACAGTACCGGTCTAATTCATTTGCGGACACCTCACCGCCGCATCCGTCGTTCATGCTGGTCCGAGATAAAATTGAAGGCTCTTTGTGTGTGTACAGCCCAGGAGTTTCCCACGCCTGAAACGTCTGTTAGTGACTTTGATGATTCCACGATCATCTGCAGAGGCGCAACTAGAGTGAAATTTCGGGAGGGGCTAATAAAAATTGCGGGGGGGAGGCTAATTCTCCAGCAGTCAGCAGGGTGAAGATGCAGGGGCTCTAAGAAGGGGTGAAAGAACAACAAAGCCTCGGTAACAAGCAAACGGTCATTCTTGCCCTAACAATTTGGAGGTGAAGCGTGGGCCCCTGGAAAAGTGATCCCTGATTGACGGTGCCCCACGGCTCGCTCTACGCACTTGGGGCCCTTGCGAATAACTGATTGCCGAACACACGGGGGGCCAGGGGGTCGCCCGGAAGTGGCAGAGGGATCTCCTGGTTGCTGGTCGTTTATCGGGCGGCCCGCTGCTGATGCTAGGTGGGACAGGCCTTGACCATAGTGGACACTTTCTGGAGCTCACGGCCTATTCTGCCGGAGTGCAGGGATCCCCGGGAGGCCGTGTTGGTGGCCCGGTGCACTGAAGGCTATGGGGAAACTGCGGGGGAAGCAGGGGGGAGCGCCCCCGGAACCAGAGGACTTGGCAGCGGATCATGGGAAGCAGGATGCTGCGGAACCACAACCTGAGGCTCTGATGCAACAGCAAGTAGACCAAATACTGAAGGCCATCACTGACACTAGGGACGCCCTGCAGCAGGACATTGCGCATGTGGCACTAGGGTTGTGCCTCCTTCGGACAGAACATGCTAAACTGACCGATCGGGTGAAGCAGACTGAAGCGGCGCTGGAGGTCCTGGAACCTACTCAGAAGACACTGGTGACCCAGATGGGGGATGTCACGCATCGACTACAGGCCCTGGAACGGAGAGCTGAGGATGCCGAAGGGCGGAACCGAAGGAATAATATACAGGTGGTGGGATTGCCGGAAGGAGTGGAAGGGGCCAACATGGTTGACTATTTGGAGGACTGGCTGCGGACTGAGGTTGCGCCGGAGGGCCTGTCTCCTTTCTATACCCTGGAGAGAGCACATAGGGTACCGGCTCGCCCTCTGGCGCCCGGAAGGCCACCTAGGCCGGTGGTGGCGCGACTACTTCATTATAAAGACAGAGATCTGCTACTGCACAAAGCTCGCTCATCGGGCCCCTACAAGGTGGACAATAGTAATGTGACACTGTTCCCAGACTACACCCTTGAAGTACAACGCCGTCGAGCTTCGTTCTTGGCGGTCAAGAAGGCACTCCGAGACGAAGGGCAACAATACTCATTGATGTTCCCCGCGCGCCTGAGGATAATCTTGGACGGCAAAACACACTTTAACGATAGTCCTGAGGAGGCATGGGCCTGGTTGGAGTCTTCTAGAGCTGGCACAGGAGGGCCAGGGCGCGGCATGGGGCCGCCCGCGGAAGGATTGCGCCCTCGCGGGTCTCAGTGAGTCAGACGGCGCCGTCCTGGTCTACGGAGGCCCACGGTAACTCAAACGGAGATGGAGAGATCAGCAGCGATGCAGGCCGTGTCGGAAATATCCCAGGAAAGACTTTCTCCATCGGTGATGGACACGGAATCGGAGAAGGGCTCAGCGGAAACCGATTCAGATGGAACTGGGACGGGAAGTGTTCAACTGCCGCATGTCACGCCTGGGACAGCCGACGAGATCGCTGATGCTTAATGTTGTAAGACATTGACATGAGAGCTTCCGAGAGGGGCTACCTCCTGCATGTTCCCCTCTCCTCATTGACCTAATCTTGCAATTGATTTGTAACGATAATAATGGTTGACTGGTTCATGCAATACTTGGGAACTGGAGTGTGACGGCTCCCTTAGAGTAGAGTGCCCCATGAGCTATCGGGGCTTAGTTATTAGTGGAGGTATGGCGCCAGATAGTGGTGGCGCTGTAGGTCTGGTTCTCTTGGCTCTTGGTCATCCCCCCTACCTTTTTGGATTGTTGTTCCTCGGTAGTCACTAGAGGAAATAGTTTGATTATTAGTTTGGATGGGAACTATAGTTTTACTGCCTGTTCTGGGGTGGGGCTGTTTTTTTTTTGGGGGGTAGTTGGGTCCACCGGTGTGTCCAGCTGGAGAGCGCAGTCACTTGCAGGACTTCGATTGCAACATGGGGGCGTTACTTGAATTAAAGTGCATGACATGGAATGTTAGGGGGTTACATACAATGCTGAGACGCCATAGGGTGCATGCTTATTTGGTGCGAAGGGGGGCCCAGATTGCTTTTCTCCAGGAAACACATATTAGTCGCGCTGAAGGATTGGCATTGCAGCGCAGATGGAGAGGGCACATTTTTTTACACAACATACTCTGCATTTGCACGGGGTGCACTGATATGGGTTAGGGCAGGGGTCCCTTTCCAACCGACACAGCATTTAGTGGACCCAGAGGGGAGATTCTTGGTAGTAGCGGGTCGCCTTAATGGCAAAGATGTGACACTATGTAGTGTATATGCTCCCAATGTGGATCAGGCGGCCATTTTTACCCACCTATCAGGGAGGTTAGCACTGTATCTGACCGGCCCGGTAATTATGGGTGGTGATTTTAATTCTATAACAGACACAGTCATGGATAGATCTCACCCTCCATTGCCTGAGTCGCCTGTTAGAAATGGGGGTCTCTAGTTGGCAATGGCTGGCCACTGTCCAAGTAGGGACCCTTCTTCCTAAGTCAGAGTGAGAGGGCTACCCTCTTTAATACCCCTGCTCAACCCTGTGGTAACGTAGCACGAGCAGGTAGGCTTATCTCAGAGGCAGTGTGTGAAGCATTTATGACCATACACAGTAACACAGTGAGGAACACTACAAAGGGACACCACACAAGTAGTTATAAAAAATAAGTATCTTTATATAAAGGCAGATTTATCACAAGACCAATAACTGTAAAAGCCACAATACTGTCAAAAATAGGATAGCTGTTGAAGGGCTGTCAAAGATAGTTCAAAAGGTTGCAAGAATAAGGTTCGAATTCAAGGCAGGGTCTCTGCGCCCCTTTCTCGTTCAGAGGTTGCAAAAATAAGGTTCAAATTCAAGGCAGTGGTCTCTGCGACCCTTTCTCTCATAAGACTGTCAAAAATAGGATGGCTGTTGAAGGACTGTCAAAAAATAGTTCAAAAGGTTGCAAAAATAAGGTTCAAATTCAAGGCAGTGGTCTCGGCGACCCTTTCTCTCACAAAGTACCTGGGTTTAGTAGCAAAACCAACAAAATGTCGCAAAGAAGTGGTAGCGATGATTTTCCTCACGCGAGGCCGGCGATGCGTTAAAATCCTTGCCGCAAGGGAGGATGATGCGCCGATCTGCTGATGCGTGCGGAGACGATGCGACCAACTTCTGCACGCTAGGCCGCCGATGCGCTGAGACCTTGCCACGAGGGCGAAGGCGATGCGACGATCCTGTTGCGTGTGCGGAGACGATGCGACAAACTTCTGCACGCTAGGCCGCCGATGCGATGACTTTCTTGCCGCGAGGGAGAAGTCGATGCGACGAGCCTGTTGCGTTGTGCGATCGTGTTGCGATGCGAAAAAATGGCGCTCCGCGAGGGAGCGACGAAATCCGATGCGATGAAAATGGCGGACGCACGGCGTCCGCAATGCGATGTCTTGAAGCAATGATTCTGTAG
Organism: Calotriton arnoldi; assembly: GCA_963921515.1. Classification (NCBI taxonomy): domain Eukaryota; kingdom Metazoa; phylum Chordata; class Amphibia; order Caudata; family Salamandridae; genus Calotriton; species Calotriton arnoldi. Next base: position 75,574 of record CAWUFW010001356.1, read on the forward strand.
GGGTTGCGAGCGCTCGGCGACAGCCGCGCGATGATTTTTCCAGCGCGTCTCGGCTGCAGCGGCTCGCAAAGGGGCGTTAGCGATGGTCTCGTGTTGCGAGCACTCAGCGGCAGCAGCGCGATGATTTTTCCAGCGCTCTCGACTGCAGCGGCTCGCAAACGTGCGTTAGCGACGATTTCCAGCACTCTTTTCTCTGAAGCAAACTAGAGGCCCTGGAACTCACAGGAGCCTCATCAGCAGATAGCAATCCTCGCAGGGAGGAAGCAGGAGGTTGGTGGTGGAGTCTGATGTGCCTGAGACTCCAGCAGGAGGCTAGCTCTTTCCTAGCCCTTGGGTAATTGCTGTAACAAAAATAAAAGTTCTCTCAAAAGTCCTTTCTCTCTTCAAGGTCCAGTGGTCACTGCTGCAGGCCAGTGCAAGAAAAACACACAAGCACAAGGACAGTCACTTCCTGCAGATTCCTCCAGTGGCACGGACAGAGTTTCCTCTCCAGATCCAAAAGCAATACAAAAGTAGGGGTTTGAGCACAGATATTTATACCCCAAAAGCCTTTGATCCTTGAAGCTACCAGTCCCTGAACCTAGCCAGAACCAGTTCTGCTCAGGCCTGGAGCACTTTGTTTACCAGGCTGCATCCTTCCTTTCAGAAAGAGGGGGTCTGCTAGCAGACACACAGTGGGAGGTGGAGCCAGCATTCACCTTGCCAGGCACAGCCCTATTCAGATCAAAGAGCCACCCTTCCCCACACTCTAAATGCAGATCTCTATTCCACCAAGGTCTGACTCAGCCTGTCCTGCCCCTCTAAAACCAGACAGCCAATACACATAACGGCAGAGCACACTGGAAGGCTTAGGCAAGAAAATACCTACTTTCTAAAAGTGGTATTTTCAAACACAGAATATAAAAATAAACTTCACTAAAAGGTGTATTTTAATATTCTGAGCTCAGGCATACTAAATTCGTTTTTCTACCATGTTCCTGGGGTCAGTTAGGACTATAGCATGTAATAGTCAAACTGCCCATTCTAGCCTATGAGGAACAGGTAGCCTTACAGTAGTGAAAAACGAAATGGTGCATAATTCACTACCAGGACATGCTACACACACCAAGGCATGTCCTACCTTACACATACAATGCACCCTACCCGAGGGGCGACTTACAGGATGCCAAGGGAAGGTTCAGGGGCTGGGAAGTGGGTGCACTTCACAGCCAAGATGGCAGTTCTGGACTGCACACAGACACTGCAGTGGCAGGTCTGAGACACACTTTAAAAGCTGCTTCTGTGGGTGGCGCAAACCAGCGCTGCATGCCCACCAGCAGCATTTGGTTTACCAGCCCTGGGCACACACAGGCCACACTACTAGGGACTAACAGGTAAACCAAATAAGCCAATAAGGGATATACCAATTCACATAGACATATTTACCAAGGGAGAGCATATGCACTTTAGCACTGAACAGCAGTGGTAAAGTGCCCAGAGTCATAAAACCAACAGAAACAGGTCAGCAAAAATACAGGAGGCAGGCAAAAAGTTTAGGGGTGACCCTGCAAAAAGGGCCATTTCCAACATCGCCCATACATAGAATTTCTAAAGTCAGACGAGACTGGCAGAGTAGATGGGGGATGATAGACACATGGCGCGCGCAGCACCCTGGGGAGCGAGATTATTGCTTTTTCTCAGCGCTGCACGAAGTGCATGTGAGGCTGGATGCGAAATTATGCACTCCAGACATACATGCTAAGGTGGGTCACAGTGAATATCTCACGAGAACGCTCTCGGATCATAACCAGTTATTGTTGAGGCTCCAATGGGCTCAAGAGTGGCCCGCGATCCCAGCCTGGAGATTGCGACCAGAGGCGCTGGAAGACCAGGTCTTCCGCGAAGAGATCGGGACAGGTATCACTCAATACTTTCTTGAAAATGAGGGTACGGCGTCGTCGACGGCAATTGAATGGGACACTTTTAAAGTGGTAGTGAGAGGACTGTGTATAACTAATATGGTGGGAGTACGGAAGACGTTATTGCAGGACGTAGACACAGCGGAACAGCGCTTGCGAGCTGCAGAAAAAGCCCGCCCCGAGAACCTAGATGAACAGGGGGAGGTTTCAGATGCTAGAGAGGCAGTGGCAGTACAAGTAGAGAGGCTGCGTTGTTTCGACCATAAGAAATACTTGGCGCGTGCGCACGCGGAACAAGATAAAGCAAGCACACTGCTGGCATGGTTGGCCAATCCGGCCCCCTGAGGTACGCCCATATTAGAACTGGCTTCCCCGACGGGAGATCCGGTGTACACCCAGCAGGGGATTAATAGGTTGTTTTTGGACTATTACACAGAGCTGTACCGGAGCAAGTTGCAGGTTAATGGGGACTCCATAGGGGACTTATTGACAGATATAGGACTACCGCAACTAGAAAAGACACAGGCAGACCTGCTAGGACAGGAGATCACGCTGGGTGAAATTCGGAGTGCGGTTAAACATATGGCACGTAACAAAACGCCGGGAACGGACGGACTGCCAATAGAGTTTTATTCGACCTACAATGATCTATTGGCCCCTAAGTTATTGGCTGTTTTTAATGAGGCGAAGCAAGTTGGAATGCTACCGCCCTCCACCCGAGAGGCTGTCATTATTCCATTGCTGAAGCCCGGGAAGAGCCCCTCGGATAAAACAGCCTATCGTCCCTTGTCCATGCTTACATCCGATTATAAAATTCTGAGTCGGATTCTTGCAACTCGACTCCTCCCACATATGGTGCAACTGGTCCACCGAGATCAAGCGGGATTTATCCCAACTCGGAACACTGCCACCAGTGTGCGACGTCTGCTCCGCATACTGGGGTAGGACTATTGTCCTACTACCTCCGCTGCCGTCCTATCGGTAGATATTGAGAAGGCGTTTGATAGCCTGGAATGGCCATACTTGTTCCAAGTTATGCGCACATTTGGTCTTGGGATGCATTCATGGGGTGGCCAGAAATTCTATACAAATCGGCGACAGCTCGGGGTCGGACGGGGACCCTAGTTTCTTCCTCTTGCGCAGTAGGGCGCGGAACGCGACAAGGATGCCCGCGCTCTCCTTTATTTGCATTGGCCATTGAGCCGTTAGCGGAACATGCCAGACTGGGACGGCACTATACTGGGCTCGACTTACGTGGAGTTGCGCAGTATATTTCACTCTATGCCGATGACTTACTTATGTTTCTGGCTAATACAGCGGAGACTCTAGATGGGGCGACGACCCTTCTTCGCGAATTTGGTAGGATTTCAGGGCTTGGGGTGAATAGGGCGAAGACTTGCTTGTTCCCGGCAACCCCGTCGGATGCGGGACTCCCTAACACTAATGGCATTCGGTGGGAGTCTCGGTGTTTGACTTATCTTGGAACCAACATCTATCATGCACCCGCTGATCTGTTAGATGGTAATATAGGCAGAGCTGTGCGAGGGCTCCGAGGTAGCTTAGCATTTTGGGGCACCCTGCCACTATCGGTGGCCGGACGAGTGGCGCTATTGAAGATGGTAGCGCTTCCCCGCTTGCTGTATTACTTTAGGACATTGCCGATTTGGATCCCGGGATTAATTTTTAGACAGCTCCGTTCAATGGTCGGGGGGTTTCTATGGGCGTACGGTAGAAGACAGGTGGCACTGGATACGATTATGCGCCCGAGGGCTGATGGGGGATTGGCCGTGCCAGATTTTGAGCTATATTATTTGGCGGCGCAGCTGCAATGGCTTACTCAGGCGGTGGCACTGGAGTTTAGGGGTCCAGTCGGCCCTGACGGACGCTGGATCCCACGACATGTATTGTCCTCTATAGTCCTTCAGCAACAGCTACGCCTCAGGACGCTCCCTGGCGAGGTGCGGACGTTCCGGCTGTGTTGGAACCGGAGCCAGCGGAGAGCTGGATTTACCCGTCCATATGCCCCGGAGATACCTTTGGGGGTGTGTGCCGCCTTCCCACATGGGGGGGATTGGTCCGCGCTGTCCGAGTGGGAGACACTGGGGATACAAGTACTGGGGGATTTGTACTAAGATGGCGCCCTATTGCCCTATCAGGCTTTGCAGGACAGATATGGCCTCCCTCATGGGGATTTCCTGCTACATTCGGCCTTGGTATCGGCAATACAGCGTCATTGGAGGGAAGGACTATCGGAACCGAGGACGGCCATGGCATGCCAGTATGTAGTGATGGCAGCGGGGACCTTCAAAGCAATTACATGCTTATACAGGCGCATGATAGGTGAGGGAACGGAACGGACCTGCAACGGAAGTGGGAGGTGGATCTGGGCAAGGAGATTCCTGAGAAGACATGGGTTCAACTAGTTAGAAGAGCGTGGAAAAGCACCAGGAATGCCGGATTCCAACTGGTCCACTTCTTTATACTACACAGGGCATACCTCACTCCTGCCAGGATTAATAAGTATTTTAATATAGACACCGCAAAGTGCCCGCGCTGTAATCTAGAGGGGGCAAAGTTTAACCACATGATGTGGGATTGTCCACAACTAGGAACATATTGGGAGGAAGTGGTCAACCTGCTCTGCGAGGTCACGGAACGACGAGTAGAGCCTGACATGGGTACCTGTTTACTTCATTGGTTTCCACATATGCCCAAAACGAAGGTAACAAGCAAGTTTTTAGATTTGGGATTGTTGTTGGCCAAAAGAGATATCACAGCGCACTGGAAGGCCGTACGAGGGCCCAACTTCAAGGAGGTGGAAAGCGGAATTAATTAAATGGGCAACGAGCGAAAGTACAGCCCGGTTTCAGATTGCCAAGCGGACTAATGGTGATAAGGCACTGGAGACCGCAAGGGCATGGGAGGCCTTGGTTGTATTGCTGCAAGCGCCAGAGGCAGATTCAGATGCAAGCTCGATTTTGAACGCGCAAGCGGGGTCGCCTTGAACCACATGGGCAGTAAGAAACCCGCTGTAACACCACTAAATGACTGCTGAAGCGGAGCGACTAGGGGCTAGCATGTGCTGTGTTAACATTTTCATGTTGAGTAATGCTGAGTAAATTGTTGCTCTATATTTCACGGACTGCCATTAGTTAGGACACACCGGGGGAAGCGGGTGGGCTAGGGGGGAGGTGGGGAACGGGTTGGCTTATTTTGTGTTATATTACTTGGCTTAAGTATCACAATCACACCTTGGTTATTAGCCAATGATGAACCTTTATTGGACTGTAAGTCGCTATAATCGTATATGGCTAGCGGGAGCTAACCTGGAGAATGTATGCATAAGTTTCACTTGATTAAGATGACGATGTACAGTGGGTCCACTGACTAACGAGGGTTGTTGATTTGAGGACTACTGAGCACCTTTAATTCTGTATTAACTGCTTGATGTTGTGGTGAAAAACTAAATTAAAACAATTAAAAAAAAAAAAATACAACGGTAGCGTGAATCCCAGTTTCATTCACCCTTCCTACCCTACACTTTATTTTTACAGTGAAAACTGACCCTTTTTTTTGCAAAGTGCCTAGCTGTAGATTTTGAACCCTAGCTCTGCCAGCACCTAGGGAAACCTAGCAAACCTAAACATTTTTGAAAACTAGACACCCAGAGGAATCTAGGATGGGTGACTTGTCTGGCTCTCACCAGGTTCTGTTACCCAGAATCCCTTGCAAACCTCAAAATTTGTCCAAAAAAACACATTTACCTCACATTTTTGTGGTGGAAAGTTCTGGAATCTGCGTGGATCCACAAAATTCCACCCACCCCGCATTCCCCAAAGTCTTCCGAGAAAAATGGTACCTCACTTGTGTGGGTAGGCCTAGTGCCCGCGACAGGAAACGGCCCAAATGCAACGTGGACACACCACATTGTCACAGTGAAAACTGACCCTTTTCTTGCAAAGTGCCTAGCTGTAGATTTTGAACCCTAGCTCTGCCGGCACCTAGGGAAACCTAGCAAACCTATACATTTTTGAAAACTAGACACCCAGGGGTAACCTCAAAATTTGTCCCAAAAAACACATTTTCCTCACATTTCTTTGGTGGAAAGTTCTGGAATCTGCGTGGATCCACAAAATTCCACCCACCACGCATTCCCCAAAGTCTTCCGAGAAAAATGGTACCTCACTTGTGTGGGTAGGCCTAGTACCCGCGACAGGCAAGGGCCCAAAACCTATTGAGGCGACATCAAAATTACCTATCACAAAAAAACCTGGTTTTGCAAGGGGGTCCCATGAGTTTTTGGCCCCGGGCTCGGCGGCCATCTAGGAAAACCTACCAAACCCACACATTTCTGAAAACTAGATACCCGGGGGAGTCCAGCAAGGGATGGCTTGCGTGGGTCCCCCAACGTTTCCCTACCCAGAATCCCCTACAAAGCTCACTTGTGTGAGTGTCCAATGCAGAAAGACTGGAATTTCTCTGGGGGGGGGGGGGGAGGGGGGATATTGTCATGCCCATTTTGGGCAGCCCCCACCCCTACACGAATACAAAAAAAAACCCTGGTTTCTAGTGGGGTTTCTGCCCCACGGGGGGGGCAGAGACAGGAATTTTTGCAGGGGGGTGGGGGCATTGGCATGCCCGTTTTGGGCAGCCCCCACCCCTAATTCAAATTGGCAAAAAAACCCTGGCGGCTTGTGGGATGTTGCAGGGGGCAGATTGGGGGCTACTGCCCCATCTGCCCCCCAGGGGAGACAGAAAGGCTGTCATTTTTGTGGGGGCATTAGCATGCCCGTTTTGGGCAACCCCCACCCCTAATTGTAATTGCCCAAAAAATCCCTGGTTTCTAGTATGTATGTACCACAAAGCCCAGGAATTGTGTCTGTTGACTCGGGACTGTACAAGATTTTTTCTTGTTTATAATAAACCCTGGGTGTTCTAAAAGCCGTACGGCTAAGTCTGTATGAAGGGAAACTGTCGGGTTTGATTGAGCCATTATAAGTATATCGTTTAGATATATAATTAATCTCACTCCCCTTTCCCTGAGCCAGGTAGTCACGGGACGTAGTACCTTGGTGAAGCACCAAGGGGCGGATGATAGACCGAAAGGGAGACTGCGAAATTGGTATAGCTTTCCCTCCCACGTAAACTGGAGGAATTTCTGGTGTGGTCCCCAAATTGGGATTGTCAGATAGGCGTCTTTCAGGTCTAGTCTCGTCAGCCAGTCCCCCTTCCTTAGAATGTTCGTTAAAAGATGGATCCCTTCCATTTTGAAGTGGTCATAGGTTACCCACTGATTTAATTCCTTGAGATTTATAACTTGTCTTTGTTCCTTGTTTTTCTTTTCTACCAAAGATATTGCTGAGGAAACCTAACTCTGAGCCCTCTATTATTGCCCCTTTTGTTAATAGGTCCTCTACCTCTTGTGAGACCAGTTTCTTGTCCTTGGGTGAGCATGAAATCTCCCGTGGGCGTCTTGTTTGGGAAGGGGTATCGAGGAATTCCATCTTGCATCCCCTCACTGTATTCAGGAGCCAGGGGTCTTGAGTTACCAAATTCCAACTGCCAGAGAATTGGCGCAATCTGCCTCCCACCCTTGGAGGGATACCTGAAAGGTCTTTCAAGGTTCCTACCTGAGGAAAAGGAGCGCTGTCTCCGATCGCCTCTGAAGGGTCTTCCACGGTTCCTCTGTCTTTGTGGGTAGAAATGTTGCTGGGTGCCCTAGGAATGCTGGAATTTTCCGCCACGGCCCAGGAAGGGTCTGGAGGGAGGTAGTCCACGGCCGGGGAAACGACTCCGCATTCTCCCGGCCCTCCTAAAAACTCTATCGTGGAACACCTTTTTAATTTCTTTCTGCGACTTCTGAATGGAGCTGAACACTCCGACGTATTTCGCCATTTCCTTAATGAAGTCTTCACCAAAAAGTAGACCTTGGGAACGAGGCCCTTCGTCTCTATTGGATAACTCAATTAGCTTAGGGTCGGTCTTAAGTAGAACCCCTTTCCTTCTCTCTGTGGAGATCGCAGTATTGGCATTGCCTATGAGGCATATTGCCCTTTGAACCCATTCTCTAAGTTCCTTTGGGTCGATTGGGGTTTCCCCTAGATAGGCTGACTCGGCCATCTCAAAATTTTTAGTAAGGGGGCCTATAGTATCGAGTAGGCGGTCCGGACAGGACTTCAGCCCCTTATCCATGCCTTTCCTAGGGTCTTTTGCATTTTTGGCTATGAAGGCTACCACCTTAGGGTCTAGTTTGGGAGTCATAGCCACTTTGTCAAGTAGTGATGGTCATGGGCATTCGGAACGCAGCCTGGATCTAGCCTCTTTTGGGATTTCCTTTCTCAACCATAATGAGAGGTAGTCCGCCACGTGTTGTGATGGTGTCCACTCAGGTGATAAGGGGTGTTTAAACAGTGGGTCGAACATTTCCTCTCCAAATGGATCCACAATGCCCATTTTGGATCCCGAGGCCTTGGATGCCTCCTCAGAGCTTCCCATTCCGCTTACTTCCACCTCTTCAACATCAGAGTAACTCAGAAGAGCAAGAAAGCTTGATTTCTGGTTCGCAATTATCATCACTGTTGATGGGGATAGGGAGCTCAGGAGGGCCTTTGTCTTGCCCATCTGGGGTGCCCGAGGCACCGATCTTGTCACCGCCTAGAGAGCGTGATGAGGGGTTGGAGGTTTTACTTTTCTTTGCTCCGTAAGGTGGATTTCCTCCACAAGCCCTCTTTCTTGGAGCCTTACTTGCTCCTTCTTGGCCACTAGTGGATGGCCTTGCTAAATTGGAGATGGATTCGATTTTTCTATTAATGGTTTCGTCAGTTGAGCCCAAAACCTTTTCTAGTGCCTTGTTAACTAGCTCCTCTAATTTATCCTCAATATTTTCTTGAGGTTTGGGTGCAGACAAATTGTTAAAGTTAGAATACCTTAAAATAATTATTTTATAAATAGGGAGGACTAGTTAATAACCAATTGGTAAAGTCAGGAGTGGGTATCCTTAATTAGTCCTAACTTCCTTTTTTTTTTTTTTTTAACTCAAAAGCTTTGTTTTTGCACTTTTCCTACCTAGCGTGAGGGACGAGTCTTGAAATCAGCTGTTCATTTGATAAAAAACAGCAGACTGGTCCCGTATTGAGCCGGTAACAGTAACTGTAACTGTCATTAATTGTTTCCCAACGTAGGGAAATGGAGGCTGAATTGGGGATAATTGTAGCGTCCCAAGCATCTAAAATGGTTGCCACACACGTAATGGACGTGCGTGGCCGCCTGCTAAGGTCCTTTCCTCGACGCGAGTAGAGCCGGACCTCATCTGCGATACCGATCGTACTGAGGGCTCCAGCTTGTCGCGTCTAGCTTTGCTCGCTTTCCTCTGCTCACTTCCCCACCTCCCTAGCAGGGAGAGCGGGGCTCGGAGTGGCAGGGGGGCGGAGAGACTGCGCCTGGTAGGAGCATGTCGGAGTGAGAGGCCGCGCTTGGGAGGAATGCTGGCGCGTGAGTAGGCCTCTCTTGGTGGCGCGCCAACGGCCGGTAAGGATTCATTTAAAAATAATTACGCGACGGGGTTAAATCCGGTTCAGAATAAAAACGGAGGTTGGGTCTAAAAGGCTTAGAATAGCAGGGAAAAGCACTTAAACCATAGAAAATGAATAGAGATAGTAGAGATATAAAAGGGGTAAAAAGAAGAAACTCATAGTACTCTAGATAGTACTTAGATGTCATAAATACTCTAATTTAAATGCTATGAATACTGTACAATTAAACCGCATGCAGTAATTTTTTTTTTTTTTAAACAAACTTTATTGATTTTACGTTTAGCAAACAGTGTGGATGGTTACACTTCAAAGTCCATAGCATGATGGTACATAACATTATTTTCAAGCACAATATGTGTACTATGCTTTCGTTTACAATGTGGCATTTCTCATAGTCTTTATGCTGTTGTCTTCAAATTCTTGTTCCTGAACATATCAATAATAGAACAATTAACTTATTTGTTAGCTAAGTAACGCCCCACCCGATCCTCCCCCCGCCCCTCTGTTTCTGTTCTGGCATCTTTGATTGTTATTTTTGCTTGTGTAAGGTTTCTGCGTGTCCTATTCCAATGTTGTTGTAGCTATTGATTTAAAGGGTTTTTATAATTGCCTAACTTATCGATTGTTCTCACCTACGCGCCTTGGTTTTACTATGAATTATTGCGTGTTTGGGGTGCTGTTTCCGGGTTCAAGATCTATATTTTTAAGGGTTTCGAACATGATATCCGATTCCATGGCTATATGGTTTTTTCGTAGTCCCCTGGATTCCTCCCTCCCTATGGCGGCACTCTCAGCCTTGCCCCATCGGACCAATTCACTATGCCATGTATACCCGGTAGGGGGTTTTGCTGACTTCCACCACATAGTTATGGACCGTTTGGCTAGGATTAGCGCGAGGTCTACAAATCTGATTTGTACCTTCTGTTTGGTCGAGCGTTTGCCTAGACCCAGTAGGCAGACCTCCGCTGTGCTTCCTAACTGTACTTGAGTAACAGTCATGATGAGTGTCCTAATGTACTCCCAAAAATCGCGCAGGCGGGGGCACACCCATATCATATGCAGCAGGTCTGCTTCGCTCGCGTGGCATCGTGGGCATTGATGCTGTGTGTGTGGGAACATGCGTTGTAGCTTTCGCAGTGTGAGATATGCCCTATGTAGTATCATGTTTTGTATAAATTTGAACTTGGCATTTCTGGTCACTTTTTTAGGGTATTCCAGCATCCCAGCCATTCCTTATCTGTGATCTCTCGACCTATATCTTCCGCCCATGTGGCTCGTAGGCCTGTTAGTTCTATTGCTGCGTGTGCCCGTAGTCCCACGTATAGCCATTTGACTAGGTGCCGACCCCTCCCCATGTAGTATAGCGCTTTAACCAGTTCATGGGTTGGAGGTTCTCGTCTCTGGGGCGCCCAGTGTTTCCGGACGTATTGCAGTAGTGCAGCGTGTATTAAGTACAAATGATCCGGCACTCCATTTTCTCGCACGAAGTTCTCGTGGTCCATTAATACGCCATTGTTAAATAAGTCTCCCACCGTGTCGACACCGTCATCTATCCAGACCTCTATTCTGCGCTTTGTGAGCTTGCCGCTTGTTAATGGGATACCTATCAGTGGGATGTTCCCAGCATAGGGTTGGCAACTGGACGTGTATTGTATTGCCGCCTTCCAACATTGAAGTGCTGTACGCAGTAGGGGGTGGGGGGTGCGGGGGGATGTAAATATATAAAAGAGTCTAAGCTTGTAAAGGGTTGTACTTATCTTTGTGAGCAGCAGCAACAAAGAAGGAAGATGGCTGCTTGTACGGGGACTTTATACCATATTGGAATGTTCATTGAAGTTCTATAGTCTTCAATTGTTGCTGCTGAGCTGTGGCAATAAAGGAGATTTGCATAATGTTAGCCTCCGTGTCATCCCATAAAATCCAAGCCAGTTGGTACATAGAGGATCTCAGGCTGACAAAATGCCAATGCAAACAACAGTGGCGCAGATAGATCATGAGACAGGAGATCGTGGACAACAACACCTTCAAATCCGCCCTGAGATGCTACCACTAACAGATCCGGAACACCAAGTGCACCTCACTTGCATATTACATCAACAGCAGCATAGTGAAGAGATCTTCGCCATCATGAAAAACTTGACCTCACCAGCAACTGCCTCCACAAGCATCACAACCTCCCAAGACCACTGCAGCACGCTCTCAGAATTCCTCTGCTGCAAAATAACCTCCATGTACAGGAACTTTAACCCTCAACCATACTGCACAGACACCACCCCCTCCACTTGACTCTGTCTCAACTAAAGAAGTGACCTTGACTTCATGGCCGCTATTACCAGAGACGAGACCGCCACCCCCATCAATTATATTCAGTCGGGCCCCTTCGGATCACCGCCCTCACCACCCCTTTACCAAAGAGCTCCATCTCATCAGCGAACCTAGTCTTAATGCCTCCATCTCTTTTCCTAGACACACTAAAACACGCCAACGTCCTCCCACTACTCAAGAAACCCTTCATGGACCCATCACACTCGTCAACTACAGACCGATATCCCCGATATCGTACCTGGAAGTCGTAGAAAAGCTCATCAACAGATGCCTCACTGACCATCTCAGCAACCTCGACATCACACCGTTTGGCGTTAGACACAACCACAGCACAGAAACAGCCATCATCATAGACGTCCGCATGATCCTGGACAGAGGAGGTAGAGTAGTCCTCATCCTGCTGGACCTCTCTGTAGCGTTCAACATGGTCTCCCACCACATTCTCATCTGACACTTACACAAGACTGGAATACAAAATCTGCTCTCCCCTGGATCTGCTCCTACCTGACAGATGGGACACAAGCAGTCAGCCTGGTCACTTACTCCCATGTCCTCCTCTGCGGAGTACTGCAAGGCTCTGCTCTCAGTCTGACCTCTTCAACGCATACACGATCCCTCTGCCAAGCGTTATTCACGCCCAATGCCTTAATTTATTTATTTGCAGAGTTTTATATAGCGCTGGCTAGACCCAGAGGTATCAGAGCTCTTTACAAGAGGATAAGCGAGTTACAAAAATTACATCAGTTACTGTAGCATAGTATAACATAGGAAAGAAAGAGCAGTGTTACACAGTTACATGAGTTCCTAGAGCATAGCATTGCATAGAACAGGTCCAATGGGGTATATAAGGTAGAGGGGGAAAAGTAAGATGGGTTGGAATGAGGAATCAGGTCAGACACAGGTCAAATGGGGAAAGAAGGAAGGGGGGAGGTATCAGAGTGCTTTACATGAGGAAAAGAGTTGGAAATGAACAGAGATTACATATTTACATCAGTTACAAGAGTAAAGCACAGCATGGGAATACATATGTTACTGGAGTAATAAATAGTATAGTAGACAAGTCCTCTGGTGCTTGGGGAAAAGTGGGGGAATAGAAAGGGGGTAGGAAAGCAGATTAGTTCTGGTCGACCGGCCATGGAGGGTAGTACTTCAGGGTAACACCAAAGAGTCAGAGTAGGCGAGTCACCAAGCCGGCTAGGGTCCAACAGATCCGCAACACCCAGGGCCAGACACCCTCACTGCGTTGGGTCACATTAGAAAAGGAACGGGACCGAAGGAGGGGGCGAAAAGGTGCCTCACAGTGACCATACCAGAAAAGAGGGGTGGAGGAGATTCCAAGAGAGGATCGATTAAGGCTGACTGGAGAGTACAAGGACCTGCCCAGCGGCAGGAGTCGGTCAGAGAATCTGTCGAGTCCGCAAGATGGAGGATCCAGGACATAGACCCCAATAAATTTATAAACAAAATGGCGAGAAAGCGGGAAAACAGAAATCCGGTCGAAGAGTCAACAATGAAACCTACCCCTGGAGCAGGGCTGAATGAGGGAAGGCAGTCACCTGATCTTGCGGGTGGAAAGGCTGTATTAGTAAACTTATACCAATTGGAGATAAGCCAATTAAACATACACTATTAAGGGTCGGAGTACATGCACCGAGGCCTGGAATGCAGGCTCCACAGGCACTACAGAGTCATTACACAGCACTAACTCCAGCAACAGTATGACAAAAAGTATACGGGGAGCCTGCAAAAAGAGTCTCTCGCACACAACTACATAATTAAGCATTATTTTTGTTCTTTACTACAAATAACCGAACAGTATAGCATTTCACCAACTCATGAAATAAAAATAAGTCTTAAAAAAAATAACAATGATAATAAACAGCATATTGCATGTTACGGATCTTCATACGCCATGATGTTTTCTCATGAGAATTAGTCACGTCAGTCACATTGCATTGAGGCTATAACATGGAATTTTGTCACAGTAAGAAATGTTTGAATCTTGCTTTATTGTTGCAAATAACGTGTTATTGCACATTTATTTTCACAGGTGTGTGTCTACATGTGTGCATATAAATTCATGATACAAGTAGTATTTTTAAAAAAGGACAAACAGTTGTCATGGCGAGGGAATCTTAGAATGGAAGTGAATGGGGTAAAACGGACTTTAAAAAAGCTCTTGATCTGACACCATGGCGAAGATGATTTTTACCTTTATACTTTCGACAATTACGCACACAATTATATTTACCAGTCACGTACCCCTGTGCAGGGCAAGACGACAATGTTTATAATATGAAGAAATTGTCAAATAATAGAATACGTAAGGTGAAAGAGAGGACTCTTATTGTATTTTGAATTTGTCTTCTGGAATCGCTTTTGTATCCATTCTATCTCCCAAATGCTGATATATTTCAAGTCCCCTTGCTTCACTGGTATTCCACATTCTAGGCTATGAGTTTTCTACAATGAATGGATTCTCTGATTATTTTACAATATCTGCATTTTTGTGAAGCTTTTCCAATGTTTGCCACAATTAATTCTCTCTAATGAGGTTATCTGAGTGAAGCTTTTTCTAGATTCAGAACAATGAAAAGGTTTCTCAACAGTATGGATTCTCTGACAGTGATTTCTTATCAGTAAAGCTTTCCCCACATTGTGCATGGATACGGTTTCTCACCAGTGTGGGTTATTTGATGTCTTAAGACAGTTTTTTTCTTAGTTAAGCCTCTCCCACATTTAGTACACCAATGCGGTTTCTCACCTGTATGGATTCGCTGATGCTACGACAGCTTACCCCTCACAGTAAACCTTTTCCAGCATTCTGTACACTGATAGGGTTTCTCACCAGTATGGATTCTCTGATGGCTCAACAGCGTACCCTTCACAGTAAAGCTTTTCCCGCATTCTGTACACGGATAGGATTTCTCACCAGTATGGATTCTCTGATGATTCAACAGCGTTGAATGTCCTCTCCTACGCCAACAACAGTCAACTCATACTATCCCTCTTAGACAAGACTCCTCACACCCGGAATAAGTTTACAGCCTGCAAGACCAAAGTCTCAGACTGGGTGAAGACCAACTGCCTCATACTCAACATCGACCAGACAGAAGTTGTGATCTTCGGCAAGAACACCTCGCCATGGGACTCCATCTGGTGGCTAACTGAACTATGACCCACCCTCAGCACCCATGACAAGAACCTTTGGATCATCATTGACAGCAAACTGGACATGACCTTGCGAGTCAACACTGTCACAGCATCCTGCTTCCACACTCTGAAAACAGAGAACAATTTTCAAATGGTTCTCGATCAACACCTGCAAAACAGTCATGCATGCCCTTGTCACTAAAGCTGGACTGTATAAACACCCCATACGCAGGAATCAGCAAGCAAATAAGACTATAGACCATTCAGAACACGACAGCCAGAATCACCCTCAACCTCCCCTGCAGCACTCATGCAAGCATTATCCCCTTGAAAACATGAACAGTATGTTATCAGACACTGTACATGTAGATTCCGGGGGGTATTCTTTTATTGCGGAAGAAAACGTCTTGTAGGATCTACTAGTTATAAAAAGTGGACTCTGCAACGAAAAGGTTTTGGGGCATATATGGAACAACCTCATCTCGGATTTCAAGAAACTGTTCTCAGCAGTTCAGGAGTTTACAGGAAGACATGGAGCGCCTGACAGAATTTCTATCAGACATTTCATTTGATGTGGCCAGATCAGCAGCATTGCTGGGGGAACTTTCATAGCTGCTAGAAGGAACCTGTCCTCAAAGACTGGAACACTGAAGCGGCACAAATGGCAGAACAAAAAAGCGGGGAATGGAGAGATAATAGGACGGTCCGGCACACGTCCTCCCCTTCTGAATAATGAAACCTGAAAGGGGTGCTGTTCTGCTGGTTTATATTATAGTGAGTGGACTATGCAGGTCACTTGGGGCTCCCTTTATAGGGGTGCATAAGGGCAACAGCGTTAAAAATGCCTTTTGAAGGTTCCCGCTTATTTGGCGCTGAGCTCGAGGTTAAGCTCATCTGGATTTTTAAAGAAACAAAACATTCTTTATACTTCCAACGTCAGTCATCAAGAGGTTCAAGTTCATTGAAATCTACATTCTCTGTTCACCAACCTCGACAGAGACAGCACACACAGGAGCAGTCTTCTAAATATCAGGCAAAATCTTCTCCCTTAATATCTTACAAGAAACAGAAGCAGGACACATAGCAAAAATCAGCACTCCTGACTATGCTGAAACAAACAGTTCTATATTAAAAGTTGGTTGACAAATTCAACAGTTCATTTCAGAATGGAAACAATAACAACGGATCGTTGGTTTCTAAAAGTGGCCCTGATAGAGTTCCTATCAAATCAGATTCCCAATGGGACCATTCAAATTCCACTCCATTGAGTTCTCGTCAAAAGATAAGCTCTCCTACAGAAATTATCTGCTCTTCGGATGAGGGGAGCATTTGTTCAAGTACTCAAAGAAGAAAGGAGGTTATTAGTATACTTCATTGTCATTCTAGTCCTAAAATCAGACTACCATCCAATGATAGAATTGAAGAATCTCAACAATTCCAATCAGGGCATCAAGTTCAAGACAGAAACTTTGGAGAGAATTATCCCTCCAATCCCTTCATAATCTCATGGATGCTTATTTGCATGTTCCAATTGCCAAGCGCCATCACAAGTAACAGAAGCAGGACAAAGATACCAAAAATCAGCGCTCCTGACTATGCTGAGACGAATAGTTCTATATTAAAAATTGACAGACAGATTCAACAGTTCATTTCAGAATGGAAACAAGAATGGATCATTGGTTTCTAGAAGTAGTCCTGAAAGAATTCTCATCAAACCTTATTCCCACTGGGACCATTCACATTCCGCTCCCTCGAGATCACGTTAAAAGGGAAGTTCTCCTAAAGGAAGCATCTCCTCTTCAGATGAAGGGAGCAACTGTTCGAGTATTCAAGGAAAAAAGTTTGGGTGTATACTCCATTGTCTTTCTAGTCCCAAAGTCATTGGGGGACTACTGTCTGGTGATAGACTTGAAGAATCTCAACAGTTCCAACCAGAGCATCAAGTTCAAGACGGAAACCTTGGGAATAATTATCCCTCCAATTCCTGCCAATAACTTCCTAACTACACTGGATCTCATGGATGCTTATTTGCATGTTCTAATTGCCAGGCGCCATTATAAGTATTTGAGATTTGCAGTGGAGAATCAACATTGGCAGTTCAATGTTTTCCCTTTGTTCTGAAGTCAGCCCCAATAGTATTTACGAAAATTATGGCTTAGGTTGTGGCTCTTCTTGATCTGCAAGGAATTCCAGTTTTTCCATACCTGGGCAATTGGTTACTTCATGCTCCAAAGATGGATCAAACAACCCAGATCTGGCAACAAGCGAGAGTAACCATCTCTCGCCTGGGTCTCCTTCAACATTCCAAAGTGCCAGCTTTGTCTTTCCAAGGATCTGCTATTCACTACAGCTTGCTTCAGAACAGATCCGGAGAATGTTTTTCTTCCAGAAGAGGATCATTCGTCTACAGTAAGCAGTGCTTGTTGGAAATGGCCCTTTTTGCAGGGTCACCCCTAAACTTTTTGCCTTCCTCCTGTATTTTTTCTGACCTGCTTTTGTTGGTTTTATGACTCTGGGCACTTTATCACTGCTGATCAGTGCTAAAGTGCATATGCTCTCCCTTTGTAAATATGACTTTGTGAATCGATACATCCATGATTGGCTTATTTGGTTTATCTGTTAGTCCCTAGTAGAGTGGCATGTGTGTGCCCCGGGCTGGTAAACCAAATGCTGCTGGTGGGCATGCAGCGCTGGTTTGCGCCACCCACAGAAGCAGCTTGTAAAGTGTGTCTCAGACCTGCCACTGCAGAGTCTGTGTGCAGTCCAGAACTGCCATCTTGGCTGTGAAGTGCACCCACTTCCCAGCCCCTGAACCTTCCCTTGGCATCATGTAAGTCACCCCTATGGTAGGGTGCATTGTATGTGTAAGGTATGACATGCCTTGGTGTGTGTAGCATGTCCTGGTAGTGAATTACACCCAATTTCGTTTTTCACTACTGTAAGGCTACCTGTTCCCCATAGGCTAGAATGGGCAGTTTTACTATTACAGTCTATAGTCCTAACTGACCCCAGGAACATGGTAGAAAAACGAATTTAGTATGCCTGAGCTCAGATTATTAAAATACATCTTTTAGTGAAGTTTATTTTTATATTCTGTGTTTGAAAATACCACTTTTAGAAAGTAGGTATTTTCTTGCCTAAGCCTTCCAGTGTGCTCTGCTGTTATGTGTATTGGCGGTCTGGTTTTGGAGGGACAGGGCAGGCCGAGTCAGACCTGGGCTGAATAGAGAGATCTGCATTTAGAGTATGGGGAGGGGTGGCTCCTTGACCTGAATAGGGCTGTGCCTGGCAAGGTGAATGCTGGCTCCACTCTCCTAATGTGTGTCTGATAGCAGACCCCTCTTTCTGAAAGGAAGGATGCAGCCTGGTAAACAAAGTGCTCCAGGACTGACCAGAACTGGTTCTGGCTAGGCTCAGTGACTTGTAGCTTTTGAGAACAAAGACTTTTGGGGTATAAATATCTGTGCTGAAACCCCTACAAAGTGTATTGCTCCTGGATGTCAAGACGAACCTCTGTCCGTGTAACTGAAGGAATCTGCAGGAGGTGACTATCCTTGTGCTTGTGTGCTGTTTCTTGGATTGGCCTGCAGTGGTTACCATTGGACTTGGAAGAAGAGGAAAAGGACTTTTGAGAGAACTTTTATCAATCTTGCTAAAGCAATCACCCAAGGGCTAGGAGAGAGCTAGCCTCCTGTTGAAGTCTCAGGCACATCAGACTTCACCACCAGCCTCCTGATTCCTCCCAGCGAGGATTTCTATCTGCAGGTGAGGCTCCTGTGAGTTCCAGGGCCTCTAGTTCTACTACAGAGAAGAGTGTGCTGAAATAGTCGCTAACGCACGTTTGCGAGCCGCCGCAGCCGAGAGCGCCCGAAAAATCATCGCGCTGCTGCCGCCGAGTGTTCGCAACCAAAGATCGAGTCATCGCACCGAGATCATCGCTTCCACGACATCGAGCGTCCGCCATTTTCATCGCATCAGGATCGCCGCTCCTCGCGGAGCGCCATTGCTTCGCATCGCAACCCGATCGCACACGCAACAAGATCGCTCGCCTCGCCTCCTCCTTGCGGCAGGGAGTCATTGCATCAACGGTCTAGCGTGCAGAAGTTTGTCGCATCGTCTCTACACACATCAGCAGATCGGCGCATCATCCTCCCTCGCGGCAAGGATTTAACGCATCGCCGGCCTCGCGTGCAGAAATTCATCGCTACAGCTTCTTTGCGACAATTTGTTGATTTTGCTTCGAAATCCAGGTACTTTGTAGGTAAAAGGGTCGCAGAGACCCCTGCTTTGAACTGAACTCCTCTTTGCGCACTTGAACTATTTTTGCAGCATTCCAAGAGTAATCCTATTTTACAGTATTGTGGCTTTTTATCGTTATTGGTCTTGTGTTAAGTCTATATATAAAGATACTTATTTTTGATAACTACTTGTGTGGTGTCCCTTTGTAGTGTTCCTCACTGTGTTACAGTGTATGGTCATAAATGCTTCACACACTGCCTCTGAGATAAGCCTAACTGCTCGTGCTACGTTACCACAGGGTTGAGCAGGGGTTATCAAAGGGTGGAACCCTCTCACTCTGACTTAGGAAGAAGGGTCCCTACTTGGACAGTGGCCAGCCATTGCCAACTAGAGACCCCCATTTCTAACAGTGCTCAAGCACCAATCCACTGTACATGCTCTAGACAGTTTATAGCTGGGTCCAAACTGATGTTGCATGGCCTGCAAAATAACGATGGACTGGCATGTGGCCCCAAGTAATTACCAGTGGCCGAGGGTAACTCAAGCATTCCATCCACCACTTTTTGAATAGTTTAGTATGTCACTCTAAGTGGGATGGGTATGTCCAGACGAGGGTCCCGTGCACACTGTCACTGGAATCAAGCTACACCTGGCTGATGAGCCCATAACAAGGGTTAAAACAGTCCTGGGTTGTTTGTGTTCCTGTTCAGGAAGGACCTGGCTTGGCAGTTCAGGCTGGACTGTTTTCATTGGAGCAGGGTCAAGACTGATTTACATATAGCTGGGTCCAACCCAAGGTGACATGGTGTGCAGAATAACGATGGACTGGGATGTGGCCCCAAGTAATTACCATTGGATGAGATTAATTAATACGCTCCATCCATCACTTTTTGTATACTCTAGACAGTTTATGGTTAGAGATACAGGGCCACATGACATCATATGTACACACAGTCCAACGGGCAAGGCTTCATCTACGCCCTCACCGGTTGTATTTCAACAGCCTGTGGCCATCAGTGATACTCTCCTTGGACACGTTGGTTCCTCTAACTTCAGAGGTAGAGGAAAGTCTTCTTTTGTGGTGGGGTGGTCAGAATGTATCCAAGAAAATGAGAATGCACCAACAGTCACCAGTGGTCCTAACCACGGATGCCTGCCGGTTAGGTTGGAGAGCACCACTACATTACAAGGCCTGCCAGTTGAGATGGTCATTCCTAGAAAATCGGAAGTCATTGAACTGGACAGAGCGGATGGCAACCTTCGAGCATTAAAGTTCTTCCAACACCTACTACTTGAAAGAAATGAGTTAATCAAGATAGACACCACAATTGTGGTTTCAGACTTAAACCCTCTGGGAAGAACTCGCTGAAAGAGATTCAATACGGTGACAGTTCAATTTGGTATGTTGGCAAAGAAGTACTTGTCGAATCTTGCAGCAGTCCACATCAATGGGGTTGACAATGTGTTGGCGGACTTTAGTAATCAGGATGTCTCCATCTTACCAAGACCTCACATTGTCCAGAATGTCTCTTGTGGGAATTTGCAAGCAGTTCAGCAAACCTTCCCTGGATTTTTACAACAAAGAACAATGCCCTCCTTCGTAGGTACTGCTCCAAATTTCCAGAGAGGGTAGCTTGGGGAGTGGATGCTCTAGTGATGGAATGGCCCAGATGTCTACTCTAATCAATAGAGTTATCTGCGAATTTCAAGAAGGGAGAAAGAACCAACATTGGTGGTTTCATATTGACAGCCAAGATCCTAGTTTTCGATGCTGAAATCCCCGACACTTCCTCTGCCTTAGGTACTTCTGAAATCTCCATCTCCTCTCAAACCGTCTGCTCAGTTCCTCCCCCTTAAAGCTCATGCTGTTGGTTTGGAATTTAAGAAGTCCAGTTTGTTAGTAAAAGGTCTTTCTCCAATCTTAATGGGCATCATCCAGAACTTTAGAAGGCTTTCCATGTTAAAATCTTTTCAAAACACTGGAAGTCCTTCGATACTAGGGGTCCTTCTCATAATCTTTCTGTACCTGCTTGTGAATTTGCTGCAATGTTACACTTTTTCTTGGATGGGTGTCACCTCAATATTTGTCAACTTTGACGTCCCAATGGTTCACATTCAAGGCTTTCAAGGAATTCATTGAAACTAGTTCATTGGTGAATTATTTAATTTCTACACAGTTCAAGAGTTTTTCCAGTGGTGAGACCTGTACCAATTTCTGTCTTGCCTTCACTGGATCTTCCTTCAGTTCTAAGGGTCTTGCGGTCTCATCCTCTTGAGCCTTTGGAGGGTATGCATTTTAAATTTCTATAGTTCAACTTTCTTTTCCTGGTGGCTATTACTACGGCACATAGGACGGATTAATTAGGGGCTTTAAGGTGTCCTCCATTCATCATATTTATGAGGGATGTTGTAATTCTAAAGACTGATCCTACTTTTACTTCAACGGTTAATTCTGTCTTTTATAGATTGCAAGAGAATATTCTGCCTTCCTTCTATATTTCTCCCTTCAATGCAGAAGAACAGTTGCTGAGCACCTAGGATGTTAAAAGAGCGGTCTTGGTTTATCTTGCCAGGTCTCAAAACTACAGAAAGACTGATCACTTATTTGTGTCAATTCAATACATTTTATTTGATTCAGACCTCAACTGAGGTCAACAAGTACAATTACATAGAAATGGAACATATTAGATTATATTTTTAAAAGCGATTTTAAAAACTCTTTTATAAGATTAAACAGGTTAAAACAGTTTGTGGTCCACAAGAACAACATACATTAGTTAAAACTGTTAGATTTGTGTACTGTTTTAAAAATAGTTTTAAAAAACTCTTTAAAAACAAACAAATTGTAGCAAACAAATTCATTAGGGGGAGACTTACACACTAATTAAATCTTGAGCTAAAATAGCATTGTCTCTTAAGCGGATTGGCTTTATGAATCGTCGCCGAGCCTCTACCAAAATCAGGTTAGGACAAATTAGTAATACGTGAGAGAGATCTTGTGATCCGCCATTGCACAAGTCACATTTACCTTGAGAGTTTTCGGGGGAGATCCATCTGGCAGAATATGCTTTTAGAGGGAGAATTCCACTTATTTGTGACATTTGCTTAATATATGGAAGGGTAAGATGACAACAATGACCCTGAGCAGGTGGATTAAATCCATCACCCTGCTGACAGTACAGGACAGTTCAGGAAGAGCCACAAGATGGACTACTTCCTGGGTGGAATTGCATGCAGTATCAATTCAGGAGATTCATAGGGTGGCAATTCAGTCGTCAGTGCATACCTATGCTAGACATTATCACCTAAATATGGTCTCAGCCTTTCAGTTAAATCTGGGGACAGGTTGTTTGAATTCTGCATTTTGATTGGTGACATTTTTACACTTTATTTAGTTTCTTTATATGCATTAGACTTGTTGCATATTTACGATTCTGTAATATACTTTGTTTTGTTAGTCAAAGGAAATCAGTTTTGTTATATCTCATTAGTAATGACTAGGATGAGGGATGTAAGGGTGACTCCCCGGTTACTTACCATTAATATTCATTATCCTTAGTCTATCTTGTCATCGTCACAGCCAGAGGCCGGAGTGCCAGACCCCTTTATGTCACTTTAGCAAGTGGAGCCTCACAACATCCAGTAAGCATGAAAGGGGCTTTATGTGCTCAGGCCCGGTTCTAGCGGGTGGGCCAGGCCCACCCAAACATGAGCCAGGCCCACCCAAACAGGAGCCTTGGCCCTCGCAGTGAGGGCTTTAAGGCAGGCGCGCAACGCAATTGGGCTCAAAGTGCTCCAACCCCCCCCTCCTCCCCCGTCGTGTGTGTCAGCCCTGGCTGAGACAGCTTCCCGGGCGCGCGCACACACAGACAGTTTTTGAGATTATCGCAGCCACACCCGAGTACTTCACAGGTCTTTAAAAGACCATTTACATGTTAACGAGGCTTTGTTTATTTTTTCACCCCTTCATCTCCACATGGCGAAAGGCGACACATCCTTTCTTTGGCACTGGTAACCTTTGCCTACTGTCCTGCTGCCTTGATATTTCTTTTTCTATGCAGCCAGGAGAAAAGAAGTTTGTTTATTCTGATTCACCTTTCCTGACCCCTGCAGCTGCTTATCACATCAGGCTGTGACACTAAGTTTGACTAATGGAGTAGGTAAGAGAATGTGTTACTATTTGTTTTTCTTTTTAAAATCTGCACAGGCCCAGCAGGACACATACGTCGTGAGTGCTTCACTTAAACAGTTTTTATCATTATCATGGCCCATGCAGGACAACAATAAGACAAAACAAAATGCCCAGATAACGCTGGTGATTAATGATCCTGCTGGAGAGCAATCATTTGTCTGTTAGTAGTTTTTAAATGCAGATGAACTGTATTTTATGTGGAAGCTCAGTGGATAACTGCCTTTGTCACAGAGATCCTTGTGTTACTTGCAGTTCAGAAGTTACAGTCCTAACATAGGACAGTGACCAATGAACTGTCATCAAAGAGCTGCTTACAAACATGAACGGTATAGTTAAAACTTTGCTTTTTTGTTTTGTGATATAGTTAGAACTTCCTCAGTCTTTCATTATTCTAATGTTGCTAAAATGAGTATGTTTGGGCAGATATACATTTTTATCAGTAAAGCTGACCCCCATGGAATACTCTTTAAATCCTAAGGTTGTGTTTCCCCAGACCAAACCCTCTTAAAATATACTGCCCACCAGTATGGATGACATGTGATTCATACACTTTGTAATCCTCATTGGCTTATGCGACATTCCCTGTAGACTGATTTACATACTTGTATGATTCATTGTCTCTGTATAATGTGTGCGTGGTGTAAAGTACTGACACACACTACACTGATATGAGTAGCGCTATACAACAAATGAAATGCGTAAAGATGAGGGGCACTGTTGGAGGGTGGCAGTGAGGGAATCTGAGGAGGAGGTAGTGGGAGGGGCTATGGAGCGATGAGGGGCACTGTTGGAGGGTGGCAGTGAGGGAATCCAAGGAAGAGGTCATGGAGTGGAGGGGGGAGCTAGGGAGAGATGAGGGGCACTGGTGGAGGGTGGCAGTGAGGGAATCCGAGGAGGAGGTCATGAGGGGGAGGGGCCTATGGGGAGATGAGGGGCACTTGTGGCGTGTGGCAATGAGGGAATCCGAGGAGGAGGTCAATAGGGGGGGCCATGGAGGGATGAGGGGCACCGTTGGAAGGTGGTAGTAAAGGTATTTACGGAGAAAGAGGTTATTGGTGCAGCGCCAAAAAAGACTTTCGCATCAGCTCTAAAGCTGGCCCTGTCATGGCCTTTCTGTTTTTGTTTATTTAATTAGCAGTCGGGTCATAAGGGCTACTGTGGAACACACTTTAAAGTGCGTGCTAATTATATTTACTGCTATATTCAATGTTCTAAGTTTGAAGGTGATTTTACTAATGTTTTTACTGGGAAAAATGAAAGTGGAGCCCGATGGTGCCTGATATGGGGCTGGGGCCCAAGGTCAGCTGTGAGATAAGGTGCACTGGAGAGGAGAAGTGGATAATCAAGCCTGCAAGGGAGTGCGTTGCAGAGTCCGGGGTCAGGTGGAGGTAGTAATGAAGAGGGATTCTCCCTGAAGGCTCGCACAGAGGGAGCCCGAGAAGTGTCACTTGCCTGATACTCCCACTTCAGAAACCTCCTCTTCCCATCAAAGGAACATTACATGGAAAAAACACTTTTTGAGAGTGATAATATTTATAAAGACATTTGGAAAAGAGTGCATTTTACTGGGCCTTGTAAGACTAAGAAGAGATAAAGGAGGGCCCTGAAGCAGGCCTGCCTAGACATATATGCGACAAATCGAGCCCGCAGTGGCCCACCCAAATAAAAATTCCTGGAGCCGGGCCTGTATGTGCTCCTCATACATGACGTGGCATGCCTGTCAGCTCAGATCCTGACAGCAACTGCCAGCTGCTGCTGGAATCCTAACCCACCACTGCATACACGCACCAGTCATTGTTTAAAACATAACATGTTATGTCACACTATAACTTTACATCACACTACATGCACACAAGATGTATGGGTAGGGATGGCATTCTAGGATCTTCGTGCCTTTTTCTTGTCATGAGGAGAATCAATCACCTCATTAGTAATGACTGTGACGAGGATCAAATGGCCTAAGGGTAATGAATATTATCAGTAATAACCGGCAACACCAGACCTGTATGTTCCAGGTAATTCAGGAACGGTTCTCAGCATAACATCAACTGAAGCCTAATATTACTATAAAGACTGATGAAACAACCGGGTTTGACATTTGCGCCTATACACAAGGCTTCCACTTTTTGTTATCATGCTTTTAAGCCTTAAAAATTAATTCCTTGTGACATCAAACTGATTCGTCCTAAATGCCCAATGGTAGCCCCATCACTGATCATTTATTTCCCGCCCCTTGTGCCCAAGGAGTACCATCCATTGTGACGTCACACAAATGGGCTTGTTTAACATCCAACCAATCACCCCTGTCTCGCAACGCACCTGGCTATCTGGTTTCGTCGGATGTGCCTCACGAAGCCGTGGCTCATGTCCAGCCTGCCCCCGGGACCAGTCTTTTCCAATCCGCCCGGCTCCTCCCCCTCTTCCATGATCCGCCCTTGTCGGACAACCGTGGCCTAAGTTCACGCGCAGCCCAACGGTCCCCAACCCCGCGTGCGGATTCTCTGGAGAAGCGGGGGCGGAATGTCTGCATGCTGAGTGACAGCTCAAACTGTACCGCTACCAATCAGCAGATGGCGCTGTCCACCACTCCGTCAGCGAGCCTTAACCGTAGCTTCCTGAAAACACTATACCGCTCCAGTCTAAATAAAGAAGAGGTTTGTCGTTAACAAAAAGATAAGACATGACATGTATGTACCCTGCTCCGGACGGCCATTTTGTGATATGTCAGCTTTACCGGCTGGGTCTCAGTGACACGCAAGAACTGAGAATTAATTATAACATTTACTGGGGACAATGGTAAAACTACTAAAGCGGATACAAGTTATGATTCAAAAAAGATTTTTCAATCTCATGTTTTTTACAAACGCCTTCGCTGTAGCGAAAAAAACGCAGAGCCTTTTCGCGGAGTTTCAAATCATTCAATTTCATCGAGGTACTCCTGTTCTCTATATAATCAGCACCTTTAGAAGAAACCCACCGTAGCAGCTTCTATCTGACATGGATATGGCTGATCACGGCGTCTTCGGGAGTTTTGGATGCTTGGTAGTTTTGGGGTCCGGCAGCCAATCAGCTTTGTCAACTTTTTGTGTGTCAAGCCTCGTTCTTGCATTCTATCCACCAATCAGATTCAAGCACTCCGTGTGCCTACGGAGCGAGGCTTGTAACGCAGACGCGCGGTGTTCGTAACCTGGACCTACAGAGCCACCGACTGGGACATGGCGACCAGGGTACGGGTAAAACGCGAACGGGACTTGGAGGATGATGATGATGATGAGGAAGGTGAGTGTTCCTCGGCAGGTCAAAATGGCAATAACACGTTAAACGCACAGGAATCTGCAGGGTAGTAGAATCCAAGCTGTGTCACCGTGTTATCCCTATTTAGGCTGGTGGCCTCAACCAATGACCTATACAGCACGTCATGAGCAACACAATTCACTTATTCAATGCATATTCGCTACCAGCGCTCTTATTTGACCAGAAACTTGTGGGCTTAAAAATCTACGCTTGAAAAGTGCTCTTGACTTAAGAGCCATGACTGGATAGAAGTGTTGTTACTTGGCAGCCACAAGCTGCCGTTTGTAACTTGATGCTATGTATGGTGGATGATGACATAAAACCTAGAAAGTATACCGAAAACGTGCTGTTTCGTGGAATACTCTATTTCCTAACTCTCTAACAACCGATGGTATCACCAAACCTGTTTTGAGGGTACCACAAAATATACTGTCTCTCTTACCAAGGAAACTACAGAATATGCTGTATGGTGACGTCGCCTAATCCACTGCATGGATGCCGAGAACTTCATCAAGTCTACATTTTTGCTGTTTACACCACAGAGTATATTGTATCACTGCTAAAGAAGTATTGTTTTTTCTCCCCCCCCCCCCTTTTTGTTGTTGTTTTTATATTGAATATTTCATTCAGTTTTACCATCTTATACAGTAACATAAGTCGACAGACTGCCATAGGAGTTCAATCAATCAATCAGTCAATCAATCACGGCATTTATAGAGCGCGCTACTCACCCGGGAGGGTCTCAAGGCGCTGGGGGAGGGGGTAAGTTACTGCTCGAACAGCCAGGTCTTGAGCTGCTTCCTGAAGGCGAGATGGTCCTGGGTTCGCCGAAGGTGAGTGGGGAGGGAGTTCCAGGTCTTGGCCGCCAGGTAGGAGAAGGATCTTCCTCCGGCGGTGGTTCTGCGGATGCGTGGTACGGTGGCGAGGGCGTGGCTGGTTGATCGTAGCTGGCGTGTGGGCGTGTAGAAGGACATGCGGTCGTTGAGGTACTTTGGGCCCAGGTCGTGGAGGGCCTTGTGTGCGTGGGTGAGGAGTCTGAACGTGATTCTCTTGCTGACGGGGAGCCAGTGCAGGTCTTTCAGGTGTACGGTGATGTGGCTGTTTCGGGGGATGTCCAGGATGAGTCGTGCGGAGGCGTTCTGGCTAGTTCATGCTAACATGTGGATAAAGCCCTTGTGAGAAAATGGGGTTCTGTTGCAGTACCCCCCCCAACACACACACTTTTTGCCTGGCTTTTAATGCAACTTTGACTGTTGAGTATTTTGGTCCCGCTTTCCAGGTTCCCAGTACCAGTGTTCGTTCGTTCCCTAAAACTCTACCACAATTGGCCCTTCAGGACCCCTGTAAGTCCCTAGTAAATAGTACCTAGGACATGGGGACAGAAGAGGGTCCCCTAGGGATCCCTCACTAGGCCATGCAGACTGCCACTGCAGCATGCATGGCCTGGTGCAGACCAAACAACAAAGTTGACCTGGCACACTACCAGTGTGCCATGCCAACTAGCACTACCTAAGATATTGATAAGTCACCCCTCTAGCAGGCCTTACCAGACATAAGGCAGGGTGCACTATATCACATATGTGGGCATATCTGCATGAGCAGATATGCCCCTACAATATTAGGGTTTATTCCTTAATGTTGTGAGTGGCAGGGAAGCCATAGAGAGTACATGGGCTGGAAACTCGACAACTCGAGTTCCACAGCACCATAATGGCTTCCCAAAACACAGGAGTGTTTGGTACGAATCTATTCCTTACTATAAACCCACTCTGATGCTAGTGTGGGATTTATTATGAGAGGTGCCTCCTGAAAAGCTACCAACTCTGGTGTGGTCACAGACTGACTTTAGGCAGCCTGCCACACACAGACGTGTTTCTGGACCCCTGGGTGGAGAGCCTCTGCTCTCTGGGACCAGAAACAATGCACATTCTGAGCGGAGGTGTCACACCTCCTCCCCCAGGATGGGCACAGTGCTTGAAGGGGAAACTTAAAAGGCCTGCTGCCTTTGTATTGCGACCCCCAGCCTCTGCTGCTAGCAGCAGATGGCTGCCCCCGGTTTACACCCCCACTTTGGGTGGTAAAACTGAGAAAGACTGGAGGTGTTCCCACCTTTGCCAATTCCACCCCTTAGGTGGAGGAGGCGAAGTTAAGCACACTTTTCAGTCCCCTCTATTTTGAAGATGAGGGTATTCTTCTAATCAGGGCTAAGACTATGCCCCCTCCCACAGGAGGGTGGCATAATAGAGGGTATAGTCACCCCGGGGGAGGTTCTCATTGGCCCTTCCTGTTACACCCTTAAAATGCCCCCTAAATCCAGTATTTAGGAGGCTCCCTCAGACCTTGAAATGAGTAACCTGCGACCTAAGAAGAAGGATGAAGAAGAAGACGACGTGCAGCGAAGCCTGAAAACGACTACTGACTTCCCCCCCCCCCTAGTCCTACCGGCCTGTCTCCAGCTTCAAAGACCTTCCGAGAAGACAACGCCTGTCTTGCAGCCAGCGACTTCCAGAAAACCGAGGAACACTGCCTGAACTGTGACAAAAACCAGAACTCCAGAGGACAGTGGTTCTGTGCCCAAAAATGCAACACCAAGGACTCCAGTGCCGGCTGGAGCCGCGAGTCTTGACCACTCTGCACCAGACACCTACGGCCTGTGTCCAGGTGGCCCACCGACCCAGAACAGGTTCCACAGCGATCCTGACCTCAAGTCCTGCATTGACTGACCCTTCCTGGACTCCACGACGATTCCTGCAGCCTGAGTCCGGAGGCTCCCCCTGACCGCGACAGGCTCCAGTAAGAAGAATCAGATGTCTAAAGGCACCCCTGCTCCCGAAGCCCCTGGGCCTTGGTGAGCTAACTTGATGGTGCCCCTACAACCCCCTACATCTCTATTTACCTCTGCTGTCATTGGTCTCCCTCCTGCAACCTTCGGTGCGACGTCTGCAGCCTGTTTGTCCGAAGCAAGTTCTCCATTGAGAAGCATTGGGTGCCCGATGCTGAATTTGCACCTAGCCACCCATGTGCCGCTGGTGTATGGTTGATGCTGCTCTGTGCCCCCCCCCCTGCTGGTCCTAACCCCCAAAGCTTGTCCCCTGCAACAGACGTACCTACCTGCAAGCAATGTGGCTTCGAGCACCCCCAGTCACCATTGAAACGCGTTGGGGCGAACTCAGATTTTGACCTCTGTACCCGGCCGCCCCAGTCCTGCTGGTGGTGTAGTTTTGGTACTCACCTGACCCTTGCCCTTTGCTGACCTGTGGCCCCAAAGACTGAAACTGTAAGTTGGATACTTACCTGTATAACATCTTTATTGTTTTCCTCCATAGGATAACATTGAATTCTTTAAAAATTGCTGTGTCCACTTTTTAAAGGCTTAAGTATTTTTCCTGCAAAACGTACTTACCTTATTGAGAAGATCTTGGTCTTAAAATAAAACGCAAACAAAGCTTATTTTTTATAAAATTGGTGTGGATTTCCTTTTTGTGCTGTGTGTCCTTTATTGGTCAATGTTGTGAAATAAATGTCTGTGTTAGGCCTAAGACTGCTCGCCCACACTACCACTAATAGAGCACTTTGGGTTTTACATTGAACCCTCTACACGTCTGGGAAC
This sequence comes from Calotriton arnoldi, assembly GCA_963921515.1. Classification (NCBI taxonomy): domain Eukaryota; kingdom Metazoa; phylum Chordata; class Amphibia; order Caudata; family Salamandridae; genus Calotriton; species Calotriton arnoldi. The sequence goes on from CAWUFW010001356.1 coordinate 105,817, forward strand.
CCCTGGACTCCTAGTGGCATACCATATACAGAGCCAGCTTCCTACAGCACTTCACACAGTTTTTCTATCTAGGGCCTATGCCATGATGAGCAATCCATTCCCCCATAGCCTTTAATATTTTTTGGGACATCTCCATGACTTGTAAATCAGCTCTTCAAGTCTAGCACAGCATTCCATCGCTGGGGGGGCAACAGTGTTTATCAGTTTTTGCCAGTACCGTCTCAATACCAAGGAACTTGTGATTTCCTCCTTCAAACCAGCGAAGTCCTCCACATTTCTGAGCAGTGCTATCCTCGATGAAGGTCCCGCAGCGTCTCCAGCATCCCAGAAATCTCTGCAAATACCCCCTTCCAGTATCCATTAATGACGGGGCATTCCCATGTTACGTGGTAGAAATGGGCCTTTGTACACTGGTATTGATTGCATGTTGGTGCAGCCAGCTTATTAGCCCGCCACAGACGTAGAGATGTTAAATAGGTCATGTGTAGATAATTAAATTGAATGAGCCGGAGTCTGGCGGAGATCAGCAACTCTGTAGGAGACGCGCCTATGTCCTTCCATTCCGGCCCACCAAGGGAGGCTGCCCATGGTTCATATTTGGCCTTTGCAGGACTACCCATTGTTTCTATTTGACTTTTAGGTCCAGGAAAGAGCTAAGGGAATTATTAACTAGGGTCTGTGTAAGCGGGAGATACCGCCTCTCTCTATGGGGCTTATGAGTAATTGTGCCTGTGGAGGGCTGCATTCTGGTGCAGATTCCATGAGTGTGTGATGGGGGGGGGGGTGTAGTGCAGGTCACAACTGTAGATAGCAGTAGAATTGGGATTTATGTAGGGAATATTGTAATTTTATTTATCTAGTGCTTACTACCCCTGATGAGGCGTTGAATCGCTTTTCGTTGAGTAGGACGCTACTCCGGAACCCAAAGGATTAGAGGTGGATTAGTATAGGGAAGTATACGTTAATTTGAGCGGTGGACATCTGGTTCTGTTAGTTACATTGAATAGGTTAAAGAGGGATAGAGGAGGGAAGAGTCTAGATAGTGTTATTTGGAAGATCATATTAGCAAGATGAGGTTTGGGATGAGTCAGAGGAGGTAAGAGTCTAGAAAGGGTTGTTGGGGAGATCATAGTAGTAAAATGAGGTTTGGGATGAGTCAATGGAGGGATACAGGAAATAAGAGTGTAGGAAGTGCTATTTTGGAGATCATGGTAGTAAAATAAGGTTTGGGGTGAGTAAGGGAAAAATAGAGGAGGTAATAGCCTAGAAAGGGTTATATAGAGATCATAGTTGTAGAATTAGGTTTGGGGTAAGTCGAGGGATGGAGGAGGGAAGAGTCGGGAAAGGGTCTTCTGGAGATCATAGTAGTAGAAAGTTTTGGGATGAGTCAGAGAGCGGAGGTAGAGGATATATATTTATGCAACAAATTGCCTATAGAAAGAAACACTGGGATTATGCCTTAGGGAACACAACATTTTGCGACAATGTTGACTAAATTGTGTGGCAAGAAAAAGCAAATTATGTTACATAATGCTGCACATTTTGTTTTTGTATTAGCCCCATTATTTCAGCATTTTTTTTGCATATTACCATTTTCCGGGCTAATATTTCACCCTTTTTAGGTCTCGCCTACGCAGCGCGCATGCGTTGCATAGGAGGGCCTTTAGCCGTCGCTCTTCACTTTTTCAAGCGGCATCCACCTTGCGGGAGCGAGCAGCGGCGCGCCACAAGCACGAGTGCAGTGCTTAAATAGTGAAGACTGCGCACGCACCACTCCCGAAAACAGCTGCTGCTTGTTAATTAGAGCAGCGCTCGCGGCGCGCACCACTCGCGTGTTTAGCTGCTGCTTGTTTTCTCTCTCCCTTGCCTTTGATCTTCCTCTTGTTTATATAACTCTCACCCTTTGGCTCACCTTACCTTTCTGTATTCCATAGTCCCCCCCCGTCTTCATTTCCAATGGCTGATCATACCCTTTCTCTGCTACCTAGCCTCCATGCCATTTCATTTTTCTATACCCCTCCCTTCTTGCTATTTCTATCTCACTTCTCTCTTCTTGCTGTTCTTTTCATTCATCTCTCATACTCCCCATCACAGTTTCTACATTTTTGTTGTCTATCTCTTGCTTGCTCCAGCTATTTGCTCCCTTTTCATTCTCTTCTTAGCAATTTGAGAGTTTAGTACCTTGTAATAATTTGGAATAAAGGCATTGTAAAGGGATAGGCAGGAGAGCACATATTTGCTTTGTTTTGTGGGGACACCTTGAGATAATGCCTCTGGGTTCTCAGCAGTTTGGAAATTGCAGGTTATTTCAGGAGGATTGTTTCAGCAAAGCTGTTCCACTCTGCAGTGCCTAGCACGTAACGTAGGTGTTAATTCGCAGATGTGTTCCACCTGTACTTTGGAAGTGAGGATGTCGGAGTAAGGATGAACAATGAGTAGAGCCGGAATCTCATACCCATTCCGAGGATTAGAATGCTGTGTGTGAGGCAGTAGCTTCGGACCTGAGCAGAGATTGGAGGTGCTTTCGAATAAACCTCTTGTCATTTTCTTGATTTGTGTCACTCCTTTAATATTGGCGGCGGGGATCTGCGCACGGGGTAGATTTCACTTCCACCCCTTGTTGGTTGCTCTCTAGCCGGTGCCTACCAGTCGGATTAGGGCAGCGCTGTGAAGCATACGAGGTCATCTCTCCTCATCATCGCTGAGGCCGCTCTTCTCCCAGCTGGGCTGCTTCCACCGGGAGACAGCGTTTCTGAACGTGACTTGCCACCTGTGGCCTACAGCTGTGTGGGTCACTGCGCATCTGCCATTACAGTAAGGCCTCTGACTCACGGGTGCCGCAGCGAATCAGTCAGTGTCGGGAAAGAGCGTCCACTCTCTGCGTCCGTTTCCCGTCATCTGACCGCCCTCAGATCTTGAGAGAGTGGAGTAGTGCCAGAGACCTCTTTGATTGTTGGCTCTCCCTCCTGACGGACTTGGTGCCTTTCTCTACAACTGCACCATTTCCCCCTTCTAGTACATTGCACCATGTGCTTAGACCTCCGTCGGAGATCTTGATGGCAGTTGTCTTTCTCCTGACAGATGGGACGCCTTTTCTCTACCACTACGCCGCCTCCCATCTCAGTTATATGCACCTAGAAGCTATGCCTCCCTCATCTAAGACACCTACGCTGAGCTCACTGCCCAGTACCACCCACAGGCTTCAGAATTCAGCGGCAAACTTGCACCTCCTATAAGTGACATGGAAACATTCAAGCTTCACTTAAACTCTTCGATTTCTTTTGTCTGGAGGTGCCGTACACTGTCTCTAGCTCCTTATATCATCTACGGTATTTTACAACTGTATGATCGTATAAGTATTTCTTTGTGTGATGATTGCTGCAGAACCAGTTGCTCTGACTTTACGTATTTTGTGCAACTAGTTAGACTAGCGGTTATCTCAATTTTTCTCAGACTCCCATAACCTATTACTGTTCCCTCGGTTTTACATTTTGTGCAGTTTTTTTAATTCAACTATACAGTGTCTCTCACATTTGCCTTACCCTTTTTGTGTCAAGGAGCTTATTTACTGTATTTTCATTTGAATATTCAGTTCTGTACATAAGTTAAGGGGTCAGTTTAAAACAAAACCTCGCTTATCTACGAGCAAGGTAGACCTCCAACTTATTCCTAATATTTAGCTACATGGCTGCTCTGGGAATGACCAGCCACCACCATTCCTTAATGACATTGGGGAACCAGGCCTACCTTGGGAACAGTGGATTAAGGTATTGGAGTCCTATCTCATTGCAATTGAGGGTGACAAATTCTTCCCTTTACATAAACACGTTTTGTTACGCATTCTTGGAATACAAGGGAGTGAAGTTTTTGAAGACTTACAAGAACTTACTTTAGAAGAAGTGGATGAGGAAGCAGCTGATAAAGGTGTTTATCACTTAACTAAGAAATTAGAAGACCAATTCAAAGTTAAGACCAGTTTAGTTCTGGTTCTTTTAATTATTTTTATTTACAAAAAAACGAGTAAGCAGACTAAATTCATTCCATCAGTAATGTAAGACTTTCTGCACAATTCATTATATTTATAAAGTTAATACCCATATCAAAAAGTACGACCATATTAAATTCATTTACATCTAAATTACAAGACATTCTAAATATTTCATTCCTACGTTGAATGCTGTACATAAAGCCATTAGTATACATTATCTTCCGACACAGAAGGGCATGACGGCTTAAAATAATATAACATCGCAAAACCACTATCTCGATTACATTTTAGCCCATGGCTGCTCGTCCTGATAAACTTGTTCAGAAGCTAAGCAGTCATCATAGCCCAAGTGATTAGCCAACTAATTAATCATAGGAGACCAGATCCTTTTGCCACATCTCCTGGCCCCCCTTACCTTGAAGTTATATAGCGATCTCTCTAGATTGTAGATACCCAACAGGCGCCCAAACCATGATTGCGTAGTGGGAGGTTCTGCACTCTTACACACCGTAGCGATTAAGAGCCAAGCTAGAGCCATAGAGATAAAAATAAAATACATCTGGCCCGCATCTCCTTCGCGACGCTGATCATACCTGAAGAGCATCATTACAGAGCTAATATGGATCTCTTTACCAAACAGCTTCTTTCAGAATTTCTCGATGCACTCTTTAAATGACTGCAGCCTCTCACAACTGTAGGACATATGAGCCATATCGACCGAACCTTCTCCACATCTAGGACATTTGTCATCCTCTTTCTTGCCCAACCCAGACAGCTTGGCAGGGTAAAATAAAGCCTCAACAAGGTTTTTAGGTCTCGCCTACGCAGCGCGCATGCGCTGCATAGGAGGGCCTTTAGCCGTCGCTCTGTTCATTTTCAAGCACACACTCGTGCTTGTGGCGGCATCCAGCTTGCGGGAGCGAGCAGCGGCGCGCCACAAGCACGAGTGCAGTGCTTGAAAATGAGCAGACTGCTCTCCCAAGCGCGCGCACAACTAGCGGGCTCACCTCCAGCTCCCCCCTCTCACGCGCGGACCACTCGGGGGCTGCAACAGCAATAATATCTTTCCCCTACATATGTAGGCACAGAAGAATGTTGAAAATGTCTTCTTCCTGATTGGCTTAATTTGTTACTATTTCACAAAATACATAGTCACCACCGCTAAATTTACTTCTGGTACAAAGCACTGTACTCGCCCTTCTAGAAAATTCAGTATAGAGTTTTAAAAATGTAGAAAGTGACACAATGACTTGGAAATTTACATTTTAAAGACAATACGGCAGCTGAGCTTCAAAATACCAATTTGCGCAATACAAACATCTGTCTCTGTGGAGAAAACACAATCAGACTACAGGTTAAAAATAATGTGCCGCAGCGATATTTCATTATAAAGAGTAAGCCTTTAACAACGGCCATAAAGCAGGCTATGTGTTACTCTTCAAACGTAGTAAACAAAGTCGGAGTACCTAAACCCTTATGCACACACCTAAATGCATAACAGAATCAAAGGCCAACCAATTGGCAGTGTGTTATTCTCAATAACACACTTCTGCATCTTTCACTTCTAGGCATTTGCTCCCTCACTCTCCTCTACTTATGACCGCATATTCTGCAGAACCAACTGTATACGTCCATGCAACAGCTGTGACTACATTTACCACATGCAAGCATGTGCTAACCGAGCTCTTCTAGCCCAGCAAGCTGAGTCCTGAGTTTTCCAGCACTGTGAAGCAATGCATACTCGGACAGACCTGATATGTGCAGTAATGCACACTCCAGACATACCTATGCTTCGCACCCAGACATACAAGAAGTGTTAAGTGGCCGTCCCATCGATGGAATATATGGTAGATATACATCACCCCCAATCCACCTTTACGTTTCAACCATGGTGGAAAAGCATTCAAACAAGAACATGATAACATGGCAACAATTTTGCTGATGTAAAAAGTATAATTAACTACAGCATGCATGGGCGGCACCACTGCTTGGTTTCTCTAAATAACTGTTCATCCTTAAAGCAAACACTTTTCTCCACCTCCTCTCTGTGCCCTCCACCTCCGCACTGTTTTGCTATGCGTGAATGCTCATGTTTTTGGGCGAGTTTAAACACAGTTCTTAAGCACAGCGCGGGCCGCATTTTTTTTTTCTATGCCCCCCTCACTCACTCTCTCTTTCGCTCGCACTCTGTCTCTCGCTCTCTCTCTCTTTTTTGTCGCAGGTCGTATTTTAGGGGGGCATGTCACATAAAAATAACTGCTCATCCTCAAAGCAAACACTTCTCCACCGCCTCTTTGTGCCCTCCACCTCCGCACTGTTTTGCTATGCGTGAATGCTCATGTTTTTTGGCGAATTTAAAAAACAAACCCCAGCTTTAAGATTTTGGAAAGTATGTGGCTTAACTGTTTGAGCTGCCAAATTTGAAACTGGGCAACTTGGTTCGAGTTTGTGAGTGAGCGTAATATCCTGTGCTTGTTGGCAAATACATTCCTTAATCGCCCATGCCTACCCCAAACAAGCATTGACATAGTCAATAGGTCTCGCCTCTGGGACCTTATAAGTGTTTAGTTATCCAGCACAATATCCTTGGTGCAACAACATCAAGTGTTGCATGGCTAAACACTTATAAGGTCCCAAAGGCGAGACCTATTGGCTATGCTTGTTAGTATCAATCTGACACCCCAAATACAGAAATAAGCAAAAGAAAAGTAACTAGTAAACCTTTGCGAAAGGCTCTCCACTGTGCAACATGTAGTGCAGCTTTTAATAACCTTTGATCTGGTTTACCTAGAAACATTTTTTTTTGCTGAAATCTGCAGATTATGCAGCAGATGATGGATTATGTAGCTGATACATAACTGTGCAGAGAATGCTGCCACCACAAAATCGCCTAATTCCAGTGGCCCATCTTATAGATACTTTAAGGTTTCTTTTCTGGGGAAAGATTAAGATCTCTCTGCATTATTAGCACTTTTCTCGATTTTTGTTGAGTACTAATAATTTTCTTTTTGAATTTTAGTAGTAACTGATCAATTTATAACATTGCACTTGAAACAATTTTTCTAATTCACGTATAAATGTGTTTATTAACATGTCTTAGTTGGGCCACATTTTCCTAGTTGGATGCCATTTTAGTTAAATGGATGTTGTTTCTGATGGTGTGTTCAAACTGCTCATTCCCCCTTTCAAGCATGCCCCCCTGAATATCTTCTTTCTCCATGGTTTCTGCAGACATTGTAGAGCACAGAATACTGTAACATAACTGGTTATTTTTCCTGAGCTCGTGTACTGTGAGCAAAACTTTCCTATGTTTTAGTAAATTATTTAGTTTGAAGGTCCTTCCCCAGTAGCTTCCTGACATGGATCTAGTTGAAAATGTTGTCTATTAGCTGTTGATCAATGAATGAAACCTATTGTATAGTGCATCTCCGGACAGCAACAGAAGCTGATGGAGTCTCGAACCTAGAGAGGGTTGAGAGATATTGCATTAGAATTTGTGACATGTTTATTTGTAATTGGCTGATGTGCTATCTGTGATAATGCCATGCTGAATTTGCAGTTTCTTCTCATTAATTATATGAAAAGATGTATTAAAACACCTGGTTTTAGGAGTGAGTCAGACACTTTCCGAGTTTCTCCCTGGTCTCTGTCTGTCTTACTAGGGAGCTTTTCCCTTCCACTAGAGATGTAGTCAGGTTACATTGTGACTCTATCGTAATTTAGAGACTTTACCTTTGCATCCCCAGGCTCTGTCCATTTGTTCAAGAAGGAATAGAAGGACTGCAGTTAGTGTTATTCTGATCCTGACAGATGTTCTTAGCCCTTTTGGGGCTTCGAATAATTATTCATTGTTTCTTCTTTAATGATTTCGCTTTTCATTCAGGACGTAGAAATATTCTGATTATGTGTTTGCTGTATGTCTTCATGGCATTTAACTATTATTCTGTACTGCTTATTTTTGAGATTCTGCAATAAAACCCTTTAACTTTCCCTTTGACTGTAACTCGGTTATTTAGTGGGCCCGGTTATTATTACTCTGTTAATGTTATTATGTTGGGCCTGATGGTGAGAAGGGTGCTGTCGCTTAACTTTAGATCAAGGGTGCTGGAGTGGAACTTCTGAGGTAAAATTTGGATGTTTTACATTTCGGGGTGCACCAAAAAATCGGGGTGCCACTGCCACAATTATTACTACTATGAAAGCTCATAGTGCGTTATAAGTTAATTATATATGAGTTTGTGCATGTGGATAGTTATAGTGCAATGTATATCCCTGTGGATGCTAAACTCCTAGATTTTTTTCTTCCAAAGTAAAAATGGTCCACCCATTTAACTAGATTCTAAAGAGCTTGTTTTTCTGCCCATCAATCATATCTTTTATCTCTTTTGAACTCCTGCCAAGTTTTGTGAGGGAATAAATGGCACATATTAAAAGCATGGACTTGGTTCTCTTCATTGGTTAACCAGCAAGAAATTGGTTGCACTACAAACAAAAAATATTCTTGATGATATTAAGCAATACTATTTTGGCTATAATGCAAAAGGCTGGGTGTGCTGTGGTCAAAAAATGTTATGGATGTCTCAATGAGAGTCACTTGCTTGACCGTCAGATTCAAAATCTGGTTATTCAATGCATGTGTAGATTTGCTCATGCGAAAATCTGAGTGTTTGCAAGTTCACTTTCCCTTCAACCACTTTTTTTCCAACTCTGGAAGAAGGTTTACTTTTTCCATTGTCAAGAGTAAATTTCCAACATTTCTCAGTATTGGAAAAGATTAGAGAAGAGTTGTTGAAAACCCTTAAAACATGCAAGTTAGTAGGTTTGCACAGACTCGAACGGGCATTCTAACTCTGGAACTATTGCTTACCACTACCTTCAGCCCCAGTATGTAGATCTGTGGAAACGTGGCAACATAAGGGGATTGCAAGTATTCAAACACTACTATGGTATGAGCCCTGGCATAATCAGAGAGGCTATATCAGAGCTCTTTATATAATGAGATTGCTGCCATAATGTGTCGCAGCACTACATGGCCCCAAAGGGGCTAGTGGATTTTGGTACAGGAAAAGTAGATTTATGAAGCAACCTGGCCCATGGACAAGTAGATATTTTATTAAATTCCACACCCCTGACAACATCAATAAATCTATAAAAATAGAAAAGATCTAATGGAGACTAAAAAGGTTGATGTAAAAAAAAAATTGGTATTTTGTCCAAAAAACTGAGGCCTCTCTTAGTGCCTATAGCCCAAGGAGAGGGGATGCTCTGCGCAGTATGCAGAACTGAGTGAGCCTGATAGTTTATCACTACTGGCTCAGCAGACAAAAATTAGCAACAATTTACACGGAGAAGCAGGAATAACTTGATAACTTTTGGCATTCCACGTCCGGACACAAGCTGTACCCGATTCATACAGGTCCAAAATTTTTCCCTAACTGACGAATTACATCGTATATAACACTCAGAGGTTGTGTGTATCACTGCCAAACGACCAGTGATCCAAGCGGAGAGAAAAAAGGGAACATCTCTCACTTCTTTCAGGTGCTATCAGTGTTGGAATCAATAGCCCTTAGTGCTGTTATCACTAAAAATCAACTTTGAGATGTTGACTCTATATCACACCCAGAGCCTATGCGAACCGACTTGCCACCGCTTACAGCAATCCAAGCTATCCCCTACTGTCACCTGGGGACTAAGAGTATCCTCTGAAACACGCCCAGAGGAACAAACGATCCCTTTCTGACACCCAAGGATGAGGCGTACCCTGCACCCATGGTAAAATACCAAAAATTGTAGCTACCTTCGCCTTCTTCTAGCGTGCTGACTAGGAGAAAAAAACAAAATAGATCTACTCGCTTGTCCTAGTTTGCCACACGTCTACAGCATGGGTCATTATAGGAAGGACTACTTCAGCCTGCACGCCTGAAGCATGGATCATTCTAGGAAAGGCTCCTGCAGCACGCACACCTGCAGCATGGGTCATTGTGGGGAAGACTCCTGCAGCACTCACACCTGCAGCATGGGTCATTGTAGGAAAGACTCCAGCCTGCACACCTGCAGCATGGGTCCTTATTTGTTATGTTATATGAATTTGTAACGCGCGCGGCTACTCATGAGTGTCCCGGCGCGGAGCCTAGCGGGGTATGGGCAGAAAGCTTCAGGGAAATAGATGTGTTTTCAATTTCCTCTTGAACATGACTGGGTCCTGAATGATACGCAGAGCAAGAGCATTCCAAGCAACTGCAGCTTTCACTGCAAATGAGCTGCCCCCTATCCTCTGAAGCTTGAAACGAGGGACCTGAGACCTGGGCCTGCACACCTGCAGCATGAGTCAATATAGGAAAGACTACTTCAGAATGCAGGCCTGCAGCAGCATTGGCCATTGTAGGAAAGACTCCTGCAGCATGGGTCATTGTAGGAAAGACTCGTGCAGCACACACACCTGCAGCATGGGTCATTGTAAGAAAGTCTCCTGCAGGCTGCACACTTGCAGCATGGTTCATTGTAGGAAAGACTCCTACAGGATACACACGTGCAGCATGGGTCATTGTAGGAAAGACTCCTGCAGCACACACACCTGCAGCATGGGTCATTATACGAAAGACTACTCCAGCCTGCACGCCCGCAGCATGGGTCATTGTAGGAAAGACTCCTGCAGCACACACACCTGCAGCATGGGTCATTATACGAAAGACTACTCAAGCCTGCACGCCCGCAGCATGGGTCATTGTAATAAAGACTCCTCCAGTCTGCATACCTGCAGCATGGGGCATTGTAGGGAAGACTCCTGCTGCACACACACCTGCAGCATGGGTCATTATAGGGAAGACTCCAGCCTGCACACCTGCAGCATGGGTCATTGTAGGAAAGACTCCTGCAGCACACACACCTGCAGCATGGGTCATTGTAAGAAAGACTCCTGCAGCACGCACACCTGCAGCATGGGTCATTGTAGGAAAGACTCCTGAAGGCTGCACACGTGCAGCATGGGTCATTGTAGGAAAGACTCCAGCCTGCACACCTGCAGCATGGGTCATTATAGGGAAGACTCCAGCCTGCACACCTGCAGCATGGGTCATTATAGGGAAGACTCCAGCCTGAACACCTGCAGCATGGGTCATTGTAGGAAAGACTCCTGCAGCATGCACACCTGCAGCATGGGTCATTGTAGGAAAGACTACTCCAGCCTGCAGCATGGGTCATTATAGGAAAGACTACTCAACCCTGCACGCCCGCAGCATGGGTCATTGTAGGAAAGACTCCTTCAGCCTGCACACCCTCAGAATTGGTCATTGTAATAAAGACTCCTCCAGTCTGCACACCTGCAGCATGGGTCATTGTAGGAAAGACTCCTGCAGCACACACACCTGCAGCATGGGTCATTTTAGGAAAGACTCCAGCCTGCGCACCTGCAGCATGGGTCATTATAGGAAAAACTACTCCAGACAGCAGCAGCATTGGCCATTGTAGGAAAGACGCCTGCAGCATGGGTCATTGTAGGAAAGACTGCTGCAGCACGCACACCTGCAGCATGGGTCATTGTAGGAAAGACTCCTGCAGCATGCACACCTGTAGCATGGGTCATAGTAGGAAATACTACTGCAGCATGCACACCTGCAGCATAGGTGATTGTAGGATGGACTCCTCAGAACGAACCCTAGCAGCATAGGTCATTGTAGGAAGGACTCTTGCAGTAGGGTCCAGTGCTGTGTGGCATATTGTACGATAGACTCCTGTTTCACGCACACCTGCAGCATGGGTCATTGTAGGATGGACTCCTGCAGCATGGACCAGTGCTGCATGGGTCATTGTAGGATGGACCCCTGCAGCACGGGTCATTGTAGGATGTACTCCTGCAGCACGCACACCTGCTGCATGGGTCATTGAAGGATGGGCTCCTGCAGCATGGGTCATTGTAGGATGGACTCCTGCAGCAGGGACCAGTGCTGTGTGAGTCATTGTAGGATGGACTTCTGCAACACTCACACCTTGTCGTGTAGCTCCTATAGTACCCCTGTAGGACCTGCGCGTTTGGATAACATATACTGCGGGCTTGGTGGCAGACTGACTCCGTGCACCCCCACCGTATATGTTAGCCTAGTTGTGCATTAGCTAGCTCGCAGTGCCACTAGTGTCTCCTCTTATCGGGGAGAGATTAGTTTCTGGCAACCTTAGATCATGACAACCCTGATTCCCTCAGAATCGTGGAAACAATGTACTACCTTTCGCTCAGTCACTTGTGCTCACTTATGTTAACATAATTTTCTGAGCTGAAATTTTCTCCACTTTATAATAAAATGACTTTGGGTCGGATGTGTTGAACCCTGAGAAGTATGTACATTTCTGTGCAAATGCTTGCGAACTACCTTTTGGAGGTGTTGGGCAGTGTTCCCACTGGTGGTATTCAAATACATTTCTTGGTGTTATAGACTTGTGTAAGAAATGATCACCAAAATGTTGGTAACAGTACAATGTATCATAGTCTGAAGTACCTTCTAACATTTCATTGTTCGGAAATGCAGCTGTTTCTTCTAGATCAGACATCATAGCATTTACAGTTTCAGTGTCCCAATCATCAGAATATGCACTTGAGGTAATGATATCACTTAAAGAAATTTTAAATACATGTTTTAGCTTTAAAAGTTCAGTCGGACCTAATATATCATAATCAATCTTGTCCCATACTATACCGTCCGGTATAGGAACTGCTGTAATGTTCACTGAAGACAAGTCTCTTGGTTCACGATGTGAAGACTGGTGTGGTTTCAAAATCAAATTGACTCTTTGGGCTGTAGAGCTTGGCTGGAGGTATCGTCCATTAATAAGCATACTAAAAGTTATTATTAAACCTAGCCAGAAAATGAAAAATAAAATCCCAGTGATATACCATAGTTCTATCCAAGTCTTTCTAAAAAAGTTCAAAAAGTCATTGAGTTTCTGTTGGAGTGATTTTTTGGCTGGCGTCGTTTCCGGCTCGCTTGGATCTAGTGAAAACGTATCAAAGTTCATGAAATAGCCAGAAGCAGTTCGATCAATTGTTGGAATTGCATCGGGATTTGTTGAAATCGCTGTGTTCTCTTGTCGAGGCACATTGACATAGATGTCTGTATTAGGTCTGATTGCAACTTTGTTGTTAATTTGATTTTCATTTTGAAGATGAATTTCTTGTTGAAGTGGAACGAGTTCCAAAGCATTGTTGCTTAGTCCTTCATTCCGTACAGGTGGCTCTTCAAACGTGATGAGTCTTTCTGTTTGTACTTCTTGGATTGTAGCGCGAGGAGGGCGTCTGCTACTGTGGAGTCCACAAGGCCTACTGTTTAGTATCGGCCAAATAGTGTGGTTTGATTAAGTCAATTGAGACAAATCTTTTCTCCTTTTTTCCGGCAAGAGGAGGCAGAAGTACAGTTCTTGTGCCGTGGATTGCTAGGACCGGTACAGGCTTTCTGTAGGATGGCCCAAATTCCTTCTTGTCAGCAATCTTCTCTCTGACTAGATCCCCGATTGTTGGGATCCAGATAGGTCTTGCCGTTACTGCCTTGACTTCCTCAGTGGCGGCCTGTTTCTGGAGCACGTTACTTTGTTGTCTCCTGGATTCATTTAGATCCTGTAAAATGGCCAAACGATCATGGATATCAAATGGTTTTTCATCCGCCACTGTGCCTTCACAATCGAGATCAGGTACCCACATTCTTGTCCCAAATAGGACCTCGTAAGGAGTGACACCTCATAGAGAGCTTCTTGGCTGATTATTGAGCGTGCGCTGTACCCCATAAAGGTGATCGACCCATCTACCGCCCTTGCCTAATACCCTAGCTGTTAAAGATTGCTTTAAGTCTCGGTTTTTCCTCTCCACAACAGAATTTCCCTCGGGATGGTACGGAGAGGAGTACCGCAATGCTACGCCCATTCCTTCCATGGCCTCTTTGTAAGCCCGAGAGCTAAACGCCGGACAACGGTCAGAATGTAACGTGCCAACTGCGTATGTGCCGATAAAGACTCGCAAATCTTTTATAACAGTTCGAGCGTCAGCCGAGCGCTGAGGCCAAACCCATAGGAATCTTGAGCAGGAATCCACTGCAACCATGATATATTTCTTGGACCCATCAGATTGTAAGGGTCCGCAGTGGTCCAAATACACACATGCGAGAGGTTTGTCTGATTTCAGTAATGGTGTCTGCGCTGGGCGTGTTACGGTGGAGCCTTTTATCTGCTGACAGATGTCGCATTTCAAGACATAGTCTTTAGTCTGCTTCGTTAACCCTGGCCTCCAGAAGCGCTGTTTCAATAGGGAAATAGTCGCTGTAACGCCTGTATGCGCGGAACCCAAACCCTCGTGTGCCGCTAAAATCAAGCCTAGTCTACGATCCATATTTGGTATTACTCTATCCCCCACTCCAGGAATCTGAGCATATGGAATGTTTTGTGCATCTAATTTGTAGGAGTACTTGAGTGGAAATTTTTTAGGTACTGCTGTGCTGCCCTTGCGTGAAGCATTGACAGCTACCATTATCTTGCCGTCTACCCTCGTCTTTGAACGAGTAACTGCAGCTACGGCGGCTGTGCGAACAGCCCCCTTTGCGGCTTCATCAGCCAATGAATTCCCTTCAACGTGAACGGCATCACGCTGATGACTCGGTGTATGTATCACGTGAGCCCTTGGTAGTTCGTTTCTCAACTCCACTACCTGTTCCCATAGCATTTTATGCTTAATTGTGCCACCTTTTGCATCTTTGAACCCGTTTTGTTCCCAATGATGTAGATATTCATTGTACGACTGTACACAGTAAAAGGAATCACACACAATAAGTGTGGGGAATTCGTGATCCGTATTTATAAGTGCCAGTATAAGTGCTTTGAGTTCTGCCAACTGAGCCGTGCAGTCTCCTAGAGATTGCGTTTTAGTGCAACTCGGATGGAACTTGCCATCGTGCATGCGACCTTTAACAATCGCACACGCTGCGCTGTAAGCTTGCTTACTTCCTGTGGCGGGTTGAGCAGAACCGTCAGTGTAAATAATGTATTATATTATATTATTATATATAATGTATTGTATTATATCTAGAGGCAAAATTTCATTTGGTAGAGGGTATTCTTGTTCGTATTGCAGGAATGCCTGTGTTTTTAAACTTGGATCAAATCTGTATTCAACATCCGTTGCAGTAAGAGAATTAGCCCATTGTATCCATCTTGGATGTAAGGCTTTAGCATTTGGAATGCTAGCTTTTGTAACAGCTTCTAAAGCTGGTACTGGGGTCACGACAATTATGCGTTTTCCCTGAGCCAGAGCTTTTTCTCTTGCTACAGTGGTCTGCACTGCTGTCAGGATTTTTTTCTGTTGAAGTGAAACGTATTTCTGCGTTTGTATACAGGTGTGATTTGTATGCGATTGGTACTGTTTAACCTTCATTAAAAGTTAAATAAGTGTACCCGCATTGACCCGCTATTACTCGGATCACTAAGTTCTGTGCGTTTACGCGTGTCTGTAAATGTTTAGAAGCTATCATGTCTTCCTGTAGGGAACGCAGGATATTTGTGTGTTCCTGTGTCCATTGTTTGACTGAAAAGTCAGGTTTTATTAAGTCGTAGAAAGGTTTTACCCTTTCTGCGTAATCCAAAATGTATGTTCGACCAAAATTTAGGAATCCCAGAATTGATTGTAAGTTCTTTAATGATTTTGGAGGTTGGAGCAGCGCACACTTTTCTAAAAAGTTAGCTGCCAGGCTTTTCCCCTCACTTGACAGCTCGTATCCTAAAAACAGGACATTGAGGTGGGCAATTTTTGATTTTTTTAAAGTTAAATTTATAGCCCTCAGAGGCGAATCCCATTATAATGGCGCTCACCCTGGTCCAGTGCCTCTTTAAGTCATCGTCCGTCAGATAAATATCATCCACATAGGACAATGCTTCTTCATCCAAATTTTGGAGTAACTCTGTTACCCTTGCTGAGAACAACCCCGGGCTATTCTTGTACCCTTGGGGGAGTCGGCAAAATTGTCGTTGGGACCCTAACGCACTGAATGCGGTCAGATACCTGCTTTCAGGCGCTATATTTTGGCAGAAAAATCCATTTGAGATATCAAGTGTCGTTTTGTATTTTTTCCGCACAATGTTCTTTATTAATGCGGCACTGTGTGCATTTTGAACTGCAAATGTCTTTGTGCAAGTGTTTAAATGTCTGTAATCTAAAATTAGACGATATGTGTTGTCAGGTTTGGCTACGGGGAACAAAGGATTGTTCATAGGTGAAGTGCAATTTTCTATCACCCCCTGATATTCAAGTTGATCTAGAATTTCCCTGACTTGTTTTTTAGCTTCCTGCTTTATAGGGTATTGCCTTTGAGCATTTGGGGAAACTTTTAACGGGATCACGTGGTGGGTTGCCTCCTCATCCACACCAGCATGATTTTTGTACAATGCCGGAGCTAGGGCAACCGCCCACTCCTGCGCATATGCATGTTTTAAATTAATGGGAACGAGGTCGGAAAAGGCTGGAAAAATTACAGTTTCTCCCCTAGGGCACTCCATGACGAATGCTGGCGGCCAGTCTTGTTCTGCTAATAGAATGTCATAACCAGATGACAGATTTTTCCAAAAGAGACCTTTAACTTTTCTGGGCTTGTCCCCCTCCATCCGGAGTGTTATCTCATGTAACTTATGTGGGACACTTACCCGAGTATCAGGTGTTTCCACCGTGATATACTCACTCAACTCCGCTGTCACCAGAAATTCCTTCAGGTTCTGGCGAGCTATCGTTACTTCTGCTGCGCTGTCTAGCATCGTCAGAGCCCATTCCCCGTTCAGAAGCTGTGTCCTCAGAATTCTGGGCATGTCTGATCTTGAGACCTGCTACCTTCTTCTTTTTGAACTGAGGTTTTGATTTTTGTTTATCCTCTTTTTTAGGTGCGTAGTCCGCAGCGTGTTGCGTGTCTCTGGACTTTGTACGCTCCTTTGATCGTCCTTCCCTCTCAGAGTTTCGTGATTAACCCTGAGAGGAACGAGTATCAGTATCCTGATACCTGTCAGGTTTTTTAATGTTATCCCTATTCCTGAGGTTATACCTCTTTTCAGAGGGCTCCTGTTGAGGAGACCTACCTCTGGACTGAGATCTGGTGTCTAGACTTTTGTTGTTTTTTATTTTCCCACTTCTTTTTAGAAGTAGGTGTCTGCTTTGTAGTGTCCTTTTCAGGACTGCCCAGTTGTGGTTTTAATGCTTTCCCACCCAAACTGTCTCTGCCTAGTTTTGCATATGCAGTTTCAATTATTTTGGGTAGTTCGTGTTGTTGATCCTCTGGACCGAACTCCCTTAGGCGTTGGCGGATCGCCACAGAAGCTGCTTCCCCCTTAATGTTAGCTAGTATTATGGCTGAGACCTGTTCAAAGTTGTTTAGCAACTTCATCCCTAAGTTAAGGGCAGGCTCTGCTCCGTACTCATTTTGTATCTGTTTCAATACGTCCGGTACTACTGCTAAGGACGGGATACCATGCGTTCTGGTATATATGGCAGCAAAGACTGAACCCCAAGAGGTGCAGTCCTCTACTTGTGGTGTGAGACCCATTGGCAAGCAGATTGTTAGGATTCTGTGTTTATTACTGGTTGTAGTATTCGGGAATACTGCTTCAAGCTGAGTTATTTTCTGAGCTATCCAGAATGGGATTTGTTCGCGTTTTGCTGGCATTTTGCCCACTATCGCGTGCAATGTTTGTGGAGTAATTTTATTAACTGTGCCTTGGACTGGAGTGTCTTGTGCTGCAGCTGGTGCAGGCTGAACTGTTAAAGTCCTCATTACAAATTGTGTGAGTTTTCTGTAGATTTTAATTAAATCTCTGTGTTGTACGAGTAAGTCTGGCTGTGGCATTGTGTCAATGTCAGGATGCGGTGTGTATGCCGCTAATATGGGCCATGTGGCTCCTCCTCCTCCGAGCGGGCCTAATCTTGCTCTTCCTCGTACGTGGGGTAGGGCGCCTTTAAACCAGTAATTATGCTCCTGGTAAGTGAGCGGGACCTCTAACTCCTCAAAGGGAGTATAGTCTGTTGGTGTTTCACCTTCTTGGTAGTAGTGAAATACATTTGTTGTTGCATTTGTTGCTGGGAATGTAACCCATGAATAGACACCTCTGTTTTATTGGATTCGTGTGCCTCAATCACGAAAATTACTGTACCACCCCTGGCTCTTAAGCCATGTTCTAGACGTTTTATGGTGACTGCCCTTCTGAAATTTGGTGCAATTTGTATTGCATCTTCAGGGTCTTCTTCTAAACTGAAGAGGTTTGTTGTAACTCTCCCTGTTGTGTTTGTTTCTTCCACCATTTCTAATTGGAAGAAGGGAAATTAAAGAGTTCTTAAAATAAGGTGTAAGTGCACAATTGTAGGAACTAAATGTCCTTCAAGCTTGAGTAACCAACAGCCAATAAATAGTATTCTCGTACTACTCAGCTGCGGCGGATTTTGTGACCACCCACTCCAGTTGTCTCTGGGGTTTTGTGAGTAGGTTCTCTGAGAATAGCACGACTGAACTACTCAGATTCTACTGTTAAATAAGTACCCAACCAACGTTGGCGGCGCCATGTCGTGTAGCTCCTATAGTACCCCTGCAGGACCTGCGCGTTTGGATAACGTATACTGCAGGCTTGGTGGCAGACTGACTCCGTGCACCCCCACCGTATATGTTAGCCTAGTTTTGCATTAGCTAGCTCGCAGTGCCACTAGTGTCTCCTCTTATCGGGGAGAGATTAGTTTCTGGCAACCTTAGATCATGACAACCCTGATTCCCTCAGAATCGTGGAAACAATGTACTACCTTTCGCTCAGTCACTCGTGCTCACTTATTCGGTTTGTCTCTGAGAGTTACACAGAATAAACAGTCTGGCGTTTCAATAGGTATTTATTGAACAGTTGTTATTCTAGTATAAAATATATGTGTTGCGGTAACCAGCAGACAATAGCAGAGATATATTATCAGCAGTACGATAAAAGCAAAGGGATAGAACAGTTCGACCATTTTGCGATAATCATGAGTACATACATGAATATAAAAGCATTATGCAAGTGCGCGTACTCCTACGATGCCTACCTAGATGTACCTGTGTGTACCTAGCATATGTGTGTAGGTCTTAGAAGCTAAGAGCCAAGAATCCTCCTAGTATTTAGTCGAACCCCCATACCTGAATAGAGAGAGTGTGGGACCCCGTCTTGGTCTCGAGTTGGAAACCCCGTCCGGGTTGTGTCAGACCACTGTCGGCTTGAGCGACTGCATGCAGGAGCCTCAGCGTCTCTGGTCAGTGTGTTAGCATGGAAGTCTCGGTTCCCTCTGCCTACCCGGGGCAAGATGTGGTATATTTATACCCTAAAGAGTCTCGGTCCTCAGTATGGTTTGTATTGGACATGAGGAAGACGTCAGGGGTGAACTTTGTACATACATATTATGCCGGTGGTGTATTCTTGGAAAGCCCTGCATAATTAATGAGTACAGTGTGGGCCTGTGTTTGGAAGAACCCTGCTGCATTCAAAACCACAGGATAGATAACGTTCAGCCCTCAGAGCTCGTTGTGTACTAGCTGGGACCAATGTAGGTGAAAGAGCATGCCTATATAAGGAATCATACTATAATAGGACATGTACAGTTGTGACCATAATTGGGCATATACGGCCATGACCATAATTGGGCAAGTACGAATATGACCATATTAGGGTAAATATGAATACGTCCATTTTAGGGCATGTACGAACGAATCTACATTAGGGCCTCTATGCGGGATATAACAACCTGCAGCATGGGTCATTGAAGGATGGACTCCTGCAGCATGGGTCATTGAAGGATGGACTCCTGCAGCATGGGTCATTGTAGGATGACTCATGCAGCAGTGACCAGTGCTGCGTGGGCCTTTGTAGAATGGACTCCTGATGCATGTGCCACTGCGAAAAGAACCTATACATTATTGATCCTATGTCATGTGTCCTGCTGCATAGACTCTGGCAGCATGTGCTATTGCAACATGGACCCCTGTAGCCTGTTTCTCTCAGCATGGAACCTCTGCAAAATGGACCCTTGCAAAGTTGGCCCAACATCAGGGGGTTCTGCAGGATGGCTCTTTGAAGCTTGGGCTCGGATGCATGGGCCTTGGTGCGAGTACTCCTAGAGCATGTATCAGGACTGGATGGACCACATCAATATGGAGAATGGAGCATGGCACCCTGCATCATGTACCACCCAAGAATAAACCCCTGCAGAATCAGCCCTACAGCATTGGCTTCTGTAGCATGGATGTCTACAGCATGGGCCCCTGCAGTGGGACTACTGCAGTGTTTTTCTTGCATTATTGGCCTCTGTAGCACGGATGCCCTCAGCGGGGACCCCTTTAGCATGAGCCACTACAGTATAAACCTTGCATCATTGATTCCCCCCCCCCCCATGGCAAGGGTCAATGCAGACTCTGACTTATCCCAGACCCCATTCTATTACTATGATCCCCAAAATAACCCTTTCTAAACTCTTCCCTCCTCCTTGCATCATCTCATACCTCTTTTACTATTCTGATCTCCCAAACAAGCCTTTCTAAACCCTTCCCTCTGACTCCTCCCCCTCCCCCTCTGCTTTACTCGCCCCAAACCTCCTACTGCTATGAGCTCCAAAAAAACACCTTCTAGACCCCTCCCTCTTATATCTGTCCACTATCCGTTTTAATCCAACTAACATGTCCAACACTCAAATTATTTCCATATTTCCTTATACTAATTCATCACTAATCCTGTTTGGGTTCCGGAGTAGCGTGCTACCCGCCCAAAAGTGCTTCGACACCAGATGAGGGGTAGCAAGCGCTATATAAATGCAAACCCTTCCCTCTTCTATCCCTCCGCTATCCTTTTTCAACCCAAATACCAAACTCACATGTCCACTGCTCAAATTAATTTCATATCTCCGTATACTAATTCACCACTAATCCTCTTTTGGTTCCGGAGTAGCATGCTACTTGCCGAAAATGCGCTTCGACGCCTCTTATGGGGTAGATCCATATAAATGCAATTACAATAGGTACATGAGTAAATTAAAAGTGCTGGTTTTGATCTCATTTTCCATTCTTAGCTGGTAGGGAGCAGTCCTGATGAAAGTGTAGTTGTTCCCCTAAAGACCTCGAGTTCTGACAGTCCTATTGTCATTTATGCTGTCACAAGTATTCCAGTACACTCTTGAAACTGTATTTAAAGAGCATATTGGGTACGGGAAACGTCCTTTACAACGAAGGCTTTAGAACGAGGAGCCTTTACAACAAAGCATGAATCCCGACGGAGGCTTTACTATGCTGGTTTAAAACCACGAATGGCATTACAACGAAAGAAATGGTTGCGAAGACAGGCAGAGTCCTTAAAATTTTCCACATGCAGCAAAATGCTGATACATTTCCAAGCTTTAACGGAACATCGCGATAAGGATAGGAGCATATACGATCCCAAAGAAAAATGACCAATTTTGCAGCATGCTATTGAAGTTATGAGAAAGTGTACTACAGTTAACATCAGAAATGGTACCAGTTGCTCGCGGATGTATGTCTGGAGAATACATTACAAATACATGAGTGAAGGGCTTTACAGAAACCAATTTGCACTTGTTGGGTATCATTTTTCTATTTATCTTCGACCAGCGCAGTTAATACAAATTAACTATTATTGTACTCTCAAACCACCCCACCAATTCAGTGTAAAACCTCGATCAACGTTCCTAAGGCAGTTTCTCTTTCCGTTCACTCCTGTTGCTGCAGCGCTTGATTCTCCCTCAACCCCTGTGCCCGCCCAGGAGCTCACTCACGCTCGGGTGCATCTTAGCATGGTTCAGCATGGTAGGAAACATGGTGGAGGATGTCTGGTCTACCCGTGTCCTTCCCCGTAGAAAGTAAGACCTGCCGAGGCCGCCGCACATTCTCAAGGGGTTTACATATAGAGAAGGATCGGAGTCGGCAGATCGCTTACTGTTCCTAGTTGTTTACGTGCAGCGGTGCTGTCGGTTGCTGACGGAGAGACGTAGGCAGGGAGCGCATACATACACTTTGCCTGAAATGAAATAGTTAACAACAAGGTAGGACTACAGCAGTAACAGGATGCTTCAGTATGTGTTACACAAAAACAGACGTTATTATTTAATACAGTTTAGCCTTTTACAGTAATTGCAGTAAAAGTATGGGTGATATTGGCATTCGTGGTAACGGCAGATTGAATAATTACCTCTGTGGCGGCGTGATACAGTATTTCGTGGTAAAAACTGATGTTGTTAGGGCATAGGCGTTGCTGTGCTGGCGTTATAAAAGGCTTCTTTGTAAAGGCTTTCGTTATTCCGTCGTACATTCATTGGGTACTCCTGTGCCTTGTTGCACCATATTTCTTCTAAGTTTGAAGGGCTCGTTCTGGAATTGGATGCATGCCCCTGGTATTTCACAAAATGTGCATGTCAGATTTTGGCCTGGTAATCTTGGTAGTCTTTATTGGTTGGCCAGTTAAGGTGATGATACTTCTTGATCATTATGGCAGTCTATCTTTAGACACCTTCTGCCAATTTGCGTCATCCCTTGTGGGACAAACAATTTTAAGTTGTGCATTTGTATTTCAGTGGCTGCCCGTTGGACTCTGTGCCATACGCCTATTTTATTACTGCCTGTTATGCCAACTGCAGGGCAGCCACATGGACCTCCACTTCTGTCTATCCTGGGCAACTTTATGCACGGCGCCCCAGTTTTGGTTCAGGGTCTTCATTTCTGTTTCCACAGTTCGCCTCCTGGTGTTTGGCCTGCCTCTCCTCCTTTTACCTTCTGATGGTCAGTGGAGAGCTGTTCTTGCGATGGAGTCTTGTTCTCTTCTGATGGTGTATCCTAGCTATCTCCATCTTTTTGGTCTCTTGCTTGCATATGGTGCAGTCCCTGGTTGGAGATAGTTAGCGGCCAGATAATGCACAATATTCTTCTCTGGTGTGGAAAGCTGACAGTTTGTTGATGTTGGTTTTGGTTATCCACCAGCATTCTGATCCTTACAAGATTATGGACAGAATGCAGCTCTGGTAAAGCCTCAAATTGGTGTTTGTGCTGTACTTTGATGTCCTCCACACTTCGTTAAGCATCTTGAAGGCATTCCTGGCCTTCTTGAGTAGCTCTTGATGGCACTGCCTGCCCCTCCATTATGTCAGATTGTACTGCCTAATTATGTGAACTCTTCAGTCATGGTTAGGTCCTCTCCATCAACCTTGATTGGTGATGGGTTTAGGATGTTGAGTGGCATGACTTCTGATTTGTTCGTGTTGATCTTCAGGCCCACTTGCTGTGCATTAATGTTCAGGCATGGTGTCTTTTGCTGCATATGCTGGTGTGTGTGAGAGAGAGTAAGGCTAGGTTATCGCATAGTCAAGGTTCTCCAGTGTAGAAAATAAGATCTATCTGATGCCCCTGTTGATGACTAGGTTGAAAACCAATGCTGACCTCATGCATCACTGTCTCACACCGGTGTTGACTTTGAAGCTATACTAACAATCTCCCACCTTACATGTAAAACTACCATAGAAGCAAGAACTATCTGCTGCGATATGCTGGAGGTTGTCACAGTGAATACTGTCATAGGCTTTCCCGAAATCAATGACGTTGATGTATAATTGTCTCTGCCACGCCTTGCATTGTTCTATGATGTTGCGAAGAAGAAGGACCTGATCAACATACCCTCAACTCTTACGGAACCCAGCCTGTTCTTTTCTTAATAGCTTCCCCTTGGCATTAGAAATGCACTGTATAATTTTCACCAGGATTTTATTTGTGACAGAAGAGTGATTTGAGTGACAGAAGAGTGATTACATGCCAGTTGTTACAGATGGTTAATGCTCCCTTCTTTGCAATCTTGATGATGATGCCTGTGTACCAGTTATCTGGTACTTTCTTTCCCTCTCAACCCGATGTAAACCGTGGTTGGAGGATCTTGGCTGATGATTCAGGTTTTGCCTGATACATTTCTGCATTCAGGTTGTCTTGGCCAGGAGCTTTTGTTTTCTTGAGAGATCAGATGGCAGTGGCAATTTCTATTTTCTGTGGTGGGGCGGTGTTCACACCATTGTCTGACTCCGCTTCTTGGATGCCCGCTGTTCCCCTCTACTGGCTGCTTCCTATGGTTGGCAGGCAAGGTTATCCGGCTTGTCTGCTCTTGTCATTCTTTTTGACTGGTCTGTCTGCTTCTGTGTACTGTTGCATGTACTTCTACAGCCTCTCAGATCAAGCCTCCATGAGTTCCTTTTTTTGCTGCTCTCCTGTATACAATAGCTTCCCTTGTGTCTTGTGTAGTCATTCTTTTCTCTTCCTTGTCTTAGTCCCTTGGCATGTTTCACTGCTCCCCAGATATATTAAAGAGACTTATTCCCATTTCTCGTCAACTGCGTCTGGCTCAGACTGATACTCCTTGTCTGCCAGGAGTTGGAACCTGTTTTTGATTTGTAAGACAAATGCCTTCTCTCTCTTGGGGTCCTATAATTTTGCCATATCAAAGTGCTGTCATCCTGATGTTTTGCATTCTGTTTTTTTGAGCTTCAGCTTCACAAGAATGGTCACTAGATGGTGATCACTGCTAACGCCCGCTCTGTAGAAATGGGAATTCTCTTTATCCCACTGGTGCAGGGACACCCTTAGTCTACAGGTTCACAAATGAGGATCAACACTGGAGTGGAAACAAAATACAAGTTTATTACATCTCATGAGCGGGCTCCGTCATACAGACACTGCAAGTGTCTGAGAGGGAACTACTAAGCATAGGTTCCAACACAGTATTTATGCAGTCTTGGTGCAGCATGACACTCACTGAAACCCCTTTGTCATGCCCAAATGCAGAACTGTTGACTCCTGATAAACCCCACCCACGTCATCTTCATAGATAGATAGGCAGGGGAAGTTACAGGCGTTGGTGGGTTTGTAGATAGGAACATCTGCGTGCTTGGGGCCTTTCAACAGGGCAGGACCTCTACCCTGGCATGCAAGTATTATCAGCACAACCAGCTTTCACAGAACACGTAACTCCCTGACCTTACAAAGTCCCCGCAGAAACACAAAATGGATGTTCACAGACAAAATGGCTGAAAGCGGAGGCTAAGTTAGCAGAATACATTTTTACCGTTTAACAGTCCCTCCTTTTAGCCTCTGCTAAATACATTTTGTCTAATTGAATAGCGAAAATACATTTCAGGCACATAAAGCTTTGCAAATACAGAAAACATCAAAGATAATGAGCTAAGTCAGTGTGTTATACTGCAACAGCTTAGGGCACTCCATCATCATCGTTCAAACTTCTCATATCTATGCTCATAAGATCATCTATTTGTTGCTGAAGCATAAGCTGCTTATTCACATCATGGGTGTTTACTTTCTTAGGGATACAGGACATGCATAAAGAAGTGCAGAGGGGGCATATAATGGGCATACACTGAATGCAAAGGCAACAGCCTAGAATAGCGCCTACTACACAGGCCGCTATGATGAGTAATTTCCATCCCCATGACATAATAATGTCCCAGAACCAACTAGACCAGGTCCATGTTCCAGTGTCTTGGTGTATTTCGGTCGCTATTTTATGTAACTTGGAGATGGCCTGATAAACAGAAGGTGCGTTATCAGATATATAAACACAACAACTGGCACCTATAATTCGGCATGCACCACTGCGATCTGCAAGGATGGCACCTAGAACCATACGGTTCTGCAAAGCTACGAGTCTCGTAGCTTGGAGCTCCTCTGTAATGTTACCAAGAGCTGTTATGGTCTGATTAACTACTGCCTCAACTACCCTAGTGAGTCTTCGTATGTTCCTACTATTAAGAGGCGGGCCAACAAAGAAAAAGATACCTAAATTCATATCAACATATTCTTGCAATGAGGTGTCAATCTGATCTACTGTTTTAACATCTATCATTCTCTTAGTCCTAGCTAAGAAAGGATTGTGAGGCAGTAATCGAGTTTTGTGATAAGAAGCCGGGGCCAAATAAACAGGAGGGAGGAGGAAAGACACATAACATATCCCTGACCACCTTTGTGGTAGGTAGAAATAACCCTTATTCCCACAAATAAAATAAGTATTATGGGATGCTAGAAAACTACTGTGATTGGGACTTGTCAACTTCAAAATGGTACTGCAGTTACTTTTTCACACAGGAATAGGACCTATACTCCTTACACAGAGAGGGGCTCGTGCTTCTGTTACTGTTATAACCGGCAACCCTTGCTCCAATTTCGTTCTTATTTTCCGTGGAGTGAAAACATACTTAGTGGCATAATAATTATGACCACCGTATTCTTCTACTTCTAAATCTGATCCTTTTGCCTACGGGTTACCATCGTCATCTGGATAACATGCCGAATTTAGCTCTTTATTAAGACCTCCTACATCGAAGCTAAAAATCTTATTAACATGTGCTGCCCATAAGACTCCGAACCAAGCCGTGCAAGAGCCGTTTTGGGAGAATGGGAGTGGTATGAGGGGCGTTCCCCCTGCTCCCTGGTGTACAGGTAACAGTCCACAGACCCAACAATTGGAAATGTTAGTAATGCTATGGGTATAATGCAACATTCGAATGAATGAATTGTTCTTATAAGAGAGCCTATGTTTTTCGTCTAGCGGTGTAAGGGTAAAATAATAGTGTTCAGGCGGTGTGGGTTTTGGGCGTACAAGCATATGCACAGGAAATTTCATATGTAAAAACCAAGCTATCACACAAATACTTATGACACTAAGTAGACTCGCTATCAAACAAATAAATGTCCATTTAGGCTTGATCTTTTTCAATGTAGGGTGTTGAATATCCAGACGACCTTCTTCCATGATAGGCATTCGCAATAACAAAATCAACAATGTGTCTAACTGTATTGTCTCTTATAACTTTGCCAACTCTGTTCGTAAATGTTCTTTCTCAAATGTTATACTCTATATATGGTGCATATATTAGTCAGTGGAGAAGATGAGAAGGAAAACAAACATTTGAGGCAAACAAACACAATTTCACCTCAACAGGCTCCAAACCAGGAGCTGAACAAAATTGTTGGAACTTGCAGTCCAAGGATGACTGTGGCAATGATAAGTCAGTATAGCAGGTACTCAAGGAAGGTCATCCACAAGTTCATCTACGACAGCCTGAAGGACCGTTAGATATATTGCCTTTTTCAGAGGATGCAACTCGGGTCTCGTGCAATATCCAGTCGGGAACCAGTCAGGGAACTGAAGCTGTGGTCCAAGGCAGGCAACAGCTATTTTACTTTTCACCGGATTCCTTGGCCAAGTAGTGGAAATTTTAGATTCTATTTCCAATCCTGGACAGAGTATTGTAATGCAAACACGAATAGTGTCAGTCGTTTTCTGCACTGTGAATCCTCTTATTCTTTCCATTCAGATACTGCAGGACGGATACCACAAATGTAGAAGTGATGATGTTGAGAATCAGGGTATCTCACGGATTCAGGATGCTCAGGTCACAAACCGCACCTGAACCTAGTTCGGCCGCTTCCGTAACACAGAGTCTCCCACCAAGTAGGCCCTCTAACCGAACCAGACTCGCCGGACCCTTTTTTCTCAGTCTTTATTCAGTTGGTAGCACGAGGTCTCAGATTGTACCTCTCTCTTCCAGCTACTGTTGGATCCGTAAAGAGAAGTTCCTCAGGTGTGGCAAAGTGATGGTCCGTCTTTTCCTCGTTACTGAGAATGTTGTGTGCAAGTCCTGCGTTCTCAGTTTCCGTTGTCTGAGTCAGATCTGCTGGCACTTTCTTGCAGTGCGTAGCATGTACCCAGTTCCTTCTGTTAGTTACCCGGACTACCGTCCGCGTAGCTAGTAGGACTTGTTCAGGCCCCTTCCAGTGAGCTTCCAGGTTCTTTAAGCGTTGGAAATGTTTCGTTAAAACCCAGTCTCCGGGCTGTAACAGATGCCCAGGACCTTCAGAATTGTCAGGTAGTGAGTCGTGTACCTGTTGGTGAATCAAATAAAGATTGTCTGTAAGTTGTTTCATATAATCTAACAAAATAGGGTACTCAAGTTCTCCCATTTTCTTGGGACGTGGGGGACCCCATACATTCATTGGTCTCCCAAAAACTATTTCGTAGGGTGTGAGACCGGACTTGCTATTCGCAGCAGCGCGGGTCGACATGAGTGCTAGGGGCAGAGCATCTGGCCATTTGAGTCCTGTTGATGCCTGTAACTTGGCCAGTTTAAGTTTCAGGGTTTCATTATATCTTTCCACTAATCCTGCAGATTGTGGATGATTAGCAGCGTGAAACTTCTGGCGTATACCTAGACTCTCAGTAATCAATTTGATAACCTGTCCAATAAAATGAGGTCCGTTATCACTCCATAAAATTCTACAAATCCCAAATCTTGGGAAATATTCCTTCAAGAGTATTTTAGCTGTAGTGAGTGCAGTGTTATCTTTTGTAGGATAGGCCTCAACCCACTTACTAAAAGCACATACTATCACTAAAGCATATTTCAGATTATTACATCTTTCAAGTTGAATAAAGTCCATCTGTAAGACTTCGAATGGTGCACTGGGCGGGGAAAACCCTCCTTTTGGGGTGGCTACTCTCTTTCCCGGGTTATGTTGCAAACAAATCATACAATGTCTAACATAATGTTCAGCTATCTTTCTTATGTCTGGATGTTCCCATACCTGCTCTAGTTGTGTGGCTATGCTTTTGGCGCTGACATGTGCTGGACCGTGCGCCATAGTGACTAATGGTAGAACATAAGAACTGGGTAATTTCCACCTGTCCCCATCTGGCCCTTTTCTCCAACAATTTTCACTGTCCAATATTCCTGTCTTTTCCCACTGTTCCACTTCCTCTTTTGTTGCCATCTGTTGGATCTCTCTAACCTCTTCATTCACATTTGCAATTTTTTCTGCAGTGGAGTACATTACATACATTTTTCCCTGTTGGCTACGTGCCGTTTCTTTCGCCGTGCTGTCTGCGAAAGCCTTGCCCCTACCTACATCATCCACTATTTTCTGGTGTGCACTACACTTAACGATAGCCACCCGTTTTGATAATGTTAGTGCAGTCAACAAATTCTGAACTAATTCCCCATGCTGTATTTTCGAGCCATCCGACGTCAAGAACCCCCTTTCCTGCCCTAAGCGTCCGAAGTTATGTGCAACTCCAAAGGCATATTGACTGTCTGTATAGATATTCACAGATAGTCCTTGGCTAAGCTCACAAGCTCTCAAGAGTGCAATAAGTTCAGCTGCTTGTGCAGACTTATAGGGGATTCGAGCTGTCTCCACAATTGTTTGCAGTGTAGTGATAGCGTAAGCTGCGGTAGTGGTGCCATCAGGTAGCTTAAAACAAGATCCATCTACATACAAGTCACCCTGAGCGTCAGGCAGGGGAATATCAGTAAGGTCTACTCGACCCTTTGTTTTCTTCTTCAGTGGTAAAAATGCAGTCATGGATGTCACTAGGTTGTACAGAGGGTAATGGCAACAAAGTAGCTGGATTCAAGGTCAAACAGCGTTTAAGTGTAATGTGTGGTGCTAACAAAGTAAGTTCGTATCCAGTAAGACAAGCACTCGTCAAGTGTTGTGTCTTAGTTTGATTCAATAGTACATCAACTGAGTGGGGAACAAAAACCGTCAGTGTGTGGTCCAGTACAAGTCCTGCCGATTGACTGACTGAAATGGCAGTTGCTGCCACAGCCTTCAGGCAACCAGGGAGTGCCCTGGCCACGGGGTCCAGAACTGCAGAGAAGTATGCACATGGGCGTTGTTTGTCCCCGTGTGGCTGTGTTAGGACAGACAATGCGCAACCTTTACGTTCGTGTGCATAAAGAAAAAA
Organism: Calotriton arnoldi; assembly: GCA_963921515.1. NCBI lineage: Eukaryota > Metazoa > Chordata > Amphibia > Caudata > Salamandridae > Calotriton > Calotriton arnoldi. The sequence continues at coordinate 135,620 of CAWUFW010001356.1, forward strand.
TGGTTTCGTATAATCAGGTGTTCCCAGCACAGGGGCAGAGCATAGTGCTGCTCGGAGTTGTTGGTATGCACTTTGACACTCAAAAGACCAAGGCAAAGGAGATGGGGTATTCTTAGTCGTAAGGGCAAGAAGAGGTTTGATAATGAGGGAGAAATTGGGGATCCAGTGACGACAGTAGGATGTTATACCAATCAATGCCCTAACTTCCTTTTGTGTTTGTGGAATAGGTGTGTGTATGATGGCTTTAATTCTGTCTTTGGTCAACGTCCTTCCCTCCTTCGACAAGAGGTGACCTAAATAGGTAACCTCTGGTCGACAAAACTGTAACTTATTCTTAGATACTTTGTGGCCCAATTTAGCAAGGTGATTCAATATCATCAATGTAGCCTTAATACAAAGTTCTGTGTTGTCGGCTGCGATTAGCAGATCGTCAACATACTGCAACAAAGAAGTACCTGAAGGTAACTGTAAGGTATCAAGTTGTCGTTTACGAGCTTGGCTATAAATGCTCGGGCTTTCTGTATAGCCTTGAGGAGCACGACAGAAATGAAAGGACCGGCCTTTAATGGAGAACCCGAACAAATACCTACTAGAGGGTGCAATAGGAATAGAAAAGAATGCATTTTTAAGGTCAATGACGGAAAAAACACATGCTGTTGGCGGGATCATTGTTAATAGTGTAGTAATGTCTGGAACTACAGGAAACTGAGGTATCACTATTTTATTAATTTCACATAGGTTGATAACAAACCTATAGACCTTTCCTTTCATATTATCAGAGGTGGAACGCTTTAAAACAGGTAAAATAGGGCTGTTACAAATATTGCTATCTGTTTCTTCCACCACCCCTTTATGAATGAGTTCTTCTATTATTTGAACTAATGCACTTTCGCCTTCCTGCGATATCTTATACTGTGGTATTCGAGGCAAAATGGCATTCTGTTTCACCTGTATATGTACCTGTTCAATGGATAATAAGCCAACATCAGTATCACCCTCTGCCCACACAGAAGGCGGTACAGTGGATAGTTCATGTGGTAATTCATTGAGAACATACTGCTTATCACGACTAGGCTTACCAAACGTAATGTATACACCATCCGGTGAACAATAAATACGCGCATAAAAATGTTTGAGTAAGACTAGTCCCAGCAGATTGTTGGGACAATTTGGCGCGAGAAGAAATGGCATGTTGGTGGTAAACGGACCAATAGTAAGAACCAGGGGCTTAGACACGGGACTAAGAATTGGCTTTCCAGCGAAGCCTACAGATACATTGTTATAGCCAGACGAGGGAGTCCCAGGGATCCGTTGTTGGGAAATTGCACTTCGTGTAGCCCCTGTATCTACCAGAAATTGCTGCAGGGTCCCCAATATTTTAGCAGTAACATATGGGCCTGTCTGATCTACCGGTATAGAAACTGATCCCTCCTCTCGTCCTACGCTGTCCTAGTTGAAATACATGCCTGTAGCATCCGATGCACTGAATTTGTCTGCATAATAAGTTTTTGTTGGGGCAGTATTATCAAAGTGATTCCGTCTGTCGCTAACAAAAGGCCGTTGTAGTGGACCCCTTGTCATTCCCCTTCCTCTACCTTGTTGGCGGAGTACTGGGCATTCGGATCGCCAATGTCCTTCTTTTTTACAATATGCACATTGGTTTGGCCCTAATGGGTCAGACGTCAGGGAATCTTGCATAAACCTTCTGGGGGGGTCAGCCTTGAAAACCCCTCGACCCCTACCTCTCTGCGATCCATTACCCTGTTGAAACAATATTTTAGTTTTCAATTCCTTATTTTTACCTTCTTTCTTGTCTCGTTCATCATTAATTTGGTTTTCATAATACTGGGCCATATCCAGAATTTTAGGTGGAGTGGAAGTGGCCCATGTACTCTCGGCCACTCGTAACTTTTGCGAAATATCCGGTAACAAGTTGGCTACAAATTTATCTACAAATAGGTGTTTGCCTGTGTCTGAAGCTGTGTCTTGCCCACTATAATCGTGAAAAGTCCCCTCAAACCTGGTGAAGAAATCAGAGACTGACTCATCTTTCTTCTATTTACAAGCCGCCAATTTCGCCCATGATATTTTCTTTGGGGGCACTACCGTCTTCATGAAGGTAATTATGTGATCCGGTAGATCTAATATCTGTGGTGGTTTCTCCCCTGGTTTCCTATCCATATCAGCTGCTTCTAGCTGTGCTCAAGTGCCTCCAAAGTCTGCATGGTCCTGTTTACGAACTATACGCCAAAGGTCCGGGGGCAGGATAAGTCCGAAAAACATGTCAATGTCTGCCAAAGTCATGAAACAAGAAGTCAATGCAGCACTCATTTCTTCATAAAATGCACTGGGATTCTTTCTAGGATCGAGTAAAGAAGCTTTAAGGGTCAATACGTCCGATCGTTTCCAAGGGGAATAGATCCATTGGAATTGAAATCGAGCCGCATTAACACCCTGATCATCTCCTGTGGCTGGCTGAAACACAGGAGCCGCTTCCCGCATGGTGAAAGCTTTTGTTGAAACTGACATAAGCCTCTTGAGCTCCCTCTTATGAGAAAAAATATCCGCTACCGCTTGTTGTAAGGGAAAGGCAGTCAAGATACCTTCATTCGACCTTTTCCATATTCTACTTAAAACTCTAGGGGCCTCCTCATTAACAATAGATCTCCAGTCCTCTATTATCGCATTGGCCATTTCTCCTACAATATATTGCTGAATCATTTGTGGGTGTTGAGACAAGGACGTGAGGACCTCATCCACACGTGTATCGTCATCTCGGACCCAATCATGTTCCCTAGTGTCGGGGTTCGACCCGTCCCACTCCTGCAGAGCAACCCCGGAACTCACCTCTCGCGAATCCTTTTGCTTGTTTTCAGCCTCCGGATGCCGACGTTGCCAGAGGTGATCCTGGGACTCAGGACGTCCCAGGTTTCTGGCCCTTTAATTCCGGGGCTGATCTGATGCAAGGCCCCGCCCCTGAAGTCTACGCCGGATCGGATTCGCTGACAGTTAAAAACCAGACAGCCAGTCAGGTCCCGGTCGAATGGAGCAGAGAGGAAGCCGACCCCCTACCCCGAAGACGGACAGAAGCCAGGAGAGGAAGTGCTGCTGCCGAGGAACCGAGCTCCGACATCGGACAACTCGACGAGGAGCCAGGAGGCATTTCCCGCCAAGCGCCCAGCCACGGACCCGGAGGTTCGTGGCTTCAACAGGTTCGTGAGAGACTCCGGGGGTCCGGGAGACGGGCGGGTGCCTCATACCCGGGTGGGACTTAAGACGGGTGGTATCCATAGCCTTGTATACCGGGGTTGAGTCCCGTGTCTTGGTGTTGGTCCCCCTACCCTTCTCACGCCCCGGCCTACTGGTGCTCCCTCACTAACCCTTCCCCCATTACTGCCGGACCGCCTGATAGTAAAGGCTTGTTTCTTTTCATTTTTCTTTTCATACCGCCACTTGGGAAGTCCGTGGGACCGACGTGACCAGGAGTGGAGCGAAGAGCTGATTCCCCATCCCCGAGAGAAAGTGTGGACGGTGTTATATGACGGACACTTACAGTCTCTGTTGGCAGAATAAATACCCTTGCATTCCACCTACCTGACTCGTGCATTCATTCACCCCGCAACACCTAGTCATCAATATTACTTTATCATTTTCTGTAAGGACAGATCTATGACGTCGTGTTTTAGTTGTAGGTGTAAGTACAGGGGTAGTAACCTTTCTGTCAAGTACGGGAGTGGCGGCAGAAGCAGTAGGTAATGGGGGATACAGTTGTGGTACTTGGTGTGGCGGGAAAGGTGCCGTCAGGGCCGCATTATTCCCATTGGAATTCGGCGCATAAGGAGGCGGGGATGGTCGACAGAGTAATTCTTCAAGTTCTGAATCGTCATCATCTAAACCCTGATTAACCTTCCCATCTCTTGCCACATATACCTTTTGCATTTGAAGTGTAAATCGTCTATCTTCACACTCTATACTTTCTTCTTGTTCTTTTAATTTCAACTCTCTTATTTTCTGTAAAATAGTCTGTTCTTAGGATTTCTTCCTATCCTTTTTCCTCCTTAATCTGGTTCTGTTTAATTTGTTTTCTCCATAATCCTAAGGCGTCAAACATACTCTGTCTACTCTTTCTCTTAAAGCGCTGTTCTTCTACATATTGTAATCTATTTAAGTCAAAGGTACCGTTAAGTGGCCACTGTAAATTGGTATCTGCCTTCGTATATTTATTCCACAATGTGCTAAACAGTATGGAAGAAATTCCGTATTTAACGTACATTTCATAATTAGGAGTACCTTCTATAGGTGCTGGCTGTCTTTCTTCCAATATTCTATTCTTGTCACAACAACAACACAATGCACGAAGTGTGCTAAAAACAGGCATGTTTACCAATTTCTTCTTAACAATGTCGTTAAGAGACTCTTATACCAAAAGTAAGAAATGAGAAAAATTTCTCACATTACCTACCTAAAACATTTGCAAATGTTTTATCAAGACAAAACCAAAAAGACAACCATTTTGATCCTACCTGATCGCAATTCTTCAACTCCCACCTGCCGCTCCTCAGATCAATAGATCACCATCAAATGCCAACCGAAGAGCCCCAGTTGAGACCCACAGCCGCCACGAAGGTCAGGTCGATTAGCTGAAAATCACCTCGGCCGCGAGAACAAGTCTCCTTTTGGGGGGCGCCCTCGGTGTTTCTGTCCTGTCGAAACGACCTCCTTCTGGTCCAGCCGTGGTCTTCAATGGGGCCCCACGTTGCAGCGCCAATTGTAGAAATGGGAATTCTCTTTATCCCACTGGTGCAGAGACACCCTTAGTCTACGGGCTCACAAATGAGGATCAACACTGGAGTGGAAACAAAATACAAGTTTATTACATCTCATGAGCGGGCTCCGTCATACAGACACTGCAAGTGTCTGAGAGGGAACTACTAAGCATAGGTTCCAACACAGTATTTATACAGTCTTGGTGCAGCATGACACTCACTGAAACCCCTTTGTCATGCCCAAATGCAGAACTGTTGACTCCTGATAAACCCCCACCCATGTCATCTTCATAGATAGGCAGAGGAGGTTACAGGCGTTGGTGGGTTTGTAGATAGGAACATCTGCGTGCTCGGGGCCTTTCAACAGGGCAGGGCATCTACCCTGGCACGCAAGTATTATCAACACAACCAGCTTTCAGAGAACACGTAACTCCCTGACCTTACAAAGTCCCCGCAGAAACACAAAATGGATGTTCACAGACAAAATGGCTGAAAGCGGAGGCTAAGTTAGCAGAATACATTTTTACCGTTTAACGGCTCCCCTCCTCACTCTGACATCTTGCAGTAAGCGTCTCCAGTTGCCGCTTATCAGGCAGTCAATCTGGTTTCTGTCTCTGCCTTTACGTGAGCACCAAGTTAGTTTGTAAATATCACGGTGGGGAAAGAGAGTCCCTCCTTTGACCAGATCATATGTGGCGCAAAATCCCAACAACCTTTCTCCAGTGCCCTTCATTGTTCCACAATCTTCCTTTCCCATGGGTCTATCATGGTTTGTATTGTCATTTTCCACTTTAGCATTCAAGTCTCACATCTCAATCTTCTGACATGGTTCAACACGGCTTCAAGCTCCACTTGTATATGTTCCTGGAATACGTCCACAACTGTTTCCTCTGCATCATTTGTTGGAGCATAGCACTGGATAATGGTGGTGTGAATGTGCTGCCTTTTAACCTGGCTGCCATGAGTCTACTCTTCACTGCTTACCACTCAATTAGGCATTTCTCTGTTCCTTTGCTTCGGATGATGGCTACCACTTCATGATGTTAGTCGTCTCTTCCCGAACACAGTACTGTCTCCTGTAGTGGTTTTTATTCTGACAGATCCGGTCCACTTTTGCTGACCCCCAGCATGTGTAGGATGTAGCATATCTCAGATGTTACTTGAGCCAGCTTTCCTGTGTCATACATAGTCTGTGCTTTCCAGATTCTGATTCTGGTCTTGCACTTGGCACGCAAAACGTCTATCATCCTGTCAGTAGTTTCCTTGCGGATTTGACTACTATCAATAATGCATGTCTCATGCAGGGACTCTGGAAGTCCCTCATGCCCAGAAGATTTAATGGTTCTTGCTGCTGTTTCCGTAAAACATGCTGTTTTTGGGACATTGCTGTTAACCTTGTGCCCAACCCCCAACAGCAGGACCAGTGTATCGTGCTTCGTCTTGCCTCTACCTTTTGACCCGTCTGGCTTGGGCGCCCCTGCCAGGAGACTAAGCTCCCACCAGCATAGCTCTCCAGGTCACTGGGAGTTGCAAACCCCTCAACCACTTCAAGGTGACGATCCTCTGAGGAGTTGGTGCCCTACAGGCACATGCAAAATGGTTGGACTTCCTCAGTGTACACACAACTGAAGTCTTGCTGGGTAGTTATTATCATGTGAAAGGTCGCTGAGACATTATTTCATGCCCTTTCGGCCATAGTCTGTTCATCATATTACATTTTCATCCTTTTGGCGGCTGTGCCATTTCTGTCAAGCACCGTTTGCCAATGAATTACATTACTTTTTTAAAAGTGTCTTTTATGAGCATTTGTCATGAAGACAGCTTCTTTCATCACAACTGTAACGTTCATTAGCGTATTAGCCGTTGTCACAGCTAGAACTTGAAGTTAGGCTTCTGAGCTTGGATGATTTGTAGCCCTGAATAATTAGAGCTCTGATCTCTCTTTCAATGTTGCGCAAGTCATAGTTGCTGGCCAAGTGTTTCAGTTTGCTATGAAAGATGTAACGTGGCTTATCGTTTCTCTTCATGGTCTTGCATAAGTTAAAATAATCGCCAGCATTAATTTGTAACCAGAAGTATGCAGTCTGTTGTGTTTTGTTTACTATGTAATCTGAATCGACAGCTGCATTGAATTATAAACTCTGTGTACTTCTGTTTTATTAGAAATACAGCTTAGACTCCTTGGTGGCCAGTGTGTAACATACCACTTTCTAGCTATCCTATTCAGTGGGGTTCCGTGATGCCTGGGCTGTGTGGATTACAAATAGTGGCACTGTGGAGATCTTGCCTCCGCATGGGGAACTCTGGATGAGGAATTGCCTTAGACATAGCGTCATGGGAGGTGGCATGTTGCCAATGCAGATACACGGATTCTCCTATTGTGCAGTTATGTAGAAGCAGTCTAAATATTTGGCAATCGGAATAGCAGATCTTGTATGCTGCGTCCGCATGCATGGCTCTTTATGCTCAAAGGCGCCAGTACACATTTTCATGATCACGTTACACCATCACAATTTGCACATGTGGTCAGTGCAGATGCTGGTATCATAAAGCAGATGCAAATGGTCTCTATCAACCAGGCTTCTACTGCCTTGATATCACCACATTTAGAGTATCAGTTTAGTGGTTGTGGTGTTCCATTCTGCAGGACAACAATATTGAAGGAATCCTTAAACCATTTTGGGGTCACACAACATGTAGCTCGAACTTCATTCTAGATTTCCCTTTCTTAAAGCCTTTTTTTTAATCCAAACTTAGATAGTCCATCATGATAACCACTATCAATGTTTGAATTAGGCTTTGGCTTCACCCAGACGAGTGTTACAGTCTCATGTCATGCTATTGGCTATTTGTACATTGTTCTGCCTTCCAGGCAACGCTTCTATTGGAATGCACGAGGAGCTGTTACACCTGAAAAGTACACCCCATCATTGTTGTTTGTCACATTCGATTCTTTATCTCCATCATACATTCTTTACAGAAAGCAATACTTTTCGCAACTCTTACCAGCATTGGCAAATTGAATAGGGGGGGCTTTAATGGGATAAACCTAATTTTTGCTTGCAACGCCTATAAACCGCATTTGTGAATGCATGGTTCACATACGCTGGCACATTTAAGCCATGCCTTTTTTTTTGGGCTTTGCCAATGATTTTTGAATATGTACTTGCCAGACATCATACCCCAATATGCAGCGAAAGTCCATCATAATAATCTCATTCATTGAAACAAGCTTGTCTTTATAATTGTGCTACGTACACAGCGTGTTAAGAATCCGTCATGCTACTCTCCAAGGGTTATAGTCCATCGGCGCACTGCTAGACGGGTTTCTCTGAGTTGGTTTCTTTTAATGCAAATGAAATAGAATTTTTTTATTCAAAGAGAGTAGATTCGAGGGAATTTCAGTTAATAATGCATTTTTATACTTTAGTGATGTATATTTCTGTTATTTCAAGCAATTTATTCAAAACATCGTCCATCCTTTTGTCCGATTTCTTCAGAGCATTAAAATATTAACTTTGATTTACTGCCCTTACATATATCAGATAAATGTCGTTCAGGAGTATACATTCTTACTCGATAAATCTTGATTCCAATGTTTTAAGTTAAAAGAACATATTGCAATTGCTGCCTGCTTGGGGACCAAAAGTGTTTGCGCATACTTCATGTTACTTGAGTTGTTGCGTTCTCTGATAAATCTACATCCCTAAAGTATGACGATACATTATTAACTGGAATTCTCTTGATTCTATTCTCTATGAATAAAAATTCCTTTACATTTGGCATTAAAGGAGACCGGCCCAGACGAGCCCAAATGTGTTGATGGGCTACAACCCAGATGCCTTTGGGGGTAGCATAATAGATTCTTAATGGTTGTTTCCCAGGACAGAGGATACTCTTCCGCTGCACGTTTAAGAGTTTTATGAAGTACATATAAACACTAAATAAAGACAACATTGCCAATTTGGAAGCTGATTCATTTTTTTCTCACATCAGCAACACGTCATGCTTTGCTGCTCGAAGGTGAAAAAATCAAAACATTTTTCTAGAAAAGCCCTATGGTGAAATACCTTTGTTTTTGTTTTTGGAAAAAAAAAACAGATCCTTCTATAAATGATACTTTAGATGAGGAAAACTTGCTGTTTAAAAATAAAAGAAAACTGCTTTTTATTTACAGTTCTTCCCACAAAATCCTGTATCCTTTGCTTAGTCTTTACTCTTCTGAAATGCAAGACAAGGTGGATGCAGCAGTGCTTACTTTGTGCTGTTGGTGAACACTGGCAGTCATTTTTTAGGGCCCTCCGGTCTTGTGAAGTGGGGAACTGCACAAAAAGGGGGGGTTTCCCCTTAAAGGACGGTTTCCCTCACCCACCAATATGGTGTGGTAATCAGTAATCAGGACGACTGAATCCAGTCGCACTTTTGCGTTTTTAATCCTAGCACAGGGCAGCCAGAATAAAGTAGATAAGGTGAGCCTTGTAGTTAGCTTTAATCCACCTCTTTACCTGCACTGCACACCTCACGACACATTAGTAGCTCACTTTGGGTTTTAGTAACAACCCCTCCATTAAAACATCCCTGAGCTCCTCCCTCGCAGCGAGGGGGTTGTAGCCCACACCGTGACTAGGCTTCAAGGTGTGAGGAGGATTCCCGATGATGAAGCATGCCACCATTGGTGGGTGAGGGAAACCGTCCTTAAAAGGGAAACCCCCCCCATACCTCCCTTTTTGTGCAGTTCCCCACTTCACTAGACCCGAGGGCCCTATTGAATTATTGGATTGGGGAGTTTGCCCTCGTTGGTCTTCCAAGTCTCCTCCGTAATTTTTTAGGACCCTTAATATTGTACTGTTAAATTAATATAGTGCCTACTGCTTCCATGTGGAGTTATGACACCCTTGCTTACTTGGTTAGAACGCTACACCATGTAAGGTTTGTGGTTGGAAGGATCTTGTCTATTTTAAAAAAAAAATCCTATTTGGGAAGTGTTTGCATGCTGTGCGTGACTGATGACCACCATGGTTGTCATAACCGGTACGGTTATCGTGTTATGGGATGCAGTTTATAGCAGTGTTATGGGTGAAGAAGTGTGAGATAGACACAAAGTTAATAGTTTACAGTAAGTTCGCATCTTTGATCAGCTCTGCAGGTCCTTTCATGGTATCTCTGATCGCTGTCCACTAAGCTGGTTACCACACAAGGTTATCCATTCTGAGATATTTTTTTTGTTTGTGTTTATATTTGCAGCACATGTTGGATGCAGAAATGGTCAGGAGATATGCTGGGATGGACTTTGATACAGTCATCCCTTATATGATTGTCTTTGTTAGATGTCAAGAAGTGGTCATAGTGTATAGTTAGTTGGGAACTGTAGTGGTAGACTAAATTTGAGTCCTCTGGTCACCAGCGGTTTGTGGATATTATTTTCAGTTATCCCACGCCTGTTCAGTTGGTGATTGGGGGGGGGGTTGTTGCTTTGAACTGTAACAGCACTGTGTGATAGACATGACCTGTAGTGGTTCTGTCTTATGTGAATGCAAAAGGGCCAAAGATTGCTTCTACGGGTACACAGTGAAGTGATTGCAGGACTTGCACCATGTGTTTACTCGTTGGAAAGTGAAGGAGTCTTGCGGCATTTTGATTTAGTTATATTTTGCCTAGGTTGAAACAGAGGGTGACTAAAGGCTTTTGGCATGGTGTAGCTTGGATACCACAAGTTCGACGATCAATTGTATCTTCTGTTGTTATCCAAGGTATGGGAAGATGATTTGTAGTGTTTCATTCTGTAGAAGGTGCTTTTTGTAACCTTGTTGACTTAGTATCAAGGATAGACCTTAAACCATTGGTATCCCTAGGTTATTTACCTCTCTTGATGTAGGTGGAGGGGATAAGCTCCTTGGGTGATTAAGGTGGTGTCACCCAGACCAGCAGGTGACTGAGTGATCCACCTCCCAAGTAAAAGTGTGAACAGCAGCTGTACTTGTATATGAATTTGGCCAGGCCATGCAGACGCATGCACGCTGTCCTTGATGTGATGTCCTTTTCTTGGTGCCCATATATAGCCGGACTGCCAGTGCTGGCTCTTTTTCTGCAATGTGCCTAGCTTTGGATTTTGGGCCCTACCTCAGCCGGCACCTAGGGAAATCTAGCAAACCTGTACATTTTTGAAAACTAGACACCCAGGTAAATCCAGGATGGAGTGACTTGTGTGGCTCTCACCAGGTTCTGTTACTCAGAATCCTTTGTAAACCTCAGAAGTTGTCAAAAAAACACATTTTCCTCACATTTCTGTGAGGAAAAGTTCTGGACTCTGCGGGGAGCCACACATTTCCACCCACCTAGCATTCCCTCAAGTCTCCCGATAAAAATGGTCACTCACTTTTGTGGGTAGGCCTAGTGCCCGCAACAGGAAATGGCCCAAAACGTACTGTGGAGACTTGAAAATTATCGATCACAAAAAGACCTGGTTTTGCGAGGGAGTCACCTGCGTTTTTGGTCCCAGTGCTCGGTGGCCATGTAGGGAAACCTACCAAACGCAGTCATTTCTGAATACTAGACACCCGGGGGGGTCCAGGGAGGTGTGGCTTGCTTGGATCCCCAAACGTTTTCTTACTCCGAATCCCCTGCAAACCTCTAATTTTGCTAAAAAACAAAACAAAAATCACATTTTCCTCACATTTCTGTGTGGGAAAGTTGTGGGATCACTGGGCTGACACAAATTTCCTACCACCCAGCGTTCCCCCAGGTCTCTCGATAAAAATGGTACCTCACTTGTGTGGGTGGGCCAAGTGCCTGCTACAGGGAAAGGCCCAAAATGTATTTTAGAGACATCAAAATTATCTTTCACAAAACGACCTGGTTTTGCAAGGGGGGCACCTGCATTTTTGGTCCCAGGATCGGTGGCCACCAGGGGAAACCTACCAAACCCAGACATTTCTGAAACTAGACACCCAAGGGGAAGGTCATCGCTATTCAAGGCACTGCACTGTCTCTTCTCAAGTTTTTTTTACAAAAAGCTCTTTTGGGTAACCTTTACGGTTAGAGCGGATTGTGCAACAGACAACAATGTCAACTTTGAACAATTTCCTGAACAATGGCACACCAGTGTAAAAGTTATCTACGTATAAATGGTGACCTTTGTTAAAAAGTCCTCTACCAAGCTCCCACACAATTTTCTCTGTAACTCAAAGTGGATGGACAACCAGGGGGGTCATTACTGGAATCCCAATCAGTGTAGACCCTGAAATTATAGACCTATCCAGTACTGCTCTCAGACAGAATATACATCTTAATTCCATAACGTGCCCTCTTACTAGGAATGAGACACAGAAAAAGCATATTTCCCCCAGGGAGCGACCCTCGCCCAAGGCGTCGCTCCCAAATATGCAAAAATCAAATCCCTGGGGCATAAAAATGGCCGAATCAGCCCTGGGGGGGGAAAAGGGGGGGACAACACGTCTATACATGCCCCCGGGGAGAGACCCATGCCTAAGGGGTCGCTCCCCCAACAACAAAGAAAAACATCCCTGGTGGTACAGTGGATGGATTCCTGCTCCATATTTGCAGGTCTCACCGCAATCTTGGAGCAGGAATCCATTCAAAACAGGCGCTGGGGAAAGGAAGAAGTCTTTCCTTTCCCCCTGTGTCTGTTTTCACTACACCCCGCCCCCTCCCCCTGAAGGAGGACCCAACCGCACACCGTCCTCTCTCTGGATGCGCTGGAAGCAAATGGCTTTATTAATCCTTGTTTTTAACTTATCACCACACCCTCCCTGTTTCTTCGCCTGTCCCGGTTTCATCTTCCCTTCCCTCCCACCAGCCCTCTCGTCCACGTTTCTTCTCCTTCTCCAATCCGCTCCTTCTCTTTTGTTTTTTAACTTATCCCATTCCCTTCCTGTTTCTTCTACCCTGCCCCTGTTTTTCCTGCCACCTTCCCTCCCCGCCCCATTGTTCTCAATAGTCACTCCTGTTAGCCACTGCCTCCCGATTGCCAACGCCAATAGCTCGCCCATGGGTGAGATCTATTGGCTTTGCCAATGCTTGTTTCATGAGGATTGTAGCTCCCCCTCTCCATATGACTCCCCAAAATTTTTTTTATCAGTTCTCATTGCACTTCAGCTTATCTCTTCCAGTCCTGCTGTGCCTTGATTAGATCAATGCTGCAGGAAAAAGACGGTGGGTAATTACCCGAAGGCTGGGAACAGTCTGAGCCAGTGGTTTCCAAACTTTTTCGACCCGCGGCTCCCATGACCCATTGGCCATTGCCCATGGCTCCCCACTTTTACTTTTTATTGGAGGGTGGGGGGGATGTAAACCCAACCTCGGGAGTACTTGCATTTTTCTCTCTGAAAATAATTGGGATGAAGCTGATGAAAGTATTAGAATCTTATACGCAGGGTGTTTCGTATTACTAAGGCGGCACCTCTTATAAAATATTCCTAGCTACACTTCTTTGCCCATGCCTTTTTTAGAGTACCCTCTCAAACTTTTTTATCCCACTTACAGTGCTAGATAGCACCCTATGCATGTAGGCCCCATTGCCAAAGTGTTTCTGCGCTTGAAGAATATTTGCATGCAAAGTTCCATTTCTACCCATGTCATACGTGCCAACACACCTGTCTCAGCAGGGTGACTCACGATTTTTTAAACCACATTCAGCTTTTTTTGGGCTGTCTCCTCCCTAAAATTGACTCCAAATCAATGCAAGCCAAATAAATTCCTCAGGTTTTTTTTTTAAAGTCCCTCTTTCTTGCTTCCAAATTTTGGCATTATGCTGTATATGGTGTTTTACTTCCCCGTGCTCAAGGAGAGAGCAGGCCTGTCTGGAAATGTGTGAACTGAAAGAAATATATACTGGAAGTACCTATGGTTCAAGTACAAGTGTCAATACTTAATAATACTTAATGTGTTTAATAGACAGGACAACTGTACTTTCCTGATAACTTGCATCAGTGTAAAATGCATTTAGATAAAAACGAAACTATTAACGAGTCTAACAAAATTAATCGGGCATCTTCCGCTAACTTTGGGAGTTTTGGAACGTGGGGATCCAGTGAAATATGGAGGTCATCTCCCTCGGCATGCCATCAATTAAGCACTACGTCTACAGCTTTAGCCATTTCACCTATAAATCATCGACATCATGTGTTTAAGTCTAATTAGTTTAACTGAAGCCAACAGACCCCTCAAAATTAAATGCATTAAAGTGCTTGGTGCACAGCTCCCCTGGCTAGGTTTGGCGGCTCCCCAGGGAGCCACGGCGCACAGTTTGGGAACCACTGGTAGGAGCTAATAAATAAAGTTGGCTGTCCAGCGCCATAGCCTCGACTCAATGAGAAGAAACTGACTAAGCATGATCTCTTCTGTGGATTGACAGACGTTCCCCCTTGCACCTTGTAAATCCTCACAGGAACTGTACACAAAAGACAGTACACTCGCACTAAGGGTGGGATAGTGGCCTGTAGTGGTGTGCAGTCGGTGTGAGCCTTTACACTCGCCACACTAAGACTTTGCTTTCAGCTTTTTTGGGGTGGGTGGGGGGGGGAGATGCCCCCTCCTTATTTTCCTGTTTCATTTATTATACCTCCTGTTTCTCCACCTTATGATTTTTTTCTTTATCCATCTTATGACCACAATGTATCCAAGTGGAGAAATTTAAAAGAATGAGTGTATTAGCACTGACCGTGGGCATACCCCTAAATCTCTCTATTTTTGGTTGCTCAATTTAAGACCATGTTTAAAAGTCCCTTTTCTCCCAGACTCCAGCAGGCTCCAAACCTTTGCATATTTTATATATGTTATCTGTCTTTATATTGCATTGCCTGTACTTACTGTAGCTTGCTATATTGCTTGTGTTTAACGGTTTTCTGTACGTTGCCAAGTGCTATGACTTTGACACTGATATTTACCTCTTAGAGAATTAATGTATAAATTATTTTCTGTGCTAACAAATAAGAGCAACATTTTAATCCTCCACATAATGCCTATAATGGATTGACAGGCCTTTGAATTACAATTACACTGGGCTGGCCTGCACGGCTGTAGGTTACTCTTATCAAACTAGAAGGGTGTAAGCATTGCTTTTGGGCAAAATTATTTTGATGACAGGTGTTCCATGCTTTCCCTTGAAATTCAAAATAAGAATTTGGCAATCATCATTGCTTAACTCCATAACTGCAATATTCAGCAGATTTGAGCAGATCGCTATAATGAGTTGGTGTCAGTTCACTGTAATGGTATAATCATAGGAGACAATTTTATTACTGTAGTAGTCCATATTATGGGGAAAAAAGGAACTGTCCATGGTGAGAGATAAACACGCCAGGTCTGCCCTTATTTCCTTCAAACCTAATTTAAACGTGACTGATACATGGCAACTCGCTCTGAGTCTGCTAGATGCTTCATTCTTTTTTTGGCCCTTCACACGTTCTTTGTAATCCGCAAATTCCCAGATTTTTTTTTCTTCAGCCTTAGACACTGATGTACAATGTACTTTATTTTAACACCATGCAATTGTTCACCTGAACCTATCCCTGACTATAGATAAATCAAAATATCTGCGCTGGTTACTTGGCCAGCTTGTGCTAAAAGACCGTCTTTTGAAGAAGACATTGCAAACTGAATTTTATCTTTTGCCTTTCTATGAATTCTAAAAGCATGCGCTATGTCAACGTAGTGTAGTTGTCTCTTAAGATGTCTGTGATTATTGTCATACATATCTGATGCGACCCTCTAACGGAGTGAGCGAGAGGTGGAACGAGAGTTTTCAACATCTGATATGGCTATCGTGGATAGAAGTGAAAGATGAATGTATGCCAAAATAACATCTGTTGTGGAAAAGCAGAATTGACCATCTTTCTGTTAAGTGACCATGCTGGGAGGGGGAAAGTAAGGTGATAACATTCTGCTGCACAAGTAAAACAGATGACCAAGTGAAAAGTACTTTAGGATCAGTCGCTCTGGAAATCAAGTTTTATAATTTTTATTTAATCTTGTTCATGACCCCACAACTTCAGAAAAAAATTAAGACCATTTTCTCACAGATATGTTGAAGCTTCTTTATCGGAAGAGTATACAACATATTTTATTCAAGAGATTAAAATATGTGAAATTCATGTTAAGAATCTTAGGGGAAATCTGCAGGTCCTGATGGATTTACTAGCGAGTACTTAAAATGCTTTCAAGAGCATCCTTCTGTTAGTTTGTTGCCTACATACCATTTACGAATAAACAATCCTTCCCTCTTTAACAGTCCAGTTTAATTGTTGTCCATAAAATGGTATTACGTTTCTTTGAACTGTGGAAAATGTTCGCCCACCCATCTCTTCATCAAATGCTAACTATATAATTTTAGGTAAATAATGACCAGGTGTACTTAATTTGTCTGCAAGATTCCCACAGAATTAATTTGTGGGAGAGTCAGTCATACTAAGATTTTTAAATTCATTTTGCACAGCTACGTTATTCCAACGGTATTTGTGGCTCACAGAACAGTTTTGTATGTTACAACAATTTATGTTCTGCAGCTGGTTTCTTGTTAATCCCAGACTGACACAAAACAGACACCTATAAATACTCTGCAAAATGTTGTACAAAAAGGTTGCTTTAAGGGGAAAAGAAAGGTATGGTATACTGGGTTAACCTGCTCTTGCACCATGGTCAGTGTTGAATTGTGAAGATGCGATGTTCTAACACCATGGCCAACGTGCAGCACTCCCTCATAAACACACTAGTTATGTGCACATACCAGACCATGTTGAGATGCCGCTACGCTCTGCCTTTTATTAGTCTTTCCTTTCGGGACAGAAAATTCAATTGCACATTCTCTGCCGGACTGTTGCGTCTGTACTGACTTGGTTATTTGGCTATGTTCAGCATGCGGTTTAACTGATGGACTGTGGATCGAACGACACTGTTTTGGCATTTATACGTTCGATGCATGTATGGCTGTAGATACTCGTCCTTTGCATATTCCTGCCATCTAGTGTTGGGTCCGGATGTTTGTAAGATGTTATTCTTCGAAGAAGCCTTTCAAGTCATGAGGTAAGGTTACTCCACCTCATGGTAATAGTGCGCATGGTCATTGACTCCATTGTTAGATTATTTTCTTTCCGCCACCGGGTTCAGACGTGTATTGTGGCGCTCCGGTTTGAGACCGTTTTCAGGATCCTTTCGGTGCGCAGTCCACTCTACCCTCATCGGTATGGGTTCGAATGCGTGTCCCATCCCTCGCGTATCGAAATTCTGAAGACATTCACCAGTTGTAGTAGGAACACTCCAACCGCGGCCTTCGGGCCTAGCCTGTCCAGGCTAAGTTACACTCGATACCAACTTTGCTGATGGAACGGACTCCAATTCAGTTCTGAACTCAGGGCCACTCCAAGTACCCGTGCACCGACCATCACAAAGGCTGCAATCTGTGCTTGTCGCCTGAGCATAAAGAATACTGTGAGGCCTGTTGGTCGTTTCGATCTAAGAATACCTTGCAGGACCGTCTGGCTTGACGCAGAGAGATGCAGAGGCAGAGTATAAAACATACTCCCACTATCTTCGATCAAGATGATATCGAACAGGAAGAGGAAGACATGGTAGTGTCAGCGGCCGAAGAAGGGGCGTTTTCCGTTCAAGATTCTGACTTCGAACTTGATCGATTTGGAATCCCATGATCTTTCGCCTGGTCAAGGTGCCGTGAGTACCCTCACCTGCCCATACAAAAACAGTCCATTCCTGTACAACAAAGGGCTTCTGGGCAACCACTGCTGTCCGGCTTTGGTAGGCACCGAGAGTCCACTTAGAACGCCCCGCCCTCGGCACCGAATGCACAGACAAAGCCTTCCAGCTCCACTCCGAGCCGAGACAACTGCTCTTCAGCTCCCAAACCATCCGCACCTAAAGAGAAGACCACTTCGGTTCCGAAAACTTCAGCATCGAAACAAAACTTTGCTCCTGCAACCCTTATGAAGCCCATTTTACAAACTATGCAAGAAAGACCCTACACGTGCACACATTATTACACCTGGGGTGGACAAAAAGTATAAACCACCACCATCTGACCCAATTTTTATTAGAGGTCAACTGCCACCAGACTCATTAGTTGTGTCTAATGCTCGTAAAAGAGCAAACTCGCAAACCACAGGTGAGGCACCACCACCTGACAAGGAGTCAAAACTCATAGATGCCTCGGGCAAAAGAGTTGCTGCACAATCGGCCAATCATTGGCAGATAGCCAATACACAGGGTTTACTTGCCAGATACGACAGAGCTCACTGCGGTGAGATGGAGGAATTACTCCAATATCTCCCAGAACGGCATAAAAAAGGGTCAGGAGTTAGTTCAGGAGGGAAAATTTATTTCCAACTCCATCAGGTATGCACTAGATGCTGCTGAAACCGATGCCATAGGGATTAATACCATTGTCCTCCTACGAAGGCACGCATGGTTACGTATATCTGGTTTCTAACCTGAAGTTCAGCAGACATTATTAAATGCCCCTTTCGATAAACAGCATCACTTCGGCCCACAAGTGGACGAGGCCATAGAGAAAATGAAATCCATGGGAGCACTTAAGACACCCACCAACAGAGGCTCTTTTCGTCGCTCATTTTATAGACTAGGTTCAAAGACCGCTTCCACAGAAGCCTCCACATCCTCATACAGGACACAAGCTCAATCCTTTCTATCCAGAGGATTTTACTGGGGCAACTATAGGGGTAACAACTCCAAAGGTTGGGGTAAAGGCACACCAACCCGTACCTTTCCATCTGGAAACAAACCGTGACTCCATAATCATTTCCCCCGATCATCCTACACCTGTTAGGAGTCAACTACAGCAGTTGCTTCCCACTTGCAATCAATAACATCAAACAAGTGGGTGTTGGAAATTATCCAACATGGTTATTGGCTGGAGCTCACCAGCAATCCTCCCAATATTCCACCCGCACTCGCAGGCTTTCTCAGGAACACCACAACTGCTCAAACAGGAAGTACAAGCTCTGTTAATGAATTAGGAGCTATAGAGCCAGTTCCAATACAACATCAAGGGTCAGGGGTTTACTGCCTGTACATTATAATTTCCAAAAAGGACGTATCTCCAAAGCCTATCTTAGACTTAAGGCCCTAGAACCATTACATACTGTCACAGCACTTCCATATGGTCATACTTCAATAAGTACTTCCACTTATACAGCAGGGCGACTTAATGTCAGCACTAGTCTTAAATGATGCATATTTTCACATCCCTATTCACCCAGCACATCACAAATATCTCAGATTTGTCATAGCAGGGAAGCATTATCAATTCAAGGCTCTTCCATTCGAAGTCACTGCAGCATCCAGAGTGTTCAGCAAATGCTTAACAGTGGTAACAGCCCATCTAAGAAGACAACAAATGTATGTCTTCCCATATCTAGACGATTGGTTTATCAAAGCCAACACACACCGTCTGTGTCAACACACTCAAACTGCCATAAATCTTCTACATCAGTTGGGATTCACAGTCCATGCTCTAAAACCCCATCTTCAACCCTCACAACTGCAACCATATCTAGGAGCTATGCTCAACTCTCAAACAGGCCTAGCATATCCAAATACAGCCAGAATTCCAAATTTCAGACTAACACAATTTCAACCCAATCCGTTCTTAGCAGTCAAAACTTTCATGCGTCTTCTAGGGATGATAGCATCATGCATTGCTATAGTGCCTTATGCAAGACTAAACATGCACCCTCTACATGAATGTTTAGCATGACAGTGGACTCAATCACAGGGTCAACTACACGATCTAGTGTTGGTAGACAGACGTACTCATTGCTCTCTGCAGTGGTGGAACTCACAAAACCTTTTAAAAGGACGGCCGGTCATCGACCCTGTTCCACAGGTTGTGCTAACTGCAAACGCATTCCTCACAGGGTGGGGTGCTCCCCTACAAGATCTAACTGTTCAGGGTCTTTGGGACACCTGACACCAAAATCTCCACATCAACTACCTAGAGCTTCAAGCTGTACACCAAGCGTTTCTAACACACCCAATAGACAAGGTTGTCCTAGTCCGGACGGACAATATTACATCCATGTACTCTGTACTAAAACAGGGGGGGGGGCACACACTCTCTACAGCTGTCATGCCTTTCTCGGACCGTATGGCGTTGGGCAATACATCACAAAATTCATCTGTAAGCAGAACACCTCCCAGGAACGGATGACTTTGCCGACCTCCTCTGCAGGATGCAGCAACAAGTCCACGAGTGGGAACTCCACCCCCAAGTCCTCCTCCCATACTTCCACAAGTGGGGGTTTCCACAAGTAGACCTCTTCGCGAAAGCAGAGAATGCAAAATGCCCAAACTTTGCCTCCAGGTTCCCACACCCTCTATCCAAAGGCAATGCCCTATGGATGAATCGGTCCGGAATACTTGCCTACGCCTTTCCGCCTCTCCCACTTCCATTTCTGGTTCGAAAGCTCAAGCAGAAATCTCTTACCCTCCTTCTGGTAGCTCCCATGTGGGTTTGTCAACCATGGTTTACCACACTACTCAAACTTTCAGTAGTTTCACACGAGAAGCTTCACCTCAACCCAAACCTTCTCACTCAGAACCATGGCGAAATCCGACACCCAAACCCAAAGGAGCTAAACCTAGCGATTTGGCTCCTGTAGTCAGAGTTCGGATATCTAAACCTACCGGCAGAATACATGACCATTCTTTTTTTTAATTTTTATAAATCTTTTTATTAACAACTTAAGTGCGACGTTTACTTTCGTCATTAAGTACAATAATATTCGGTGTGACAAATACCATTTTACAGAGGTCAGTGACACATTCCAAAACTAACATTGTACATTACATTTCTTATGGTGAACATGGATCTGCAGGAGAGGGGACATCAGGTGGGACACAGATATTACCTCGGTATTTGTT
Organism: Calotriton arnoldi; assembly: GCA_963921515.1. Taxonomy (NCBI): domain Eukaryota; kingdom Metazoa; phylum Chordata; class Amphibia; order Caudata; family Salamandridae; genus Calotriton; species Calotriton arnoldi. The sequence goes on from CAWUFW010001356.1 coordinate 156,295, forward strand.
CCATTTGCCCCACACCTGCATCCATTTTTTGGGGCAGCCTCTCGCAACATAGACAGCTTACTCTTGCATCATACACCAGTCCATGTCTGTCTTCCATTCTGCCACTGTGGGAGCTGCACTAGCACCCCATAACCTGGCCACGTTCTGTTTAGCTAACATCAAACCCAGTGTCGCCCACAGTTTATCCTTACTATTTAGATCCGTAGGTTCCCAAATATTTAGCAGACTCCTCTTAGCGTCAATGTCCATGCTTATTCCAAAAACTTCCCTGAAGCATTGGTGGATGTCTGCCCAATATTTCCGAACATGTATACATTCCCACAGTATATGTATGAACGTACCCTCATGGCCACACCGTCTCCTACACTCCACATCATCTGCTCTACCCATCTTAGCCAGTGTTGGTCCCGTGATATATACTCTATGAAGGATCTTAATTTGAACCAGTCTCAGGCGAGCGGAGATCGCGACTTCCTTAGGGGAGGCCAACGCTTCCTGCCACTCAGCTGAGAGATGTCTCTTTCCCAGTGCATTCGAAGCATCTCAAGGGGGTCCGGGTCATTATTGATCAACTTTTTATATGTTAGTGATACTGCTTTTGTTTGCATGTACCCGTCGAGGAGTCTATCCTCCAGAGGAGAGGCCTCCGGGAGGGTCCCTCCCTTCGGTATCTGCGATGTCCGTGCGTGTGTCACCTGTGAGTATCTGTAGCGTTCCGTGTCAGCCATCTCATATTCCTGTTGGAGAGTAGCAAATGTTATGACTCCTCCTCCTTTTCCATAGATCGCCTACTCTTGAGATTCCGATCGACCATTCTTAATTAGGCACGTAAACCTTCCACTAGAGCTTGCTAGGCAGCTAAATGGAAAAGATTTGTTATTTATTGTAATAACCAAAAGATTGATCCACTGAAGGCATCTATACATTATTTGTTACCTCCTGCATTATCAACGCTCAGGCCTTGCTTACACTTCCATACATCTTGCTGCAGTGGCTGCCTATCTTTAAAATAGGCAACACTTATCTTTGATCAGAGTGCCAGTTATTAAGGCTTTTATGGAAGGCCTTAAAGAGTGATACCACCAAGAGTCGCACCTGTGTGGAATCTCAATATTGTTCTAACACGACTTATTTGTCCACCCTTTGAACCATTACACAATTGCCCCCTCCAATATCTTTCTTGGAAGGTTGCTTTCTTAATTGCTATCACCTCACTAAGGCGTGTTGGTGCGCTTCTGCCACTAACTTTAGAAGATAATTTCTTCCAGCTTCATAGGGATAGGGTGGTTCCGTCCGAAAGTAATATCCCCTTTCCACATTAACCAATCTATTGAGTTACCTATTTTCTTTTCTCATCCCGATTCTGTAGCAGAAAGAGCTCTTCATACACTAGATGTTAAAAGATCATTAATGTATTATATTGACAGGACAAAAAGATTTTCGCAAAACAACTTTTTGTTGCGTTTGCTGTCCTCACCCCCATAAAGGGAAACCCATTTCAAAATTAGGGATGTCTAGATGGATGGTTTAAATGTATCCAGACGTGCAATGTCAAGGCCAAAAGGACTTTGTCTATACCCCCTAGAGCACGCTCTACACGTAAATTAGGGGCATCTATGGCCTTCTTGGGCAACATTCCCGTAGCTGACATTTGTAAAGCAGCTACATGGTCTACACCACACACATTTAGCATGCACAACTGTGTGGATGTTTTAGCACGCCAACAAGCTAATGTAGGACAGGCGGTGCTATGTACACTTTTTCCAGCAACTGCAACGTCCACTGGTTAGCCACCGCTTTTTGGAGGGTACTGCTATACAATCTCTATGCAAAGCGGGTGTATCTACAGCCACATATGCTTCGAACTGATTATGTTACTTACTCTGTAAGCATCAGTTCTTGGCATGTAGTACTGTAGATTCACATGCGTTCACCCTCCTCCCCGGACACCTATGGTCGTTGCAGTTCTAATCTATATTTCATATGCATGGACATTTCTTTACTTACACTTACTTATACTTCATTTTCACCCTTTTGCGGGAAAACAATCTAACAATGGAGTCGATGCCCATGCACACTATTACCAAGAGGAGGAGTCCCCTTACCTCGTGACTCGAAAGACTTCTTCAAAGAAAAACAACTTGCAAACATCCAAACCCAACACTAGATGGCAGGAGTATGCAACACATATGAATCTACAGCGTTACATGCCAAGAGCAGATGTTTACCGGGTAAGTAACATAATCCTTTTGTGCTCCTTGTTGAGAGTCAGTGAAGGACAAGTTGCACGGCCATCATTGGACTTGTGGGTGCCCTCTTGCTTGGACTCTCACACACACTCACTCACTCTCTAAAGGAGCTTTCTTACAATCAGGTTAAGTGCTGTACAGAATGAACATCTTGTTCACATAGTACGTTTGAAAGGTTCAGTAATTCATTTTAAGGAGAGTGCTTTATAACCTGCAGCATGAACATGCAGTATTGTTCACTTTTTAAATGCATGCAATTTACATGTGTTTAACATTAAAGCTGCAAATTCTTTGCCCCTCCAGCTTTCAGAGGCAGTGACAAAATCATCTCATCTCCTACCCAAAATAAGTACAGTTTTTGGATGTGTTCTCATATACTATACTGATTTTGTTATTACTCCGTTTCAGGGAAGTATGGCCGGTACGACATGGAGGATCGGCGCAGCCGTCACTGCCCCTACCTAGACACCATCAACAGGTTAGTATTGAGAAACCAGGCTTGGGTAGGGCCTATCAGTGTCACTGAGTAGAACCTGATTAGTAGAGTGAGCAGTCTAGGGGGGCTTTTTGTTGGAAGTAGATGCTATTTAGTTAGGATTGCATTTTTGGGGAGTGATATGCCTTCAAGCACTTGTCATCTAAGATAGATAAATTTCGTAGGGATAGGAGTAGCTTTGTGAGAGGATCCTAATGTGTCTGGGAGAAAGAAGGTGGGATGTAACAAGAGGGAATAGATAGAGGCGGTATAAAGTAAACGTGGATAGTTGGAGAAGAGTAAATAAGAACAGTCAAGGGGGAAGTAGTATTGGTTGGGAAGCAAAAAAAGAAGTGGGCTAGGAAGTTTCAGAAGATTAGAGAAGAGGCAGAATTGTTATATTGTGCTGGTGTTGTTTGAAATACACCATTGATTCGCTTCTTAGTAGGTAAGTGCTTTGGGAAGAGATCCTGACAGAATGGAGTAGGTAAAAAGGTAAATAAGGAGCTAAATAGATATTGGACCTGAACGAGTGATCCTAGGAATACAGTTGCTGGTGGTCTTCCAAGAAAGTGTCTGCCGACATGACATTTACTTTCTTTCCCTGTCTCTCTCATGCTTACATGTTCTGACATATCCCAGTGTTCATGAGGGAGTTTGACCGCGAGAGAGGAAAGTGATGATGCATTCTAACTGACTTCTATTCCTAGATTCATGAGGTGCCAGGCAATGACACTCTGAATTATGGTATCCTAGACGACTGTAGCTATGTCCCTACCCATAGCAAAGCTTTTGACAATATATGCAGTCAATACGTTTGCATAGTAGCCAACCTAAACATAATACAATGTGTTATATTGGTTGTGAGGTGAATAAGCTTGTCCTTCATTTCAGAGAAATTGAAAGACCCAAGCAAGAGTGGGATAGTCAAAACAAGAATTGGATGGTAAAGGAAGGTAGCAGCCAGTGTCTTGATTGTGGGAGGGGCGGGGTCATGGAATGAGTTGGGGGGGCGGGGGGGTAGCTATAGGATGGAGCAGGAAAGGAGAGTCTATCAATTTGAGGCAGGGAATGCAGCTGGGCAATGACTAGAGAATGGAGTGCGACAGGTAAGTAATGCAATCTGTTGCACGATCTACGTGTTTAGCAAACCTATTTGAATTTTTGAGAATCTGAAACATTGGTGTTTCGTTTGTCAGTCCTTAAACATTAAACAGGAGGTGAACCCAACTCCGAATTAGACTCTTGTCTAGCTACAAGACACTATTGATTGTGGCCAAATAGTCATCCTTTTGGGGAGCAAAAAAAAGGATCTCTGTATAGATTACTGATTTCTTTCTTCAGTCAGCATCTCTAGACCTAGGAGAACATACCACTAAAGCATTTTCTCTTGGATCAAGTACTTGGAACTGAAAACTGAGAATAGTCTGTTTTTAAAGAAAAGCAAATTACAAGGCTTTTGTGCAGAGTGCTTTTTTTTTTTTTTTAAAGAAAATGTAAGTTAAGTGATGAAGGAAGTGTTATTTGAATTTCTGGGTAGAACACATCTGATGTAGATAAACAAAAGCATGCCTAATTCTCTTTTCCCCTTCTCGGATACTTTTTCTTTAGTCTCCTGACATCTGTGTTATTTTAGGGGGTGGGCGGGGAGAGGCATAGAAATAAATGATCCAAACACTAGACAAGAGTACATTAGAAATAATATTTGCTTGCCTTGTTACCTTTTGTAGTTGGAAAACTCAGTCTTCTAGTTTTAAGCACCAGCTTATCGTCAGTGGGGGGTGTTCCAACAGTTCTACCTGCCCTGTACCCCCAAAGTTGAGTCTCCTCCTGCATGAGTGAGGCACCTGGACTATATGGTCATCCTTAAATTTATGACCAGATTGTATCCCCTTGAGAGAACTGAAAGATACTTTCCACAGACAGTAAAGGCAGCTCCCATGCTGACATACATATCTGCTGATTGGATATGTCATGAAACCAGGAGATGTATTCTTTGCAACTCCTGTAGATGGAAAGAAGCTTGCTGACACCCTGCCTGAAAAAGTACTGCTTTGAATCTTCCCTCAAGGGCAGGCACTTACTCCACTTGTACATCACAGCTCCATTCTAAAGACTACCAGATTTCCATGGTGCTGCCAGAGAAAGAACAGCCTAGAACTGAGGGACTCTCCGTTTAGTCACCCGTCAGCAGGGGTGTACAGCTATACAGGTGCAACAGGTGCAGTGGCATTGGGGCCAGAGTCCTCCGGAGTAATTGATGCTGTTGTGGTAAGAAAATACAGCAATTATCAGGGTTAAGGGGCCATTTTCCTTGCTTTCACCAGGATTCATGGTATCCTTGCTACCCAACTGCCTGCCAGCACCATACTCTAGTTACTGGCCACAGAGTGGATGGTGGAGGTCATTCAGAAGGTCAGTGTAATTAAGATCTCTTTTGAGAGGGGCATGCCATTTTGGTCATTCACTCTAATAACTGATGATTCAGACTTCCAGGTTTTGAACGGATGCTTTAACAAAGGAAAACACTTTGGCTACATCTTTTTTTTCTCAAGGTTTTCTGCCTCTTATTGACATTAGTGCTCCTCGAACTAAAGCTGTCACTATGGTATGCTTGAGAAATGTTTTAAGAGCACATCATGTTAGAAGGGAACAGAAAAATCCTACTTATACTCCTCTTCCAAACCGCACAGCATTTCTTAATTTGCCGCTGTGTGGAGATAGGTGTTCGCGGAAGGTTTACATTTTTCAAGGAGCTTGGAGCAGCTCAATGCCCAATCGTTGAATAAAGGATATTAGAACAGACTATACGTGGAACAGCACATGCTAAGATCTTGTGGGCTGCACCCTCTTACCTTCACTAGTGGTCGGTGTTGCAAATTATGCATAAATGAAGCTCCATCTCATTCCTTTTCCATTGGTTCTGATGGTGCGAGGTTAGGCAGGCACTCTGAGTACCCTTTCCTCCTATTAGCTGTCACAGGGGGTCTGCAAGTCATTAAATTGAAAACAATTGTCTGTAATTATTTTTGCAGTCAAGACATTTGCTGAAGATCAGTTTGTTTTACTCACTGACAACATTGTAATCAAAGCGTATGTAAAGCAAGAGAAGGGGCTTGTTTAGGGCCCTGACTATAGTGACTGTTCAGTTCTGCTCCTGGGCAGATGTAAACTTGCTTTCTGTGAAAGCTATTCATGTCGAGGGTGGACAGTTTTGCGATTAAGCAACTAAGTAAAGCTTTTCTGCCCCAACAATGCTGCTGTTTTTCCTGGGAGACTTATCCCACTTTAGGTGGGTATGTCCGAATGCATCTGTTTGACTTATTTGCAGGGAAGTTTAAAAAATGTTTTTGGTCATTCTGCTTCAGGTTTCAGAGTGCAGAGAGAGTAAAGCTCTCCTTTCTTCCTGACGAAGACTCTCATGTTTTCTTTTTCCTTTTCCTCTTGATTTTCCCACATACTGATAACCTGGAGGCAGACTGGGTGGCTTCTTTGAGTGTTTGTTCAGAAAAAGCCATTCCTTAATTCCCCATGTGTCCTCAGGCTCCATGTACTACTTCCAGCAGTGTTCCAAACCTTCATATGACGTCTGGAATTCGAAATGTTTGGGAGAAGGGGACTCTCAAGGTGTTTGTAGTAGTGTAGAAATGTAAATGTGCTGAAGGAATACAAGTGGTACTGACCCACCTTTGGTGTAAAGGGCTGTACTGCATCTTCGAAATTATGATCCCAGTTAGGTGCTTCTCTTCAAATAAGGTTCAAAATTGGATGTTACATACACAGTTAAGTGGTTGGTCTTCAGAGCATTTAAAGACCTTTGGCGTGGACTAAAAGAGTTCGAAAGTTTTTATATGCCCAGAAGACTACTGTTTGGCAGTGGCCCAGAGTGAAGTCATTGTTTTCAGTTTGAAATCTGCTTTTGTGTTTTCTGGTTTGTAGTAACCTCCATTGAGTATTTTCGTGTAGGTACTGTCATTTAATAACGTATTTCTGGTCTCTGTGTTCTGTGCTTAGTCCCCAAGGAAACCAATTTCTCCAACTACAGATGCTCCAAAATTGACTGCTCCTTCGGTGTAGTCCAGATTCATTCCAAAGGTAGCTTCCACCTTTAACATAAATCGGGAGATCGTTCTTTGAGCATATTTCTTGGTTTAGATCCATCCTCACCAGAAGAACTCTTTCACTTTTTGGACATTTAAATCCGCCATCTATCAATCGAGTTGGTGTTTCTGGTTGATGATTGGGTATTCAACTTATTAAAACTTATGGGAAGGAAGTAAGGTAGCAGGGTGACTGTCTCTGGAGATTGATTCACCTTGTTTGTTTTAGCACTGGCATGAAAAGATTGACTCAAAGTAATATGTTTGTAAATGAGACATATTTTCAATTTCTCATTTTGCAAGGTTGGCAGTTGAACATTTCTGTATCAAAAAACTTTTTGGTGCATTATGTAGACTTGTCCCTCAAAAAGCTATTTTGCAGAGGAAGCTACATTTTCACAGGTAGAATTGTTTTTTGTTTTCTTCTGTTTTTTCATGTCTTAACATGAACTGTGATATGCATTTCTTCATAGTTGAAAAGGATAGTTATGAGATGATTACATTGGCAAACTAAACAATGTGTTCCCTAAGAGAGGACTTGCATGGGGTGGGTCCAAAAACAAGAAGGCCGTTAACAAACAACTTTCACTTGAAAGAAGCATGTTTAAGGTTGGTGACTTAAAACAAAGCCACGAGAAAGCCTTCAGTGAAACATTTTGTCTTTAGCTCTTTGCTGGTAGTCATAATGTACATTTTCTTAACCTGTAACTTGCCTTTTTTTAAGTTCTGCCTCTGTGGGAGTTGGACCATTGGGGACGTTTGCATGTTTTTCTAGTGCTTCTGTAGTTAAAACACTTTAACCACAGAAAACTAACATGATTTAGAAAGTGCGTCTGCGGAAGGTCTTCTGAGGTGTAGCTAAGGGATAACCAGTAACCACCATTCTTCCTTTCATTTTTCAGAAGTGTGTTGGATTTTGACTTTGAGAAGCTGTGTTCCATTTCCCTCTCGCACATCAATGCCTATGCCTGCCTGGTGTGTGGCAAGTACTTCCAAGGTGAGTGCAGTTTTAAAGCACGCGTGAACATGATTAAGGGTGTGGGTCACTGAGGCCTCACAGTGATGATGCCACCCCACGGCAGCCTTGCCGGTCTAAATTGAAATTCTCCCTGTGGAGTACCCTAACTTTATGGCCTTTTTTTTTTCTTGAACACCAACGCATTGTTGTAATTTGAATATGTAGTTTTGAATTACATGTCTTGGAGAATTTGAAGAAATGGGGAGAATTCAATTTTGAACCTTCTAATTGATCAGATTTCTCTCTTTTATAACAGATTGGGGAAGAAATGAGCTAGATGAATGTGATTTAGGAGACACGAATTTCTCTATTGAGTGACTAAGAACTTTAGACAGACAGGAGGAGACTCTTTATTTTGGCTGACTTCACCCCTGACTTCATATGTAACAAATGCTTTTTGTTTGTGCTCTTCCTCCTTTGAAATGTTTGTAGGATGTTTGCTAGATACACTTCCCATCCACTGAGATCTCTCCAGGTTAATTCTTGGACTGCAAAGTTTGTCATTTCTGTAGGAAGGAGTGCCAATACAGAGAATTCACTGCAGTTCCATAACTGTGGTCGTTAGCACTGTAAAACATGCATAAGATAGCATATCAAAAGGGGAATTGCTTGTGCATGTAATAAATGTTTGTTTCAATTGACGGATTTTAATATCGTAGTCTTTCATCATACACCTTTGTGAATCGCTCTTTGAGATTGTTCTAATGGCACCTGCCCTTATTTTATGGGTTGATTTCAGGTAAGAAGCAGCTTTATCCATTAAGGGGACAGAACTAATGTTCGTATGAATGAGCAACATCAGTTGAAGGCCCTGCTCATATATGTGAAACAGCTTGATTCTGACATCCGGGGCTTTGCTCTCAAATTCCCTTGGCGCTACGTTAATTCTCTCCTAAATCTTGACTAGTTGTACTAGTGGTTTTGACTCTCTGCTTTCTATCGTCAGACACAATAAGGTAATTCCGGATCAATTTGCTTTACTAGTTTCATGCACATTTGTGCTTTGTTTCCTCCCTGAAATTTGTTGGCACCAAAACGAGTTCCCTGTGTGAAGGAACCATGCAGAATATTGAGATCTATAACGGGCATTGGCAAAGTTAATAGGTCTCTTTTTGGACCTATTGGCTTTGCCAATTTCAGCATGGTCCAAAAAGGGTGCAATGACGCAGGCACATGCATCATTATGCATGCACGCCTACAAAATTATGTAGACACCTTTTTTTGTTTACCGATCTGAGGTGGATAAAAGAAAAAATTATAAAGAGTAAGCTTAAAAGCATGTTTTAATGCGTCCTGGTCCTCCCCTTTCCCACCTACCCACAAATACTCGCACTCCAAAAAATACAATGTGTAAAATGACGGTGGGTGGGGGAAGCAACGAGGAGTGGGAGGGGTAAAGTAATGGCAGCACACGAGATGGGGCAACATGGGGAGCAGGGGAAAAGCGCACGATTGAGAAAGCAACACAGAGCACTGGGGATGCAGGAAGTTTGACTGTGGGAAAAGCACACAAGACGTTTTGCCACGAGGGAGACAGCAACACAGAGAGTGGGGGCTGGGCATTTGGTGGGGTTGGGGAGAAGCACACGATGGAGAGAACTCGAAAACCCATGCACTGTCATAGAGTGTTTTAGCAAGAAGAAGAAGAAGGAATTAAGTAGTACCCTAAAAGTGAACTGGGGAAGGATAGAAGCCAGCTTTCAGAGACATGGTAAAAAGGCTGTGCTCCAGAAGAGGGACAAACACAAGATAGACAAGCTTTAACAAGGACGGCCATCGAATTTAAGAAAGCAAATCAGTGTGACACTAAAGCCGACCAATGGTAGGCAATGGGCAGGCTGTAAACATATGTAAGTTCTTGTTAAGCCGACAATAGGTCTTTTAGGTATTTTATCCACCAGACAGCTTGCGCTGTCTGGTAAGCTGGGCCTAAAAAGAGTGCTTATTGGAAACCAGGTTCATATGTTAAATGTATACTCACAAGCAGTAGGCACATCTGCATGGTTAGCCTTTTTCTATTCAATGATCACTGGAAGCTAGCACACTGTGACATCACCAGCATTATTTTATGATGTTTTGCCTGGATTTTCAATGCTCTTCTAATTATCCAGAAACTAGTCTAACATCCTACAGAATGTAACTGCCAACTAGTGAGTTGAATTGCAAGACTTTCTTTGTATGTGCTGTGCCATAGCTTGCTATCAGTCTAGAAGAGCTTGTTTTATTAGGGACAAAAATAACATTAGAATGAGTTCCTAATTCACTATCCTTGCTATGACACTGGGAGCTCAACACTGAGGAAACAACTCCTAATTCACAATGCTCGTTGTGCCACTGCTTGCTTGGCGATGAGGCAGGTGCTCTTGAATTAAATATTTAGCTAACCAGAACAAGTTTTTTGACTATGACTTGACTGAAAAATAGATGTTGTCCATTTCAGGCCGCGGGTTGAAATCTCATGCCTATATCCACAGCGTCCAGTTCAGCCACCATGTATTCCTCAACCTGCACACCCTGAAGTTCTACTGCTTGCCAGACAACTACGAGATCATCGACTCCTCACTTGAGGACATAACGGTATGTGGTTTGCACAAGAGTTCTGCAGCCTTTCTATATGCATAAAAGAGCTTACAATGAGCAGCCTGGTCTTGTCTGTTGGAACTGCTTGTAGAGTGACAGTAAATGGAAAATGCTTGTTTCTGTGAAATCAAGACGAAGATTAATATATTTCATTGTTTGCTTGGCACATGCTAATTGGCAAATGACTCCTTAAAGTGTAATCCAACTGTCTTATTCTGTCATTCTCCAGTTATACTGTAGGTGTTTGTTCAACCCATTGACACTGGTCGGGGAGGAGAGTTTATTGAATTTTTCAACAAAACGCTGGGCTTCCTGGAATGGTTGAAGAATACACAATCCCATTCCTGCTCAAAATATGTCAGTAATATTTACTTGCATAGCAGGAGGACATACGGTTGTTGGAGAGATTTTACGAAAGAAGAAACACTAACAAACACAGCTATATCATCTTTTTGCGCAAGAATTCCAACCTCCCTTTAGCTACATGATAATTAAATCACATTGCTTGATATTAGCAAACTCATTTTTACTCGCATATGTTTAGAGCATCAGTGTATGTTCTATGGACAACTAACACGTTGATTAATTACATTTCTAGTTGTATTTCATGGTAGTGCTAGTTATTACATTCATATAAGCCATTTTAAATACCACACACCACAAATTAATTGTAATTTGTCTCTTCATACCCAATTTAATAGTAATTGTTTTATCTCACTGAAGATGAAAAGTCTGGTTGGTGTGTAGACCTGTGACCTGTAGGTTGGCTAGAAATTTTGAAAGCCGGTGTGCAGTATTCTCAACTAACTTGGCTCCCTTATCTGCGCCTTTAAGTGATTCCAGGCTGTAGCCCATGCCTCGGCACTTACTATCATGAGGCTACATAACTTATTCCCTTCCTACACAATCTCATCAAGTTTGAGGCTGTTTTCTACAATAATATTCATACGAAGGTGGTATCACTTTTTGATGTTACCAAACTGCCATGCTCCTGCCAGAGCCACCATGACTACATGAGCTCCCTGTCTCTTCGTACAATGTTTGACCGTTAACATGCAGCAGAATCTTGTTTATCTGTTTCCAGCTAGCATGTTAGTTTACATGAACTCTGTTTGTTTCTTCCCTGTAGTATCTCTTGCACTGCCCACATCTGAGCCTGATGTGTCTCCTTATAGTATGTCTTTGCACTGTATGAATTTCAATCATGTTTGTCTGCCCTCAGTATTTCGCATGCACTTTGCATGGCTAATCCTACCTTTATCTCACTGGCATGTCTACGCACTGCGAAATGCGAGCACTTAAATCTAAGTACAAGTCTACCACTGCCTTTCATTAAGCTCTCGGTTTCCCCTCAGTTTGTTTAATGCAGTGTCATGTCTGCAATGTTCCATCACTATGTGTCCGGCAATTCCATAGCAGAGCCCCATCTGCCTGTGTATACAAGTAAAATTCTTTATTAGATGATTATTAAAAATCTTGCCAAGGCAGTACATCAACCTTTAATTTTCAAATACAACAGTAATTTACATACAGTCAGATACAAATTTAAAAAAATGGCAAATGACTTAATAAAAATACAGTAATCCCTAGATCGTTTCTCTCTCTAATTTTTTTAAAAGCAGTATCGATAAATTTGAAAGTACTAGACAAAATATTAAAGGTTATCGACATTCAGATTCAAATTCCCTGCTTCCCTCCAAGTCCTTATACCATTTTGATTAAACTATTCTGTAGCTAATATAGTCTTTCAGATGCGTATATTGAGCAACAAATTAACTTATTTTGAATAGATTTCAATTCACACCTGAACTCGAATGAAGGAAGATGGAGAAAATAAATAAAGGCTAATTATCTTTTGTCTGATATTCTGCTTTTATGGTGGTTTCTTTACTACACTTGTGACATCATTGATTCAAATGAGGTTATAATAAGATACAAATAGTTTATTCATAGTATTTTCATAATCTAGGACACATGATTTATTAATCAGTTGGTAGACGATTACCGCCTTAAAGGCTGCAAAAGAGGAACCACCAAAGCAGTCTGCACTTACTTCCAAAAGCTTGGTTCAGTAGTGTAGTCACTGGATTCGGTCTTGCGTCCATGTATTGCCATATCAATGGTCATTTGATGGCTTTGAAAGTGCTAGAAACAGGCCCCTTTAGTATGATGGCAAACTTTTAAGAAGGATGATCTAACCACTGCATCCTACCAAACTAAGCCTTCATTCAGCTTTGCATGTTGATAGAGGAAGACTACAAATGTTCCGAAAGGTGTTGCAATAAGCTTTGTGTAGCCATTTGGCAAGCCTCCCTGAAATGCCTTGCACTTCTGCATGAGTGGAGGTATTCGTTTTGCTTCACTCACCTTAAGGAATGGAATAGTGTTTGGGCTATGAAAAGTTGGCATAGCCTATTCAGGGCAAGCTACAGGCGATTAGCTTGTTAACCTTGACAGCTGGTAGCAGGGACAACCTAAGTCGATTTGCTATTCTGCAAGCTCCATGTATGTTGTGGTACAGCCCAATATGTTTTAGCCCACGTAGTGAGCCCCAATTTTTACAGCCTCTGCAAGATCAATTGGTGACATCTGCCTTATACAGCAGAGTTGGGAGACCGTGGAGGCCAAATGCCCTGTTGCTCCTACTCCAGTTAAGAACTTTTGCTACCCTTTTTCTTGCAAAACTGTACCACCCCCTGTAATTGCTTCACAGATAAATTTGTGAACTGGGGCTCACTATGTGGACCAAAACAATGGGCTGCGACATAATTATACGTGTGGTCTGCTCCTGTTTACGTTGCTGTCTTAGTGTAAAAGGGACTTAATATGCTTAATCTAGCTAGTGCAAACACAAGGAGATGATGGACGGAGCGCTGAAACTTTTCAGACACTCACCCCCAGTCACAGATCTGGGTTGAATCCATCATCGTTCTTTAGCTCACTTCGCCACCCCAGTTCAGACACAGCTATATGCAAATCAGTCTTGACCCTGTGCCTCATGGGAACAGTCCAGCCCGAACTGCCAAGCCATGTCTTCCCTGGACCGGAAACAAGCATCCTGGGACCGGTTTCGGGCTAGTGAGCATTATTTGTCAGTACCAGCGGGTAAATATTATCCAGAGCATTGATAAAAGGATTTTAGTCTTTGGACTTGCAAGTCCCATAGATTAATAGGACCCTGCAAACTGTGTTTTTAACTCCCAAGGTAATCACTTATACCCCTCTTCAGGTGTGTAGCCAATCTCATGTAATTAAAACATTTCATAAATAAAATGTAAATCGATATATGCACGCATAAAGGGACTTTGGATCAGTTCTCTTTCTATAGGATTGTTACATTTTTTATTGTTTTTACATTTAGCTTCTTTTAACTGGATGCTTGAGCAGTGTGTCAGCCCACTTCAGACAGTGGCTTTCTTGCACTGAGTGACACTGTTTTTAGGTCAAGCCTGGGCAGCGCATGCGCTGCGGCTTGCTGTATTGGAGTATGCACTTGAAGCCCCGCCCACTCTCCGCCCATATTTGTCATTGGCTTATGTCATTGCCCTTCGTAAATGCTGGCTTCTGATTCGTACATAGGCTTGTTAGTACATCCTTCGAACCGCCTTGTTGTCATTTGTAACCTCCCATGAGGACTGGCCCTTTTAATTTGGTTGTTACACGGTCTGCTTTATGAGTTGGTGAGCACTATTTTCTTTAATGCTTTCCCCCTATTCCATCGCAGCACCCGCCCGCTTTTATTTTAATAGTAATGTATTTTTATTCAAATTGCAGCGCGGTCCGCTTAATAGCGAGCGCGCCTATTTAATTATTTAATGTACAGCACGGTCCACTTTCACTTTAGCGGCCACACCTATTTAATCACCAGCGCGGGCCGCTTTCACTTTAGCGGCCGCGTATTTAATTATTTCATTACCAGCGCGGGCCGCTTTCACTTTAGCGGCTGCGCTACAGAACCTTTTAAAATTACTTATTTTTTTAAAAACTTAGGGTGAAAGCGCCATATGCGCTTTCACTTTAATGTTAGCCGCGCCCCTTTGTTTAGACGCTGCTCACGGTAACCTGAATATGCGAGCAGTGTCTAAAAAGAGGGGCGTGGTCACCGTTATAGTGGTCTCGTATTTGCGAGAGTTTTAAGCTCTTGGCATTAAAAACAACAATGCCTTTTATAGGGGGGCGTGGCCCACTTCCCGGGAAAGATGGCCGCACACTAACGCGGCTCCGAATCCCAAAAAACCCTGAAAATTCGTTCATCAATCCGTGCCTTGGAGTCACCAGCTTACCCGAACTGGTGCCGTGGACACTGCCGGCCGGGATCATCCAGTGTAGACGAGCCGAGTGCCTCTCTGGGTCCCGCCGGAGCTCACGGCCTTGGTGCAGTGACGAGTCGCGAGCTTACGTAATCGCGCGGCTGAAGGGAGTGGCCTAGCGAGAAAGCGGAACTGGAAGAATTGTGGCTATAGATTGCCGGGGAGTGTCAGCTATATATCGCAGGCCCGTGGCCGCTACTGTGACCTCGCGGCCGGGACCCGCTCTGTGTAAGAAGACAGCCCTGCCTGACAGTGGTCTCCACCGACGTACCTGGAGGCCATTATATGACCCAGACCGGGCCATAGCTCACGCTTGCGAGAGCACCCTGAAGGACTGGGCCGAGTATTGGACTGGCCCCCGTTGAGGCTCGCGACCTGGGCGCGGTGGCGGGCCCTGGACTTGGGTGATCGGGCAGACATAAAGAGCGGCTCGACAAGAGTGGAGACTGGGCAGATTAGCGGGGCGTGTCTGCAGTTTGCCACGGGCCCGCGGCCGCTGCTGGCATCTTGCGGCCGGGACCTGTTCCGTGGTGGAGAACAGCCCTGTAGGGCGGCAGTTCGATGGGATGCCCACTTTGACTGAAGGTAAAGCACGCTACTGTCTGTTGGGATATACTTGGCTGTCTATGGGAGAAATTAGCGGGGTGCTAGTGGTGGCTACTCTGACTGGTGAAACAGCTCTGCATTGGCCGCGTGGGGTTAGGCGCGCCGGCGGAACAAAGCACCCCCACCCTACAGGACATAGAAGCGGTCACGGCTGTGCGTACGTCTCTCGAATCCCGTATAGAGACAGTCTCCACAGAAATCTCCCTGATCCATGCTGACCTTAGGAAAATGGACGATCGAGTGAAAGAGGTGTAGGGAGTGACCCAGGGTCTCGCCACTAGCACTAAGGCACTGGTAAAACAAGTACGTGTACTACAAACCACCAGCAAGGTCCTTGCGGACCAACTAGATGACTATGAAGGAAGGGCCAGAAGGAACAATATCAGAATTCTTGGGGTCCCTGAGAGAGCCGAAGGTCACGCCGCAGATTTATTTGTGGAAGACCTATTCACTCAACGTTTGCAACCCAAAAACCTCTCTAAATACTTCTCCATTGAAAGGGCACACAGAGTACCTGGTGAACAACCTAAACCTGGACAACCGCCCAGGCCAATAATGGCACGTGTCTTTTACTTTCGAGACAGGGATGTGATCCTGCAAACCGCACGTTGTGCCCCTCCTCTTAAACTCGAAAATGATATTGTGACAGTATTCCCAGACTTCACTATGAAAGTGCAGAGAGAGCGAAGAAGTTTTCTCGAAGTCGAAAAAGCCCTTTGAGACAAAGCGCTGCCTTACGCTATGCTGTTTCCTGCTAAACTCAGGGTGGAGGCCGAGGGCAAAACGTGGTTCTTCAGAGCCAGAGGCGGCCTGGGAGTGGTTGGACGGATAGCGGCCTATGGGAGGACAGAACTATCCCGAAAGGTGCAAAAGGCAAACAGGAAGAGACCAGAAACAGACTGCATCTGGTCAAGAAGCATGAGATCTCCTAGACAAGGACCCATCATTGGGTAGATAGTCTGCCCCACCACAATCGGTGTCACCCAGGCAGCTTTCACAAAGACCCAAGGAGCACATGCCCACACTTCTTAAGGACATACAGACTAATCGTCGGGCCTACAAATCAGAGACACGCCCTAACTTAGCTGGTGAGATTGTACATTGGCAAATAAGCAACAGGGCAGGAGGCCCTGCAGCAACTATGGCTGAGTATATACACGATGACTTCACCCTTATAGACTCCAGGCTACACGATTAATTATTGATAAAGGGGTTGGAAGGGCGAAGCCAAGGGCTTACGTCTCCCCCGAAACAGGGAAGGGAGGGCGACAGGCACTTAGCAAGGTTGGGGTGGCGGGTAGTTCAAAGTCCGTCCTGTAGGGAGGCAAGGTGGGGGGGAGGTTTCAAGTTACAGGGGGTTAACTTAGTTTTTGTTACATTTGTCTTGTGGCTGTTTACAAGTAGCTCACGTTTCGTGACAGTTCCGGCCCTTTCCATTGAGATTGCAGACACAGCAGATTACAACCAATGGAACTATTACAAATGAAGTTATGTCACAATCACCTAAAGAAACTATTCTTGACACTATTGCCCCAACACTTATGATGAAAACAATATCAGTGTTGGTCGATACCGCTGGGGAGGGAAGAGCCGAAATTGCATTTACCTGCTTTCCTGGAATGTAAATGGATTGGGCGGTAAACTCAAAAGGGGGTGGTGCTTCAATACCTTAAACGGCAGCATTAGACATTGTTTTGTTGCAAGAAACCCATCTAGTCGGAAATACGTGTAAGGCACTTGACAGGTGGGGATATAAATTAGTGGTACATTCTGGCTTCACCACCGGATCCAGAGGGGTGGGGATACTAATGCAGAAGAACCTTCCATTTATTGTGACGCACTCACGTGCTGATAAGTATGGCCGCTTTGCGGCCGTGTCGGGCACCTGCGAGGTCAGGTGCATGAATATCATGTCAGTATACTTGCCTCCGGCACTACACAACGTAGCCTTAGCAGACATGAGCAAGATGATACTGGATCTGCCAGAGGGGGACCTAGTGAATGGGGGGAACCTCAACATGACATTTAGTGAACAACTAGATAGATCCCCACCCAGGAATAATCCGCGACCTAAAAACACTATGGCCGAATTTCTTACATCTCTAAGCTTGGCAGATGTGTGGCGCGAGGCACACCCACAAACACGACTGTAGGAGAGTAGGATCTGCCTCTTATGTTGCCCCCACTTTTCTTTCTGATGTTTACACTGGTTTCTGGCTATAGTCTGGCTGGGACCCTGCCAATCAGGGCCCCAGCCTCTCTGTTCTCTCTAAACGACTTGGAGTGCACTCTAGGTGCACTAGTGATTGGATACTGTGGTACCTTATGAGTCCCTAGTATATGGTACCTTAGGTACCAAGGGCATAGGTACTTCACAGGCATACCAGGGGCTGAAGCATGTATTATGCCACCCCGGGGAAGCAGACTAAATCTGACACCACAGGCCTGCTACTGCAGCCTGGGTGAGGAGGTGCTAGCACCCCTCACTGAGATATAGGATCCCTATATCTCCCCTGCACACACATTTAAACCTATCAGTCACCCCTAAGGCAGGCCCTATCAATCCTGAGGGCAGGGTGCTTAGTTTCTATGTGAGAGGGTGCCTCTGCCTGAGCAGGGCCCCTCTGCAGCTCTCAGAGTCCATTCTCTGGGGCTGTTTGTGAATGCGGTCAAACCATATACTCTTAAGTGCATTATAACCTCGCAGTTAATGCTAACTTTGGAATGGCTACATCAAGACATGTCGTGTTTGGTGTCAAACACCTTGGAATCATACCCCCACACCAGTACCTGGTGTGGGAGTATGATCCCACCCTTCTAGAGGGCTAGACATGTACCTACTGTGGAAACGCGGTAGAATCCTGAAGAGCCCTGGCATCACAAAATGGATGCCACCAGTCACAGACACTGGGCTGCCCTCCTGCTGATGACCAAAACTCGCAGTGGAGGAGGCCCAACAATAGGTATCCTGTCACAGGGAGGTGTGACCACCTCCCAGACAGGGTTTAGTGTATTGGGGCTGGGTGGGTGCACTCCTAGAGTGCTTTGAAGTCCTGCACTGGGGGAGCAGAAGGCTCCTCTGTGCATACACCAGTTCAAACTGGCTCAGGGGCTACCTGCCCCTGCTCAATCAATCAATCAATCAAGCATTTGTATAGCGCGCTACTCACCCGGAGGGTCTCAAGGCGCTAGGGGGAGGGGGGTCCGCTACTGTTCGAACAGCCAGGTCTTGAGTTGCTTCCTGAAGGAGAGGTGGTCTTGGGTCAGGCGGAGGTGGATGGGTAGGGAGTTCCACGTCTTGGCAGCCAGGTAGGAGAAGGATCTTCCTCCCGTTGTGGCTCTTCGGATGCGGGGGACGGCGGCGAGGGCGTGGTTGGTCGATCGTAGCTGGCGGGTGGGAGTGTAGAAGGTCAGACGGTCGTTGAGGTATCTGGGGCCTTGGTTGTGGAGAGCTTTGTGTGCGTGGGTGAGGAGTCGGAACGTGATTCTCTTGCTGACGGGGAGCCAGTGCAGGTCTCTCAGGTGTCCGGCGATGTGGCTGTGTCGGGGGATGTCCAGGATGAGTCGAGCTGAGGCGTTCTGGATGCGTTGGAGTCTTTTCTGAAGTTTGGCTGTGGTTCCGGCGTAGAGGGAGTTGCCGTAGTCCAGTCGGCTGGTGACGAGGGCCTGGGTGACCGTCTTCCTGGTTTCGGTGGGGATCCACCGGAAGATCTTCCGCAGCATGCGTAGGATGTTGAAGCAAGACGAGGAGACGGCGTTGACTTGTCTGGTCATTGAGAGGGAGGAGTCCAGGATGAAGCCCAGGTTGCGTGCGTGGTCCGTTGGGTTGGGTGCGTTGCCCAGGGCAGGGGGCCACCAGGAGTCGTCCCAGGCGGAGGGTGATGATCCTAGGATGAGGACTTCCGTCTTATCTGAGTTCAGTTTCAGGCGGCTGTTCCTCATCCACTCGGCTACGTCCTTCATCCCTTCATGTAGGTTGGTTTTGGCGGTTGTGGGGTCGTTGGTGAGGGAGAGGATCAGCTGGGTGTCGTCGGCGTAGGAGATGATGTTGAGGTTGTGTTGGCGTGCGATGGCTGCGAGGGGGCTCATGTAGACGTTGAAGAGGGTGGGGCTGAGTGATGATCCTTGTGGTACGCCGCAGATGACTTCGGTGGCCTCGGAACTGAACGGGGGAGGCGGACTCTCTGGGTTCTTCCGGCGAGGAAGGAGATGATCCACTCCAGTGCCTTCTCTTGGATTCCGACGTTGTTCAGGCGTTGCACTAGGGTGCGGTGGCAGACTGTGTCGAACGCTGCGGAGAGGTCCAGGAGGATGAGGGCCGCTGTTTCCCTGTTGTCGAGCAGGGCTCGGATGTCGTCGGTGGCTGCGATGAGGGCGGTCTCGGTGCTGTGGTTGGCCCGGAAGCCGGACTGTGAGTGGTCGAGGATCCATTCGTCTCGATGAAGGCGGCCAGTTGTCTGTTGACGGTCTTCTCGATGACTTTGGCAGGAAAAGGAAGGAGCGAGATGGGGCGGTAGTTTTTGAGGTCGGTGGGGTCCGCTGACGGTTTCTTCAGTAGGGCGCAGAGTTCGGCGTGCTTCCAGCTCTCTGGGAAGGTGGCGGTGTCGAAGGAGGTGTTGATGATGTCCCGGAGGTGGGGTGCGATGACGGCGTCTGCCTTGTTGAAGATGTG
Source organism: Calotriton arnoldi (assembly GCA_963921515.1). NCBI lineage: Eukaryota > Metazoa > Chordata > Amphibia > Caudata > Salamandridae > Calotriton > Calotriton arnoldi. The sequence continues at coordinate 176,305 of CAWUFW010001356.1, forward strand.
GTGAGGGCAGGGGTCGGTTGGTGATCCGGAGTGGATGGAGTTCATCGTGCGGATAGTGTCTTCGGTGTTGATCGGGGTCCAGGCTCGGAGGGTGGAGGTGGGGGACGTTGGAACGGTTGTAGGGTACGTCGGCTGTGTGCTGAAACTGTTGTGTATGTCTGCGATCTTGCTGTGGAAGAACGAGGCGAGCGAGTTGCAGAGGTCTTGCGAGGGGGTGATGTCGTTGTTTCCGGCGCTGGGGTTCGAGAGCTCTTTGACGATGATGAAGAGTTCCTTGCTGTTGTGGGCGTTGTTGTCCAGTCGTTCCTTGAATGCGGTTTTCTTGGTGGTGTGGATCAGCTGGTGGTGTTTTCGGGTGGCGTGTTTGAGGGTGGTCATGTTGTCTGCAGTCGGGTCTCTGCGCCATGCTTTCTCGAGGGCCCGGCAGTTCTTCTTGGATTTCTTGAGTTCGTCGGTGAACCAGGGTGCTTTCTTGTTGCCGGGTCTGATTGGGGGGTCTTCAATGGGGCGAGGATGTCAGCGCAGTTGGTGATCCATCTTGTGAGGTTGCTGGCGGCTTGGTTGGGGTTCGTTGAGCTGGCGGGAGGGTTCTGGCTCAGGGATGTGGTGAGTTGGTCGGTGGTGATCTTGTTCCAGCTTCTGCGCGGGAGCTGTTGCGGGTGGTGGTGCGTGGTGGACCTGCTGAAGCTGAAGTGGACGCAGCTGTGGTCTGTCCAGTGGAGTCCGGTGGTGTGGCTGAAGGAGATGTCCTTGCTGGAGGAGAAGACGGGGTCAAGCGTGTGGCCGGCGTGGTGTGTGGGGGTGGTCACCAGTTGCTTGAGTCCGAGGTTGGCGAGGTTGTCCAGCAGGGTGGTGGTGTTGCGATCGTTGTTGTTCTCTAGGTGGAAGTTGAGGTCCCCAAGGAGGATGTAGTCGGCCGAGAGGAGGGCGTGCGGGCTGATGAGGTCGGCGATGTCTTCGCTGAATTGTGTGCGTGGTCCTGGGGGTCTGTAGATGAGGGTGCCTCTGAGGGTGGTCTTGGGGTCGGTGTGTATCTGGAAGTGCAGGTGTTCGCCGGCTGTGAAGGTGTCGTCGGAGTTGGTCGTAATGCGGATGGTGTTCTTGTGGACGATGGCGATGCCTCCTCCGGTCTGGTTGGCGCGGTCCTTTCGGGTGATCTTGTATCCGTCCGGGATGGCGATGGCGATGTCGGGCGCTGAGGAGGCGTTCATCCATGTTTCCGTGAGGAAAGCGACGTCTGGTGATGTGGAGTCGAGCAGGTTCCAAAGTTCCACGGCGTGTCTGTGGACGGAGCGGGTGTTGAGCAGGATGCACTTCAGGTGGTTGCTGCTGGTGCTCGGCGTGGCGGGTGCGGTGCAGGTCCGGAGGCAGGAGAACTTGCAAGATTGGCAGGCGAAGGGTCCGTGGGTGCGTCCTGGGGTGGCACGGTGGCAGCCGGGATTCGGCCGGTGTTGAGTGCGTTGAGGGTGGCGGTGTCGTAGGTCCGGTGGGTGGGTTGGCTGCTGCGGGGGCCAGGTGTTCTGGCGCTGGGCGCGGTCCAGTCGCGGACGGGCGCAGACGGGCTTGCCTTAGGCGCGCCTTCGGCGCGCCAGCGGCGCGGCCGCCATTTATGGGGAGGTGGGAGGGAGGAGCAGCTGGGAGGCGGGAGGCAGGGGCAGCGAATGGGCAGTCTGGGGGGCGGGGCCGCAGGGGACGCAGCGGCGGGAATGGCGAGAGGCAACGGGGGTACAGAAGGAAAAAAAAGGGGCGAGAAAACAGACAAATGCGGGCACAGTACAAATGGGGCAACGGGGGTACAGAAAAAAAAAGGGCGAGAAAACAGACAAATGCGGGCACAGTACAAATGGGGCAACGGGGGTACAGAAGGAAAAAAAGGGGCGAGAAAACAGACAAATGCGGGCACAGTACAAATGGGGCAACGGGGGTACAGAAGGAAAAAAGGGGCGAGAAAACAGACAAATGCGGGCACAGTACAAATGGGGCAACGGGGGTACAGAAGGAAAAAAAGGGGCGAGAAAACAGACAAATGCGGGCACAGTACAAATGGGGCAACGGGGGTACAGAAGGAAAAAAAGGGCGAGAAAACAGACAAATGCGGGCACAGTACAAATGGGGCAACGGGGGTACAGAAGGAAAAAAGGGGCGAGAAAACAGACAAATGCGGGCACAGTACAAATGGGGCAACGGGGGTACAGAAGGAAAAAAGGGGCGAGAAAACAGACAAATGCGGGCACAGTACAAATGGGGCAACGGGGGTACAGAAGGAAAAAAAGGGGCGAGAAAACCGACAAATGCGGGCACAGTACAAATGGGGCAACGGGGGTACAGAAGGAAAAAAAGGGGCGAGAAAACAGACAAATGCGGGCACAGTACAAATGGGGCAACGGGGGTACAGAAGAAAAAAGGGAAGGGCGTTCTTACCAGCAGCAGCGGGCGGACAACACAGGCGGAGCTGTGTGGCGGAGCTGCTCTGGTGCGAAACTGGACAAAGGGAAGTGGGTGTAGCCACCCACTCCCCTGACCCTCCCATAGGTGGGGTCATAGAGCTAGTCCCTCCCTTCCTTTTAGTATAAGGTAGGGAACCCTTGTCATTGAAAATTAGATATCCCTGGACGACGCTCTAAAGAAGAATCCCGGACCTTCGATGTTCCACTACCTCTGGAAGACTGAAGAATCTCCCTTGGAGTCAAGGAGTGACTCCCCTGCTTGGCAGGCACCAAAAACTGCAACGACGGTCGCAAACTACGCCGCTCCCGCCGGAGCCCGAAGTCCCTGCAGCCCAGGAAGAGGATTTCCTGACTTCTCCAAGGCCATCGTGAGTCCCCAGCGAAGCTGAGGCAAGTGGACCCCACGAGTGACGAGGAACCGCAGTCCCTGGGTACCGTGCACTATTTTCGAGTGCAACCCCTTCACGACGTTCTACGAACCTGTGCTTTGGACCACGTGTGGTCCCAGCCTCTAGCAGAGCTCCCTCCCAAGATCAGAGGCCTACCCCGTCCCGAGTGACCGTGGGCCCCTGTTGAAGGAATCCTCCCGAGGCGTCTTCGCGATCCCTTGCCAGCCGGCTTGTGGGTCCCCTGAAGACTTTTCTACAAATCCAAAGGGCTCCCCTGGTTGCTCCAGGCCTGCCCTGACTTACCCTCGCTGGGTGAGTCCCCCAGACCTTGCTGGGTTGCACCATTGACTTTTTGTTCTTTCCACGAGACTTGCTGCTACCAAGGCTTCTTGACTCCAATCGGGTCGCCGACACCGCAGTCAGCTGCAGACTTCGTGGGACACGCTGAATCCAGCTCCTGGTCGTCTTCGACGCCTCCTGGACCTCGTGGCCGAAGAGTCAAGACACCCGTGAACTACCTGAATCTGTCGACGACGGTGGGCATTCATCTTCCTTGCCCCGGGTCACTGCCAAGTGACTTTGAACACTGTCCCCTCTGCTTTCAGGTCTTCCTTCTTCCGAATCCAGGCTTGGATTCCACCGGACACTTCTTCTGGCTTCACAAGCAGCAAGTCTTCATTGGCTCCCATTGAAAACGACGCCGCGACCCAACACCAAAGGACACCTATGCACCCGGCTTCCCTGGGTGAGGTAACTCCAGCACTACGGTGCTCCTGTGGGTGTTGGCCCTAGAACTACTTACCCTGTAAGTGACTTGCTTGTAGCTACTCCCGAAGTGCCCTTAAACTCTTAATTTCCAACCGCGACTTGCCCCATTGAAGTCTACGGCGATCCGCGCCTGTGTTCACTCACTGCACGCGTCCCCCGTGGGTCCTTTACTTACCTGCCTTGGGTGGTTTCGTGAGGCCCCAGCACTTCTGAAGGCCCTAGGCCTTGTCCCTTTGCAAGTCGTTGTTCTTAAGTCTCTTTTTTAGTATATGGTCTGATACGCCCCTAGGGCCCCAGCCATACTTGTGCTCAATTTGTTGTGAAACGTTGATTTGTGCATATGTTCCAGACTTCTAATCTCCCAAGAGATTAGTAGAGAGTTGTTTAGTAATAAATACATATATATTTGATAAATATACCTGTGTGGTGTCTTCATTTGGTGATTTCAAGAGATTGTGTGGTAAAACAAGCTGCTTTACATTCCTCCAAGACTTAGCCTGAAGGCTGCTCTCCACAGCTACCACTAGGATAGCTTTCTGTAAAGGTTGTCTTAAACCTACCTACCATAAGAGTCGAATTGTACTGGTGCAAGGTGTCCACTTTAACTAGTGAACAGCATATACCAGGCCAACTTCTCACAACGACAATACACTTTTTAATCTGCAGTACATAATAGCGGATCCTGGATCGATTATATCCTAACTCTAGCAGACACAACACACTATTTTGCTGAGGTCAGACATCTCACTAGGGGCATCTTAGACCATTCCCTCATACTGGCCCGGTATGTGGTGGGTGCGACCCCCACATGCATAACAATTACAACCAATCCCTGGTAACTCAAAACCCGCATATCAAAACTACTCTTTTAAAAGCCATAGATAACTATTTTTTGGAGAATGTGGGATCTATCCATTCATCTCGAGTCATTTGGGAGGCCTACAAGGCAGTGATAAAGGGTCAGGCTCTCTCCCTTGTAGTGGGACATAAGAAAGATATGTGTAAGCAACTTGGAAGAATTGGAATGCAACATCTTTATCAGGGAACCAGCAGCCACACATACCCAAGATAGAGCAGCTGACCTTATATTAGAACTTAAGAGGCAGGAATTCAGAGAGTTAGCAACAGAGACAGCCAGAGTAAAACACTGGGCACAACTACATAGAGTCTACGAACAAGGAGATCACGCAAGCAAATTACTCGCATGGTTAGATAGGTGAGACAGGGCTGGCTGATGGGTTAAGGTGATACGCGGGCGAGATGGAGTGTGGAGGCGGGATCCACAAGACATAACAGAGGGCTTTGCTGAATATTTTACACAAATATACTTGTGGCCACAGCCACAATAGAGTACTCAAGGGAACTAATAGCCGATATACAGATCCCAACTTTAACCCCCGGAAGACCAACAATCATTGGATTCAGATCTCACGGCCGAGGAAATTGCGGCGGCCATCCACAGTATACAAGCGGGGGAGGTATGGGGCCTAATGGCCTCCCGATAGAACTCCTCAAAATGAATGCCACGAAGATGGCACCCCATCTGCTCAACATGTACCTTGAAAGTAAGCGAGAAGGAATATTGCCCAGGGCCCAACGAGTAGCCTCCGTAGTGGTGATTCGTAAGAAAGAAAAGCAGGCGGAGGAATACACCTCATACCGCCCCATATCATTACCCAATGTAGAGGTTAAAGTTCTAGACAAAGTATTGGCAACTAAGCTGATTCCAGTTGTAATGAAGCTGGTACACCCGGATCAGTCTGGATTTATGCCAGGCCAAAATACCACATTAAATCTGCGTCGACTGAAGGGGGTGCTTGCTAGGAAAGACACAATCCAAGAACGCGCCGCCATACTGTCCATGGATGCTCATATGGCCTTCGACACAGTAGAATGGCCCTACATGTTTGCTGTCCTAGAGCTTATGGGTCTTGGGAAAAACTATATTGAATGGGTCCAACTTTTGTACGCAGAACCGCTCACGCAGGTGGTGGTAAATGGGCACACGTCAAGGACCTTCTTTCTGTGCTGAGGGACAAGACAAGGTTGCCCTTTGACTCCAATTATATTTGCGCTAATTCTCAAGCCTTTGGCGCACTGGATACGTGGGGACCCTTTGATACATGGGTTAAAGTGGGCAAATGAGTGCGAAGATAGAATCTCGCTTTATGCTGACGACATTTTGTTGTATGTAGCATCCCCCCAAGCCTCTATTAGCAGGATACTCCACATATGTTCCAACTTTGGGAGGTACTCGGGGTACACCATTAATTGGTCTAAATCGGTAATATATATGCTTTGCGGGCCCGCCCCGGTCCTACCGACGGAATGCGGAGCAACAATAGCGATGGACGGGTTTTGCAATCTTGGGATATTCGTGACGGCTAACCCAAAACTCTTCCACAAACTAAATCTTCAAGGCCCTTTAACGCGGTTACAGGGCGATGTTAGACATTGGCGTGCACTACCACTGTCCCTCCTGGGACGAGCGGCATTATATAAGATGATGGCCTTGCCCGTTTCCTATATGCCCTGCAAAATACACCATATAGCGTCCCTGAAACATACTTCAAATCGATAGATGGGGAGGTCAGGGCACTGCTCTGGGATAGGAAGCTACCCTGTATTGCAGCCCTCAGACTGGTCCGAGGATGGTATGATGGGATAGCCTTGCCAGATATTCAAGTCTACTATTGGGCTGCACACCTGTCGATCATTAATAAATGGATATACGGCTCGCAACAAGAACCGGCCTGCCGCATGGATAAGTGGCTGATGGGCAGTGGGGGATTCAGAGAAGCGCTATATATGAAGCCATATAGGCAGCACCTCACCAGCCCAACGGCCATTGCAGTTTCCCTATGGCACACCACCACAAAAAAAGTAGGAGACCTGGTTAAAAAAGGGAAAATACTCACATTTGCTAACTTACAACAGGAGTATGAGTTGTCTGCGTGGGAAGCGTTCCGATATCTGCAAATACGGCTTGCCTTGCAGGCGGCGCTCCGAGGGGAGGACGAAGTACTGGAGGCCTCTCCTCTAGAAGATAGACTGCTTACGGAACACATAGATCGCAAGAATATTTCTCTCACTTATCGGAAGATAACTAATAACTCTCCTGACCCTCTGGGGCGCCTGTACGAGCGCTGGCAGACCGATCTGGTGAACCTAGAGGAGGAGGGCTGGCGTGATGCACTGGCTTGCCCGCGAGAGGTCGCCATATCATCACGACTGAGGCTAATCCAATTAAAGATCCTCCGCAGAGCATATATATCATGCACTACACTGCTCAAGATGGGTAGACGTAGCGATGCAGAGTGCAGAAGGAGATGTGGGGAAATTGGCACCTTTTATCACACACTCTGGGAATGCCCGGCTATCCAGACATATTGGAGCAAAGTGCCTGCAGTGGTGGGCCGGGTAAGTGTCAGTGCCCTGCTTCTATCACCCAAATTATGTCTGCTCAATGTATGGGAGGACACTGACTTGACCGCATGGATCAACTATGGGTTGTCATCGTTTTATAATTGCTAAGCGGAACATTGCCCGCAAGTGGGGTGTGCCCGAACTACCGACCCAAGAAGATGGGAGCGGGATATGGACTGGTGCATGTCTGCAGAAAAGGTGGTCTACACACATAGAGGATGCCCCAGGAAATGGGATCAAATGTGGAGAAAATGGAACACACATTGCGGTAGCATCTGTACTTCCCCCTCCGCCCCGGGTAGTGGCCCACCATGGTCAATGCATCCCACAAATGCCATCGCGGACGATTAGGTAAGGGGTGAAAGAATGCGGGGTGATCAATGGGTAAGAGATGCATAACTGTTTTAACTGAGGTTTGCTGCTGTGTCTATACTGATGTATGTTGTAATGACAACCTTAATAAAAAAGAGTTTACAAAAAAAAATGCCTTTTATATGTGTTCCTTTTAAATACACATAAATAAAAAGCATTGTCATTTTCAATGCCAATAGCTTAAACACTCGCAAATGCGAGATCTATTGCATTGAAAATGCTTGTTTCCTGACCAGATGCGTGCATCTCCCTTAAAAGAAATGCACTTCAGTTCGAGGGCTTTTTTCTTTTCAACTATATTGTCATTTGTTATCATCCTGTTAAAATTATATGCAGTAGTTATTCACTTTTTAAATTCTTACATTATATTGCAAGCATGTAGCTGCCAGATTTAGGGGGCATGTTTTCCCATTTTTTTTCTTTTTGTCCTATGTTTGCAATAAAAATATAAAAACTAACCTTTGCACTAGCTTTTCAAGGCCAGACCCGTTCGCTTTGTTACTTCTTGTTGTGTACTCATTAATGCTGTTTCACAATTACTGGAGCGTTTATTAATTCGGCAGCCCTTAACCTGTTTAAAGAAGTAGTAGTCACATTTGATGTTAAAAATTATAATGGGGAGGCACCACTCTTTCGACAATTGAAAACTCGGCAAATGAGAGTTCTGTGCTCCAAAGTTCCTTCCATTTGAAGAGCATGGTTCTCAACTTTCACTTGACTCTCCTGTTCTGTGCAAATCCCAGTAGTTCACAGTCACCATCGATATCTGTTCCCAGGGCATGCCATAATTATAAAATGAAATTGGAGGAAAATGGTCTCCTTCCCCCTATTTTTGACCCAAAAAAATCAAGGCCGAATCTATACAAAGGTAGCAAAAGAAAAAATATAATCTAAAACTTCAATTCTCAATTCAAAAATCTTTATTCGTCTACATAAGCAACCATAAAAGTTGGGACATTGCCGATCTGGATACCAGCAAGATTCTTTACCCAACTCAAGACAGTGATTTCGGGATTTCTGTGGGGAACTGGCAGACGGAGAGTAGCGCTTGGGATGCTCATGAGGCCAAGATCAGAGGGGTGGCTGGAGGTGCCTGATTTTGAAGCCTACTACCTGGCGGCGCAGTTGCAATTGCTCACGAAGTGGGTGGTGGGCTGGCTTAGGGGGACAGAAGAGCTAAGAGATGATTCCCTGACCTTAAGATTATTATCTCAAATTATACTAAGACTTCCCATTCAAACTCATGCTATCTCTTTGGAACTAAGAACAGCACGGAAGTGCTGGAATAGGAGCTTGAGATGGGCAAAGATTAAATACCCTTATGCCCTGGAAATCCCGTTACTTATATGGGAGGCTTTGCCTCATGGGGGAAGTTGGCGGGGATTAGCGGCTTGGAAGGAGCGGGGACTGTCCACAATAGGGGAGTTGTAGGAGGAGAGCACCATGATTCCATTCAATGACCTGCAGGAACGATACGATTTACCCGGAGGGGACTTTTTATTGCACTCTGCCCTCACTGTAGCCATACAAAAACACTGTATGGGGGGGTTCACTGAACCACAGACGTCATTGGGTTGTCAATATGTGGTGATGGCGGCAGGTACCTTCAAATCGGTCACGTGTCTATATAGGCGCATAACACAGGAAACACTAGTGCCCCTGACTGAGCTACGACTAAAATGGGAGGCAGACCTTGGAGAGGTTATTCCAGAAAAAAACTTGGGGAGGTCTAGTGGAAAGGGCATGGAAGAGCACCAGGAATGCCAGATTCCAACTGGTACACTTTTATATCTTGCGTAGAGCATACCTCACCCCGGCGAAGATTAATAAATATTTCGAGAGCCAAACAGCAGCATGCCCGCGCTGTAATAGGGAAGGAGCAGATCTCAGACATATGTTCTGGGACTGCCCGCAATTGGGTAATTTTTGGGGAGAGGTAACTACACTACTGGCCGACTTCACAGATAGAGAGGTAGAGACGTCTCGGGGATCCTGCCTATTACACTGGTTCCCTCACACAGCCAAGAATAAAGTAACGAGCAAATTCTTGGATTTGGGCTTACTACTAGGTAAAAGAGACATCACCATGCACTGGAAAGCAAAAATGGGCCCAAGTGTAGCTAGATGGAAGAAGAAATTTGCTAAATGGGCAGAATGTGAGGGAATAATCAGAATGCAAATAGCAAAAAGAACGAGGAGTGAGAGGGCGTTGGAGGCAGCAAGGGCATGGGAAACGCTAGTTGTGCTACTTCGAATTCCAGACGACAGTGGAGATGAGGAACCAATAGTGGAAACCCCTGAAGAAGTAGATTAGCCTATATACCCCCGAACAAAATGTAGAGCTGTGGAGTTGGACAGAAGGCATAATGCACCGTCGCCCTCACTGAGGGGTAGATCCCAACGTGCTGCTTTGGACGCTTATGAAAAGCAACTTGGAGCAGCCGCGTACTGCAGACTAGCAATTTGATTATAAGTGACACGCCTGGTGGGAGGGCAGGGAGGGGGATAGTAGTGGGAGGGTAGTATAGATCTGAGATCAAAGGTACTAACAGACACACACTAACTGAATACATTGTTGATAGATTACTGGGAAAGGAGGGCGAGGCCTCGCCCATCGAAAATAAATTTCTTCCTAATTAAGTGTATAAGTGAACGTGTCGGCTAAAACTCCTGATCAATGGTAATTATGATGCATTAGTTGTGCCTGGAACCTTATGTAAAACTCAATAAAGTTTGTTAAAAAAAAAAAAAAGCAACCATAAAAGTGCATACAAGAAAAGATAAGTAAATAATTAAAAACAGCAGGTTCTTTCTTATCAGTCAATGTCTTCCTATGTAAAAAAAGATTTGATAGTCTCTAAAACAGTGTAGTGTTAAAATTCCAGAGCGGACATTGATTGCCGTGCCTGCACTGCAATTTTCGAGAACAAATCAACACGATTAAAAGCATCCTTATTATTCAGCTGCAGCAATACAACATAGGCTTCTCTAAAGTCAGTGATATGTAGCCTCTTAATTAATGGTAATAAAATACTTTTGGTATACAATAGATAAAAATCACAGAACAATAGAAAATGTAATGTTGTTTGGCCAGATCTCCCATTGCATGGGTAGGGGCGAGTATCCAAATTTTCTCGAAAGCTCAATGGGAAGCTAAGTAGGTACTTGATTGTGCCTTCCATAAGGCAGAACAACAAACTACACTACCAATGACCCATAGGAATAGTCAAGTAAGTTTGGGGTGGGGCGGGGCATGCCCTTCCGGGGTTCTACCCAGATAGGCTATCACTCTGGGTTTGACTGACTCCCTCTTCATCCTCTCTGCGTGTGCACCACTTGTTTACAGCCTATCTTGTGCATATGAGAATCAATGTACTTCAGCCACGGAATTGTTCTACCTTTGTCACAGGCAATCTTTTATAACATCTTTCGTGAGGGCTCCCTCTGTATTGTTCCAGATTGTCAGTCAAAGGAGAAATGGACGGGCACTAAAGTAATCCTCAACATAAAGGATTCCCAACTCACTGTGACACACGAAGTTGGAACTGAAAATCGGTGCCCTCAGAATCTTTCTGCAAAATCTGTGCTCTTCAAGCTGGACTTGGTGACTGTTCTCGATTCCCCACACTTCGGCTCCATAGGTGGCAATCGGCAGGCTTTGAGACCGGTAGATCTGTAGTAGAGGGATTAGAGCTCTCCCTTTCCAAGGGCGAGGTAGGCTAAGTAGCGAGCCTATGGCCTAGAGAGTTTGCTCCCGCTGTTTGCTATGTGCTTTCCAGGAGCCATTATCGCTAAAGTTTAAGCCAAGATATGAAAAAGTGCTTGTACAGTGTAAACTGGAGTCACCTACTTTTAGAGATGACGTGTTATATTTCTTTGGGCCACACAACATAATAAAAGATTTGTTAAAATTTGTTTGCAAATCTAAAGATGCCATAAAGTTAACAAAGCTGCTTCCTAAAAAAGATAGCGCCTTTGGGGTGCGGGCCATCAACATGGCATCATCGGCATATAATAAATCTGTTAGAAAATAACCTTGGATCTTGGGGCTATCGGGAGTGGTAGTAAGTAAGAAAGGGTGGAGGTTATTAATATATCATATAAATAGGAGTGGGGCTAAAACACAGCCTTGTCACACGCACATTCTACCTTGTGACAATTACTTGGGAACCCGATACAGTGCTCCCATTCGGTGTTATCAAGTGACAAAAGGATGTATAAATGGCTGGAGCTTTCAAGATCTTCTTGTTGAATGGATGGAAAACTTTACCACCCCAAAGAATTTATTTTATTTATTTATTTGAAAAGCTCATAAAGCGCGAACAAGACCCATACGGGTATCAGAGCGCTGTACAGAATTGGCGAAAACAAGGGTAACCAAAACACAATGGGACAGTGGGTGAAGTTAAAACAAAGGGGGGGAAACAGATCCGGTCGTGGGTTGGGGGTATCAGCGGTGCCCTAGAGCACGATAACAATTTACCATACAAGCATACAATAAATCGCACCAACGTAGTACATTAAGAATCAGAATTTTGACAAAGCATGAACATGAGAACAAGTTGATGCTGTTAAAGTTCGTTCAAGAATAGCCGTTTGACAAGTTTCTTGAAAGATGCAGTGGAAGGATTGGATCTGATCTCGGGAGGCAGGGCGTTCCAGATTCTTGGAGCAAGACCGGTGAAAGCACGATTGTAAGATCTTTTCTTTTTGAATCAGGGCGGTTTCAAGAGTAGGGTGGACGTACTTCTTAGGTTCCGGCCTGAGCCCGAAAGTTCAAGCTTATTTGCCAGGTAGATCGGGGTGTTGTAATGTATGGCTTTATGGGTCAGGCAGGCTATCTTGAAGCGGATTCTGGCTTCGATAGATAGCCAATTTAGTTGCAGAAGGTCGGGGGAGATGTGATCATTCCTTCTAGAGCCCGTGATGAGTCTGGCCGATGCGTTCAGGGTAGCTCTGAGCGGGGCCAAGCTAGCTTTGGGAAGTCCAGCAAGGGTCACCAGACCATATTCTAGTCTAGAGATAACCAAGGATTGAACCTCCGGCCTGATGTCTTCGGGGAGGAGGAAAGGCTTGATTTTCTTAAGGGTGTTAAGTTGAAAGTTGGCTCCCCTAATAGCTGCACTGATGTGCGCTTGCATGTTTAAGTGTTTGTCCAAGGTGAAGCCTAAAGATTTGGCGGAGTCTACCACATGAGGGGTGCAGTTCAGAACAGTGAGTTGTTTAAGCCAGTCCAGGGTGGGAGCCAAGTGATTGGGGGGGCACAATCAGAAGAAATTCCGTTTTGAGAGTATTTAACAGCAGATGGTTCTGAGCTAACCATTGTTGGGTTTGTGCAAGTGCAGCATTTAGAGTTTTTATGCCCTCTTGAGAGGAGATCTTCAGGTACAGTTGCGTGTCATCCGCATACATGTGGTACTGAATGTTAGCAAGGTTGAGAATGACAGTAAGTGGTTCCATAAAAAGGTTGAAGAGAGTGGGCGAGAGCGCGGATCCTTGAGGCACTCCAATCATGACAGGGGTACTGGATGCAAGGGAATGGTTAACTTTGATCCTTTGTGAGTGGTTATGCAGGAAAGAGGCAAACCAATTTAGGACCGGGCCCGAAAGACCCATCCTGTGTTGAAGAAGAGCAATCCGGTTTTCATGTTTGATGGTATCAAAGGCTTAGGACAGGTCCAGAAGGATCAGGAGGCAAGGGACATTTTGGTCAAGGGATCTCAAGGCGTCATCTACAATGTGAATTTAGTGCCGTTTCAGTACTGTGCCCTGTTCTGAAACCTGACTGATAGGGGTCAAGGTGTTGATATTTCTCTATGTGGTTGCATAACTGCGAGTGGACGCATTTTTCGAGCAATTTAACTAGTGTCATGTTGCTGGTGATAGGTCGGAAGTTGTTAGGATCCGACAGATCTGCGTTGGGCTTCTTAGGAATGGGAGTAACTTGCCCCACCTTGAGGCAATCGGGTATCTTTCCCTGTAAGAGGGATTCATTAATGATCCTGGACCAAAGAGGGAGAATGTCTGAATTGAGCTCTTTAAAAAACTTAGCAGGTAAAGGATCACTGAAATGGTTGGAGGGTTTAAGGGACGCCATGTTGTGTAGAAGCTCCGTGACATCTGGGAGGAGAAAGGAATTCCAAGAGGCGTTATTTTTGAGAGAACAGCCAAAGGGCGAGTATATTGCCGAGGGTTCTGCCAGCTAAGCTGATAATGCAGATAGGTTCAGTGGCCTCTGAGTTGGGGTGACAGGTAGTAGCTCCAGCTCAATTTTTCTTGTTTTTTCAGAGAAGTGAACTGTGAAATCATCCACACTAGGAAGCAAGGACACAGGAGTAGAGATCGTGTTGGAAGAATGGTTAGCTTGTTCCTTGATGATTTCAAAGAGTTTCTTGGGTCTATTTTTGGCTCCATCCAGCTGAGCCCTGAAGTGGTCTATTTTAGCAATGCGGATGTGTTTGTTGTAAGTACTTCTCACTTTCCTTAGTTGAGTGAGACTTGTGGTGGTGGGCGTGTTTCTCCAGAGCCTCTCTGAGAGTCTAAGATTGCGCCGCTCATCATTAGCTCACCATTAAACCAAGGTTTGGATTGTTTGACTGGAATTCTTTTGAGTTGCTTCGGTGCAATAGTATCAAGAATGTGAGACACAGTGTTAATGTAGTGATCAGAGAGATCGTCAAGGTTGGTCATGTTGGGAGGGGGCTGTAGTCTATTTTTGGTGATTGAAGTTAGCAAATTGATGTTAAGGTCTCTCGTATTGCGCGTCAGTTGTTTAGCTTTAAGGGGTTGGCCCTGTCTACCCAAGACCTTTTCCAAGATGAGGAAGGGAATTTGATGATGATCCGACCAGTCACAGGGTAGGATGTCGCCTAGTTGTATGCTATTGTCTTTGGCATTGATAAGGTCGAGAGTGGCACCCTTATTGTGGGTAGGACCCTTACAGAGCTGTGAGAAGTTAAGGTCCGAGAGGAAAGCCTTAAAGGAACAGACTATAGGATCGTTTGAGTCAGTCCAATGTAGGTTAAAGTCTCCAAGGAAGATGTGGCAGAGTTGGTCCGAGCTCGAGCTAATGACCTCCATGATTTGCTCTATGAAGACCAGATTGTTACCCGGTGGATGATAAATCGAGTGCAGCACACAAACCTTCTTGCCTTTATTCCAGATTTCGGTGACCAGCTGTTCACAGGAGGATAGCACAGAACATAGCTATTGTTTTACGGTGAGGTTGGAGCGATGAATGCATGCAATGCCCCCCCCCTGGTTTTAACAAGTCAATCGCGTCTGATAATGGCGTAGTCAGGGGGGATTACGATGTCGAGAACAGGAGAGGAGGTATCATTGAGCCAGGTTTCAGTGAGAATCAGTAAGTCCAAGTTTTGTGAAATGATGAGTTCTGAAATATCCGCTGCATGTTTCACAGCTGATCTACAGTTGAGTAGCATCAATTTGATGTGAAGGTTGGAGGTGATCACTTCATGATGAGAGGTGGTTATTTGAAGTAGGTTTCCTTTGTTAACCGATCTGTGTTTGACACTCTGTTCCCTGTCAGGGTCCGAGGTGATGGAGGGGATGTTGAGAGTAGGGTAGGAGGAGGAGACAGTCCTCGAGTCAGTGTACGAGAATAGGAGGGCAAGAATGTCCTCCTCAGATAGCTGAGGCAGGAGTCTATGGGGCCTAGAATGATGGTTAGGTAGAGGCCTAGAACTCCAGCTGAAACTAAGAGGGGAGTGGAAAGAGGAATGATTGTTAGCCGTGTAGAACATATTCTGTGTATTGTATTTATCTGTCCTCTGGGCGGGGGGAGTGATCCAGAGCTTCTCCGTCTTCAAGGAGAACTGTAGTATGCTCTGCATGATCTCTTTGACAGCCAGGAGATCCTGCTTGAGGTCAGCAATATTCTCCTCCAGGCGCCTGTTAATGCCCTTTTCCGCTGAACCAGAATGAGATGCTTGGACTGACCCAGCAGCGAGAAGGGTATTAGAGGGTTGAGTGACCCTTACCACAGTTACAGGGGGAGATAAAGTCTTGCTTGAGACTGGTCTCGCCGTCCCCCAAGGCAGGAGGGTTAGCAAGACAAAGCTTAGGATTAGGTGAAAAATTGAGCTGAGCAAAGCCTGGAGTGGGATTAGAGGCGAGCAAAATGGATTTAGGAGAGGCAATAGGTGTAGCATGGAAGGCGTGAGAGGGTGTGTGCAGGTTACGGGTCAACGGACTGGAGACAGCATCTATATCCAGAGCACTTGAATTGGAATATCCTGAGTCTAAGGGTAGAATACCAGTGCTATCCTGGTTGTTAGTGCTGGTGTGGTGCCCAGCACCCCAGTTGTTGGAGCGTGTAGTGGGTGACGAAGGTGATGTGAAATATGAGGGAGGGAGTGGTAAAGGAGGAGCAGTGCTGGGGACAGCAGCTTGGTGGAAGGCACTCAGGTCCAGACGGGCATCATGACCTTTTACAGAAGTGGAGACCACCTAGTTAAGATTGAAGTCTCTTATCAAAATAGCCTCTGAGAAACCGTGGCTCAATGTGAGGATTTTTAGCACGGATTGAACAGAATCTATTACAGTCTTTGTTGGTGTTGTTATAGTGCAAAGCTACATGAATTAATAACACAGAGGTGGCCTTGTTATGCCCCAGCCAATTAATTAAAGGAACTGCGTGATTGAAATGTAAACCACCTTGGGCTCAGTGGTGCAACCTTATTTACTAGATCTGACGGCCTGAGTGAAAAATATGTACTTTTTGGGTAGTGTCCATAGTTGATCTGCATGTGCCGCCTCCTTACAAATGTCATTTGGGTGAGGTCTGTAGGGTTCTCCTCTGTATACTTCCGGCACTGTGCATCGCTGAGGCCTGCATATTTCCACTCGGTATGTCACATGCACTGTGCCATTACAGAATCCTATGTAAATATCTTCAGTATGCCTCTTAAAATGCCTGTAGATAAACCATGCCCATCTCGCGTCAGTAAGTCACCGGCACTATTCACTGATGAGCCAGGTATGTGCCTGTCACTAAGCATACTTGAGCTCTGACTGCATCTTTCTTCCCACTTTTTCTGCGCAGAGTCCACAACTGAGCCTTGTATGTTTTACTTTAGAAAGTCTCATGCTGTGCCCATATTTATGCCATTTATCTCCTAGATAACTGTTTGTCTCCCCGCTCTACATCTTGGGCACTGCTTATATCTGAGCTATGTCAATTTCTCTTTAGCATGCATCATCATTGCTTTTGAAATATTTCTCTTTTGCTTTTTGTATTTTTATTAGGTGCATTGATGTGTCTTTTCTCAGTGCACTTCTTGTACTGCCCATCACTAAATCACTAACTTTTGCTTTTTTCCGCTTGGTGTGTATAATCCTTTTCAATAGATAGCTTATCCTGTCTTCCACTCCATCTTGCCACAATCCTTCTATGTTACTTTCAATCACTGAGCTTAGTGTTTCTTCTTTTTCTGTCTCTGTACTTAGTTATTTATTTGTAATTGTTATTGCGCAGACAAAGCTCACCGTAGCAGCAGAGTCCTTCATTTAGGTACAAG
Source organism: Calotriton arnoldi (assembly GCA_963921515.1). Taxonomy (NCBI): domain Eukaryota; kingdom Metazoa; phylum Chordata; class Amphibia; order Caudata; family Salamandridae; genus Calotriton; species Calotriton arnoldi. The sequence goes on from CAWUFW010001356.1 coordinate 193,246, forward strand.
AGGCCATAGCTAAACCATATTTGTGTACCCACTTGGTTTATGTGCTTTGTGTATATGATTCTTTTGTTTGTCTCTTCGCAGTATGTTCTAAAACCCACCTTCACCCGCCAGCTGATAGCAAACCTAGACAAACAAGCGAAGCTTTCCCGAGCATATGATGGCACTACCTACCTTCCAGGAATCGTGGGGCTAAATAATATCAAGGCCAACGACTATGCAAACGCCGTACTCCAGGTAAGGCCTGCTACATTTTGTAAGCAGGTGGAAGGGTGTGACTAGTTTAAGGTCTTGATTGGTGGAATACTAAAAGCTTATTTGGCGATTAACTTGAAATTACACCATTTGGGAGAAATGTAGGGCTCTGCGGTATGTTCTGTTCATGTTATATGAATGAAAGCAAATTAAGTTGAGTCTGGCTCTGAGATGATCCTTGATCTGCCTCCGTGGGTTATGTTATAAGCAGCTGTGACACTCCAGCATTAAAAAGCTTTGGGTACTAATCCTTGAGCAATGTTGAATGGTCACCAGCAGACCCACAAGCAGTAATACTCATTGACAGTAATGCGTAGAGAATCAATGATACCACATTGCTCAACTGTGGTTACGTAGCTCTAAGTCTCCCTCTTTGTCTCTGTATGCCTTTCTGTTTTGCTGCCTGGCTATCTGCCTTAATGTATTTTCTCTCTTCCCTCCCTCTCCCTATCCCTGCATCTAATTCATTAGTAAAGCACATACTGAAAGAGGTGGGCGAGCCACTTTAGGCTCGGGACTGATGCCTTACTTTAAGTTATTTCAAGGTCCTCATGGAACCTTGAGCCCAAAACAAGCTGAGCTTTCATTTGACTTCTTCTGCCCTCAACCACTCTGTAACATCATGCGCAAAAAATTAAAGAAAAAGCATTAACCATTGATGTAAGACAGGAGAACAAGATATGCCTGAATTGCACAATTTGAAACTAAAAAAACTGGAATCGATCTCGATTTCCCTGCTTGGCCAACCTGTGCGATTCTAGTTGAATATTTGATCTCACAGTCTCCTTTTTCTTCATTATTAGTATGAGAGCACCTTCAAATATGCAAGTTCAGGATGTGTGCTGTACAAAAACCTCTTGTGTTTGATTTAATAAACTGTAAAGTTGCTCCATATATAATCTATGCTACATAGGGTGCACTTGACAACAGACATGCCTTTTAATTCACTAATGACATTGTCGTGGGGGCAGGAGGGGATGAATGTTTCTAAATTCATGTTTAAAAACCATCACTTGTAATAAATGCTTCACAATGCAGTGATATTATCTGATGTATTAAGGTAAAACGTGCTCACATGTTCAACAAATAAACATTTTTTTCCAATTTGAAGAGACTTTATCATAGTTTTATATAATGTTTGTTGCACGATTTACATGACCAACAATTTCAGAGCTCGGCCTGTGCATGACTTTTGAAAACAAGCCAGATTCTTCACTCTTCTGACTCTGCTCTTGGTGTTAAATTATTGGTCCACCAATTTCTGCATACCATCTTGACTTGTGTCTTGTGTTTATGAAGTAAACAGCCTGCAGGTGGTAGTTCCTTTGATGTTAGGTGACAGCAGACGGTCGTCAAAGTGTGTGGCTTGGCTATTTGTTCTTGGAGTATATCCAATTGCAGTCAAGTTCTTGCGGAACGGGTGTTAATCTCTTTGAGTTTGCTCACCGAGAATCTACTCCTTGAGGAAAAGGAATGAGGATAAGAATCTGCAAATCCTTGTTCTGGGTAGCAGTAACCTCTATATTAGCACCAGGCCTTGTAATTGAAGAATTGCTAAGCAAGTGGAAATGAGCATTGATGACGTCAGTAGTATGTTCTCATATAGGTATAAAGTAGTATTCCCTCTATAACTTCTGACTAAGATATTCCTGTTCTCTCTAAAAATTTGCTCCTGCTTAGTAAGGGTCTAATGGTGGTGATTTATTTATTTATAAAGTTTTATATAGTTCCTTTTCTTAGTTATGTCTGTCCGAAAGGAGCTATATCTTGTTGGTCTTTAACGCTGACTATTTTTAGTGCCTTGATTTCAAGAACATTGTTTTAAAGTCACTGCCTTATAATTTGATTCTTGGGGTGTTTCTAACTGAAGGTTATTTCAGTAGAAATTATCCCTATCCGCATTGTAGTTTTAAGGAGCGTTTAAGAAGAGTGAGTGGGGGGGGGGCTCTCTACCTGTCGGATTGTGGATAATGTTGCTATACCTCTCACTGTCTCCCTCCTTCCTTGACAGGCACTTTCAAATGTGCCTCCCCTGCGGAATTACTTTCTGGAGGAGGAGAACTACAGAACCATCAAGCGACCACCTGGCGACATCATGTTCTTGTTGGTGCAGCGATTTGGCGAGCTAATGCGCAAACTTTGGAACCCCCGCAACTTCAAGGCCCATGTCTCACCCCACGAAATGCTGCAGGCCGTGGTCCTGTGCAGTAAGAAGACCTTCCAGATCACAAAGCAAGGTATATATTTTTTTTATAGATTTGTGTTTATGCAAACCTTAATGTCCTGTTTTGAGGAAGGTTTGGGCTATACCACTGCATGGCACAATCTGTAGATGTGGGAGCTCGGCATCTCTGTCAGAGGTAAGGACAGTTCCTAGTGGACATGTTCGCAGGGTGGGATTTCCCCCTTCTGAATGTGTAAGTCTCTGGATGCTCTGCTGGTGTTCTGTTGCCACAGAATTAAGGACTATGAGGGGAAGATCGGAGGTGCCTTTCATCTGGTGGGATTGGATGTGCACTATGGATGGTTGCATCACCCCCATTAGTGCCCCACCCACATTGGTGGCCTCTTAAATAGCTGCCTTTTGATACCCTTAGAGAGCTTGAGAGGGAGTTGGGGTGTGAACGGTTGCTCAAAACGTTGGTTTCTTTCATCCTAGCAGGAGTAGGGGGAATCAAATCTGGCCCTTTTGACGTTTGTGCAGTTTCTTCTCGGGTTACCAGTCATGATTGCTTTTCCACTTCCTTCCTTCATGGAATGTATATATTCAGCAGTAGGCAGTGTCTCTGCCTTTAAAAAAATAATAATATAAAATGATGCAAGTCAACTGCTTATGCCACAAACTCCCATTCTTGCTCTTTTGATATCCTTTTACTCATTCAACAGCATCCCTGGCTGGTGCATGTCGCGTATACATGCACACAGCATCCCTCAGCCCCTGTAACTAACCTGGTTAGACTTTATTAGAATTATAATTTGTGCATCCATTTCTCACATACCCTCACCCATCACAGCGCCAGGCGCAGCGTCCCATAATACGATAACCACACCTCATGGTCATCATGAGGAACACAAACACTTTCTATACAGTCTCAAAACGAAAACTACCCCCTACACAGGGTAGCTTGCTATCTGTATGGGTAAGGGTATCAGCACCCTACATGGGATATTAAGCTTATACAAATACTATATTACAATACACTATCTTAGGGTCCCCACCTTATCAATATTTCTTCATCATTAGTGCCCTCATCTGATCAGTCCTCATACACAGACACTGCCCTCCCAGTGTAGAACTTTCCTGGATTTACTCTCCCTTACTGATGCTCGATCTCTTTGAAGCCATGACTCCATTGGTGTTAGGCCATTTGGGAAACACCCTTATTGGTGACACATACGTAGGCGACATCTATTTTAATGCAGTCGTTGTCTCACCTTCCTTCCCTTTGCAGTTTTAATGTCTGCCTTCTCCATTAGCTATGCTCATAATAATTTAGTTTTTTTTAATCTTTTCCTCTCCTTCCTCACTGGGCACTGCTTTCATCCATTTTCCAAATTTCCTCTTCCTCTATTTCTCACTTTACCTCTTTCTTCTCCTGTCTTGTCCTCTTCCCCCCCCATTCCGCTTCACACTTTTCTCCTTCTCTGTCTCCAGGCGATGGTGTGGACTTCCTATCCTGGTTCCTTAATGCTCTTCATTCAGCATTGGGCGGAACTAAGAAAAAGAAAAGTAAGTTGTGTGCCTTCCTACATACATGTCCTGAATGTGTGTTTCATGATTTTTGTGTCCTTTGTAATGAACAGGATATAGAAGGTCCAACTATGTGGTCCATTTACTTTGGGCTGTTTGTTTTCTGTCGATTTGTCATTGAGTAAGGTCTCTCTGCCAGCCATTGGCTGTTTCCAGAGTACACAGTCCTCTCTTGCATGCCAAGATTCTGTTAGACCTTTTAACTGGCACTTTGTGGGCTAAACCATATTTTGACAGTGTGCATGCCCCTGAATATCTCAAGCCACCCTTGTTTTGATCTGTTCCCTGAAGTATACAAATGCGGCCTGAGTAATTACCAGTGGCTGAGATTAATTCAAGCATTCCATCCATCACCTTTTTTGCTTACTTTAGTTTGATCTGTTTCATGTCAGGACTTGCAGAGCATGTTCTCATGACACGCTGTCTGATTAGCCATCATCACTAGAAAAGTATATCCTTGGGCCACTTGACCTCTTAGGGTGGGGTGGGGGGTGGTGGAGGGGGGGGGGGGGATGCTCGGTTACATGTGTGTTTGAAGGTTGATGATCCGCTAGTATTCACTCGTAGACCCTGAATTGAGGAATTATACAGCACAGTTGACATAGGTTAGACAAAGAACAACAAGACCTGCACACTCACTGTGATACACCTCTCACATACAACCTTGGGAAACATCTAGTCCACAAAGGTTGTTCAGCAAGCCCCAGCACCTACCCCACAACCGCTTCAAACCACATTCCATTGTGCAACCATCACGCAATACGGTACACACACTCTGCTGTTGGAGTGATATGTGGACAGATCGTGCCCAGTAGACCAGTGGCGGCTGGTTGATTTTGAAAGTGGTGAGGCGAAAATGTACCCCAATGTAATAAGGTGAGGGGGAGTTTTACACCACATATTTACTGCATATTTACTGCATATTTACTGCAAAGTTGAAAAAAGGGGGATCCAAAATATAGCATTTTGATGCACAAGTGTGATGAAAACATTAGAAAATCAAAAATGTGCCCAATCCTCAAACTGGTCTGCTTATAAAATGACCCCCAAGCCAAGCACATACAACCAATGGAAACAGGCCCTCTAAGTGTTTCCTACCTGTAACACATCTCTGAACCACCTATGTTTTCATTGTATATAATAATGAAAATGCTGCAGTTTGTTCTTATTTATCTTATGCAACTTACAACCATTGACAAAGCCTATAGTCCTGGCTGGTTGTAGGTTTAATGTCACTCGTATTATATATCTGGAGGCAATGACAGAAGAAGCACAATACCAGTGGGGCAGCACACTATGCTAAGTACAGATTTTTAGCTTAACAGTTTTAAGCCACGCTCATAATTACATCGGCTGCCCCTACGAGAGACCCCCCCCCCCCAGTTTTTTCATCCCACTTAAAGCCCTGCACACATACTTTGCTTACACTTTTCATGAGAGCCCTGGGAAACTGGGACGCACAGGTTACTCACACGTAAATCAGAGAAAGAAAAATAAACACCAAGCTCCCTGGAAGACACAGCCTAACATTTGACATCTGTCTTTGATTGCACAGCAAATGTGACGAGATAAGAACAAGATTTAAAAGCTTGTTTACAGAAAGCGAGTTTGTGGAATAACACAGTATACAAGATTTTGGCAATGGAAGGGACGAACCCGACAGCCTAAAACAAAGCCAGCAAACAGAAAATATGAGTTACAAACCACACAGCTAATGGTAAGCAACGGGCGGAATGCATTCCTGGGTCAACTTTCTGAATGTCCCCAATGTCTAGCAAACCAGACAGCTACGCGGTTTGGTAGGCTGAGACGTAAAAAAGTAGTTATATGAATGTGAGCAGTGGAAGGATAGATGTCATCCAGTCAAAGGGATTGTAAAGAAGCTATTTTCCAGGGGAATGACAAACACGAGAGGAAGAAAAGACATCAAGTAAGAGGCAAGCAAACAAGCGATTAGACAGGCAACCAATGATTAGCAATGGGCTGGCACAAAGTCCACTGGAAGTTTTTGATATGGTTCACAGAATGTCTTTTACGCACAGACAGCTAAAAGGTGTCTGTAGGCAAGATCTAAAAATAGCAGATCAATGCAAATGCCTAGGTCCTTGCATTGGGGGAATGGGACTATTGGGCTACTAAGGGTTTGGCGGGCTAAAGGGAGAGGGTGCAAATGCATGCGTGTGAGCGAGTGCATAGCTGGAAAGATGAAAGCATGTGTGCATGGATGAAAAGATGGATGCTTGCCGTTATCTCCCCATTTTGAGGGCAGAGAAACAAATGCTTCCCCAGCTCCATGAAACAGAGAAATCTGGGGAGAGGTTGCATTGTCATGGCTATGCTGGGATCAGGGTAAGCCAAATTTCAAGTCCCATAACATTATGCCATTTTGTTTCGAGTGAAAGTCTGGTGCATTGAGGTAAGTATGGCCACAACACAATGGGGCCACAGACTGTGCACGGACACACACTGGTGAATGTATTAATGCACCAGTGTCTGTAACGATGCGTCAATGGATGCCTTAGAGTGGGAGCGTACATGGATGGCTAAATAGGTATGGATAAGTGCCTGGGTGTGACTGGATTGATAAAGGAAGGTGCAGATGTGGCGGAAATCAAGAGCTGGACGCTTAGGTCTATTCATAGCCTTCTCTAAGTAACTGCTTCTAGAAGCCACAATTTCACAGCTGTAATGTGTGTTACAGAAGGATGTCTCCTGAAAAGTAGTAGCAGAAAAAAATCACAAAAGCACAAACAAATTCCAGGTGCTGGCCAACTTTTTATGTTAAATGTACAGGCTTGTAAATGCTGAACTCTCAGTGGGAGAATGGGCTCTTTTTGCCTCTCACACTCCTCAGGGCATGTTCAGTGGGAGAAGTAGGAATCCTACTAGTGGACAATGACTTTTGTGGCCTCTCACATTTTGATCATAACCCATGTGGTGACAAATTGAATAGGCTCTTGAAGACCCATGACCTCATACCCAGTATTGATTTTGTTGCAAAAGAAATCCTGAGTCACGTAACGTACACGGGTAGAGGAAGGACGTCCTTAATTGATTTTATCGCACTATCTAAGGCTTGGGCTAGAAAGGTGTGTAAGTTTAAATTGTAAAGAGTGTTCTGAATGACCACAACCCACTTGTTTTAGGTCTTAACCTAGGGCCGCCCTTGGTGTCTATGAATGGGATGGTTTGCCACATCGAATATATGAGAAATAGGGGTGTGCGCCGTAAATGGAGGGACGACGAACCAAAGGTCTTCTTAGCCCAGCTTGTGGAGAATCAGAGGGAGCACTTTGAGCTTTGTCTCAGTGCTGAACCTGATCTGGGGTTGGTACTAGGGGCCTTTGCCAAAATTTGTAAGAAGCCAACTGAGCAATTAACACTATTTAAGCAACACCATGCCCGAGGCGCAATAAATGGTTTGATAAGTCATGCTCACCAGCTCATAGTAGCCTCATACAAGCTCTAAAAAGCTTGCTGAGGGTTTTGCTAGAAATTAGAAACTGTAGGACGCTCTATAAAGAAGCCATTAGGTTAAGGAAAGAGGAGATCAGAAGGGAGGCTTGGGAGCAGCTTATTGTTGCCTGTGCAAGGAATGATGCGTCTCAATTTTGGAAGGAAGTCAATGCACCTTTCTTTTCAAGTAGCTCCGCAATTAGCATAGATGGGACCATTCCTGAACATGTATGGGTCAAACACTTTACGAATTTCTATGATTCTAATAAACTGGAACCCATTGAGCACATCGCCATTGAGGATTCAATTGGCCTAGGAGGTGCAGAAGAGCTAACAATCTCCCTTGGGAACATAATCTCGGCTCTGAATAGATGCCCAAGCAACAAAGCACTGGTACCAGATGGGTGCCTGTTGACCCTTTTAAGGACAGTTTGGCACTTTGGGCCCCAATACTGGTGAATGTGCTTCAGAGTGCGAGCTGTGCTGATCCCCCCCTAAACCATGGTCTACTCTAGGGCAACAATTGTCCCAATTTTTAAAAAGGGGGACAGAAGTGATTTCCATTGCTATCAGCCATTATCATTAATTGATTCCCCAGCCAAGGTACTGGGCAGAGAGTTTTGTTGGATCAACTTGAAAACTGGGCACATGAGAAGTGCAGTTTAATTCTCTGCACAATACGGTTTCAGGCAGGGCCTAGGGACTGTAGAACAATGCTTGAATCTACATCTAGTTATGAGTAAATGTGTGTCCACCAAAAAGGGTTGTCTCTTACTGGCATTTATGGATTTAAGCACAGCCTTTGATAATGTCTCAAGGGGGAAGCTTGTGGAATATGCTAATAAACAAAGGTGCCAATCCCAAAATGGTTCACTCTCTTTCCCAGCTGCATGTGGATATAGAAGGAAGCATTGGGTTTTGGACAAACAAGGAGAGTAAGCTACATATAAAGATCCGAAAAGGGGTCAGGTGAGGCTTTATGCGTTCCCCCTTCCTCTTTAGTTTTTATAACAATGACCTAGATGATTTTTTGATTGATGCTGCAGCTTATCCGCCTATTATGGGGTGCCGACAGTACCCGTACTTATGTACGTGTATGACTGTGTGCTCATGGCCAGCACGGGGATGGGTCTCCGGATGCTTATAGATAGTTTTGTAGCTCTTACGTCTCAACTCTTTTGCTATGGTTTGTGTCCACCCTGGGACTAGTCTAACTCCTTTTCATAGTGGTGGTACTGCTCTTAAATGTGTATCCACATATATTTATCTGGGGGTTCCATTTGACAGCATGAGTACTTTGAGGCACCTGAGGAGTGCGAGGGCAATGCTGTTTGAACAAGCTACAGCTTCTCTATTTAAATCTGCTGTTAAGTTAGGGTCATTGCCCTTAGACGCTGCTATTACAATATACAAAGCCAGACCTATATAGAATTCCACCTATGGTGCCTGGGTCTGGGGGCACACTGATCATTCTTAACTGCAAACTAGTGAAAACAGATTTCTGCGAAGACTCCTATCACTCTCCCATAGCGTTCCTTCGATAATAGCGTATGAGGAATTAGGACTACTGTAACTGGGAGACATTGTAAGGCAGGCACCCACTATGCTGTGGCTGTCAGTGTGGTCCAGGCCTGAAGTAGCATTGACACAAATAATGATTAATGATTGCCTAAATCGAGGAAGGGCCCACAAAATGAAATGGCTTATGTTTGTAAAAGATGATTTGCAGGGAATTAACAGGATGGAACTGTTTGAAAATCCATTGTGTATTAATCAATTGGCCGAACCCTTGATTTTAAGATCGATAGCTGATATGAGACAGTATGGTGAATTAAGGAAGAGAATGGTGGCGACATACCTCCCATTATGCGCAACTCCTGGTATTGAGCCATTCCTGCTAAAGGTGCAATGCCAGCAAAGATTTTACCTATTACGATTTAGGCTTGCCTTGGCCCAATTTTTGGTGTCCCATCCCTCTAATGTGTATTCTGTGAAAGACCTGATACCATGCCCATGCAAGTCAATAGTGCCCCAATCGCAACTGCATATCTTCTTTATTTGTGAGTTGTATAAAGAACAGAGAACACAGCAAGTGAAACCTCATGTGAGGAATTGAAATATTAGGAAATGTAAAGAGGCACTGGAGTATTTGCAGCTTATCCAAACCGATGAGGTATGCACAACTCTTTATAGATTCATTGCCTCCGTGGTTAAACATAGAAGAGTAGTCGGGAAATATAGGATACCTAATGGAGGGTTCTTTAATCCATAGTCTCCCTCCCGACTAGCAGCCTGAAACACGGATATTGGTTTTATTTGCACCTTTTTTTCTACTTGCCACTCTTACGAATCCATGCACTTCATTACGGTGCTCTGAAAATCGGACTCTCGTAGATGAATAAGGCTATACTTACTTGTCCAGCACGAAGTAGAGGTCGAAGGCACCTTGGCAGGAGGGCTCCACGGCTAGCAGGGGCCACCCCTGGCCCTTGAGGGCGGCCATCAGCAGCAGGGTCTCAGCAGCGGCCAGCAGCAGTCACCCCCATCTCGGAGGAGAAGCGAGCCGGGATACCAGAGCAGTCCTTGAAAGAGGAGCGGGGCAGGGAAAGGACAGTGAAGGCGTGCAGGGAGGTACACAAGCCGGCAGGGAAGACGACAGAGGGCCCACGAAGGAAGACCGGCTCGCGACAAGAAAGAAGGATGAGGCGCTGAGGAGTCCGGGAGTCTCCAGATGTGCAGGGGTCAGGGAGGGAGGCCGGGCGCTCGCTCGTTACTTGTCTCTAGCCTCACTCACTCCTTCTCTCCTTCCTTCCGCCTTATGAGCGGTGCTATTTCCTGAGGCACACACACTCTCTGAACTCTACTGGAGGAAGCCCGCGGCGATAAAAACAAATCCGGGGGTCCAGTCTGCCCAAAGACAAACACTTTCTAGCACAAGCTGTGGATGCAGGCGGCTCTTACGAGGCTGCAGCTGTTGCCTTCCTTTTGCTGCACGAAGCCCTCCAAAGTCCTAGCGTGCAGCTGCAGGAGCCCGCCATGTGTTTGAAGAAACATGGAGCTTGACATTGCGTCGCTGCTGGGTGGGGTTAGTGATTCTACGCCACACGTGATCGGAGAGGGTGGGGGTGTGACTTCTTCCCTGATTGACATGCAGCCTCGGAACTTCAGGGATGAAGCCTGAAACGCCCGAGGCTGACTTTACGAGCGACGTCATTTGGGGATGCCCTTCACCACTGAAAGTCAGGGCTTTGATGAGCTGATGACCTCACAGGCCCCAGGGCTGAGGGATCATCGGCCCAGCAAAGTGTAGCTGAAGAGGCTGGCGCAAGCGCACTGGCGAATCGAATGTGCCTGCCTGACACCGACCTGTGACTGCTGCCTGACCCACACGGAGTGACGATTCCTTTTAATAGATACACAGCAGGCAGTGTATCTGCATCTGTTTTATAGGTATTACAGTACCTACAATCAAAATAGTCTAGTGGCAGAAAACAGAGGGCGCCGCCCCTACGCCCTAAGGAAAGAACCGCCACTGCAGTAGACTCTCTGTGGGCAAACCCACAATGACAAACGTGTATCTGTTCACAAGATTGTAATGGGGGTTAAGTACTATGTGGGCACATGCTGTATAAGAACATTTAATTTTTAACCTATCCCTAGCAGAGAGCAAACAAAGACCCTTTAAGAGCCTTAATTCTAATTCCAATATCCAGCCGGTGAATTGATTGATGAATCTCCATGGTATATTTGTTGCATCAAACAGGATACATATCCTCATTATTGCCCTTGCGTTGCAGTTACTTTTGGAAAGATTGTTTTTTCTTCGCAATATTGGCAGATTTTTAAATTAAGTGTTGAATTAGAGCAGTATCACGATGTCTGAAAAGTCTTCAAAGGAGTCTCTTTTCAAGAGGTGTCTTCACCCAGATCACAATCCCACGTATCTATCTCCCTAAAAAGGCTTTAAAGGACTGAGATGGACATTTGGCACTTTACTTGTTAGAGGAGCAAGGTAATTATGTACCCTCAAATCATTGCCAGGCACGACCACAGAAAAAGCTTGTGGCTTTTAAACCAGTATCTTCCAGTGCAGATTGAGAGCCCCCGAGTCTACTGCGAAGGTTCAGACTTCTTATCGCCCACATAATGAGGGAGAAAATTACAGGAAGAGAGAAAAAACAAAGAAATGTCGAGAAAAAGCATCAGCCTCACACCAACTACCTCAGAAGAGCATTAGTCCTTGAAAACACTCAGAGTATTTGTTTGTAGAATCAGAATTTGCTGTTAAAAAAATAATTGAAAATAATCTTCGACAGTGAAGGCGACTGCTCCTTCAGTTGTCTCAATGTTGATGACTACAGTTTAGTCAGCACTGAAGATAGTTTTGTTACCTGCAGGTATGGTGATGGAACTACTACACTAAGTGCTGTACTAGTTGTAGTGATTAAATGCAAATGTAATCCACATGAGTGACATGTTGCTTGTGTGGATGTGTTTGGGCTTCAATATGGGTGTTCGAGATTGAAAATACTACTGCGGACAGCTGTGGGGGTTTTGGGATTGTTGCTTGGGTGTTCAAATTTCCTTGCGGAGATTGAGACAATTCAGTAACTTGCCTGTGAACCAGTTCATCAGGGTATTTTGGATCCTGACACGCATCTTCCTGAAACAGTAGTGGAGATCGTGACAACAGACATTGTAAATATGGTGCTGTTAAGGTTAATAGAAACATTCCTAGAATGGAAACCTCATCCAGCAAGTTGCACCAGGGTTGTATAGGTGGGTGGGCTTCATACCTTCATTAACAAAACAAGCATTAGAAATGCAATCGGTCTCGCATTAGTTTGAGTTACAGCTATTGGCATTGTAATTGGCAATGTCTTTTACCTATGTGATATGGAGTGTATGTATGTGGTATGTAGTGGAATTATGTGGGTTGGATTGAATTTGGTAGTTGTGTAATTGTATGGCATGGAATTGTGTGGTGTGGAGTTGCTTTGTGTAGTGTAATTATGTGGCATGGTGTGCTGTGGAAATGTGTGGATAGTAATTATGTGGTATTGAGTGTACTGGAATTATGTGGAGTGGGACTGTGTGTCATGGAGTGTAATAATGTGGAATGGTATTTTGTATTGTGGAGTGGTATGTGGTGGAGTTTAATTATGTGGTGTACTGTTGAATTTTGTGGTATGAAGTTGAATTATGTGTTGTGAATTGGATATATGTGGTGTGTAGTGGAATTGTGTTGTGGAGTGGAATTATGTGGTTTGGTGTTGAATTAAATGGTGTGGAATGTATTTGTGTGGAGTTGAATAGTGTGGCATGGAACAGTGTGGCGTCAAGTGTATTTATGTGGAGTTTTGCTACATGGTATGGAGTGCATTTATGTAGTATGGAGTAGAGCGTAATTATGTGGCCAAAATCACTGATGATTGTTCCACCATAGCTCAAAAGCCTAAACTAAATCCAGAGTATGCAATGCAAATAACACCTTCTAAATACTTTTACCGCATGTTTAAAATGAGGAAATGGCACAATATAAGCTTGTTGTATTTTTATTTCCATTAATAAAAAAAATTCTCTGTAAAGAGGATCTGATTGGAAAACCAAAAAAAAGGCATCTTGTCCCCAACACCCTGGGGTACTGAAAGTAAATAAACATCATGTTTTGCAAAATTTGAAATGGCAGCACTGAAGCCCAAAAGTGCAAACTAAATACAGTATAGAGTAGCCAACCACGCTGCGCAAAAACATAACGTGTGTTTATGATGTGCAAAAAGAATGAGCTTTTAATTTGTACACAAAAAATATTTAAACCAGCGATTAAAGAGAATGTGTGGAGCATTTAAACACAACCAATGTTAATCTTTTTTAAAGCTAAAGCCATTGTTCGTGCTGTTTTTACCAGAAATAGAATGCATTTCCAACAATTTTGTAAAATAATGCAGACCTATTAGCGGATTTTTCCCTCATAGATGTAAACATTACAAGTATGCGTTTAAATACACTTTTATCTTTTGTTTGGGGGTTCCTAGTTCAGTTTTTTAAAAGATAGGAACGTAGATAATGAACAAATAACTTCTGACGAGGCAGTTGTTTTTTTGCTTGCGAAAATTGTTTTCCACAACCCCAACATGATAGCATCTCTGTGCACGCTGCACGCCAGCCTTCCTGAAAGAGCACCACCAATTACATCATTGGCTTTCAAAATTCAATGACGATTGGCCCAAAGTTTAAAAGTCAGTATACACGAAGCAAATAACCCATACCTAGAGCAATGTAACCCACCACCCGGACCCTCACAAGCACCCAAGGAAGTTTAATAAAAAGTCCACTTAACATTCCGGTCATTAAAGAAGAAGAAACCCTGTGTCTTCATGGAGCTTGCTGGCGCTGGTGGCGTCGGTTTCTAGGAGCTTCAGCTCGATCTCCACTCCTTCCACCGGCTGCTCTGCAGCTTTGGTTTCCGCTGTCTCGTGTACATTCTCGGTGGTTTGTGCTCGAAATCAGACATGGAGTTTTGGAAGCGGGTGGCAAAATATAAAATGTTTAAAGTGGAAACAACCAGAAAGTGTTTGTGCGAATTCCGGGGGAGGGACATACCGAGAGGGAGGGGTGGAATGGAAAGACTACTGGCGTGATGGAATTGTCCCCTGATGTAGCAAATGGTTAGTTCGGCGACAGAAATAAACAAGCATTTCCAGTAACAAACTGATTAATCTGCGACGTGCTCACTGCTACTGCGCTGATTGAAATGGAAACACGCTTTTCCTCACCTGATTTGCGACGAGTGGTGGCAGAAAGTAACAAGCATCGATGGGTTTCGGAATTAAAACCAGACACAACAAGCCCGCGAGTGGTGCGCGCGCACCACAGAGGAGCGGGGGCGAGCGCGGCAGCCTGCTCAGCTGACGAGACGCTCAGCTGACCAGACGCTCGTGCGTCGTGGCTGGCCTTTGGATGTGTACGCGCGGCAGACATGTGTTTCCACTTATCTCGCCCGCGTCTGGGCACGATAATTGGAAACACATGTTTGCCGCGCGTACCCATCCCAAAAAGGCCAGCCACGACGCACGAGCATTTTTGGGACTGCTTTTAAACCCGCTTACATTAAGTCTTCGCCTCTAAGCAGCGCTTGCGCGCTACTCGAGGCTCGACCTAAAAAGAGCTACACTTGGAATAAAATGGAAAAGAGTACTTGTTTGTGTAAGATCTAAAGGTCTACTTCCTCTCAGATGTTTTCACACCTGTTTCCTTCTTATCTATTAACCTCTAACTAGATGATATTTATGATATTAATTGATTAGAGTGCATCTAGTTGCTATTTCTCTCAATATCTGAAATTGTCAGACTGTCTTTCACTCTTCCCATCAAGAATAATTAAGGAATTAATGAGAAGTACATTCAGATCTGTTCCTCCCAAAGTAAGGATATCCCCAGCATGGGAACTGAATACGGTTCTTAATGAAGCCTCTATTTTAACCTACCCCACAAATCTACTGCTCAGCATTTATCGTGGAAGACAACATGTTTGCGGGCTGTAGATTCTGAGAGCAGATTTAGTGAGATTCAACTAATCCTTTTTTTTTTTATTAATTAAAGTTGAAGTTCTTTATTATGATTGTTTAGACAGATGTCTGGAAAACAATAAATACAAACAATCACAGAGTAAAAATAATAGTAAAAAATAAACGATTCCCCACCCTCCCCCCCCCCAATCCTGACACAATTATTAGCCTCTTCTACCCTCTTGAGCCCACTATACACCCAAAAGGGATATCTGGGTACACGTAGATGATCATAATTATTACATCCGAGGCGCCTACAGCAAGATCCATCATGGCAGTTTATACAATAAAAGGTTCTAAAACATTTCTAACCCAAGCCTATTTTAAAAAATGTTGCTAGTGCACAAACAATGTCTATAAACTCCATGTTTGTCAGTGTAGGAAGCTGGCTCTTTATATGATATATTCAAAATGAGATCTATTGTGCAAAGAGTCCAGGGGCTCCCTTATGAGTGGACAGGGGCTTACTCTAGCAATCCCAAGGCGCTCTTCTAGGGGGTATTGTGGACGAGCAGCCTTGGGCTTATCATAGAGGAGTGTTCGACATCTTCAAATACACACAATAGTCAATAAATAATGCACACGACTCAATAAGGAGATCCACACAAATGTATAAAAATAACGCATATCTTTATATATGTTTAGGCACCAGAATCAAAATGATCAGGTATGTAAGTTTTTCAAGAGAAACACTTTTTACGTTTAAAAAGTCAACACTGCATTTTTCAGAAGCTGCAATGTTATCCTATGGGAGGAAAAACAAGTATGGCCTTCATGGTACAGTACAGCGACTTACGAGTCCAATCTCCGGGACTTAATATGAGTATGGGGCAAGGTCCAAGGCAGCACTAGCAGGTTACCTCCAGCGGCACTAGGGCGGCCAGGTGCAGTGGTGCAAAACAGCGTCAGAGGCCCAATGGAAGTCTATGTGGACTGTCTTTGTGTAAAGAGGCTACAGGTTTTGCCTGGGAGGCCAGTCTGGCTGAACCAACAGGGGGTCTCGGGCCTCACGATGCTCAGAGACTTGGGGACACCTTTGGTCCTCTTCTCCATGGGCCAGGGGCGACGGGTGCAGAGGTGTCTTTAGGTGTCGGGTCTTTGTCACCGGGAGCAGTCGCGGTAGAGGAGGCCTGCAGAGAGAGGCTGCAGGCGGCGTCTAAGCCCACAGTGGGGAAACCCAAGGTGAGCTTAGAGTCTGGAGGGTCTGGGGACCATGTTGACTCAGTTGGCCCACTTCAGCTTGGGATAGGTGGCTCCGGTGCAGTGGTGCTTTCTGGTGTCGGGTTCTTACGGACTTGGAGCCTCACAGCTCAGTCTTTTGGTACCTGCAAGGTGGAGGGAAGCAGCTCCATTGATCCATGGGAGCACTTAATCCCTTGGTGAAGTGCTGGCAGGTCTCCCAGGCTTTGGAGACACAGCAGCTGCAGGACAAGTCGTCTTTTGGTGCAATTGTCGAAGTTAGCAGACACGCCGGCAGGATTGGCACCAAGTCAGTTGCTGGGTCTTCTGTTCTTGCCCTTTGCGACTCTTCACGTCCGTCTTCTGCTGTCAGGTCTGCAGTATCTGGTTTCCTGGTGCCAGGGGCTCCCCTAAATACTGAATTTAGGAGAGTTTGGGGTGTGTAGGGTAGTAGCCAATGGGCTACTTACCCTTGAGGTCCCGGCGCCTCCCTATAAAGCTTTTATATGACCACTTCCTGTGGCCTCGCCCCTGGGGGTCAGAAACTTGTCTCTGGTGGCCGGCTGGCGAAAACCAGTCAGCCAGGACACTAGTAGCTCTTAGGGTTTCAGGGGGCACCTCCAAGGTGCCCTCTGTATCCATATATTAATAAATCCAACACTGGAATCAGTGTGGGTTTATTAATACAAGATGTTTGATACCAAACATCCCTATTTTCAGTAAAGCCATCATTTAGCTGGGGAAACTCGTTTTTATCAGTGTCCAGCACATGTACTTAAAATGGCTTCCCTGTTCACTTGCACTAACGCAATCGGACTGACCAGCACAGGGGCATATCTGCTCATGCACATATGTCCTCACATGTAGTATAGTGGACCCTGCCTTAGGGCTGTAAGGCCTGCTGTAGAGAGTGACTTACCTATACTACATGCAGTGTCTGTGGGCATGGCACGTGGGTGTGTGCCATGTCGTGTTTTCACTTTTGTCTGCACCAAGACACACAGCCTGCAGTGGCAGTCTGTATGTGCTTGGTGAGGGGTCCTTTAGGGTGGCACAATTTGTGGTGCAGCCCTTAAGGAATCTCTTAAACCTCCTTGCCCTAGGTACCAGGGGTTCCATCTACTAGGGACTTGCAGGGGGCTAAGGGTATTGCCAATTGGGGGTACATTTGCACAGTTTTGGGAAAGAGATCTGCCACTGGGGACCTGGTTAGCAGGAACCCAGTGCACTTCCATTGGAAATCACGTCAAATACAAGGCAAAAGGTGGGGATAACCATGTCAAAAAGGTGCACTTTTCTACAGTCAGCAATGCAAGTGCCTCATTACAATGACCAATATTAAAATAAAACTGCATTTTTATAGAACTCGTCAGATTTTAAAATCAAACAGTCTAGTAGAAAATGAACATTAAAATTTGATGCTTGCAAACCACAGAAACAATTTTTATCCAGGTCGTAAAGTCCATTAAACTCCTCATACTTTAAGAATCTAAGGTTGAAGGCTACCCGAAATGTAATAACTGTATCTGCAGTTGGAGGTTGGGGAATGCTGATAAATAGGGGTTCATCTGGTGGTTATGCCAAGACTCCAGCATATAGATAGCTAAAGTTTTCCTTGCAACGTAACCTAAATCGTCCACCCTAGATTCTTTCCTGCAAGCCTCTTTCAACTCCCCCTTTGACAAGTGGGAAGCCCCCATGACATTGAATTTCCCCACCTTCAGTGCTACAGCGGTTTCCTGACCTGCTCCGCCCATCCTAATTCACTCATTGCAATTTCACCCGCGACGTGGGCCGAAATCTTTTGGAACTCCGAGGTCCAGAGTTTGTCCCAGAAGCACAAGGTTGCTTTAATAGGCTAGAAAATTCCAAGACTGCAGGTCCCCTTCCAGTCTTATCTCTGGGCACATAGTGCTTTTAGGTTATCCTAGCAGCTTTTTGAGGCATTTACCCTCGCACTTCTCCCAGTTTGCCTCTGTGCTTAAGGTCAACTGTTCAGCCCCATATAAACATTGAGCAGGCACCATTGTATTATACGCAGATAATACCGAAGTGAAAGAGGGTCCTCCACACATTTTTAAATCTTGCTAATCCTATAGTGGATGCTGCATGGGCCTTCACAGTTTTTTTTTTTTTTATCTAAGGCCCATTTTAATTTTTTTGTAAACCACATTCCTAGATATTTATAAGAGGTTACCACCTCCACTGTCTTATTACTCAATAGCCACTTACAGGGTTTCAAGGCTTTCTCAAAAGTAAATACTTTCTTTTCTCAAAATTTGCCTTTAATTCATTGGCTATGCAATGCCTGTTAAATCTGTTTTCTCTTGAGGCGTACCTGACTCAAATCTAAGATGGCCAGGTCATCCGCATAAAGGAGGCACAATATGTCTACCCCTCGATTTCGACCAGAATGTGTTGGTATTATTGAAAACTGTGGAAATATCTGCCAGGAATAGAGAAAACAACGTGGGGGCCAGAACACAACCCTGCCTCAGCCCATTACCCAGTGGAATTCTTTTCGACAGTGTCCCCGATAGGTCTAATTCTACTTGCGCCCAGTTGTGATGGTGTAGTTCCTGGAGTATTGCGAGTAAGCTGCTGGGAATAGCCAATTGGCGGAGCTTATCCCACAGAATGCTACGATCCACTAAATCAAATGCAGAGCTAAAATTAACAAAGCCTGTAGTTTCCACTGCCTTCTGCCCCAGTGCCCACAGACTGAAGCAATGGTAAACCATAGAGTGCCCTTGTTTAAAACCTCCTTGCTCCATTAGGCACAAAATCGTTGCACTCAATCCAACTCTTTAAGGACAATAATATTACCTTGGAGTACAATTTAGCTCCGACATCCAGCAGACTTACCAAGCGAAAATTGCTTGGAACATCTTTTTATATGTATAGGCTTGATTATTGCACCCTTCCCACTGGGCAGAAAGATTCCTGTCTTTGTTATAGCAACAAAGGCTTTGGAGAAAAAAGTAGCCCCCCCCATTTAGGGTTGGATTTTATAATGATAGCGGGCAGATATCCGGCCCAGCTGCCTTGGTTAGGTTAAGGGAAGATATCAGTTTAGCTAAGGGCTGCTTGGAGAATAATTCCAATAGCTCCTCCTCCAGATTAGGCCACCTTCCTCTCTCTCTGACCTCTCTGGCCTTATATATATTACTTAGATGTACCACCCAAGTGTTTTCCGGGGACCATGCACCTTAAGGGTTCATCTGACTTGTTGCATCCACTTCAGACTAGCTTCCAAAACGTATTCATATCTGTAGCCTGGGGGGTACGAATCATGAGATCCCAATTTGCATGATTAAAATCCTGTTTCTTTATTCTAATCAGAGCAGCATACTCCTTCTTTATAAGATTGTACCTTTCGCTTTTCTTTGAGGCCTCCAGGAGACACCTCTTCGGTCTAGCTCTCCTCAGCCTCTTTCTTACCTCTAAACATTCTGTTCGAGGCATATGAGCTGCAGATCGTATACTTTTGCATAGATCGCCATCTGGTGTTGGGCTCGGATGTTTGCACTTTGTTTTTGTCTTGGAAGAAGTCTTTGTAGTCACGAGGTAAGTGACTCCTCCCTAGGACGATAGTGCGCATGGGCATCGACTCCATCCTTAGATTGTCTTTTTCCGCCATCGGGTTCGGATGTACATTGCTGCGCTCCGGGTCGATATTTGTTTCGAATCCCCCTTCGACGCGCAATCCTCTCCACTTGACGGTATTGTCTCGATCGCGTTTCCCTTTTCGACGCGCATCTTTAAAACAAACTTCTCGACCTCCATCTTCGATGCGGGCCGTTGGGCCTCTCCGCGCCGACCACGCCTGCAGTCAATGGAAAAGACTCCTTTCAAAAAATGCCCCGGGTGCGGTGCTAAGTTCCCACACACAGACTTGCACCAGGTTTGCAATCTCTGCCTTTCCCCGGAGCACGAAGATAAAAACTGCAAGGCCTGTGCATCGTTCAGGTCGAAGAAAACCATCCGTGATCGTCGGGCTCGACGTCACGAAATGTCTTGCGGAAGCAGCTCGATTCCGGACATCTTCGGAGCAGACCCTAATCTCCAGCAGGAACAATCGGGCGATGAGGAAGATGCCTACGTCTCCGAGACCGACGACTCCGATGCTGAAGAGGAGACAGTCACCCCGGCTCAGTGGTCCGTGAGTACCGAAACCCCTCTCCCGAAAAACAAACCGAAGGCCCCGGTAACACCCTCGCCCTCCGGCTCGGGTCTACACCGGCAAAATATTTCAGACGCCCGCCCTCGGGCCCGACTATGAAACCCAAACATAAGCCTTCCGACTCGGGCTCGAGTCAACCCCATTCCGGCGCCGGAAAGTCCTCGTCGGCACCGAAGCAACAAGTCAAAAACGCTTCGTCGACGCCAAAGACAGACTCGACGCCGAAGCCCTCGGAGCCGAAAAAGGCTTCTGACTCCAAAAAAATCGTCTGAGCCAAAGAGTTTCGGAACCGCAAAAACCTAAAGAGTCTAAGACCCCACGGAAAGCCTCACAGACTCCGTGCAATCAAGGTTCAGACCCAAAATCTTCGGCACCGCACAAAGACATTTTGCCCGCGCAGCCTACACTTGATTTTGAAGATCCAAAACAGAAAACTTTGTTTATTGATCCAAACACGGGCAAATTAGTCGCCAAGCCTCCAAAAAAGAGAGAAGTGGACACTGCAGAGAAACCTGCAATACCTCTGAAAAGACAGGACATGGGCACTAACACTTCCCCACCTCCTTCTCCTCCTCCAGTTAATCCACATCTGTTGATTTCTCCACCACACTCCCCACAACCTATAGTTTCACCTCAAACATCAGATACTGACCATGACACAGGTGGGGATATACATCCACAGGGGGATGTTGATGATTCACATACCATCCCACATGACGTAGACCCTTGGGGTGACTACAATACAGATCCCGACACACCTAATGACCCGGATCTCTATCCTTCCAAGCCGTCACCACCAGATGACAACACTGGGTTCGCGCAACTAATCAACAGGGCTGCTCAATACCACGGGGTCCCCTTACATTCCGACCCCTTAGAGGAAGATTTTTTGCTGGAAACCTTCGCACCCTCGCAAAAGTCAACATGCACCCTGCCAATGTTAAAAGGCTTGCTAGAACATGCCCCAGAAGTTTTTAAAGACCCAGTCAGAGCCAGGGTTCTCAACCCCAGGGTGGATAAAAAATACAAAGCGGCTCCCAATGACCCAATTTATATTAAAGGTCAGATTCCCTTGGATTCCCTGGTGGTAACTAATGCACGCAAGCGGGCAAACTCACAGGGTACAGGCGACACCCCCCCTCCTGATAAGGAATCCAAATTAATTGTCGCATCCGGGAAACGTATTGCGTCGCAGGCTGCAAACCATTGGCGGAACGCCAATGCCCAAGCTTTATTGGCCAGGTACGACAGGGATCACTACGACGAGCTTGAAAAGCTCATGGAACACCTTCCTGACCAATACAAACAAAAAGCCAACGACCTTATCCAAGTGGGCAAATTGATTACGAACACCTCAATAAAATGTGCGTTCGATGCGGCCGATACCACATGTCGGGCAATTAACACTAGCGTCTTGTTGCGCAGACACGCTTGGCTCCGGGTTTCCGGATTCAAGCAGGAGGTTCAAACTGCTATTTTAAATCAACCGTTTGACCAGGAACATCTTTTCTGACCCGCAGTTGACACATCCTTAGAAAAGATGAAGAAGGATGCCGAGACTGTGGGGGCCTTACAGTTTCCTTCCCCTAGAGGCTCTTTTCGCCGCTCCTTCTACAGAGCCAGCTCCAAAACCATGGGTTCAGAACATCCCTCGTCGTCCTACAAAAGCCCCACTCAAACATCCTCCAAAGGATACTTTTGCGGAGGCTACAGAGGCAACAATAATAAGGGAAGAGGTCGTGGCAACAATAGCCGCACCTCCCCTACCACTAAACAGTGACTTCCCTGCACTTCCCCCCGATCATCCCACTCCTGTCGGGGGACGTCTCTCACAGTTCCTACCTGTCTGGAATTCCATCACAACAGATAAGTGGGTAAGACAAATTATCCAGTATGGTTATTGCCTGGAACTCACTTCTACCCCCCAAACATTCCTCCCAGACAGCGTCCCATGTCCCTGGAACGTCTAACACTTCTCAAACAAGAGGTTTTCTCTCTATTAAAAAAACATGCAATAGAACCAGTCCCCTTACCTCATCAAGGCACAGGGGTTTACTCCCTCTATTTCCTAATTCAAAAAAAGGATGGCTCTCTCAGGCCCATACTGGACCTCAGACCGCTAAACCTCTACATTCAGTCAGACCACTTCCACATGGTCACTCTCCAATAGGTGCTCCCACTACTTCAACAGGGCGAATTTCTCTCCACCCTGGATCTAAAGGACGCCTACTTCCATATTCCCATTCACCCCGCTCACAGGAAATAGCTCAGGTTTGTGGTAGATGGTCTACACTACCAATTCAAAGTCCTCCCGTTCGGGGTCACTACAGCGCCCAGAGTTTTCACCAAGTGTCTCGCAGTAGTTGCAGCCCACTTAAGGAGACCGCACATTCATGTCTTCCCTTATCTGGACGACTGGCTCATAAAAGCCAAACCACACAGCAGCTGTGTGCAACACACACACAAGACAATTCAACTGCTTCACAGCTTGGGATTCACAGTAAACCAAACAAAATCCCATCTCCAACCTTCCAGCATACAACAATACCTAGGGGCTACACTATACACTTCAAAAGCTCTAGCATATCCCAATCCAGTCAGGATAAGCGCCATACAGACTCTAATCCAAAGATTTCAGCCTCAACACTCACTACCAGCTCGAGTGTTCATGCAGCTAATCGGGATGATGGCCTCTTGCATTCTCCTCGTCCCTTATGCAAGACTCCAGATGCATCTCTTACAGGAATGTTTGGCACGTCAGTGGAGCCAGGCTCAAGGTCAGCTGACAGATCTGGTGTTGGTGGACGACCGCACCCATCGCTCTCTGCAGTGGTGGAATACACAAAACCTTTCCAAAGGGCGGTCGTTCCTCGACCCGGTTCCACAGACAGTACTAACAGCAGACGCATCGCTCACCGGCTGGGGAGCTCATCTTCAAACCCATACCATTCAGGGCATATGGACCCCCCAACAAAGACAATTCCACATAAACTACTTGGAATTGTTAGCAATCTTCCTAGCGTTAAAATCTTTTCAACTCCACCTCCTAGACAAAGCTGTCCTAGTCCGTACAGACAACATGACAGCAATGTACTACATACAGAAACAGGGGGGAACACACACTCTGCAGCTTTCACACCTAGCTCAGAGCATATGGAGATGGGCCATACCGCAAAAAATATCTCCTTGCAGAACACCTCCCAGAGGTACACAAGCAAAACGCAGATCTGCTCAGTCGTCAAACACAGCAGATCCATGAATGGGAACTTCATCCTCAAGTTCTTCTTCCATTCTTTCATATGTGGGGCCACCCAGAAATAGATCTGTTCGCTACACACCAAAATGCCCAACCTTCGCGTCCAGGTATCCACACCCATTGTCCAAAGGCAATGCGCTATGGATGAACTGGTCAGACAAATTTGCTTACGCTTTTCTGCCTCTCCCACTCATTCCGTTAGTGGTTTGGAAACTCAAACAGCATTCCCTCACAATGATCCTGGTTGCTCCAACATGGGCCCGACAACCATGGTTCACAACCCTATTGGAACTATCAGTAGTTCCTCATCAAAAGCTACGCCTCTCACCCAAGCTTCTCACTCAGAACCATGGAGAGATAAGACATCCAGATCCCAATCAACTCAACCTTGCGATTGGCACCTGAGGTCTTAGAGTTTGGCTACCTCAATCTCCCGCCAGACTGTATGAACGTCATTAAAGAAGCTAGACGTCCTACCACCAGGGCATGCTATGCAGCAAAATGGAAACGATTTGTCATTTATTGCACAAACAACAAAATAAATCCACTAGATGCTTCTATTCAGAACATTATCTGCTACCTCTTGCATCTACAACAATGTTGCCTAGCATATACATCTATTAGGCTACATCTAGCTACCATAGCAGCCTATCTCCAAAATAGACAACACTTGTCTTTGTTTCGAGTGCCCGCTATCAAAGCTTTTATGAAAGGACTTAAGAGAATAATTCCACCCAGAGTTCCGCCCTCTCCAGTGTGGAACCTAAACGTGTTCCTTACCAGACTCATGGGTCCCCCTTTTGAACCTCTCCACAAATGCGAACTACAGTTCCTCACTTGGAAAGTAGCTTTTCTGGTCGCTATCACATCTCTCAGAAGAGTTAGTGAACTCCAGGCATTAACCATACAAGAACCATTTTTACAAATCCATCATAACAAAGTGGTTCATAGGACTAACCCTACATTTTTACCCAAAGTCGTATCTGCCTTCCATCTCAACCAGTCTGTTGAACTCCCAGTGTTTTTCCCTCAACCAGACTCAGTGACAGAACGAGCTCTTCACACGTTAGACATCAAAAGAGCATTACTTCACTATATTGAAAGGGCAAAATCCTTTAGAAAGACCAAACAACTCTTTGTGGCTTTCTCCCCACCTCACAAAGGCAATCCCGTCTCAAAAACAGGAATTGCGAGGTGGATTGTCAAGTGCATCCAAATATGCTATATCCAAGCCAAACGCACATTAACCATTCCCCCTAGAGCTCATTCCACACGCAAACTAGGGGCTTCTATGGCATTCTTAGGGAACATTCCCCTAGATGACATCTGCAAAGCAGCAACTTGGGCTACACCACACACCTTCACAAAACACTATTGTGTAGATGTGCAGGCAAAACAACAAGCTAGTGTGGGCCAGGCTGTATTAAGAACACTTTTTCAAACCACTGCAACAGATACAGGTAGCCACTGCTAAGGAGGGAACTGCTGTATAGTCTATGCAAAAGTATACGATCTGCAGCTCATATGCCTCGAACGGAAAATGCTACTTACCAGTATGCATCTGTTCTTGGCATGCAGAGCTGCAGATTCGTATACGCCCACCCACCTCCCCGGATACCTCTATCTGTTCCAGTACTATCTTACTTAGATACATTACACATGGACATCTCTTTCTACTTCTTACTACTCCATCGTAACCCTTCGTGGCAAAAACAATCTAAGGATGGAGTCGATGCCCATGCGCACTATCGTCCTAGGGAGGAGTCACCTACCTCGTGACTACAAAGACTTCTTCCAATACAAAAACAAAGTGCAAACATCCGAGCCCAACACCAGATGGCGATCTATGCAAAAGTATACAAATCTGCAGCTCTACATGCCAAGAACAGATGCATACTGGTAAGTAGCATTTTCCTTATCAAACCAGGGCTATGTGGATGACCAACGAGTTTTAACTTCCTTAGCCTCTAAGTTGCACTTTCTAATTATTGGTGTCAAACATTTGACAACATCTGTGATAGTCTCAAAGTACCAGTTCACAACATTGATGCCCGGCTCCCCACCAAGCCCTAGTTTCTTGGACACCTGATACTGCATTAATTGCTCACTATATCTGTCGTCTATTCTGGTAGTCAGACATTTAGGGAAGTATACCTCCATCAGATCACCAAATCCCTTTGCTGTGGTAGAGAAAAAGAGTTGTTTGCCCATGATTCTAACCACCTAAAAAATCTTTGACATGTCACAAAGTTCAGGCCTGTATAAACATTTAATCAATTAGGCACCACTGATTGCCATGCGCAAATGTTTGGGCTGCCAGCATATCCTCCCTGAACTGGCCATTTAGGCACACAAATCCTAACTCAGACATGAACTTGTTTAATTTTAGATCATACTTTGATTGGGTGCCTTTGGGGAAGATTGCAATCGGTATTCCATAACTTTCCAACATATCACTCTGACTGACTTCTTCCAGGGCTGGTGCCAATCGTTGATTAAAGCCCCCCATTAAAAGGATGGGAGAAGCCCCTGGGATTTCTGTCGGGGATACTATGTCTGTAATAAACACTTGCCAAAACTCCTTCTGAGCCTCCCTGTGATTTATATAGACATTAGCAATAATCAAACTGTTGACACGATGGTAACCAACGCACAGGTCAAGATGGCAGGCCAATAGCCAGTCGCTGCTTGTCTATGTAATACTTGCACCTTTGATACATTTTGTTGAGATCAACTTCATCAACCCTCCTTGTGAGTGCACTTTCCCCCTTTGTTGCATGTTTGACAAACTGCCTAAAACCACTCAGACGTAATTACTCTCCAGCCAGCCAAGTCTACTTGAAACATATAATCATATTCTCCTCCCATGTTTTAGTAAGATCAGTTGTTCTGACTAAATTTTCCAAACCATGTACATTCCACAAGAAGACACCCAGGTTGGCGGAAGAGGCATCCACCTATCCACCTGCTAAAGCCACTTTATCTATATCTCTTGTAGTAACCGCCTCCAGTGCATTACAAGAAATAAATACCTACAGTAAATTAGACCTATTCAAAGGTTTTCACTTATTTGCTTTTTTCCCTTTACATGTAGCCTCCAGATACCCAAGTTTAACTCTGGACGTGCTGTGAGCGGCATGTATATGTTCCTGATCTACAAACACAAGAAGATGATGGACGGAGCACTGAAACCTTTCAGACACTCACCCCAGTCACAGATCTGGGTTGAATCCATCATTGTTCTTTAGCTCACTTCGCCACCCTAGTTTAGACCCAGCTATATGCACTGAGGTCAGCTTTCTAGTTGCTGAACCTCTTTGGGGATAAAACGCACGCTGGCGCGACCGCGCCGCCGGCGCGCCAAAGGCAAGCCCGTCTGCGCCCGTCGGCGCCCGGAGAGCGACCAGCACCAGAACCCCTGTTCAATTTAGCAGAATAACCTACTCGCGTAATGATATCATGGCACTAAATAAAGGTGAGTACCCGCAACCTTCATTACTATTGGATCCTCTTAGCTATGGCCCAAATTGCTGCAACCTTTGCGGGCTGTCAGCCACATATTTGCCGGTTAAACACAACATGTCTACATTTGACTGGAATTATCCCACGCTTGCAACCAACTTCGAAAGTAGTGTGCTAAATTATTGACCAGATTCCATTAGGTGTATTTTACTAAATACAAGATCCATGTCTAAACACAAACTTGATCTAGAATGCCTTGTATCAGTTGCTAACCCGGACCTGGTGTTCCTTACGGAAACGTGGGCCACTCTTACCTCTGATCCAGACTGGAACCAAGCCATTCCAGCTGGCTATCTTGTGGCTCATAAAGATAGGCTAGGAGCAAAAGGGGGAGGAATAGGTTTGATTTATCGCTCCCACCTTACAGTGAGGTTCAGGTCTGAACCGACACTTGAGGCTGAAGCCATAACTTTTAGTGTTAAATACCATGACCATGAACTCCTGCCTGGCTTACTTGTTTATAGGCCGCCAGGAACAAGAACCTCTTTCATTCGTTCCATACAAACATTTATGGAATCATGCCTTGACACTACTACCTTTACAGTACTGGGGGATTTTAATTTTTATTTAGAACAAAATACCAACTCAGACTCCATTAGCCTAATTGACGTCATGGCTGGATATGGGATGAACCAGATTGTATGTGAACCTACCCACTTAGCTGGTCACACGTTAGATGGTATCTTTACCAACAACCCCCATATTGAAGTAGATAGTGTGCGTCCAGTGGGTTGGTCAGATCATGCGGCAATCTACTTTAAAGTTAATATAGGTTCTCACCCTAACAGTCGCAGGCAAATCTCTCTGCGGACTAAAATACGGCCGTGGAAAAATATACAAGAGAAGCAGCTGGTCTCAGCCTTGGCAAAGGATAACCCCAATGTCACTAACATTGACTGTAATGGCGGGGCTAGTAATTTTAACAAATGGATCAGTCAGACGGTTGATGAGGTGGCTCCAGAGGAAACCAATCACCCGAAGGAAAGGCGAGCTACCTCGCCTTGGTACTCAATAGAGCTCAAGACCATTAAAATAAAATGCAGACGTCAGGAACGCGTCTGGAGGTCTGACTAGAGCACAGGACGCGATATAATATCACTTTGGAAGAATATAAAACTGCTATAAAACAGGCCAAAATTAATTATTTTACTAGTAAAATCCTTGCCAAATGTCCTCGAGACACGGAATTTAATCCTGACCAAAATTTTGTTGACACTATGGCACTATTTTTCAAAATAGTCCAGACAGTCTACAATGAACTGGAGAGCACACGACTACACTTAGTAGAGGATAACTCAAGTGTAAGGGATCCTCCCTTAATCAAAACCAGCCTGTCATGGTTTGCCACAGTACATGAGAACCAGATCACCGACTTGCTGACTCAAATCAAGTCAGGCTCCCCTTTGGACCCATGCCCCCCATTTATATTACATTTGGCCCCTGAGGAGATCAGTGTTTTTCTGACCCCTCTTTTAAATAATATTATCACACATGGGGTTTTTCCACAGTTATGGAAAAAGGCATGCATCAAACCCATTTAAAAAAAAGACTCATTAGATCCCTTGCAGACCAAACACTATCGCCCCATATCTTGTCTCCCCCTGCCTGCTAAGGTTCTTGAGAGAGCCATGAATTTGGAGCTGATGGAATATCTGGAAATAAATAATATGTGTTTAATATTCTGGACTCCACTCAGCATGGCTTTAGATCACGTCACTCAACAGAGACGGCCTTAATCATGGCCACAGAAGAGATCCGTAAGGTGATGGATTCAGGTGGGAGAGCCGTCCTGATCCTACTCGACCTAACGGCGGCGTTTGACACCGTAAATCATGGGGTGTTACTGCACCGACTGGAAACAGTCGGGATCAATGATATGGCACTAACCCTGCTCTCGTCTTTCTTAGCCTCTAGGGTGCAACAAATACACTGGAACGGTCTCCATTCAGAGGAGTATTACCTCCCTTGTGGAGTCCCCCAGGGATCAGCGTTGTCTCCCACGCTGTTTAATTTATATGTCACGCCATTAGCGAATCTCATAAAAGACCATGGCCTGATGTTAGTTTCGTATGCTGATGACACACAGTTAGTTGTGTCACTCACGCACAGCGTTGAAATAACGGCAGAACGATTCCGTAACTGTCTTACTGGAGTAATGGCCTGGATGAGCACCAATTTTTTAAAACTTAATACAGAGAAAACGGAGGTGGTTGAGTTTGGCCAAAAACCTTCCATCTGGAATGATCTATGGTGGCCCCCAGAAGCGGGCACCTGTCCAATCCCGGTGCCTAAGGCAAGGAACCTTGGCTTTTTGATAGATAAAGATCTATCGTATGGTCCCCAAATCAACCAAGTTACCTCAAATTGCTTCTTTATGATCAAGGTTCTGAGGAAAATACTCCCGTTTATACCATTCTCTTTAAGGAAGACGGTTGTAGGAGCCTTGATCCTATCCAGAGTAGATTATTGTAATGCTCTGTACTTGGGAGCAGGTGCGAGACAATTCTCCAAACTCCAATCACTGCAGAATGCTGCCGCAAGGGTACTGTGTGGTCTCCCCAAACACCACCCTACATCAAAGGCCATTAGGGACCTACACTGGCTACCAGTTCGACGAAGAGTAGACTTCAAGGCCCTGTGTTTAGTACACAAAGCCTTTTATGGAGGAGGAGCAATTGATATTGGACTCCTCTTTCCTCGATACGTGCCAACGCGGGCACTCAGGTCATGCAACTTAGGGTTGGCATGCCTCCCCAGGACGAAAAGAGTCAGATGGGGAGGAAAGGGTTTCTCATTCCAAGCCGCTAAGCTTTGGAACTCCCTTCCTATCCAGATGCGACAGCAATCCAACAGGATTCTGTTTAGGAAGGCTTTAAAAACCTGGCTATTTGATAAATCCTAGAATGGTATGGCCTTCCCACCCCTTTCACGCCCCAGCGCCAAGACGCCTCGGCAATAGTGCGCTTAACAAATAATTCAGTCAGTCATATGCAAATCAGTCTTGACCCTGTGCCTCATGGGAACAGTCACACCCGAACTGCCAAGCCATGTCTTCCCTGGACTGGAAACAAGCATCCTGGGACCAGTTTCGGGTTAACACCCCTCATCAGCCAGGCTAGCTTGAATCCAGTGGCAAAGTGAGCAAGGGACCCACGCCTGGGAATACCCTGCCAACTTAGGGCGACAAAGCAAACACAAAGAGATGATGGACTGAGCGCTGAAACTTTTCAGACGCTCACCCCCAGTCTCAGATCTAGGTTGAATCCATCATTGTTCTTTAGTTCACTTCGCCACCCCAGTTCAGACCCAGCTATATGCAAAACAGTCTTGATCCTGCGCCTCATGCGAAGAGTCCAGCCCGATCTGCCAAGCCAGGTCTACCCTGGACCGGAAACAAGCATCCTGGGACCGGACCGGTTGGAATGTTCCTGTGTGGGGGAGCGCTTATGGGGAGGTGAGGGAGTATGTGTCTTCCCAAATGATTTCAAGGTTCATGGTTTATATATTCTCATTGGTATGTCTTTTTTACACCCCCTTGGGGGGGCGGTGGGGCTTGCAGACTTCACCCATACTTTAAATATGTTGTATCCTCATTATAAATGAGATTTAGAACACATTCTGTCTGTGATATTTCTTGAGAGCCCAGTTCGTGGACTGACAAAATTCCAGGTGGATGCACTTTCTCATAGTTATGTGTTTAGAACCACACTGTCTGCATCTGTGGTCCGGTTCCTCACCCAGTCCTGTTAGCACATTACAGGTCGCACCACTGTGGGTCCTGTCATATCTGGACAGTGTCTGCGCCCTGCTCAGTGGTCCCCGTGTGACCCAGACCTGCTGCTGGGATGATCCAGCAGCACTTTCTGCAGTAGTTGGCAAAGTCAGGGGACTGCACAAATCAGCAGCAGATTTAGGATCTTGGCCTGTGGCATCCTTGCCCTACAGCAGCCCAGCACCTGCTCCAGACATGATTGCAACTGCTTACAGCAGTTCAGGTACTAGTGAGGCCTACCATTTCCTGAACTGCTGCAATGTGAGTGAAGCTTGTGGTGGGGCTATCTGTGCTTGATTGATTGATTGATGCATGTTGTAGGTGTGGATTTGCATGCAGCATTTCTACTATCTCTTCTGTACTTACCTGTGTTTGTTGCTCCGCAGCTGAATTTAGAGGTATGTGTCAGTGTGTACCAGTTACTGCTACAGCCTTTGCCAGCCTCTCCAGTATGTTTGCAATGGTGTTGTCGTATTGTAGCTATTTTGTGTGCACAAGGTCACTGTATCTCTGCAAGAAAGCTTGTGCTGTGCAGCCTTTATAACCCTGTGTGTGCGCTTAGGGTTAAGGAACGATGCATCACTATTGCTCTTGCTGTAATAATTGTGCATGAGTGAAGGGTGTACACCTTTTTTGGTTAACGAAATACATATGAAAAAATGTTTTCTTAAGGCAATAGCCAAAATGACTTGCTTTGTCAATGCTTGTATTTATTGAATTGTATAGTCTGACCAATGTTGATTTCAACATTGTGTGATATGCCTTCGACCAAAAAAGAGAACAAGAATTTCTGTTACCAGTGTTTGTAAAGTAACAAAGTTGAATTTTTATATTTTGCAGCAATTGTGACAGACGTGTTCCAGGGATCTATGCGGATATTTACTAAAAAGCTGCCACATCCTGATTTGGTGAGTTAACCAAACAGTCTGGTCTCCTGTGAAGCTTTCTGCTCTTACTCCGGCATATACCCTTTTCACTAGCAATATTTCTAGCTTCTAGGGCTGTGAAGTCTGCAGGGCCACAGCACACCACATCTCCAGAACCCCTCGCACTGTTTACCGCCTACCCACTCCCTTTAGAAATATATAGCGGCGGCTCCAGTCTACGCATTTGGTGGTCCTACATCAAACTGAGACACTTCTGGAAGGAGATTCTAAGTAGGTTTAATCTAATTGAGTACCCTTTACAAGACACTCCTCATGTAGTGTTACTGAGCCGCAGGTAGACGAGCGAAAAGCACAAATAAAGGACCAGTGTGACTGGTGAATCATTCCATAACAGCTGCCAAGCAGTCATTTACAGCAGATTGGAAGAAACCGGATCCCCCAATGCTAAATAGACGATATGCCAAGCATTGGATTACAATAGCTATGAAAAAAATAATGTATGATTTGAATGATCAGCAAAAATGCTTTAACGGATTTGCCAGTCTCAGATTGACCAGTTGCTTGGCATTGAAATCTGCTTGACCAGACTGCATGCACTGAAGACTCTTGACTTGGAACTGTTGATAATGATTACATGTTAATGTACAGAAGACACAGATATATACAGTAGGGTTAGGACAAGTGGGGCTCCCTCGCATGCAGCCACTGAGTGCCCATGTGTACGTTGGAGGGTGGGGGAGAGCCTTGAGGGGATGGAGTTATGCTAAAAATGAGCAGGAATAACCGGTGAAATATTTGGATGTTATGATATATTAGTGTTGGAGCAGCGTTCTCTTTGCTCAATACATGTTTTTAAGGGAAGAAATGTTTAGATGCAGTGTTGGGGTGTTCAGTAGCCTAGCATCTAGGAATGCCACAATGCTGTTTACTTCTGTGCATCCCACAGGACCCTGTGCCTGGCTGGGTCAAGGGAAGACATTCCCGTTTGCTGTTTCTACCTTTCGCTCTGTTTCAATCCTCTTTGCACTCTCAGCCTGCAGAGGAGAAGGAGCAGCTGCTCCTGAATGAAGAATACCAGGAAAAGACTCTGGAGTCCACTTTCATGTACCTGATGCTTGACCTGCCAACAGCGCCGCTCTACAAGGATGAGAAGGAGCAGCTCATTATCCCCCAGGTGCCACTCTTCAGCATCCTAGGCAAGTTCAACGGGATCACCGAAAAGGTACGCTAGGGACCCTGCAATACGTGTTTCCATTATGATCATTCCACATATTGGAGATATTTGCAAACATACCACACACATAGGAAAGGGGGAGCAGGCAGGGCATGAAATGGCTGCAGAATTGGGCGGAATGGACTTCAGATAGCCTGACTCGCATAAAAACCACAGGACTGAGTTAGAGCCTTAGTAAAGTACTCCATTTCCTAATTACTCATTAATTGTTTAATGATATGCTCAATTCTGTGACCAGAACTCCAAAGTATTTGCTTGTATAATTTACAGAAATGTTAGCTGTCTGCCAAATTATTGAATTACTGCATATCTATCCAGAGTTGAAACTGCTTTAAGAAGAGGAATTTCTGTTTGTAAGAGAGGACGCATGGGTTTCTTATGGTCCATTCTCTTTTTGCAGTTGTTTGTGGGAAGGTAACCAGACTCCCGAGCCTGACTGGGCATTTGTATCTGAACTGATAAAGTGTGTTTGTGGTGGGATAGCTGTCGGGAAAGGCCTGTCTCGAGTTGGAGACTAGGTGCATTGCAGGTGGCAAGATTTACTGCTTTGAAATAGTTGTATGGATAACTGTGTGTGTATATATAGTAGTGTTTAGAGGAAGTGGTAAAACTTGCATCTTGTTCTCAGAGCTTGCTGATAACATGTATAAGATTTTTATCAAGTGAGATGGCAGAAATATTTAGAAAGTTCTGCTTGGCCCATCAAAGAGAACTAAGCAAAGGGTGTATTTAGAGATGTCCAGCGTGTATCAGACCTTGAATTTAAGAAACCGTTAATGGGAAATTATCCTCTTCAAATGTATTCCCTTATCATAATCCATTTATAAAGATATTGTTCCAGGAGGATCTGGCAGGTTACTGCTTGTACTTTGGTTTCAGAAATCCTCGACTGGAAACTTTCTCACTTAATTTCTGCCAGCAGTTTTTTAAAGATGCGTCTAGTCATTAAAATGGTTGTCTCTTAATTAGCATTTCATTATTATAAATATTTGCATTCCACCATGACTTTCTTATACAATTACATTTGCAAATAGTTGTTGATTCGTTCAGTTATTCAACAGTGGTTTTTAATTCCTATTTTGTCTATTTATGGCTGCTTGAGTTTTCTATTGACTCGATCAACTATAAATCAGTGGTTGTTCTTTGGTACTGTGTTTTCACGGGAGTCGACTTGTGGTGATAATTTTCTTGTGTCTCTTTAGTCTGTCTCTAGTGCAATCCTTATCATTGTTTGTGGATTTATTAGTTTTGTGTATTTTTTCATGGATGGTTGTTGGTGGCTTGTTTTTTATTTTTAGGAGGGGCTTCTGTTCTGTGGCCCCGCAAACTGATGGTGTTTAATAGCGGTCTATTTTCCTTGAATACCATTGTTTTTCGTGCATCTGTGTTCCCTTTTTGGTCATTGCTGTCTCTTGTGTCATTTTATAAATGGCTGATTTTTGTTTATTAACCCCTTCCCTGCTCATGACGAGCTCAGCTCGTCATGCTGCGCGGGCGGGCTGTGCGCATGACGAGCTGAGCTCGTCACGTCCGCGATCGGAATGTCCAGCACCTGGGCGGAATTCTGATCACAGCGAAGGCGTTAATAGTTGTCGAGGGCCTTTATTTGTTTTTATTAATAGTTGACCGTGTCTCAAGTTTTAGTGTTTATCAGTGGTTCATCCTGTAACTTGTGACTTTTGTATCCAGGAGTATAAGACTTACAAGGAGAATTTTCTGAAGCGCTTTCAGCTCACCAAGTTACCTCCTTACCTCATCTTCTGCATTAAACGTTTCACCAAAAATAACTTCTTTGTGGAAAAGAACCCAACGATTGTCAACTTCCCCATCACGTGAGTACCTCACACCATTTTCAAGTTCTATAGCATGCAAATACCTCTTCCATGATTTTTCATCTCCATCATAAGGTCATCATGAGTGCCTCTCTCTGTCCTCTTCATCACAAGTTCTCAACTTCATAATGAGGACCTTCCACCTAATGAGGACCTTCCACCATTCTGAGGTCCTTTATTAATTTATTACACCTGCCATTCTCAGATGTTATTGTAATGAGTTACTAAGAGGTCAGCACTTTTTATAGTCCATTTATTTAACACACTTCAACCAACCGATCTTTGATGACTCTGAGGTCTTTAAATAAACATATATACAAAATAGTAGTATCATTTATTCTATTTTTATTTCTAATAATATTTATTTGGAGTTTTCTATACCCCTTGCAAGGCCTGAAGTACTTTATAAGTGGTACAGTTGCATAATTTATTTAGTGCCTTATTCTCCTAGCGAGGTCGTCAAATGCCCCCAACACTGTACTTTATTTTGTACTTGCACAGAAGGTTTTGTTCTGTTTCCTATTATTCACCAGGATACTCCATGCCCCTTTCTCTGTATCTGCCCTTGAAATCATGTCATCATCTTATAGTATGGAAGAAGAATCCAATTAGAAAAAAAAGAAAAAAGGTTTTTAGTGATGAGACTGATTTCTAGTTTCTGCCACCATTTTTATTAGGGTACTGGTTGGTTGTAGCCTCTCTAACCTCTTGTTTCTACTTGATCAATATCGGGGCAGGGCTTGTTTTGTTCATACGGTACACTTTCAGAGTATGAAGTGGATTTAAAATGACTGATTCCTTTAGTAGCTTCCCCTGGGTTGCGACAGCCTCCCCTACCTGTGCACTCCCTTCGTGCCCATCACATGGTGGAGATAGGACAGGAGCTGCATAGCTCCTTAGTCCTATATGGAAGCCATGTATGGGTCATGTAAACACCATATTCTTAAGTCTTCATCGACTGTCAAATAAGAGGCGGTACAAGCCTTTTATCTCTTGGTCTGGTGGCCTACAGAGTGGCCCACATGACACTGATGCTGGGCGCATCCTTGGATAAGTTTCTTGTTGGAATATGAAACGACTCCATGCCAGTGTTCTTAAGAGCTTTGCGTGGTCATCTTTCTGCACTCACGTAAGGGTCTACCGATGAGAGTACAACTTCCTTGTATTACTTGTTAGCAGAAGAATGAGAACCCTCACCCCTCCTTGCCCCCACTCAGAAACTTTCTGAAAAAGCAAACGATTGTGGGCTGCGACACTGACATGGACCGTCTTTGACCATCACCTTCTGAGATTAACTGGTTCCCTGACATTCCCTTTCAACTTTGACAGGGGAAGACTATCACAAATGGGAAATCAAGCTTTCATGTTTGAGGGGGTGCCACAGACTGCCCTGTTTGCAAACGTTGAGAATGGAAAATGCCCACTCTGCTTTCAGGAGGTTCTGCGTACTTTACGATTGATCAAACTGTGACATTCTGGAGTTTTTCCGGAATTCTTACACACTGGTTGAAAGGAAATTACATACCTGGGAAGTGGCGAGGGTGCTTATTAATGTTTGTAGAGGGGGTTAAGAAGTTCACTTGCTCTCCGCAATAAAAATTGGGAGGCTGAATTTTCAATCTGACTATTATAAATATGATTTATCAAACCAGTTTCAAATCTTATTATATTTCTCATGTGTACTTGGTCTGCTCATTTGTACTGGTCAGATTTATGTTTCTTGAAAACTGTGCTGCAAAGTCACCAGAGCTTTCCTCGATCTGCATGGCTGAGCTACAACAAAAAGGGTTTCATGCTAATCTTGTTTGTGAAGTCCTTCAAAGCACGCACCGACAAAAGTTCCAGTAATGATTTAACATTCTTAATTTCCTACTTTCCTTGCTTGCCCAGTAACATTCCACACAGAAATTGATGATGTCTTCAGACTAGTGGTAGGAGCTCCTGGTGAAATAATAGCTATTGGTCAATCAGTGCCCACTAAAAAAGACCTTTTAGACCAACAACCAGATTAATAGTTTAAAGACTGTAGTAGAAATTGCAAATAGTAGCAGCACCATTCCCAAGTACCACTCATACAGGTCTTCACTCTCATCATCTTGTATCACTTGCTGCAACTTCTCCGTCCACAAGTATCACTCCACAGTCCTCTATTTACCTGTGAGCTTCATT
The DNA here is from genome assembly GCA_963921515.1 of Calotriton arnoldi. NCBI lineage: Eukaryota > Metazoa > Chordata > Amphibia > Caudata > Salamandridae > Calotriton > Calotriton arnoldi. The sequence goes on from CAWUFW010001356.1 coordinate 230,307, forward strand.
TTCAAACTTGTGTGCTTCTGCTCTTAAATTAGTACCTCTCACATCTTCCTTCATTTTACTGGCTAGAGAACTATTTGCAATTAACAAATCTTCCTTTTGTGACCTTCAGCCAAAAAGTGTAATTAGTTCTCACATGTGTCTCTGTATATCCTTAGTGCGGGGTGTGGCCAAGGGAAATGTGTCTGGCTGAACTCACTCGAATGTGTCCTGAAGCAAGCTGTGTATACTATTAGAGGAAATGTAAAGGGCTCGGTTCAATTGGTCTGCTGCATCCACCAGTCTGGTTGTCTTCTAATGCCTTTTTAATGTCTTCCTTATCTCTTATTTCTGCTGTAGGAATGTGGATCTGCGAGAATACCTGTCAGACGAGGCACAAGCTGTGCACAAGCACACCACATACGATCTGATTGCCAACATAGTGCACGATGGGAAACCCAATGAAGGAGCCTACCGCATACATGTGCTGCATCACGTATGTACTTGTCTTGAGCATAAGGAAGCTTCCAGGCCATGTCTTAGTTATGTCTCCAGAGTCAGAATGGTGCTTTTCAATATATCGTCTTTGCGTTAAGGCACTAGGTGTACCACATGCAAGTCCTCTCTTGCAAGACCTGCACCTTGTGCATTAGGCATTTGCTGGGAGAGGTGACTATTTGTGTAGAACCATGGAAGTTGAGGGATAGATTATTGGTACAAAAGTGAACGCTGCTGCAGCAGAAGACGGCATGTACCTTTCTTATTATTTAAACAAAAACAAGAGAGGGAGTGAAGAGGTTCAGTAAGTTGTGGACTCGCCCTCCTCTGTAAATCATGAAAAACAAAGAAAGTCCACACTCTACTTGTAGAATAATAGTATCCTTCCTAGACCAGTTCTATAGTGTGTTTATAGAAAACTGTTCATTTTCCTAAAGATGTATAGGAAAACACAATGTTTTGTTAAAGTAACCCTCACCCACCAAAAGGTCCCTTGGTGGCATGCTTCATCATCGGGTTCTTCCCGCCCACTGCGGGACGGGGCGTGCTGCGACCGACGAAGACGTGGGAGCACTTATTAGTGAGGTGATACTATGTGTGATGTGAGAGTGAAAGGGTCAGAGTATAGTAAGATTTAAAAAATACCTGGCTGTGTGGAAACTAAAATTGAATACTCCCTATAGCTGGTATTAGTAAAAAGGGGGAGTGGAGGATGTATGCTATAATGAGCTACTACCTCCCTGGTCTACATGTTTCGAATGTGTTTTCCTATACACTTTTAGGAAAACCAAAAGTTTTCTATAAACACACTATAGAACTGGTCTAGGAAGGATACTATTATTCTACAAGTAGAGTGTGGACTTTCTTTGTACCTCTCTTATTGCCTGATCTTTTAATGGTAATACTGTTGACTCGGGATACTTGACTATACCATACCTTATGAAGCTGGTAAGCATGAAGAAGTATGGAAACTAATCCTACCTTACTTTGGATATGTATGTAACCTGGTCTCCCTCATCCTTCTATCAGACCTGCTTTGAGAAGCCATTGTTGAGTAGTTATGCAAACCGAATACCCACACCCAAAAAGGTTACTCCTGCTGAGAGTTCAGTGATTGAGTTATCAAGCAGGTAGAGCTCCCCCAGCACTATAGGTGAGTTCCTCGTAAAGGCGCCATTGATTGGTATGGAATGCCAAATAACCTCCTCTCATCCATTGCTGTAATCTCTGCAGATCAGTGTAGGTGCCCAGTGATGCGTAATGCTTGCATTGCTATAGGAAGGACCCTTTGCCTCTTCCTGTACATTTTAATTTATTTCTGTAACAACTGTGCCTCGTTTTCAGTGCTACTCATTGCCCTGTAATCCAAATGGAAAACACTTGCTCTGAATTTGTTTCTCACTGATGCCTCCTACCACGATACCACGACCCCACTCCTTTGCAGCTTATTCGGTGGTACCACAAATGATGGCAGCCGCTCATCTGTTCTCTTTTTTTTATAGGGGACAGGCAAGTGGTATGAACTTCAGGACCTGCAGGTGACTGACATCCTGCCGCAGATGATCACACTGTCAGAAGCATACATACAGGTGATGTCCCAGAGACAGATATGGATGTTCTACTGCTTTTTAGGTCTCGCCTAGCGTTGCTGCGCACATGCGTAGCTTGCTCGGCGAGATTTATTGTGAAGGAGGACTTTGAGAAGAGGGCTTGAAGCCCCGCCCCTCATTTTCATTGGAAGGCGTCATCGTTTATGGTAAACGGTGGCTTTCCATTGAAAATGAGGCTTCTTTGTTACCGCCCTTTCGCCTTTTGGTCCGGCCCATCCGGACTGGCTCGTCTGCTTTGCGGCTGTTGCAAAGCAATTTCTTATCTTTAGGAGGCGTGTTAGATAAACAAGCCGTGAGAGCCAGTCTGGATGGGCCGTCTCAAAAGGAGACGGGGCGCTGCGTGTTTATTTTTGCATCGCGCTTTCACTTTAAAGTGAAAGCGCGATGCAAAAATAAACAGCGGCTGCCTCTCGAGCGCTTGTTGTTTCTATCCCTCTCTTTTGGGTTCTCCTCTTGCCCCACTTCCTAACCTTTCTCTGTGCTTTCTCCCCGTCTGCATGCCTTTCAGTATTAGCCATGCTCCTCTTCTGCCCTTTCCGGTCCGTCTTCTGGTCTGTGTTTTCCCTGTCTGGTGGTCCTTTTCCCTGCCTGTCTCCTTGCCGCTATCCTGTCTTTGTCTGGCTGTTGACTGTGCCTGCTGTCTGTTGTCTCTTTGTACAACACACTGCCTGCTGCTTCACCTGTCCCCCTGTCTACTGTTATGCATCTGCCTGCCACTATCCATCTGTTGCCTTTCCTGTCACTGCCTCCCTCCGTGCGCTTTTCTGCTCTTCCTGTCTATTGTCTCCTTTTCACGTCCATTTGTCTCCCTCTCTGCTTCTGTCGCTCTCCTATTGTTTCTTTTCAAGGCTGTTGATTGCCTGGCGTGGATTTCTCCTTAACTCGCTCTATTCATGATGCTAGTATTCCCATACCTCATTTTACTGTTTGACTGTATCTCCCTATCTTTCACTACTCGCGCTGTCGGCCCAATTCCTTTCTTTCGATCTCTGCCCTCCCCTCATCCCAACCCTGTCTTATCGTGTGGCTGTCGGTGATCTGATGCCTGCCTCTCTGCTCCACTGTCTTATCCTCTGGCTGCCTATAGTGGATGTCTCTCCTCTACCCGCACCCCCTCCCTCACCTGTTAGTCCGCCAGGCCTGCTGTTGGTATGCTGTGCTCTTCTCTCTCCCAGGGCTCCCTGGGATTAGCTTATGCAGCTCTCCCCCCTGTATTAACATAGTTTTCTCCCCTTGTACTGTGCCTCCTTTCCCTACACAGATCTCATAATTTACTTTTATCAGTCGATCCCCTTCTCGCACCCTTTCACCGTCTTCCTCTCCCACGGTCTCCCTATTAACATCCATTTCTACCTCGCCTCCATTAATGTGTGCCTCTCTTCTCACCACTCTGCTCGATCCACCTATTCCCCGGTCTCAACCACTCCCTCGGGTCACAGCGCACCCTCTAGTGTTCCTTCCCTCGTCCTCTCCTCTGCTGAACCTCAAGCCTCCAGAGGGAACCGAGTCCTCTCCTTCATTCTCGCCCCTCGTCTCGGCCTCCCTCTCTTTGATGTTACTGTCCCTCTTCTTATGTTGCCGTCCCGACACGCTCGTAGAGTAAGGTACGCTGATGGCACACCACTGCTGACACGCCGCTGCTGACACGCCGCTGCTGACACGCCGCTGCTGACACGCCGCTGCTGACACGCCGCTGCTGGGACGCCGCTGCTGGCACGCCGCTGCTGGCACGCCGCTGCTGACTCACCGCTGCTGGCACACCGCTGCTGACACACCACTGCTGACAACCCACTGCTGTGCACTTCACTGCTGACACACCACTGCTAACACACCACTGCTGTGCACTTCACTGCTGACGCACCACTGCTGACACGCACAGCTGACACACCACTGCTGTGCACTTCATTTATTTTGAAAGAGTTAGCTTGAAAAACATTTCCAGAAAGCCTAGTTAGCAATGGGCAAAGATTGGAATCAGCATGTTGAAGGTTTTTTTTTTCCTTTCATGAATAAGTTGTTAATAAAATAATGAATCAGAGGGCCTGTGGATTTAAACAAATCTATGGCTACAGTTTTCTCCGCATAGTTATGAATTCACTGCATGTACCACATAATTTGCTAATTTAACAAAAAACGTTGTTGGATGAAAAGAAGACTTCCAGTGAATTTGCTCCAAAATTTCGATAACCTTGCTGCGTGATTTAATTCTGCACATCGCATAATCCTAGTAGCTCTGACAATGGTAAAGGTCTGCAGTAAAAAATACATTTGACCCAATAATTAACACTTAATACTGACAACAAGTGCACTAAAAAAACACCATAAATTCACGCATTTATTGCTATATAAAAAGTGACACTGTTTACTGCCTCACAAGTGGCATCTTACTATGATTTTGCACAGGAAAACCTAATTTTGTCAGGAGGTAAACCTAATTTTGTCCGGAGGTCTCTTCAATATGAATTTATCTTATCGCACAAATCTATCCCCTTATATCCTAGTTTAGCCTAAATTACTTTTTATGACCAATGCACTATAGCACAGACTGCGCATGTTGTTGCATGCCATGTAATATGCTATTTATTACGATTGCTGGGGTGGAGGGGTGGCCTCGAGCCGCCTCTATTGAGGCTCTCTCCGCTCTCAACAAGGGTAATAAATAGCACGTTACACTCTGCACATCCGCATATATATTATACGAAGAGTAGTTTCAAACCCCTTATTTCACTGAGGTGACGTCAGGACACTAGTACAAATGCAATGCAATAGATTTTGCAATTACAACAAAGTGAGCTATTTCCATTTTGCATTACACCATTTAATTAATGCTTCAGTAGGGAGAAAAAAATAACATTTACAATGTCAATAGCTCAAAACAATGTCATTGGGAGACCTATTGCATTTTAAATGCTTGTTATATACTTGTTTCTGCCCCCTGTCCTTCTCCCAAATACTTGTGCCGGTTTTCATTATAAAATTTAGGCACTCTTGGAGCCCATTTCAAACTTCACAAATGATTCAGGATATAATTATTTATTTTATTTTTACTTTCCAGATTTGGAAGAGACGAGAAGATAATGAAACCAACCAGCAAGGGGCATGAGCACAACCATTGACTTGATGAGACAGTCCTCTCAAAGGCCCTCTACTGGGTCCGAGTTTTATATGGTTAACTTTGGCTACAACCCTATCGGCGTATTCTTCACCCACCTAAAAGCCTTCCTTGGTCAACAGTGTGAAATATGGTTGACCGAGAAGAACGCTACACAGGACATGCCACAAATTACCTGTTCCTCCTCTCTGAAGTTCTGGAACTGAGCTTTTTCTCTCTACGGTGACATCCTTGTTCCTAACAACGTTTTCAAGTTTCTGTTTAACCCAAGGCTGAGATGTTTCCTCATCCCGAAATTGCAATCTGGCATACCGGGAACAATGACCTAGATAAAATCCCAGGCCGCTCTATCGAGTTGAGATTCCACAGCCCCAACAGGTTAAATGTTTTTGAAATGTACAATCTACACCACTTGGAAATATCACATCTGTCACCATGCTGAGAATTCTGTGTACAAACAGTTTAGCCTCACTCTACCACCAAGTTGAGCTTTTCTTCATTTACAGTTCTTCTCCAGCAAGTGTGAGCTGACATTTTGGCACCAGACTATTCTTTGCCGCCTCGCACAGACAGTCTTCTTGTCATGTTGTGTTTGACATCCCACCAACTTGAGCTGTCTCTAGTCACTTAGTTGCCTTTTAGTCAGACCTGGCATTTGTCGGGCTTCAAAGAAAGCCTGAAAGAAGCATTTTCTGCTGCACAGGTAGGGAAACTAAGAGGAAGGCTCCACTTTCCTTTTCCGGTGTATCATTTGTGCCCGTGAGTTTTCCACTTTTCTCTGGCACCAACCGCAATGTGAGATTCACAATTAACAGCTGAATTTGAATATTAACAGGAGATGCTTGTTGTGAAGATAGTAAATATTTTTTTTTACAGTTAATACCTTTTTTAAAGTGTATTTACCTTTTGTTTTGTAACTTTTTGTAAAATCAGAACGACTCCTTTTGAATACGGCAGGGTGTTGTGTGTTTGTGAGTTGAATTGATCTTTGAGTGGGTGATTTCGCGATTGGTGTCTGATACTTGTCACCCGTGTGTGTGTGTGTGTGTGTGTGTGTGTGTGTGTGTGTGTACGTACGTGTGTGTGTGTTCCTCTCTGTGTGTATGTGGAGTTCATGTCTGTGGCGTGTATGGTTTTCGTAAAACTGTTGTCAACCTATAAAATCCAAGTGAGGGCACAGACGAGTGCTGATTATAAGCAGATGCATTTTTATTTTGGTAATTTTAAAAGGGTTAATGAGAAGTAATTGACCGATATGCTTACTACCCTTTTGCTTCTCGGGGATGGTTGAAAAAAAGAACATTTCCAAACAGGTTTATCACATAATGCAAAGTGGTCCTCTTAGGGCAGAAGAACCTATATGAAAATAACAGAATCATTTGAAGGCAGAGAAGAGTGTTGGTGAGTATGGTACAATGCAAAAACAAAAATCATATTGTCATCTCACTCAGTTTTTCCAATTTTAAAGCTGAATTTCTCACTTGCCTAATTAGCCGGGATTATGATTTTTTTAATAATGTTAATGTTGAAAGCATTTAGTAACTATTCATTATTCTTTTTTTGTTTGTTCACTGACTACCTACAGCAGGTCTGCAGGCTGCGTTTATTTTTAAACAGTGTCTCAACTCCTGCACCAGGCAAAAAACACTTAAAATGTCATTACAAGCAATTCGGTTGCAATTAAAATTTTGAAGCAGATATTAGGAAGGGGATAGTTTCAGCCATGCCGATTTTCAGTTTTCTGATTCAGGCGCTCGAATGGTGAATCTCGATCAGTTCTTCTTCATCCTCCAAGGAAGTAAGCGCTGTTACCCCCACACATGAAACTTGCAGTGGTTCACAGCCTGAAATGTGACAAAAATGGTTGAGGGACTTATACTGGTCGAAGAGATTGATCGGGCAAGTTCAGGGATCAGGAAGAGTTAAGAATTTCCTAGTGTTTCCTCACCAAGTGCAAAAGCTCCCACACAAAGACACACTGACCATCCCCACTAGGCCCACAGACCATGCCTCCCCGATGCTCCCTGCCTCCATGGAAGACAGGCTCAGCAGGCCACAGACCTCCTCAGGTGGGTTCTTTTCATGGGTAACTCGTACTTCTGTATGCATACATTCTGTCCCAAGAGCATATTCTCACAGCCAGCCTCCGCCTGGCCCACAGGTTTTCCAGGCACACAGGCTGCTCCAAGCCTGCAGAATCTAAAGCCACTCATATTCCCCTACAGATTCTCTGAACTTGTACGGTAGGACTTCCCTAAGAAGAATGGCTTCCAGAAGATTTCTGGGTTAGAAGCTTCTTTTTCTCGCCATGCCACTGCTTACCTTGCACTCGGTGGCGTGGGCCATGCTCAGGCACCAGTATGCTGGTCCAAGGTCACAGCCTTGCAGTCCTGCCTGGACGTGTTCCACTGTGGCACAGGCCCCGATCTCCTGAAGAGTAAAACCCAGAAAAGATCACCAATTTGCCCCTTTCACAACCAGACTATTCACTAGGGTTTGCCCTTAGAGGTGTGATGACTAGTGACTTTTAATATCTGGTGGGGTCGCGACCATCAGACTGCTCAGCTGGGCTTTCAGAGGCATCAGCCTGACATGTGCCTGACTGTCTTGGCCCAACTGGCCTCTCTGAATCTCATGATGTCTTTGTTGGCCAGTCTGCAGCGTAGAGTGAAGAGTAAAAGTTGAAGTACATATACTACGGAGCTATAGCTGGTAATCTAGCTAAGACATGCAGTAGTCCACAGGGTACCCAAATGCATGGAATAGCCCAATAGGCAGTGACAAACACATAGTACCCTGGTGAAGATTGAAGCGGTTCATGGGGGATGGAGGAGGCCCAGATATATGCAAGTCACACAGACAGTATCCGTATGGTATGCAAAAGGGGTCCAGGCTTGGGTTCGACAGCAGGACAAACACCAAGGCAAACTGACCACAAATAGCATAAAAGTGGTACACATGATTGTGGAGGGATAATTCAAAAGTGGACTCATGCAATGATCATATCAGTAATCGCATAAAAGAAGGACCGACGTGCTAAGTGAGGCAATTGACATGCGATAACCAGATGCAATCATCAGAAGCCATAACAGAAATGGTATGCAGAATGGTGCCCAGGTGTTGGTCGGATATATGGGCTAAAGTAACCCCTGCCAATGCAACACAGTCCAAATCAGCAAACCCGTTTCCTCCCACGCCTGTGAAGAGCCCTAAAGTTGGTAGACCACAGCAGCCACCAAGGCAGCAGACCCAGTGAGGGAAGCAATCCCCACTAGCATCTTTTAAGAGGCCCGAAGTAGGTAGACCACTAGGGTTATGTGACTACACAGACTTACCATGGTTCTCCAAATGCTGCAAAAATGGAAACCCAATAAAGATCCTTTCGTTGTAAAGGAAATGGTTATTCACAGAGAGGGACGCCTGGCAAAATTATCATAGCAATCTAGGCAGCACGATTCAGAATAAATTCTCTTCTGCACCGTTTAGGGCCCCCGAGGTCATGTGAGCACACTTACTACTCAGAAACCTTGCATAGCTCCCAAAATGTTGACCCACTTATAGGTAACTCGACCTCGGGCTGAACGTAGGAATGAGGATGAATTTCAACTGTGCCAGTCTTCGACACGTATCTTATTAATGCTGACATATCCCTATCATAAATGCATCGCATGTGCGCCCGTTTAGGAGCATGGACTAGCTAGAAGTATAGCAAAACTAGATAAAATAACCATTATTTTTGTGTTTTATTCATGCTTTGGTGGCAGCCCTAGGTTTGTGTCTGTAAGTTACTCCAGTGTTTCCAGTTTTAGTAATGGAAAAGAAAGACTGTCGTACCTGGCAGGGGGTCTTGTGGTCCCACTGTTTACCAAGAAAAGCAAAGAGTTCCTGTTGGTGGTGCTCTATGAACTGCTGACACTGAAAATAAATAAAAAGCCGTAGAAAAACATGACTGACTTCAAAGGTGATGCGTACATAACACCTGCTGGGAGGGAACTAAAACAGACACTGCGGGGGCGAACCCAGTTGCTATTTTTCCACTGACACCTGCTGCCCACAGCTGGAAGCAAAGCTAAATAAAACACTGCACCTGCGGAGGGCTAATGAAGCACTACTTTAGCAGTGACACCTGCTACCCACTGCTGGGATTGACTCGGTGTTCCTCATACAGTGACACCTGTTGGCCAGGAATAAGACTACAGGTTGACTAACACCACGGCTGAGGAGAAACAGTCGGAACAATGCGGGCAGAGCCACGCGTGTCCCAACACCGCAAGCGCTACCACGCATGCCTGAACCATGATATGCATGATTAAGGCATTGTGCGGTCTAGGTCTAGCTGCTGGAAAGGGCAGAAGCAGGAAGGATCAGGAGAGGATGCAGTGAGGTAAATGGGGCTGGGGCCGGGTTTCGGGGTGGGTAGTTTTCAGGGCTGGGGAAGTTTTTAGGGCTGGGGGGTGAAGGTAGTTTTTAGGGCTCAGGGGGAGCCGGGGTAGGTTTTATGGCTCGGGGGGGGGTAGTGTTTAGGGCTTGGGGAAGCTTTTAGTCTGGGGGTGTTGGGGTAGCTTTTAGGGTTTAGGAGGAGGGCGGGGTAGTTTTTAGGGCTTGGAAGGGTCGAGTAATTTTTAGGGTCAGGGTAGTTTTTAGGGCTCGGGGGTTGGGGTAGTTTTTAGGGCTCGGGGGGGGTCGGGCATGTGTTTAGGGCTTGGGGGGTCGGGGAAGCTTTTAGGGCTTAAGGGGGGGGTGTGGGTAGTTTTTAGGGCTTGGGGGTGTGGGTAGTTTTTTTGGGCTTAGGGGGAGGGCGGGTCGTTTTTAGGGCTTGGGGGGCAGGGAAGTTTTTAGTGCTCGGGGTGGTTGGTTTTCAGGAGGGAGGGGGTAGTTTTAGGTCTCAGGACAAGGGGCAGGGGTTGGGGGGGGTAACACTTAACTGATAAGTCTTAACCATGGATATGGTTTTGCCATGCATGCCTTTACAACGCATATTTCGTTCTAAAGGCATATGCGTGGTTAAGACTTGGGTGGTTAAGACCGCGTGGAACCAGCATGCGTGGTCATTGCATGTGCGGTTCCGTCACGCAACCCGGCTGCGGAATAAGAGCCACTTACTGCTGGTCATAACCGGTAGTGCTACTGAAGTAGCAGTAACCTGCTTTTTAGTGGCAAGATGTCATAATGTGTGAACTTTCCGTTTTATAAATACATGCTATGTTATGAAGGGGAATGTGCAAGAACATCTGAGGCACCTCCTGACCAAGGCTGCTTGTGGGGCTTTTGGCAGGGGAGACCATTATGCTTACAGTGACACCTGCTGGCCAGGCTTCAGGGCAGATGACAAGTGCACACAAGGAGGTCATGGTGTAAGGGTGGACACGCACCTCGTGCCAGTCCAAATTGTGGCTGATGCAGGCTTTGGTGAGGGCTTGTTCCATTTCCAGCCCTGTGATATTTTGTTGGAATGACGATTTCAGAAGAGCAGTGACAGCCAGGCAGGTTTCACATCTGAGATCCCTTCCATGCACTGGAATCAAATGAACGTCTGGGAAAGACAAAATACACCAATGTGAACCAAGGACACGCCCTGCACACGAAGACTACACCTGGAAACAAACATGTTCCTCCGGCGGCCTATCTGCTAGGAAGAATTCTTTACATATGTGCTCAGTTTGGTAGCGTATTTATTCTTGCAATGGGAGTAAAATCCAATGTTTTACAGGCATTCTTATCACAGTTCACTCTTTACTGTTGAATAAAAATCCAGATTGCACAATATTTGACCAAACCCAGAGCAGGTTAATTCAAGCATTGTGCCTACCAGGAAGCATTGAATCTTGAACAAGCTCTGCAAATCCAAAAGGTCTTGCCTCTATAGTGCAAGTGCCAAACTTTTATGTATGCCAATATTGTATTTATGGTTTAAATCTTTTTATTGATATTTTGAAGCATACCAAGCGAATACAGCAGCTGCTATGAGTCATTGAGGCATACAAACATCTGAGATAGAGACTGACTACATGCCTTGCTACGACTGGTACATAAACAACCCAACAAGGGGAAAAAGGATGACCAAAGAAAAGAAAAACCCCACAAGAGAACCCCCCCCCCAACTCCACCCTCCCCAACCCCACTCACCCATATGCGATGTCTGCACCCGTGTGTGTGTGTGTGTAAATACGATCATTTCTCGATGGGTCGCTCCGAGTCGGGGACCTCCGAGAGGCGTAGCAGTCAGGTATTTGGGGCATATTAACTCATGAAATTCCTGTGACAGCAGCGACACATAATGATTCCAGACCTGGAATTCGTCCCCCTTCCCTGCTAAGGTCATGGAAATGTTCTCCATACCTAAAATGTGCCATAGTCTGTGCAGCCAGTTGGTGTGAGTTGGGATATTAGCGGTGCCCCAATGGGCCAGTATGGCTTGGGCTGCCGCTCCCAGCGCCATGCTGGGAGCTGCGTGTCCAAGTATTTATCTCATCAATAACCTGCGTCCAATATTTCTGAATCTGCGGACAGTCCCAAAGAATGTGGATCAGAGTCCCCTTGTTACCGCAACCCCGCCAGCAGCTGTCACTGTGTAGGCTTGATTTTGTTCAATCGGACTGGTGTGTAATACCAGTGTGCCGTGATCTTAGTGAATGTCTCAGTAAGGGCCATACTACGTGCAGTGTGGCGAGCCCTGTAGGCGATGCCCTCCCATTCCTTTGCGCTCCGGGATCTCCCAAGTTCTTCCTCCCAAAGCGCCCTCCCAGCGTGGAAAGTGTGAGTCTGTGTTTGAAGCAGGAGCAAGTATAACTCCGATAGCATGCCTTTGTCAGACGATTTGGCCAAGAGCCATCTCTCATACCGGGTCAAATGACGCTGATGTGCTTTGGCATGGTTGGAAGGATGCAGTATCCAATGCCGCAATTGAAGATAATGAAATCGTTCTGTTTCGGGAAGCCCAAAGTCCTCCCGCAGTTGGGGGAAAGAGAGAAGGCCCTCAGAGTCAAAGAAGTGGCCCATGGAGCGGCATTCCGATGCCCTCCATGTTGTGAAATCCGCTGCTGTAGTTCCCGGAGTGAAGTCCTGGTTCTCGAACAGGGGGGTCAACGGGGACGGGAATGTGGTCAGACCCATTCTGGTGCTAACACTGTCCCAGACTGACATTGTTGTACGGGTTATTGGGGACACGTACATACTCCGCAGCCTGTGTGCTTTGGGGAGAAATGGGATCTTCCAGAGAGCCGTACCCGCCACTGCCCTGTCTTGGAAGAGCCAGTGCTTCTTTGACTCGGGGCGGCTCCATTCCACCAGGTAGCGTAGTTGTGCCGCCTTAAAATAGAGTTGCAGGTCTGGAATTCCCAGCCCTCCGGCCCGGGAAGGGAGATAGCTCAAGGAACGCTTCATATGTGGCTTCCGTCCCTGCCAAATGAACTGCGCCAGTTCTGATTGGAGTTTGTGCGATCGTACCCTGTGGGGGAAAGAGGGGTATGGTCTGGAAAAGATACAGTATCTTGGGGAGGGCCGTCATCTTGCAGGCCGCAATACGTCCCAGCCAAGAGATTCGGAGATGTTTCCACCTCCCAAGGTCGTTTCGTATTTGCTGGAGAAGCGCCCTGTAATTACTGTCTATCGTCGTTTGGATTGTGCTGGCTAGTTGAACCCCCAGATATGGAATAGTCTCTGGGGCCCACTGCACCGGGAATTGAGCCGCGAGGAGGTCCACTGTGCCCTGAGGCATCGAGAGCTTGAGTGCTTGGGATTTACTAATATTGATTTGAAACCCCGAGACTGCCCCGAAGGCCTTCAGGAAGTGGTCGGGTTCGCCAAGGATGCCAGGTCGTTGCAAGCATAGAGACTGATGGAATGCCTTTCTCCACCGAATGGGACGCTGACAATGTCGGGATGGTCTCGGATCCTCTGGGCCATGGGCTCCATATACAAAGCAAATAATGGGGGCGAAAGCGGGCAGCCCTGGCATGTGCCTCTGTGGATGGAGAAGGGGGAGGAGGTGAAACCATTAATCCCAATATTGTATTTAAAGTGTTGTTTAAAAAAAAGTTACAGAAAAAAGTTTCAAAATACTGGAGGAAAAGCAAACACGTATCTTATGGTATCTCAAAACTGTACATTGAATTCAATGTTCTCATTTTTTATAAAGGGCATGGTTTATTTTTCAAGTACTTTTCACTCTGGAAACTCTGAACCTAATTTAAAAAGAATAAGGAAGTGTGAGAATGTAAAGGGAAATGCTTTCAAAGGCCTATTTTTACTTTCCACAGTATTCTGCCATTTGATCCTCTGTAGTAGCCAAGGGAGCAGATTAATTGGCCTCCAAGAGAAAAGCCTAAGAGTTCACAAGAGCCTTTGTGTCCAAAAGATATTGCTTTCATGCATTATGTGGAATGCAGAAAATAAAGCGAAAAGCAACGGTTAAAGTCTGCTCTTCCATACACTAGCAAAAAGATGTCTGTTATATTGCTTTTTCAGAGAAGCTGAACGGGATGGGGAGAAACACAGTGAGGGGGTGGGTATTTAAGTGAGGAAGCAGCACATGAGGGAGAGCTAGAAAACACATGCACTCGCTTGGAGTGCTGAGTGAAAAAAATGTAGTTACCTAACTATGAGCAGTGGAAGGATACAAGTCAGCCAATCAAAGGGATCATAAGGTGGCTATACTCCAATTGGGGGAGAAACACATGAAGAGGAAGGCAAGACAGTGAATAAGAAGCAAGCAAATCAAAGTGACAAAGCCAACTGATGGTAAGCAGTGGGTGGGGAGTGTGCCCCACTGCAAGCTCGCATTAGGTATTTCTCATCAAGGCAGCTTGCACTGTCTGGTAGGGGAGTCCTAAAATACACGAGTTGCGGTACACACAAGGCTGCTCCAGAAGTTAGACTTCCCACCTTATTTCCATTCCAACTACTAGTGATGAGAATGGTGTAAAGGTGATTAGAAGAGCTTAAAATGTGTGAGAACTAGCACAATTGTCTGAATACATGCTGTGTCTGGGAAGATTGCTATTCTAGCTTCAACCCTAGGATTAGGAAATATTCCACTGGTTTATGCAAATTAGTCTAGTATTTCTTGGATGTGCAGATGTTATATTGAAGAAGGCAATGAATGGGTTGCATGGTCGTATAGAACATTGGCACCCATTGCTTCCTCCTTATTAGATGTGCACACAGACATAGTTGAGTCTCGAAATATTCTGTGAGTAGGAGGATTTGCTCCTGACCTATTCCTGAATTTTCATCAGTAGATTACGCTTTTCCATTGGAAGGAAAGCTTGCTGAATTGGGGCCCAATATCTCGGACTCCTTTGCTCCTCTTCTTTATATTTGAATAATCCATTAAGCAAGTAGAGTCAAGAGAATAGTTTGTGAGTGAAAAGATGTTAGATTATTAGTGTCTTCACACTCACATTGGAGGGGAAATGGATCGGTGGAGGCAGAGCACACAACACCCCTTAACGTGTAGGAGGGGCCAATGCACCCCCATTATTACTTTTTTCCTCCCGACAAGGGAACGGGGGCTTCTATTTTCCTTGCTTGCATTAGAGTCCAGGGCACTGTTGCAACACCTGTTTTCTCAGAGTTGGCTGCATTGCTGGATTGAACTCTGTTTTAATTATGTAATGACTCCAAATTGCGAAAAACCAAACTGCTATTGCAATTAAAGCAGTGGTAGGTCCCTACTTCCTAGCCTGTGCTGCAGGCTTTTGTGTGCCATGTCCCGAGTGGATACTTAAATAGAAATGTGTTTTCTCCTGAAGTTGAACTTTCATACTACCATCATGATAACAAAACCTACCACTTTGTATTAGGAACTTTCTGAAATAAGATGCACCGAATGTGTAATGCTTTTATAAAGCAGGCAAGGTAGACCAAGTAAATCCTCGGCAAATGTAGGCAGTGGGTGCATTCCTCTGAAGACACACCAATTCTACCTTCGCTCTACTGGGAAGACTGCAAAATCTTTGACGTTAAATCCCTGTCCTAGTGTAAACTGTTAACATGCTCAAGAAAACACACCAGCCATTAATAGCGTCCACCACCTTGTACCCTAGGCGAGGACAGATGTAATGAAAACATGATCAAACTTCTTATAGGTAGCTATTCGATCCCAATATAATCAGAGGGCCATTGAGACATTTAGGTTGTGAAGCAGAGGAAACCTGAGATCCCAGTTAAAAGACTAGAAGATTAATTTATTGATGAAGACAGAGGAACCCCCCAAAAAACATGAACCTCATTAAAAGCAGACTACACCCCAATCAGCAGATTGTATACATTGTTACATGTGAGAATAGACTCGAGGAGCTGACCATAATAGTGGTAACATCGTTCAAGGAGAATAACATACTGCCCCATATTTTTGCATGTCTTCACAAGGTGCCACTGGCTTTGTAGACCAATCTCTCCGTTTTTGACCGAATTCCATGCCCCCTGGAACAACGGGGGAGGGGCGCTCTGCATTTCGCCAATAGAGTACCACTTCTCTATTAGTGCTAAGTAATCCATTAGCAACAGAGGAAAGCGTATAGCGCGCAGACCACCCCAACTGTCCAATACCCACAGTGGAATCCAGGTCTTTGTCACATCCAGTAATGTTCTCTAGGACTGAACATATTTGTGCCAGTGTCTGGCCACAACAGGGCAGGTCCATATCCTGTAAAGAAAATCTCCTTTCGGCAAGTTACATCTAGTGCAGTTGGGTTTGCGTGCTCTACCCATATGCCATAGCCTAGCGCGTGGATAGTAATACCTGTGGTGGTATTTGAATTGTATCAAACGCAAGTCAGATAATATAGACTGCTTCCACTGTGCCATCTTTGTCTCGGTCCAGTCATCGTCCTCACTCAATCTGTCTGTGACCAGTTTTGCTTCAAGTGGGTGATCTGAAAGGGCGTGTCGGAACTGAAGGAAGTGGAACAACTGAACCTTATGCAGTGCGAATTGCCCCGTGAGGTTTTCATACAACCTGATGTGATCCTGGGACCATAAGTCTGGTGATACTTTGTGAATGACACTCTTTGGGTCGGACCCTCTCAAAAAAACATTTGAGATCATGGATTGCAGCTCTTTGAAGAAACTGTGGGAGCATGTATGGGTAGTTGCTGTCTGGAGGACCAGGTTGTGGTCTCTGATGGAGGAAGAGGACGATTAAGATGTTCAGTGTTGCCCCAGGTGGTGGCCTTGTGGCTTAGGCTCTGTGAGCCTCTTAATGTGAAAGCAGGGAGAAAACTGGATCCCTGGGAGTTTGGCTTTCAGCCTGTGCTCAAGGAACTAGACCAGTTCTTCCCCCTTCACTTCCTCCAGAAAACTGACAAACCTAAGACAGTTGCGCTGAGATCTCTCCTTCATGCCTCCCAACTCGCATAAAGCTTCAAGCTCATAGTTTTCAGTTTTTATATGGTGAAGCGGAGGTCCTACACCTCACCTTCTAAAGCTGATATTCACCCCTCTGCCTCTGATACATGATCAACAATATTCCTTATGCATTTTGGAGAAGGGCAATGTCACTGCCAACTGCACCTATTCGTGTTTCCGGAACCTGCCTGGTGGTGACCTTATTCCTGGTCATGATGGTGAGGTGGTCATGGCCACAGGCAGGCATACCGTAGCGCAGGTTGCAAGCGCAACCATCCTCCAGCCAAAGGGGACTGGGAACAGGATGCCCCAATAGAATCTGCAAGTCCTCCACAGCTCACAAGGTCTAAGTCTCAAAATGGCTTGCCAGGCCAGCCTATGCAGGTGGCACGAGCAGCCTCACCACACCATGGGGGTAAAGTTGGAATGCCTTAATGCCTTGGGTGGCTTCAGGAAAGTCCAGTCCAAATGTGAGGTGGCAGAGGGACATTTGAGAAGTTGTCTCTCCTATATGAAAAGCCAAACCTTTGAAGCCAACTCACCAGCAGGGCCTGGTCAGCAGATCCACGCGAAAACACCGTTCAAAATGTGCACCGCGGGGCCCATCTCCCCTTCCACCAATGCAGGGCAGGCGAGTCTCCTACCAAACGCCCCAATGCAGCCAAGGCGATCCCAGTGAGCCAACACCCGAGGTCCTTTGCCTCAATCAATTGCACACACCAGCCACCCACCGACCGTAGTGCAGAGCAGCCCAGCCCCCTTCGCCAGCCTGTCCCCGCGGCAACACACAGAATAGCCCGGAGCTGAAGCAGAGAAACATCCCAACTGGTTCTGCCATCTCCTGGGTCCAACCTGGACCCAGGCATGCTACCACGGAGGTCTGTCGGTACAGGATGAAGCAATGCCCCTTCTGGGCTCCGGGATTCCAGCTGCTGCAGAAACAAATCAGGCGGGATGGGAGTTGACACAAAAGGAGCAGCTGTCTGTACCCGAGCAGTGCTTATACGAGCTGAAGTCGAGGATGTTTAAGGAATTTGGGGCCATTGGTGCGATATAGCTAAGAAGCATCCGCTTTCATGCGCACTCTGCTACACACCGAAAGAGAAGCAATTCCAAGTCAGAAGGTCAATCGAACAAGATACCATGGGCTATAAATGAAAAAGCCAGTAGGAGTGCGTCTTATCTGCCTCCTTTTTCAAGGGGAAACTGCCTCCAGGCCAGTCAGCAGTGCTTACAGGATTCCATGACATATCTGAATCCTTCCAATTAGTCATGACTATTAAGACTTCATTAAAGGAGGCCATTCAAGTTTATGCTCAAGAGCCTCACCTTGTGCACACTAACACAAGTGTTCATCTTTGACAAGCCCAGGTAAGTATATACTATTTTTCAGGAACTAGAATCCCGTGTTGAGCTAATGGAGGATTACAGAATCATTCTCCTGTTTTCACAAGATCGAGAAGATGAGGAAGGTCCAGAAATCTGTTGCTGGAGTGTAGAAATGTGTCCAGAAAACAAACGTCTTGGACAGAATTGGGCCATTACTAACTTCTGCAAGTTGTTGGGAATCTTGCCTATTTGAAGAGTTTTGTGAATATGGGCACTAGGCAGAAAGGCCGAGGAATTTGTCTTAACCAGTCCATGTGAAGAGCATCCTTAGGGAATTCTCGTAATTTCACAAAGAATCCACAAACAAAGGGCATTGGTTGTTATCCATTGTTGCAAACGGATCGATCAGAGAAATCCCTAGCAGCTGAAGATTAACTGCAGAATTGACTGATTTTACTCAGGACGGCTGCTTTGATAAGACTGTTTCTTTCCTGCCGAAGCGTCGCTGGAAAGATGCTGTTCAAAATCACCTATTCGCTGGGCTGAACGGGCAGTTGGCACAGACGGGGAGTGCAACTATAACACGACTGCTGTCTTATCTGTGAGGGCTAAGGCAACATTCCCTACAATCGTGAAAGAAATAACTTCTATCCAGAAAGATAACCTTTACCTCCATCTTATTTATGTGGAGCGTCAGGTCCTGGCCTGATAGCAGGTGGTGGTGGTTCATGCTGTAGCAGTGAGCCTTACAGCTAGTGGGAAATCAGTTATTAATTGTATTACTTCAGAAAATGTGATTCCTAAAGCTACCATAAGGGACTTCCGAATTTCATTTTAATTCACAATTATCGTGGCTTGCGGCTCTCCTAGTGGGTTTTAAGGAAGGTCCAGATGGAGTTGCACGGCTCTCATTTTCAGACTGCATTTATGCAGGAGGTTATGAAAGTCGGAAACCTTTGACCGTCCTGACATGAAGTGGCCAAGTGGTTGTTCCAGTGTTTGGGCTCTATATTCTATGCAACTTTTACCAATTACAGCATTTTTCTGTCAAAATACATCTACTACTAAATAAGTAAATAAATGCGCAATGACTCTTTGAACAATGATATATATCCCTAGTCCAGTTTCTTTCAATATCAATTTTTACCTCAAAAATGGTATTGTGTTACTTTCCACTGAAAAAGTTGAAGTCAAATTTGCTAAGTGTTTTCCATGAGTTAGTATCACTGAAAAAGTTTCCCATTCCGCATACACAACTTGGTATTAATTTGCAGGATTGACATTGTATTGCCTGCCAGGATGTTGTTTGTGTGTGGCATGTGGGTATTTCTTGTTTGTAAGTGACAACAAGAGTAGTTGTAATGAGTATTTAATTGGCAGTACCGGACCACATGGTGAAAGTCTGCGTCCAGAGAGGAACAATGGAACAGTTAGCTTGGAGAATCTTACCAGCTCATTGAAGCTGGAGGGGGCGGGGGAGTGGGTCCATATAGATTAGGTGAAGATAATTACACTGGATCAACCTGAAGAGCATGGAGATAGCAAGTTCCTGGGGGGCCATCCTAGCCTCCCTCCTTTCTGTGTATTCCAGGTCGCCGACCCACGCATCCCAACTCTGTTTTAATCTGGAAAACTGGTCCGAGGTGTTGATGATCAGGGATTGGTAAACTTGTGAAATGGTGCCCTTGGTGAGCTGACCGGTCAGTAGCTTGGCCTTGAGAGGGCTAAAGTAAGCAATGTCTGTATCGCGGGTGGATGTTAGCTGTAAGGGCATGTTGTACATGTAGGTATTTATGGAACTGAGTAAGGGGAAGTTGATACTGCTTTTGAATCTCCTGGAACGTCTGTATGTGGTTGCTCGACCTGATGACTCCAAATTGGGTGATTCCTTTCTTGTCACATTTTGTGAACTCCTCCAATCTCGCAGTGTGGGTCATCCTGCGATCCCAACCCATGAGGTGGAGTGCGGCGTTCCAGTTCAGGAAGATCACCTGAGTGGATCTCTGGGAGGGATTGAGAAATTGGGGCTTCACATAAAATTCCCATTATTTTATCTAGTCCCAGCAAGGCCAGCTCTGCGGGGTAGGCTGGGTGGTCCCATGCCTGATTGAGCCAGTCCATAATAACGATCACCTGTGAGGCCATAAGGTAAAATTGCAGGTCCGCCTTTACCAGTCCTCCGTCATGTGAGTACTGCCAACAGAAAAGAAAAGCAATCTGGTGCCGGCCACCCACAGATGGTGGAAATAAGGTTTTTAAACCGCTGGCTAGATATTGGGAGAGGAAAATTTTGTAATATGTAGAGGAAGCAAGGCTGTATCATCATTTTGAAGAGGGCCACCTGATCCAGGCCCTGGAGTGGGAAGCGCGCCTGTTTCTGAAGATCTTTTTTTCATGTAGGTGAGCAGGGGTGTCAAATTGAGGCTCATTGTGAGCTCTGGGAGCAAAGAAATGTGTATACCCAAATATTGTAAGGTTAAGCGGTGTATTGGGATTGTGGAATGCTAGGAGCAGACACTCTAGTCATCTCTGTTTGGGACCAGCAGAATTTTGTTTTATTCACTCGGATACCGTGGCATCCTCATATATGTCGTGTAGTTCCAGACAACGAGGGCCTGAGGTCTGTGGATTAGTTAGAAAGAGCAGAACATTGTATGTGTATTGCGCAAGTCTGTCCTCGGGCCATCATCTCACGATCACCCCTGCATTTGGGCGTCGCATTGTATGAGCCGTGCCTGGGGTTCAATTGCTGGGGTGAAAAGGAGAAGGGAGAGAGGGCAGCCTTGCTGGGTGCCTCTGCGCATAGGGAATGGGGAGGAGAGTGAACCATTTATTTGAACTTGTGCAGATGGGTTGGGAGTATAAAAGCTTGGAGAGCTTGCGAGAGTAAGCCCCTAGCCTGGCTCATTCTAGGACACTGCTCAGGAAGGACCAATCAATCATGTCAAAGGCCTTCTCAAAGTCTATTCGGAGCAGGACAGAGGGATGGCGAAGGCGATACGCTTGGGAGATGGCCACTTGGACTTTATTAATGCAGTGTTGGGTGCTGCTAGCTGGCATGAAGCCACATTGTTTGGGGTGGATAAAAAAGGACAGAGTCTATCGCAGCCCGGGTGGCCAGGACCGTGGCAAACACCTTGATCTCAGAATTGTTAAGGGAAATGTGTCTATGTGAGAGTCATCTGTCCAATGGTTGAGCAGTTATCTGGATAACCACAATTGTGGTTGTGTCGAGCTGAGGGGGGAGGCGCCCTTGCAGCTGCTTCAGTGTACAGGGCAAGCAGGTGGGGGGACCAGCGTATTGCGGAATTTCTGATATTACTCGACAGGGAACCATCCAGGCCCAGTGTTTTGCTTTGGGGCATATCTGATAGCACTGCTTCTATTTTGTTGGCTGTGATTGGCTGGTCAAGGTCTCGAGCAATTGACTGGGGGGATCGAGTGCAGCAGGATCTTGGCCAGCAATGGGTGTGCCACTTCTCATGGGGTCCTTGGTCTGTGTTCATATCAGTCCCGGTAGTAGTCAGCAAACACTTTGCACTATGTTGAAAGTGCGAACCTTGACCCAACCTTTGGCATCCATAGGCCAGGGTACAACTCTGGAAGCAACCTCTCTGGTGACCAGCTGGTGGAGGAGCTTTCCGGATTTATCTCCATGTTCATACACCCGTTGCATTCATGCCCTCCAACATTGCCGAGCCTCTTCCAGTGAGATTTGTCTCACCGAGGCTCTCGCTACCACCAGTCAATGGGCAAGCTCAGATGATGTCTTTTTTTAAAGCTTGACGCTCGAAGGCGAGGATTTAGGCCTCAAAGGTCATAATTTGCTTGAGTTTCTCTTTCCCTCTGCCACGGATATACCCCTATGCTAGTTCTCTGATTGTGGGCTTGCTGGCCACCCATTGTCTTGTGGGCAGCTGAGGTGTGAGTTGTATGCAAGGTCATGGGGATTCCGTGTCCTCCACCCATTGCAGAGCCCCATTGAGTTGATCCATGCAGTGAGCTTGTGGAATCGGGATCAACATCCCATCCCCGGGGAGCCAGTTGAGTCATCCTTTGGACTAGGGACAGTGTTGAAATCCCCCACTATGATGGTAGTATCCACTGGGAGTTTCAGTAGGATAGATGTCACATATGTCAACGTAGGAGAGAGAATCTGGTTTGGTACATAAACTGATAAAAATATGTTTTGCTTACCTTCAAGCAGGCTCTTTACCCCCAATCCATCTGCAATAGAAGTCTGTGTATTTATTTGCCACCGCAAGGGGAAAGCCTCTATGGAGTAAATTAGCTACACCGCGGGATCCTTGAGAAAACCCAGAGCGATAAACTCTGCCATACTCATATCTTTGAAGGAAAGGGCATTGCTCACCCACTAGGTGGATTTCTTGCAGCAGGAGAACAGCAGGCTGTAATCGTTAGCATAGCGGAGAACGGCAGATCGTTTAATGCGGTCCAGCATGTCATTCACATTCCAGGTCATATTCTTAAAGTCTCTCATGCGGGGCTGTGAATCTGACAGTATGAAACTAGGCCGTGTGGGACTGTGTGATCGATGAAGCAGTGCATATGGCTGTGGTTTCTGAAACCTGTGGACGGTGCAACTGTACAAATGTTAACTAACATTACCCCCATCCCACCCAACTTTGCCCCACCCCATACTCCTACCCTTGAAGCATCTGTCAGCCAAAAACTAATTACAGCAAACCACAAACAAAGCACTAAACTAAAGCATAAGATGGGGACCTCCTCCATAGCAGGATATGATGCCAAGTACTTAAACAAATTTCCTAATGTATTTAGGATATCACTATTCCTCTTGGGAAATGATTTGTCAGTTGTCGCTAGGGCCAGGTCTCTGGCGTGTCAGGCCTGCGATCCTCTCTCTCTTTAGAGGGTTCACAGGTTACATTCCGTGTGTGTGTGTGGGGGGGAAGTTGGGGGGGTGGCTGTGGGGCAGAAGCTGCGTAGCCAAGGCCCATGGCCTACTTGAGGGTGGGCTAGGCCGATTGCTTGCTGATGTGGGAGGCGAATATGTGTTAGCCCGCTCACCGCAGCCCTGACAAGCACAAGGCTGCGTTTGCTGCCCCACGCAGTCACACCGCACCCCTCCAGGTGGCTCAGGTGCCTCCCAGCGCCCTGGCTAAAAGCAGGCCCGAAGATCTCTCAGCAGCTTTCCCTGGCCTCTAGCACCACCGCAGCTGGCGCAGTGATTAGTAGGCTGCCATTTTGACAGACGTGTCTCTGCGGGGTCCAAGGTCTCCTCACTCCACCAAGGCCTCTGGCTTGATTTGCCGGCAGGTAAGAATAGTGCCTGGGGTTGGGGGGAGGGAGAACAGCTGCATGAGGAGGTCATGCGCAGTCCTAAACTTTGACTGCCATCTTGGTTGCCTTCCCTTCAATGACCTTTTTAATCACATTTTATTTAAAACCCATGATTATTTTTTTTCTCTTCCTAATAATAGCTCGTTTTTTTGCCATGCCTTTTTTTTTATCAACCAAACTAGTACATCAAAAACAATTTCTTGCAAGTGAATGTTTTTGTCTCCACTTCTCGCTCTGACATTTTTAATGGGTTTGCATGTTCGACTGAAAATCAATGTTTCTTACAAAATATCTTGTGTGGATTCTTTTATTCATCTGTTTTGAAAAGGGCTTCACATACTCCCCGCTTAATGTCCAGCATATGAGCTGGTCCTTTGTAGTTGAATAATGCGAATCTTAACAGCAATATACAAGCTATCCCTTTGCTACTGTAGTAAAATATCACACAAGTTAAGTACAATATCACAGTTGTGCTGTTGACACTCAACTAATCCAAAGATTAGTCCTGCGGTGATTTTGAACTAGCTGTGTCTGAGCTATAAAATCAAAAGGTATCCTTAGATCATTATAAATTAGTTTATTTCAGATTAATTGATGCAAATAAGGGTATACTACAATATTTGGGTTGGCCTGTAGAACAGGTAGCATATAGGTTAGCTGCAGACAATCTCCTGTAGCTGACTTGGTTTTGCTCATTGGAAAACCTCAGTAGTAACTCTGTTCTTTTAGATTAATGATACAGAGGCTGACTTAATGTAATTAAAATCAAGTTTGCCATGTTAACTACTTTATTTGTGCTAGCAATTGCAATCAAAATAAAATATGGATTAGTTGCAGTATTTTAGGTAAAAGCTTGCAATTGATCTTTAATAGCAATCAAGTGATTTCAAATTATTTAAGTTAACTGGATCCAGTTCAAATAAAACATTGAGTTAGTGACAATGTTATAAGCTAGCCCCTCACAGCTGAATTGAAATGGAAATTGGGCTAGACCTAAACACTGAATCAAGCTCATAGGCGCATCGGAGTAGCACAAGTAAATGGATTGAAATCCCCTCACAGTTAATCATTTAACTTCAAATATTTGAGGGTTTATATGTGAATGACAGAAGTAAATGTATTAATTTGAATATTAGAACAAGCTTGTAGCACCAAACACGGGCTTGCAATATTGGATGTAGTCTACTGCAGTTAAACTTAAATAATAAAGTATTAGAGCTAGGACACTGACATTGAAAAATAAAATCAAGAAAGGCTATCTCCTTTTAGTTTAAATAAAAGAGCAAGCTCTTAACTTAACCCACTGACTCCAAATTCTGGTAGTAAATATTGTCTCATATATTAGTGTGTAGGCAGCATGAATGACTGGATGGCAATGCTTGACTCAGTCTGGACCACTGGTTATTGCTCTGGTTGCCCTTCTTTCAATTTTGTGTAGCTTATCTCTACCATTAGAGATTAGGACCATTCATAAACAAACCAGTCTTGTTCTTGCTCCAAAAGGGCAGTCCTTCCTGGGTGGCTTTCCCTCTGAATGGAAAAATCAGAAACATGTCAGTACTGTGCTTAATTGGTGACATACAACTCAAATCCTTCTATCACAGATTGATTTGTTTAAGATTGGAGCTTCTCTGTACCAGAAGATATGAGGTAAATAATGATGGAATGGAATTCACACCGAATACCAGTGGTTCAGACTGATTGAGGCAATTTGTGATGTAACTTTTATACTGTTCAATCCAAGCAAATGACCTCAATATTATTAGAGAATCCAAGCATGAAAAGGAAATATTACCTTTGAAGGTGTTTTATCAGTTTTAACTGACAACCAGAAACCCTACATAAAAAAGAAGAAAAACGAGTGGACAATCAGCTTTGAGAGAAATCAGTGTACTACCACACTGGGCCCACTACACTGCAGGGAATGCCAGTGGAAGCCAATCACGGGGCCTCTTCACTGCAAGAAAAGACATTGGAAATCTAGCATGGAGCCATTCTTTTGAACTATATACTAACAGCGAAAAACCTGTGTAGACATGTGTGGTTCATTCCGTTGCAGGGCTATTCAGTATTTTAAAATGACGAAGTCTGACCTGGGCTGCAGTTCTCTTCCTTAGCACACATGTCCACAAGTCCGCAGATGAGTTGAGGTCCCAGTTTTCCCAGAATGAAGTCGATAATTATAATGGTGTATTTCTCCACCGTGCATTGGCACACTCTGGCAACTTTTGCTGGCAGCAGTAGGCAGACCTGTGAGGCCGACTTGGCAATGGCAGCCTGTGGGATTAGAAGATCAAATCAAAGAGGAAGCACTTCAGATACACAGGACAGACAGAGGTTTTCTATGAGAGGTGTTTGTACCAATAGCAGTGTTCAAATTGAAATGTTGTCTCAGAGGATGGACATACTATGCCAAAATATTGGGAATGTTCTTAAATTAGGAATTATGTAGCTAGGAAGGGACATGCTAGAAATGTGGAGAGTTGTTTTCATCAGGGAAACGTTCTTACGAAAAGGAACTGCTTCCCCAGGTAGGAGCATTAAAGGTCTGTGGGATAATATTATTTTTTCCAGTTAGTGTTCTCACATGAAGATTTATTCCAAAGCATTAGACTAAATGGGTAAGAGAAACAAAAGTGGAACAAAATTCTTTTTGTGACTGCAGCAGGCACATGATCTGCAGTGGCTGAGTAGTAACACATCACCTTAGGAATAGCAGACTCCAGGCGTCCAATGAAAGAGCGGCATATCCAGCAAAGGGGCATTGGGATGGAAAATTCCGCCTCTGGACCTTCCTAATGGGAAGACAAAAAAATGTTTTACATACCACTTCACTTTTACCCCAGCCTTGTCTTCCCTAGTCCTACTGGTCTACCAGTGTCTTCCTTCTGTATGCAAACCTTTTGAACCCTGACAAACAAGATATTTTCAGAACCTGAATAAAGGGCACTCCTGACTTATGGTGAGTTCCTTGAGGGCCCTCGAACATTCCACTTCTGGTACTTGGAAAAAAAAGATCAGCAACTTATGGTACTTAAAAAAACAAACAAACACTAATCGCTTTGCTTCTTTACCGGTCTTCTATAAAGGGTTGAAATTTCCCTGACATTTAAGGCACATAGAAAGGATACCCACGAAAACATGAGTTCTGGTTCACTCTAGTGTTTCTAAATGCTTATGGCCAGGGTATCATTTCAAATCCCTTGGTGCGGAAAGCACACTGTATTCTGAGAAAGGGATAATTTCAGAGTACTTTAGCACCAGAACAGCAGCCCTCTGTTTTATCTGTTTCTTCTTTTACCCTCAGAATAATGAAGAAAGCTAAGAAGGTACTAAGCAATCACTGTGATGAAGAGAGTAAGGGGTGAGGGATACGGGGAATTGCAGGAGGATTAATTGTACCTTTGTACCACAGAGCCCAAATCCAACAGAGAACATTTTGATATGGGATTTTGTTTCTCACTTTAGAAAGCATCTTACCATACACAATTCTGCTCAGACTTTGCACTTGAATTCATGTCTGTAGAAGCCGTGCTCCAGAGCTGGAGTGCAAATCTCCTGACTGATCGATCTCTAGCTGCAGAGAGATTAAGTCTGCATGGAAAGCAGTTTGCCTAAGCTATAGCGTAGGGGGATTTTCTGTGTCCAGGGGAAGCTTCTGCATTGTGCTCGATGCCCAGTTAACTGGAGTGCTGGAATTATGAAGAGGATTATAAGCAGGGCCACTAGAGCGATTTTAATCCCCCAAGGATTTTGTTGCTCCTCAACTGGACCTGGTTGAGTAAAATTTCAAAGCAAACTGTAAAGCACATTACGCTTTACAATGAAAACGAGACAATAATTTAAAATAAAACCATGAAGGTTTATTAAAGGATTCAGAACATTACGGAAAGCAAACTTTTCTGGTTAGGAGTCTGTCTGTTAAACTATAGCATGATACTCAGAATCAAATGCAAATAATAGAATAGTAGAACCAAATATAGTTCAGCTCTAAGGAATTAAAACAGATTTATAAATCAGACGTCAAACCAACATAGAGACTCCTTCTAAAAGTCAAGAATGAGTGAGCCTAGTACCCCCAGAATTGGGCTTTTTTATAATGCAAAAATATAGTGAAACCTACACATTAATACAATTCCATTAAAATCACAAATTGGATCAATCGGGTTAAAGGATGAACAAGGCAGTTTCTAAGTCACATTATTCAGCACTATCCCAGAGATTCACATAATGCAGATCCCATCTCTGGTGCTCTTTAGACACCTCAATAGTACAGATATTGTTACAGAATTCACAAGGACAAGTTCTCCTGAGAATCACACTGTGGTCCCAATAGGTGAGGCCTTGGGAACAATTCCCTCTCAATAGAATAGTGTGCTACAGAGTCCTAAAGAAAGAAACCTCAGTCTGTACCTGGGAAGGCGACCTTAATCTCGAGCCATTGTTTACAAGATTACTGGTGCACGAATCGTCTGTGTGCAGTGAGACAGAAATGAAAAGATGACATGACTGTGTTCTGAAAGATGGCTGCAAGCATTTTGAATTTGAGGCATACATTGACTAATGTTCAGATAAGCACATTTTCCTCAATGTAATAGCTTCATTTCAACTGCAGGTTATTTTTTTTTATCATGTTAATGCTCTTATGCGTATGATTATAAAACCCTACAAGATATATCCCACCTTCTGCTGCATAATTTGCTGATTTAAACAAAAATCTTTTTGTTTCTAGTGCAAATTGCTAAAACAACACTAACAAAAATATTACAGAGGTGGTTTGGAGCTTTGGCAGACACTTTTCAAAGCTTAAACTGGGCAACTTTTATATTTTTATTGCTATATTTATGTTTTAAAATTGTACTAATGAGGTAAATTTTGACCAGACAGTATTAATAGCTCCAACTGATGGACTGACCAATGGATATTGTCTGCCCCATTAGTTAAATTCTGACATATTTAAATGGAATTCAAACACGGTGTAATTATAAATAACGATTCATTTGATGTCATGAAAATACTTTGCTTCTTTATTCATGCAGATTCATGTTACACCACAGGAATTGTTCTCAAATATGCAGTTATTTAAAGATGGCACTCACAGTACAGAAAAAGCACACACATTTGCTTTTTTCTTAGAGGGACGTTTGTTATACATATGAAATGTAAAATACTGTTCTGCAAGGCTGAATCTTGAAAACGAGCTTCTAATTGTCATAATATGGACAAAGAGTGCAAATAAAACTGAAGACTAGGTTTGAAACTTAATTGGATTATTCAAAATGAGAGGCAAATGTTTTATCTGAAAGAAACACATAGTGATAGATTCCTTACCTTAGAATATCCCCAGGCGTCAGACTGGATCCGGAAAGTTTTCGTCAGCAGTACCCCTGCGCGTTGGTAGGTGGCGTTGTGCGTCTCCGCGTCCGTCGTTGGCGTCGTGGTCGCCGAGATGACGTCGCAGGCGCTACTTAGACGCTGCCCACGCGCGCTGACGTCAGTTCTTTCTTTTTCCGCGCCAGCAAGCGCAGATCCGGGAAGAGCAGGAACCCCCAGTCAATTTTTGACTGACTTTTTGTCTGTTTTTTCATCGAGTCTTCGACTCCTGGTGCAGATAGGATGCCCGGTTTTAAGTCCTGCGGGGACTGTCACCTTATGATGTCGGTGACGGACCCGCACAGTGTGTGTCTTTTCTGCCTGGGGCGCGACCACGGCCCCAAGTCGTGCCCCGACTGCCGAGCCATGGCGCCGAAGACTTTGCGGGAGCGGTCCCGAAAGTTGCTGGAAGCCCGGCAGTCGGCTCCGCGCCGTTCGAGGGCCCGGTCCCGTGGAAGGTCGAGGGACCGTGCGCGGAGTCATCACCATCGGCCTTCGGGATCCAAGTCTTCGCACTCGGGATCAGGTAAGGCAAAGCACAAGAAGTCGAAGAAACGCCATCGTTCTCCGACTTCCCCTCGCCGGTCACTCGACACGGCTGAGGGTGCGGGTAGTGCCTCCCCCGCGGCTCCGGCGGAGCCTATGCAGACACCGCCGGACTACCCGCCCTTTCCGGGTTCGTCGGCGACTCCGGCCCAAATACAGGAAATCCTGTCGGCCATGGCTCGCCTCTTTGGGCCCCCGGGACCCGCTGGTGCGCCTTTGGGCCCCGCGGTCCCGACTGGGGGTCCTCGCCTTTCATCGCCGGCGGCTCCGGCGTCGCTGTCGGCTCCGGCCTCGGCGCCGCAGGACCCCTTTGGATCCAGGCTTGGATCGCGGTCGACGCCGGTTGACCTTATAACACCTCCACCGACCCCACCGGTACTACTTTTGATGCCGCCCGCTCCTCGGGACGACGTCGACCCCGGTTTCAGCCCCGAAGTGGACGTCGAGCCGGCGTCGATCGATGCCGTTCTTGACGTTGCTCGGGGATTTCTATCCCCATGTCCATGCTCCTTATTTTACACCTGTTGAACAGCCTGAGGAGCCAGGGGAGGACTGGGAGGGGTCTGAGGACCCTCTCGCAGCTGCTTGTGAGTCTGAACATTACTGGGCTGAGGAGTTGGGGGGGTGCCAGTGGTCTGGATACCTCACCAGACCTTGGCATGCTGTCTCCTCCTACCGTGGCTACGGAGGAGGGTGCTAGTTTTGCTGTAGTGTTGCGTAGGGCAGCCGAGGCCCTACACCTCAAGCTTCCTACGGTGACTGTCAGGACTAACCTCCTGACAGAGGTGCTTCAGCCAGCAGCTACTTCTGCGGAGCCGCTGCTTCCCTTTAATGAAGCCCTTTCTGAAGTTCTTTGGGCACTTGGTCCAGGCCCACCACAGGGGCTCCTGTGGATAGGAACGTGGCACGACGCCATCGCCCGGCTCTGGGTGACCCCCTTTTTCTCTCCCAACATCCTACACCCGAGAGCTTGGTTGTCCAAGCCTCTGCTTCCCCTACCACCTTCCCTTCCGCACCACCGGATAGGGAATCCAAGAAACTGGATCAGTTTGGAAAGAAAAGTTTTTCTTCCACCAGTTCTGGGCTGCGGTCCGTGAACACCGCATGCCTCTTGGGCCGTTATTCCCACTCTCTGTGGGATACGGTGGCGAACGTGCTGCCCCATTGTCCGGAGGAGGCCCGGCCAGCTCTCTCCCAGGCTGTTGCACAGGGAAGAGACGCAGCTAAGTTCATGATTCGTTGTGGCCTAGACACCGCCGACTCACTGGGCAGATCGATTGCAACGACGGTGGTGGTTCGCCGCCACGCCTGGTTGAGGACCACTGGATTTTCGGGGGATGTCCAAAACACACTTATGGACATGCCCTTTGATGGCCGTCGCCTCTTCGGCGACAAAGCAGACAGCGCGTTGGAGCGGTTTAAGGACTCACGGGCTACGGCCAAGTCCTTGGGACTCTCTGCAGTCCGCCCTCCTCCGCCTTCTGCTTTTCGCTCCTTTCGTGGTACCGGAAGGGGCGCCCGCAGCGTTCGCAACAGAGCCACAGGCCTGCGCAGCAAGCATCCCCGCGCGGACGCGGGTTCCGCCGTGGCGGACCAAGGGGCCAGCGGGCGGGTCAGTCCACCACCACCCCGGCCACCACTGCCTCCAAACCTTCCTAGTCCGAACTTTCAGGCCCATCAAACGCCAGTGGGCGGCAGGCTTCGCCATCACCTCCCCCACTGGTGCACCATCACTTCGGACAGGTGGGTTTTAGAAATAGTCCGGAAGGGCTACTCCCTCCCCTTCGAGACTACCCCTCCAGCCATGCCACCTCAGTACCACCGCATGTCGGGGGATCACTTGGTGCTTCTTCAGCAGGAAGTTGCGGCCCTCTTGGCCAAGGGGGCCATCGAGCGCGTTCCGACGCCAGAAGTAGGTCGTGGTTGCTATTCCCACTTCCTTCTGGTGCCCAAGAAGGACAAGGGCCTGCGTCCTATCTTAGACCTCCGGAACCTCAATCGCTTCCTCCGCAAAGAGAAGTTCAAGATGCTCACTCTAGCTCAGGTCTTGTCTGCTCTCGATCCACAAGACTGGATGGTAGCGCTGGACTTGCAGGATGCCTATTTCCATATCCCCGTCCTGCCAGCCCACCGGCGTTACCTGCGGTTCACGGTAGGCAACGAGCACTTTCAGTTCACCGTGCTCCCCTTTGGCCTTACCAGCGCCCCTCGGGTGTTCACAAAGGTGATGGCGGTGGTCGCAGCTCATCTGTGCAGATCAGGGGTTTCAGTCTTCCCCTATCTCGACGACTAGTTGTTGAAGGCGGGCTCGCCCCAGACAGTCGTCTCCCACCTCCAAACTACGGCCGACCTCCTGCACTTGCTGGGGTTCTCCATCAACGTGCCCAAGTCGCACCTGATTCCCTCTCAGCAGCTCCTCTTTATCGGAGCGGTTCTGGACACGGCGCAGTTTCGGGTCTATCCTCCCGAACAGCGAGTCCAGGATATTCGGGCTCTGATTCCCATCTTTCAACCCTTGTCCCGGGTTTCAGTCAGAGTGACTCTGAGGCTGCTGGGCCTCATGGCCTCCTGCATCCTGCTGATCAATCATGCCAGATGGCATATGCGGGCTCTGCAGTGGGACCTGAAGTTCCAGTGGGCGCAGCATATGGGGAACCTGTCCGATCACGTCCAGATCTCGGAGGGCACTGCGCAACAGTTGCAGTGGTGTCTCACGAACCGGCATTGGGTCGACGGCAGATCCCTCTCCCTTCCCCAACCGGAGTTTACAGTGGTGACAGATGCGTCCCTCCTGGGATGGGGCGGCCACATTGGTGAGGCAGAGATCAGAGGCCTCTGGTCTCTGGCGGAGTCCAAGCTCCATATCAACCTTCTGGAGCTTCGGGCGATACGGCTTGCACTGAAAGCATTCCTTCCCTCTGTCAAGGGGAGAGTAGTGCAGGTGTTCACAGACAACACCACCGCCATGTGGAACTGCAACAAGCAAGGCGGGGTGGGGCCGTGGACCCTCTGTCAGGAGGCTCTGCGTCTCTGGACAAGGCTGGAACATCAGGGCATGTCCCTGGTGGTTCAACACCTGGCAGGTTCTCTGAACGCCAGGGCAGACTAACTCAGCCGCAGGTGCATGC
Organism: Calotriton arnoldi; assembly: GCA_963921515.1. Lineage (NCBI taxonomy): Eukaryota > Metazoa > Chordata > Amphibia > Caudata > Salamandridae > Calotriton > Calotriton arnoldi. Next base: position 262,553 of record CAWUFW010001356.1, read on the forward strand.
TGGATCACGAATGGCATCTGCACTCGGAGGTGGTGCAAGGTCTCTTTCAGCAGTGGGGAAGAGCCTTGGTTAGATCTATTCGCCACCGAAGAGAACGCGCAATGTCATCAGTTCTGCGCGTTGGAATTTCCAAGGCGGCACTCGCTCAGCAACGCTTTTCGTCGCGAGTGGAGTTGCAGTCTATTGTACGCCTTTCCGCCTATACCACTTCTGCCCAGAGTGCTGAAGAAGATCAGGCGCGACCGGGCACAAGTCATCCTTGTGGCCCCGGACTGGGCTCGAAGAGTATGGTATCCCGAGCTACTCAGTATGAGCATTGATCCCCCAATCAGACTGCCTCTGCGGGAGGATCTTCTGTCACAGCAGCAGGGGACGGTCCTCCACCCGAACCTGTCCAGCCTCCACCTCTTTGCATGGAGATTGAGCGGCGGCAGTGGATTCCTTTCGACTTGCCTCCTGAAGTTTGCGATGTCATTCTGGCAGCCAGGCGTCCCTCTACTAAAGTGGTATACGCCTGCAGGTGGAACAAGTTTGTGGCATGGTGCACAGCAAAGGCTGTGGATCCCCTTTCTGCCCCTCTTTCTGAAGTTCTACTGTTCCTTCTTTCTTTGGCCCAGCAGGGTTCTGCTCTGGGCACTGTCAAGGGCTACCTTTCTGCTATTTCGGCCTTTCTCAGGCTCCCTGATCAGCCCTCTCTTTTCAAGTCCCCTGTTGTAAATAGATTTCTCAAAGGCATTACACACCTTTTTCCTCCTATTCCTTTCGTGATGCCTCAGTGGGACTTGAATTTGGTTCTTACATACTTGATGTGTGCTCCCTTTGAGCCACTTCATAACTGTCCTCTTCGTCTCTTGACCTTGAAGACTGCTTTCCTGGTGGCCATCACCTCCGCTAGGCGAGTGACTGAGCTCCAGGCTCTTTCTTGTAAGCCTCCTTTCCTATCAGTCCATCCGGACAAGGTTGTGCTCAGGCCCCGTCCTTCCTTTTTGCCAAAAGTGGTTACTGCCTTTCACATTGGGCAGACTATTACCTTGCCCTCCTTCTTTCCGCCTCTGCATCCTTCCAGAGAGGAAGAGAGGCTCCACCGTCTGGACCCAAAACGTGCGCTCTCCTTTTATCTCAACCGCACACAGCAGTTCCGGGTGGATGACCAGCTCTTTGCTGGCTACGTTGGCACCAAGAAAGGTCGGGCGGTACACAAGAGAACTCTCTCCCGCTGGGTTGTCTTGTGTATCAAAGCCTGTTACTCTTTGGCTAAAAAAGAACCTCCGGTGGGGCTGCGTGCTCATTTCACCAGAGGTACTGCAGCCACTACTGCATTGGGACGTGGTGTCCCCCTGCAAGACATCTGTCAGGCAGCCACGTGGGCCTCACTGCCCACGTTTACCAAGCATTATTGCCTGGACAGCCAAGTCCGGAGAGACGGCTTCTTTGGCCGTTCTGTTCTCCGTGACTTTCTGGTGTGATCTTGGTTCGCAGACCCACCACCGGGGTTGGTATTGCTGGGGTATCTATTCTAAGGTAAGGAATCTATCACTGTGTTTCTTTCAGATGAACAAGTTACTTACCTCCGGTAACGATATATCTGTAAGAAACATTAGTAGTGATAGATTCCTTACCGCCCCACCCATCCTCCCCGTTCTGCGAACTGATTTCTAGGGTTAAGGTCATCCCTTTCAGGGCTCTAGTTTCAATGCACCAGTGGTCAGTATCTTTCATGGCTCTGCGTTCCTGGCGCGGAAAGTCGTGTACAGAACTGACGTCAGCGCGCGTGGGCTGCATCTAAGTAGCGCCCGCGACGTCATCTCGGCGACCACGACGCCAACGACGGACGCGGAGCCGCACGACGCCACCTACCGACGCGCAGGGGTACTGATGTCGAAAACGTTCCGGATCCAGTCTGACGCCTGGGGATATTCTAAGGTAAGGAATCTATCACTACTAATGTTTCTTACAGATATATCGTTACCGGAGGTAAGTAACTTGTTCATTAAGTGAATTGTGCACAGGTAGGCTTGTTTTCTGCTGAGTGTAACGATGTATGTTTTTACAAAAACGATTCTACTCTGGGAGTTAGAAGAAAAGCATTAATATAGAAGGTTTAATGTACGACAAAATCACTATTTGTTGGTGAGTAACATTTTCAGAAGGATTTGTTGAAGGGAGACGCTTTTTCGTAAGAAACCTTTGCATTTTACAGAATCTATGCCCTTTTTAATCGATGTCACAAAATTTGACCTTTTTATGAACACTTTACTGCCATTTCTCAAGTGTGAATGCATTAAAATTACATCAGTTACATTAGAGTACATTATTAAAACAATGAGATATTCAATACAACAGTATTTTTTATCTACAATTTCAAGCAAACTAGTTTTGTGCCAGCTTTTTTTTCGTTAATCTTTTTTACATATACTGTTTGCATTCTGCCCTATCCATTTCTACCTTATTCACCAAATATTGCATTCAATCGTCCCATATTTTGGAGTGTTTCTGGAACAGCCTTTTGATTTGTATATGGGGATCTCCAAGATCATGCAGTGCTCCAAACCTCGCTGCAGCACCTCTATCTCTGGAGGTTCATTGTTCCATCATTTCCTGTCTATTCGTCTTTTGGATGTAACAAGACCAATCCAAAGAAAGGGCATTTCATATGCATTGGTGTCTAGGTGAGGTGATATGTATAATAGGGTACACTTGGGGTTCATCTTCCGTCTCCCACTGCTTTCCCTCCCACAAGGTATGGTACGGTCCTTTCCAAAAGGGCCTAAGCTTGCGGCATAGCCATATAGTATGGAGGAAGTTTGCGTGTTGGTCAGCAAATCGGGGGCACTTGGGAAATTGTGTCTGCTCAAACTGACATAGTTTGTCTGGTGAGTTATGTGTGGTGTAGGTATTTGAGTTGAATCACCCGGAATCGGGTCGCTAAGGCCGCTTTTTTTGGAATCATCTTACCTCTTGCCCACATCATTAGAGAGAGACCCCACATCTCTTTCCCATGCCTGCTTAAGTTTGTCAAACATGTCAGGGGTATGAATCAATAGTGAGCGACGAAGTAAGAATATTTTATGTTTCCCCATGTCTCCATCAGGAGTTTAGCTTTCAGTGGATTGAAGTCTGCAAGCTCCATCAAGTCCTTAATGTAAGAAGTAAATAGAATGTCTGAGACATCAAAAGAACTGGTGTTTATTCGGCTTCTAAGTCACTGAAGGAGCAAAGGATATTGCTAGACATCACACCTCCCAGTTTAGTGATGCCTATGATGTCCCACCCATGGAAGTCCTATTAAGCATATACTTGGCCCATCCATAGATGCGTTTCTTTCATTAGCAGGTTTTGCCACCGCAATGACTGCAGAGTCTTGAGCCATAATTATGTTCTAGTACATATTGCAGGCGGTAAGCATATATTATTTTTCCCTTTGTATAGCAAATGTATTAGGTGTGTAACTGTAAACCCCATCATGCACTTCTCAGTCCGGATCTGCCTGTGGGTCATTGAGCCTTCATTTACAACTATCAGGTGTGACGCTCGGTAGTATGAGAGATATCCGCTGTCCTAATCCCACCATAAAACAGTGGCTTGAAACATTTTGTGAGGGCCATTGCTTTCCCCACTCCACAGAATTTCATGAATCGGGAAGTTAAGGCAAGTGAACAAAATCGTGCAGGACCATGTCTGGGTAATTTTGAAGTTGGTATCGGAGATGCTGCAGTACGACCATCTTGATGATTTTGGCTCTACTCTTCAATGATAGGTGAAGGAAAGGCCAGAAGGAGAGAGGTAATTTCATAATCTATCTATTTGGGGCTGCATATGTATGTGGCAGGCTTGGTATTTCTCCTTTTGTGATCAATATCCCCAAATCTTGGAATTCATCATCAGCTATTTTGTGCTCTCTGGCGCACTAGCGATTTGAGTCCGTGGTGCCTATCAGTTATATAGCAGATTTGGGTAGGTTAACCTTAAGCCTAGAAAATGCTCCTAAAATCCTAAGAATTTGTACCACTGTAGGTCCTAATCACCTAGGGTGTAAGAGGTAGGTAAGCAGGTCACCTGCATATAGCGACATAGTGATATGTCGCTACCTATAGCGAACAGTAGGGGGACAGCCCTGCGGCACTGTATATTGTGAATGTGCCAGATAATGCATTGCCTCTTCTGACCTTAGCTTTTAAGTGTGTAGAGAAGGTATGTATAACCCTGTAACTTGGATCCTATGTTCATCTTCTCTAAGAATGCAACAACGTGGTCCTTCTCCTAAATCAAACTCCTTCTCAAAGTTGACAGCAGGTGGTCCAATGGGCCGTCCAGCTGGTCAGATAAGGGCTAAGGAGTTATGAAGGCGTCCTACGTTCTATTTGGTAAACCATTGAGACATAAAGCTGCACTGGTTTGAGTGGCCCAGGGATCTGATTGTTTCCGGATGGTTTAGTGGCCAGGGCTTTTGCTATTATCTTGGTGAATTCCTGATGGAGATGGGGAGTTAAGAAGAGCATACCTCTGGTGGCCTGTCCGGTTTATGTATTGATGTGATATTGACAGTGCGCAAGTCTAGCAGCAGTATTCCCGTACCCAGTGATGCGCCAACCATGGCTTTCAGTGATTGCAGGGCCTTTGAGGAAATGTGTTTAAAAAATCAGCAGGGACTCTTTTCGGGCCGGGTGCCTTCCCACTCTAGAGTTTGCTCAAGGCCATTTAGAACTCTTCATTTGTGGTCTCCTCCTCCAACTGATCTTCTTCATTGGTTGTACAGCATTGTTTTGGGCGGTCACAGGTTAACACCTTCAGATCCACTGGTTGGCTAACATTTTGTCCAGTGGTGTCCTGTATATTGCCAAACTGTCTTGTGCTGCCATTGGTTGGCACAGCAGTTTACTTGGTTGTTGCCCTACTGGTACACACAATTTTAGGAAGCAGCCTATGTTCTTGCCTCCTCCAACAGGTTTTGTCAAGGTTGTCATATCGAATTCAGTGTTTCAGAGGATTTCTTGATCTGGACCATCAGATATTGGGACTCCTGATTGGATGCCCCCTTCCTCCCGTCATCTGGTACATCCAGCTGTGTAGCTAAATTCTCGGTCTCTAATGAATGCCCTCGTAGCCTCCCATTGCAGCACAGGAGAGTTTACAGAACCGTGGTTTCGCGTGAAATAGAGTTCCGCTTCAGTCGAAATGTAAGTTCTAGTCTGTATCTGTCAGCCACCATGCACTGAGTCGTCAACCCTACCTCCGTGTTCTACATCCCTGTTCCAGAGCTAATTCACAGGTGAGTGGTCGGACAGCCCATTGACCAATATCTGCACCTGTTGGACTGTGCCACAATCTGCACTTGGCATGAAGAAGTAATCTATTCTGGAGAATGTTTTTTTGTGCCTGTAAATAGTACGTTAATTTGCATTGCATTGTGTGTGAATGTAGTCAGACGTCGCTGACCCAGGGAGTCCAAGAATCTAGCAAAACCGCTACATCCCTGTTGAGCTTGTTCACTCACGGCCGGTCTGCCCAGTGTCCAATCTAGTATCCCATTGAGGTCACCTCTCTGAACAATATTATAAAGAAACAGTGGTCCTGGACCAATTATTCAAGGAAGAGTTAGATTAACAGAATTATCAACTTATTTGAGCTTACATTAATCAGCTCCCAAACGTCTGTAAATCGTGAAAATAAATGTGCAGAAAAACCACTAAGTATTATTACAATATATTTATTTAGTCATTTAAAGCAATAATCATTAGAGGGTCAAGAAGGTAGAAGAATGTTCTAGGGAACGTGTAGGAAAGAGTGCTCAAGTGTATATATAGGAGTCAAGAGAGCTCAAAGTGTGTAGAAAAGTAAAGGGCATATATTTACAAGACTGTACAAAACTGATATCCAATAAACAGTTAAATGCACATGCAAATTATTCATTTGAATTTGTAAGGAAAGTTTCCTTAAGGCTGTAAACAGGGGTAATGGGGAAGGGAAAATTGGTTCAGGTGCGGTAGGGGGTAGCGTCGACGTTTAGATCCGGCTTATCAGCAAACGAGGGACTTTAATACCTCAGCTATGCGGATCTTCCTCAGGACAAGGGGACAGGTGAAGTGACCCTCATTAATCTTGCAATGCTAAATTGGAGTCCAAAACCTGGTTACACCAATGCCCGTAAAGTGGCAAGGGCCAACTAAGGACAAATCCCGTTATTCAGTAGATATAAACCATGGCGGTGGTGCCCAAACCATCCATGGAACATAATATTCAGGCCCGTATGTGTGGCAAGAGTTTGCTGAATGAATCAGGCAATTCGGGGCACAGCGTAATTTTGCAACCGGAGACGATCTGATCGACGTCCTTACTCCATCGTGGATGGTTTGGGCACCACCGCCATGGTTTATATCTACTGAATAACGGGATTTGTCCTTAGTTGGCCCTTGCCACTTTACGGGCATTGGTGTAACCAGGTTTTGGACTCCAATTTAGCATTGCAAGATTAATGAGGGTCACTTACCTGTCCCCTTGTCCTGAGGAAGATCTGCATAGCTGAGGTATTAAAGTCCCTCGTTTGCCGATAAGCCTGATCGAAACGTCGACGCTACCCCCTACAGCACCTGGACCAATTTTCCCTTCCCCATTACCTCTGTTTACAGCCTTAAGGAAACTTTCCTTACAAATTCAAATGAATAATTTGCATGTGGCCAGGTTGCATTTAACTGTTTATTGGATATCAGTTTTGTACAGTCTTGTAAATATATGCCCTTTACTTTTCTACACACTTTGAGCTCTCTTGACTCCTATATATACACTTGAGCACTCTTTCCTATACGTTCCCTAGAACATTCTTCTACCTTCTTGACCCTCTAATGATTATTCCTTTAAATGACTAAATAAATATATTGTAATAATACTTAGTGGTTTTTCTGCACATTTATTTTCACGATTTACAGACGTTTGGGAGCTGATTAATGTAAGCTCAAATAAATTGATAATTCTGTTAATCTAACTCTTCCTTGAATAATTGGTCCAGGACCACTGTTTCTTTATAATAACCGATACCCAGGTCCAGGGACCATTTGGGAATACCCCATTGTTTATAATGGTGACCTCTCTGAACAAGACACCTCTCATAGGAGTTGACAGGAGTGTGGAGCACAGCAGAGGTGGTGTATACACATATATCAAAGATATGGGTCTCCTGTGTAGAGTCCCTGGGGTCACAGCATAATACCCCTGTAGATCACTTCATGTGTGTAGTGGTTTAAAAGGCAGGCAGTTTTTGATGAGTATCACACACCCTCGTGATTCTCTCGTAAACCCCATATGTACTATTGCAGAGAAGCCTTGCTAGACAGGGGCAGTATGTTCCCATAAGGCGTCTTTCCGGTAATAGAAGTACATCTGATCAATATCTTTTGACGGTCTTGAGGATTGCTTCTCCATTATTCTCTTTGTGCTGGCAGTTTATGTTCTAAGTAAGATTATGGATTGCCCTGGGCTGGGCAGCTTCAAATTTATTTTCTTGATGTTTAATTTAGTCAGCCTTCCACATAATTTGGTCCACATAAATCTAATGGCACAGACCATCACCAGTTGCAGATGTCTGACTGGACCTTTGTGTCTAAGTTCCAGCAGTGGAACATTTTTGCAACTCTGCCTGGAAGTGGACATGATCACTGGAGACCTGTCTTGGAGCTCTGGGACAAATTGGTAAACGAGAATACGATCTTTTTTATTTTTTAAATATGATCGTAAAAAACACTTAACCTGCTGAAACTCAGCCTCTGTTTTGACTAGGGACCTCTTGGAAGTCTCTATAAGAATTGCCTTCTGTTAACCAGGTACTCCTGTAAAAGCTGTCTGTGTTTCTGTCACCTAAATTCTGCGAGATTGCACTGCAGCTATATGGCCTGGTGGAACTGAAATTAACTGCCACCTCCTGTTTGGGCTGGCCATTCTTTTTGTCTTCCATCATGTTTTTAGTAAAATTCTTCAGCAGAACAAAACCCTACCTTGCGCCCCTCTGAGACAGCTGAAAAGTGGAATACAGTTCATGTACATGCCATTCAACATTTTTGTAAGTCCTATTTTTAGGTGTATCATTACTTTTCCTGTTTTTCCCCATAGCTTTTTGATGTCATGTTTTTACTTTTATTCTTCAATATATATTACATTTTTGCATTTACCACTGCTGTTTAAGGTAATAGTTACCATTTAATTGTTCTTAGTGATAGTTTGTATTATTTTTCTAAAATCTATTAGCTCATTGATTTTTATGGTCACATGGTTATTTTTTTCTTTTGGTTTTGATTAGTTCATATTTAATGCTCATTGTTAGTCATGGACTTTATAATGTTTTTTAATATAAATTTTTTGGGTCATATTTTTTGATAGTGTTAATTTTGAATGCAACATCTTTTAACCATTGAATGTTTATTGGTGTTATTTTTATTTTTACACTAACTCTTGAATCCTTTAACTGGTTTGCATCAGTTTTGTTTCATTTTTCTTACTAGATATTATTTTTTTCTCCACTACAATAGGGTGTGATATTAAACGTTCTTTATTTCTTCTTCTGATAATTGTCTTGTTGCTCAGGTTAGCTAGTAGATGTCCGTAAGATTATCCCCTTTGAAACCGAAATATCTCCGTGGCTCATTGGTCAACTGGTCAGTTTCTCACAACCTCTGTTCCCGCACCTAAGAGGACTAGATTTGAGGCATGCAAAAGCGCCCACATGCAGACGGAAAGCTTGCTTCCTGTAACTGGTAAGACTGTCTGTGATTTTGGGAATATTGTTTCTTTCTGATCTTTGCCCACTAACTTGTAAATTGTGAGGGGCGATTCACAAACAGTGGCGGCCGGTATGGCTCACGGGTGGCGGGGCGGGTGCAGGTGCGGGGAGCTGGTGGGGATATGGGTTGCGCAATGTAAAATACATTAAAAAAAAATAATAAACACTTACCTTGCCGCCGGGTCCCGTGTCTCTGCTCCTGCTCTCTTCGTTGGACTCGAGGAACAGGAAGCCCAGCCAGGCTCCCCATACCAATCACATCGCTGCAATGCAGTGTTGTAATTGGTCTGAGTATCCTGGTTCTACGCTCAGCCAGGGAATGGGGGCCGGAGCATGTACTCCACGCAGGCAGTAATGCAGCCGGCATGGAGAACAGGGAAAGTGCGCATGACTGTTTTGGGCGGCCCGAGAGGGCATGCCAAGCAGTCATGTGCACTTAGGAGTGGGCAAACCACTCCTCCCCTGTCCTGCTCCGAGAGCAGAGCATCCCCACATGCCCGCAAAGCAGCACGGAAACATAAAATGATAATAACTCGAAGTTATTATCATTTTATGTTTCCTTTACTTTACAATGCTTAAAAGCAGTGGGGCAACTGTCCTCCACCATAGCGGAGGAGCCGCCCCTGTTCACAAAGGGCCTCCGCACTCGTAGCGGAGACTCGCAGTCGTGACTGGGGGGGAGGGGCGCAGTCCTGACAGGGGGGGCGCACTCATGGCGGGGGGACCTGCAATGGGTAACTGCAGTACGGAGGTCCCGCACAACTGCAGAGCCTCCACCACGACTGTGGGGCCTCCACCACGAGTGCGAAGGCCTTTTGTGAATTGGGCTCCGATTGTTTCAGTGTTGATTTACAGAGGCCTTTACCATTATATGCAAGCTGCTGTTCACAGATCCGACTCGCAACAGGTTCTTACCATAGTTCCAGTTTCTCCATTGGGCCGATTGAAATCTTCCCACTTCCAAAGGGGGAACAGTTTCTCCCATACTTGATTGATCAGCAGCTCGTCTCCTGATTGGTTGGCTTTGCATAGTCCCACAGCGCTGCAGATAGTATTTGGGTTCTTTAGAAAAGGGATAAAGATCAGGAGAGTGAGAAATGCTACCACCCCCTCCCAACAGGTGTCTAGGGATCTATATTTTAAGTATGTACGTGAAGATATATAAATATTTATATATATATATATATATATATATATATCAATGCTCCAAATCTCCTTCCCAAATAATCCGAAAGAGAACAGCACTCACGGGAGAAGTTTCAAGTTTCTTTAATGCGCGACAAACAAACGCGTTTCGGAAGATTCCTTCTTCAGTGTTTACAACTCTGCACTGAGAAGCGCCATCTTTAAATGCCTTGGAACATATGCAAAAATCAAAATAGGACCATGACTCGTTGTTACATTTGACGCCATGTTGGTGGTACATCGGCTCACTTTAATCAAATGGAATATTCCATTTAAAACTAAATAATATAACAAAAGATGGCGCTTCTCAGTGCGGAGTTGTAAACACTGAAGAAGGAATCTTCCGAAACGCGTTTGTTTGTCGCGCATTAAAGAAACTTGAAACTTCTCCTGTGAGTGCTGTTCTCTTTCGGATTATTTGGGAAGGAGATTTGGAGCATTGATATTGGCGTTGGGGCACCACCACGCATAAAGCACCCGTCCACGAGTGATCCGGTTTTTGGTGCACAGGAGCAGTGATATATATATATATATATATATATATATCTCGTGACGCTTCCTATCTGCCAATTGTCGACAGACCCAGTAGGCACTGACCTCAGCCACACTCAGAGAAAGGCTTGAATCAAAGTTCTTCGTGGAGTATGCAGTAAAATTTATTGTGAGATACACCACAAAATTAACACAGGCATAATGCCTGCCATGACGCGTTTCACTCGTCAAAGTGAGCTTGATCACATGATATATATGATAAATGACTGTGTGTGCGGACAAGTATTTGTATGCATACCTGAATTAGTGTTAATGGTGTTTATACATATGTTAGTAAAAGTCTATTTATGCCTGTAAGAGTGGATGTGTGTGTGTGTAGAGAGAGACATGTGAGTGTATTTATAATTGAGAAAATGCAGAGGTGTGTGTGTGTATAAGCATGAATATAAAAGTGGCTTTTATGCATACCCTGATGCATATTTTAATATGCGTTGTTCATAGAGGTGTGCATATCGATGTACTTATGTGCAAGGGTGTAGATGTAGGCATCTGGGTGTATATGCAGGGAAAGGCATATAGATGTGTATCGGTATGACTAAAGATAGGTGTATGATGTGCATAAGAATTTGCACATATAGAAGTATATGAGTTTATACGTGTGAGGTTTTATGTAAAAAGAGGCATGTAGGTTTGTGTAAAGGGAGAGGTATCTGGTTCTGTATTTGTGGGTGGAGCTATTTTGCACTGAGCCACTATCCGTATTATATTTGTTAAGAAATTTAATAAAGATAAGGTCACACCTATTTTATAATCAACCAAGGAATTTATTTTAAGCCAAAGTTTGGGCAAATTCGATCGGTATAAACCCATACTTTTGAGTATAATGGCTGCTGGCTCCTCAAAATGTGAAAATAACCAAAAATTAAAACTGTTGCAAAAAGCTCTATGCCAAAGCCAAACATGTTACGAACTGCATTAAGAATATAAACAAAGATATAGTGAAAAATGCTGATCTCCTATGAAAACGTATAAAATTAGCCTATTAAGAAAAAAATACAGATAATGAATCAGAATTGGTCCAGCATACCTCAACAATTGCATCAAATTTCACAAACCTTCCAGACACCTCTGCTCGCCCGGACTCCTGCTTGAACACATCCCACGCATAGGGAAAACCAGTCGAGCCTTCTCTTACATCACTTTTACATCATGGCGCAACCTGCCACTAAAGAACCTCCTCCTCACTTCTCGAAATCCACAATAAGCTGAAGACCTGGCTTTTTGAGTAGCCATAGTCAAACTATGCCCTAGGTTTGTCTAGACTCACACCTGCTCAGCACCAGGATATCCTCCCGGGTGATAGTGCTCGCTGCAAATCTGCATGACAAGCAAACCTTCCTAGAGAAAGTAAATATTGAGAAAATGTTTCTAAAGAAATATTACTTAAAAGAAAAAAATCTTTTGACTCCTATCTTGTTTAGCTCTTTTTCAAGAAGAATGTATAACAGTTAAAATCAAATTAACACAAGACAGAATAACCAGTCAGTTGGTGATTAACTTAATCACCAAATTTTGCCCTCCGAGAACAACGAACAGGTACTGTGACGAGCGTCTCTCAAAGAATAAACAGGTGTCCAATGCTGTCCCTGATGGTCGGATATCTGGCAGGTTTTCAGGATACCCACAGGACATAAATGTATTTATTATATCTAAAAGGGATCATTAACATAGTTGGTAATGAACTTGAAAATACAGCCTGACGTAGCTCGTTCTGCCAAAAATGCTTATTCTACACACCACTCATGAGGCCCATTAGGCCAATACACATTTGCTTGCACACCCTTCTAGAATGGGTATAGACTAGTAATTCGGGTTAAAGTGTTCCTTTCTTGCATGTGGCCAAGAATGATGGTTGTTCCTAATCTGTATTGGCACAGACGAGGAAAATAAAGGTGAAATTAAATACTACTCATTGCATTTACCACTGGTTGAGATTAATTTTATGTGTTCTCGTTCTCATGTTTTTGTTTCTTCCCAAGAGAATTGGCCTTGATTATTAAATGATTGTATTCACGTTCAGTGTTGGTCCACAAGGGTTGGGACCAAGCCGGACGTTTGAGATATCCACATGAGATAAATGTACAAGTGTTAATTAACAACAAAAAAAAATGAATTTATATGGGAGTCATTTCCTTAGTCTGCCATCATCCTGAAAATTGTCATTGCATTGGACTTCAAGAACCACCCTTAAACAACTTATTGATAAATCTGGGGGCATATTTACAAGAAACTGGCGGAGCACGGTGTTACGCCAAAATTGGTAACGCCCGCTCTGACAGTTTCAAAATGCAGGGATGCGCCATATTCACAAGAATGTGATGCACCACTGCGTTACCCCTAGCGCTGGCGCTAAAAAATTCTCCTAGTGCCAGCGCAGGCACCCTAGCGCCATTTTGCTCTGCAGGGCCAATTGTTTATGCGAAGGAAGGGACACCTTCCCTCACATAAACAATCGTTACAGGTGATTTGCTCTATCTATGTGTGCTGCAGAATACAGCACATGTGAAAAGAGCAAATATAAGGAGAAATAAAACATTTCTCCTCATATCGCCTGCTTAAGACCAGGCATTCCCTGGTGGTATTTTTGGTGCTGCCCCATACCTTGTAAATATGGGGCAGCGTCAAAAAGCAATGGGTGATGCAGTGGAATGCCCACTGCAACACTAATTGCACACCCCTTTCACACTAAGTGCTGAGTGAGTATGGGCATTATTTACAAGGTGGCGTTAAGCCACATTAAGTGGCTTAACGCTGCCTTGAAAATAAGGCGAAGGAGTTAATGCCACCAGAACGTCGGAAAAAGTGACGTTCTGGTGGTGTTAACTCCTTGTAAATATGCCCGCTGGTGTGTTTGCTGACCTAGAGGTAGAGATAAAAATTTATTTTTTGTTCTGTATTGTTACTGGCATTTGTTTTGACCAAAACAGAGTGCCAGGCTGCAGTACACCATCCTAAATTACCCATTTGATAAAAACGTACACTGGGCACTTGGCTATGAGATAATGGAAACAGCTTTGATCAATGCCATGGAAAACCTCTTCTTGGAAGCTGACACTACCCACTGCTTATGCCAGAGCAAAGTTCTTGTCAAAAACCTCTGTGGTTGACAATGGAGAAACCACAAACAGCCGTGATTTGTCATTAGATGCAAGAACAGGTAATTTGGTTTGTTGGATTCTTCATACCCTATAAATTATCCAGTTGAGTTGATCCACCCAAGGGATGAGGCTGCTGGTATTATTGAGTCAACAGGTTGGTTTGTGTTGTTCCTTCCAAATATCAAAAGAAGAGTTTATAAACTCCCACATAGTAGTGCCCTGTGGAGTTCCCCATGGGTTACCTCTTTGCTCCTACCACAGTTTTTAGGTTCAGTCAAAACATTGCTCAAAGTGAAATCACCACATGTTTTTCCACACCGATGTTGAAAGGCAGTTATTTTTTTATGTCACTCTAGACTCCAAGGTGAATACAGCTGTCCTGAATTTTAATTAAACATCCTTAAAGCAATGTATGGTGACCAGTGCCTGCCCTATATGGGCACAACTTGAATCTTCGATCTTAGCACACCCTCTGTCAGCTTGAAAAGTCTTACTTTCTGCATCAATCTTAAAGGCAATGGAACAATGATGAATGTGCTTTCTGTTAAAAACAAAGATAACGGACTGGGAGTCCCCAATCTGCAAGATTATTGGTGGGCAGTGCAGCTGAGGCCGATGGTAGAGTGGTCTCGGCCGGAGTCCGAGAAACACTGGTTGTTTATGGACAGGGCTCTCGCCAGACAACCTCTTTGGGGTGTCCCCTTCCGTACTAAAGCTGCCAGACCCCGGAACTTATACCTTTCCAAGGTGACACATTCCACTTTATCAGCTTGGGATAGGGTGGCAGCCTCTCGGGGACTTATGACCTTTCCCTCCCCAATTACACCTATAGTTAATAACCCAGACTTCACACCAGGGCTGGACTCAACAGGGTTCACACACTGGACGGAGGAAGGCGGTCATTCAATAGGACAGCTCTTCGACACAGCAGGCCCTTTGGCCTTCTCTGACGTCCGTAGGGAACACGACCTCCCGGAGACGGAACGCTATCGATACTTACAAATACGACACTGGGTGAAGCAACCAGAGGTACGGGAAGGCGCAGGGAGATCCCTCGAGAAGTGGCTACTCACGAGGCACACAGACGCACGCCTGACATCAGACCTGTACAAACTCATCAAGTGTGACCCTGGAATCGGGAAATCACCCGGACAGCTGCGATGGGAGGGGGAACTGGGCAGGTCATTGTCGCAGAAGGAATGGTCAGATATTTACCATTGAGCTTGGCACACAGCACGTAATGTAGCAAATATTGAAACGGCCACGAAAATAGCCACTTATTGGTACCTAACTCCCCCGCGACTCCAAAGAGGCAACCCAACGCGAAGTCCTCAATGTTGGAGGGCATGTGGCTCGCTGGGAACCCTGACCCACCTGCTATGGGAGTGTCCCCAATTGACGAGCTACTGGAAGCAGATACTAGACGACATTGACTCCCACTTCAAAACCCAAATACCCCGTTTCCCAGCTTACATTCTCCTGGGTCTTCCCAATCCAATCACCTTCCCACTTAGAGCACGGAGAGGAAGACAAATGGCATTAGCACTGGGGGCGGCTCTACAAAACATCCTCTCCCACTGGGGTACTGTAACTACACCGACTCATCTGGGGTGGCTCCATAGACTGTGGGGTATACTTGGGATGGAGAAAATTTCACTGTCACTCGCTAATCCTGGTGCTTCCCTCCAAGACATGTAGGAGCCCTTCCTAAAACTGTTGACCTCGGAGTTTATTTGAGACTATTGCGCTTAGCAGATCCACCTCAAAAGGCAACACTAGGTGATCAGGTACAACATAAGGCCCAAATCCATCTGGGATAATCGACCAAAGAAGTGATTGAAAGAATATATTGTACTTGCTCGAGTTTTTGTTAGGAGGGGGAGGTTGGGAGGGGGAGTTTTCTCTATGTTTCTCAGTTTATTGTCTCTCTACCACAGCCATTCCTCCTGAATGACTATATAACAATAAGTACAGCACAAGTTTAATTTTGTATGTCGTATATTTGAATTGAAAACCAATAAAAGAAATTTAAACATAAAAACAAAGATAAATGGATCAGGAATTTAAGTTTTTACTGAGATTTGTGGACAACATTCAACGGTTTGTGGAAAAGAAAGATTTGTTCTGCGTGGGCAAAAATGGTTCTCACTAAGTCAATTTTAAAGAGATATTTCGGTATTCGGACAGGAGTAAACAATAGTTTGGCTTCCCAAAGCCCTGTCATATATGAGATAAAAAAGAACACAATAAGATATTGTTCCTAGCATTTTCTTTAAACAAAAGTAGAGGGGAAGAAATTAAAGGCATGCAAAAGGGACCAGTATACCAATGATGAAAGCAATTAATTTATTTGTAAGCTATGAACGCTTCACTTAGTCAAAAAAGCAAAGTTAAAATACAGCACATTCAAAGAAACCACTGCAGGTTGTTCATAATTAGTGCTCCCGGTTTAGGCTATTTTTTTTTTTTTTTACTTTTCTGCCTGTATTTAGCCATGTAACTTTATTCATGGTTTTGTATGTCTATCTAAAAATAATTTTTTCGTGGGAAAGGAAGCAGTAGCTGATATATTTCCACATTTTTTAAACCTAAAATGAACAATTGTAATTGAAGTTTTCTCAAGCTTGTGTTTTTGTTGGGCTGCTTAGGCCCCTTGGAGATTAACAGCCATGCAATGTTCAATTAAATTTGCTGTGGTGAGAAGTGAGACAGACATTTCTTCTGTAATGCGCCCCGCTGCTCGTTGAAGACAAGTTCACACCAAGCAAGCGTGTTACTCAAACTTAAAATAACAGTGTTTGCACACATGGCATACTGGTAACACATAAATTACAGCTGCAGAGACTCAGCCTTCTGAACTGTATCACGGAGAATGAATCCTTTAACCTGGAGGTGACCATTTCTGTGGCAAGCAGAGGGTGACTAGAAAATTGTGTTCCTGATGACTTAGTCATCTCGTATCCTTGTCTGTGAATGTTTTTCTCTGGGATCCATAGCACTCAGGGCATAGACCTATGTATCCCCAAACTGTGGAAGTGTTTTTTTGGATTGACCCTCCCCAACACATTGCAATACAGGCAAAATAAAAAGGCAGCAATTAGAATAAAGTAGGCATCTGGAAACTTAGATTTCCACTTGCCATGGCCTCCAGTTCCTGCTTATTCCAGACTGATCCAGTGACACCTCCGAATCATCATTGACAACAAGCTCACCATGAAATCACAGATCAATGCCACCTCCTCTGTCTGCTTCCTCACTCTGCGCATGCTACGTATGATCTTTAAGTGGCTACCTCTACACACGAGACACACCATGACAAGCCCTCATCACCAGCCGCCTGGACTACGGCAAAGCCCTCTACATAGGAATTGCAGCACACCTCCTACAGAGACTTCAGACCTTACAGAACGCTGCAGCCAGACTCCTGCTTGGCCTTCCACGATGAACCCACATCACACTCCGCCTCAGGAAACTCCACTGGCTCCTCGTACAGAAGAGATGCCAATTCAAGCTGCTGACCCATGCACACTAGGCTCTACACAACCAAGAACCTGCCTACATTAACCACCGCCTGAAATTCCACCAACCATCTAGAAGACTACGCTCCGCCTCCCTTTAACTTGCCCATACTCCCTGCATCTACCGAAGCAGAAGAGGAGAGTGCTCCTTCTGTCACATCACAACAAAGACCTGGAACAGGCTCCCCATGCACCTCCGGACCATCATCTCACCAGAATTCCCAAAGGCCCTGAAGACCTAGCGGTTTAAATAAGTCACAGGGACCCTCAATCATCTGGATACCCTATCGGGAAATTAGCCGCGCTGTACAAATCCTGATTGATTGAAACCCAATAACTCTCATGGATGTGGCGCAGTGGCCAGAGCTGCCGACTCAGAAGCTGGGGATCCGGGTTCGAGTCTCTGTGTCGGCACAACATCCTGTGATTTTGGGCAAATCACTTAATCTCCCGTGCCCATGGACAGCGCCTGGATACCCTCATGGGTGATAAATTGCGCTATATAAATCTACAAAGTTTAACTTTAACTGTCCGCATTGAGTGGAACTGCTCTTGGCAGTGATTCTCCACTTCCCCAGATTACCCCATTCCTGCTTTCTGGATGTCTGTCCGCTCAGGTTTTTGACACTGAAAGACTGGGTAACAGTTAAAGCAGGTCTGCTGTGCACTTTTTTGCGCATTTTACCATATATATATATATATATATATATATATATATATATATATATATATATATATATATATATATATATATATATATTTTCTCTCTCTCTTTGTAATTTGGTGCTAATCTGTTCTGTAGTTTTGGAGTTATTATAGAAAACAGGTTAACTCGCACCCTTGCCATGCACTGCTAATTACCACACATATTACATCACTCATGACATCTTCTATGACATAATTGATATCAATGCAACATTTGTAGTGAAAGTATTGATGAGAAAAATGTGCATGGCTGGGGCTTGAGTTATATTTACCTTAGGGCACAAGTTATAGTTACTTGAGATAGCTATAACTGCTGAATTTCCATGGTTTTGTATGTTTAAATCTGAACCTAACTACAACGTCCCTGTAACCTTTGTTTTTTTAGTGAATATATATATATACAGATTGTTTTCCATCTGTATACTTAAAAATCTTTATAAATGGAAAAATGGGAGTGTTATTTATAATTACTATGATTCAGTCAGCTTGGTCAAGTCCTGTAAGAGGACTACTACAACAGATGATGGAGATGGGCAATGGGTCATACGTAAATCTCAGTGGGATGGGTCGAGTAAAAATTAAAAACATATGAGGTGTTCCATATATAAAGCACAAATGGTGTTGTAGTTGCTGGTAAAATGGCCACAAGCAGTTATTATTGGAAATGGATCATGTTTTAGAGTGTGGTCTGTAATTCAGAATATAAGGGGTGCCAGAATGTTTTGGCTCAGTTGGAAGATTTGGAATTCAAGCCTTGTTCTGGATGATTAGATGGTAAGGGCTTTTCTGTGCCCTTAATAACATATAGGAGTAGGCCACAAAGAGAGGCAATTGGAGGGTATGGGGAGAAATAATCTTGTGTTAGACAGTAAATATATCTGGTTATGGTAGGGGCTTCTCACAGCTTGTAAATTAAGAGCAGTAATGCTGGATTCCAAAAGCAAATAGAAAGTGGAATTTCAAGGCAAGCAATTTTACTTTGGCAATTTGATCTAAGGATGGTCATTGAGGTTTCATCCATCTTGCTTAAATCATTAGGCAGAGCAACTTGACAATGCTTTCAAGTGGTGAGTAATTTAAACCTGACGGGTTCCAGTACTACAATTGTACATTTTTGGTATACCCCTCCCTAGCCAGTGCAGCAACACCAGGCCTTTATATTTGTGTAACTAACAGTTGAAATTGGGTAGACAGGCTCTCATGGAGTCACTACAGGATGGAAAATAGAGATTGGCTGGCACATGTAAAACCAAAACCCAGGGGGAGAATAGAATCTTGCAAAAGATGTCCTAGATGGTGTGCACATAAAGGACCTGATTTAAAATATATAGCGGTCTATACTCTGTCTATCAGGATAGTGGAGGATATTACATCCGCCACCCTGTCAGACAGAAGACTGCCATATTTGGAGATTACTGCTTCCAAGCGGTGATCCCTGTACCTTCACCACCTTCATGGAGGTTGTCTGAAGGTACCAAAAGTTTGCTGGATGGTCACCATCGGTTTTGACGGGCATCCACCATACTTTTTGTTTTTCAAAAACCATAAACTCTAAAAGTGAGAGTTTGGTTATGAACACATAACTAATGACCCCCAAACCCAGTAGTGCTATACCTGGGAGTGGGGAATCATTATTTTTCTTTTTCTTTTTGGCACCAGAAAGTTTTCCTTGACTGCGACGGACAGGAAAAAACAGGACATCAGACCATCAGCCCTAAGAAGGTTGGGTAGTCTAATGCCCTAACTTTGACAGCCATCAGTCCATAAAACTGATGAGTAAGTTTTCTATTGACTGAGCAATCTGGGGCACAGCCAACACTCAATATAACTCTATATAGGGTAGGAGGACCAAGGGTTCGGTGGACAGGGTAGTCTGTCACATTTGTGATTGAGTACCTTGTCCGCCAAACCCTTAAATCTGGCCCTAATTATCCTCTATGTACATTCAACCCTACTACCCCTTTCTCTTGACCTTGAATACCTCCCAGATTCAAACAATTAAGACTAACAAACAAACACTCCTACTCAAATCTACAAGAATCTAGAATCATTGAACATCTAGAGCAGGGGCGTAACACAGGCCCCCGCACCCCCCGCAGTGCGGGGGGCCCCCAAGCTCCAGGGGGCCCCCTCAATGCAGCACTTCGGCCGGAGAGCTCCTGATAGAGTCCGGAGGGGGCTCCTCCACGTACCTTGCAGGGGGGCCCCCTCAATTATCGTTACGCCACTGATCTAGAGGATTATGTTCTTGCCCTAAATCAGTTAATCACTACATTGGATATAACCAAATCCATCTACTTCATCACCTCCTTATGTACCCACTTTAAAAAACTTCCATGCAAAATCAACATCTTTCTTTCCTATCCTGTCTCCCATTCACTTCTGTCAGCTTTAACTCTACTTTATTCTTCAAGGTTTAAAACATCAAACTTACATTGAATTCCCTCCTATTGTCTCCAAAACCGTCCTCCTACTTCTCATATTTTGCCCCCTTCTAACAACACCAAAGTAGACACTCTGGCGCCCAATTCCAAAGTTGAGCTAATCCCTCTGTTAAAAAAGCAAACTTGTCCTGCGCATGATCTGGCTCTATAAGCCCTAAAGCCATAAAACAACTTTTATTTTGATCAAGAGTTTTTTTTATTGTGTAACTTCTCTTTTTAATGACTCTCTCTGCTCTGGAGCTAACACTCAATACGTCAGATCTGTAACTGTACTGTCTTTACAAACAGAAAACAAAAACCCACATCGGATCCCTGAAACCAAGCTAACTACTCTCCTATCTCACAACTTATTCTCAAAAATCTTTCAATGACTTGTTTTTTTATATGTTTGGGTCTTGTCATTTGTTTGCAGTTCTAGTCCTAATTTCATTATATCTAACCATCACAACCATTTCTATTACATACCAATGTTCCCTAACCTCTCAGTAGCATTTAACACTGTAGATCATTCCACCATGTTTTCCACAATCATTGCCTTGGGCATTTCAGAACTAGCACTCAACTGGTCATACCTGTCAGATGAGTCTTTTTCAGTACCATGGTTCTCATTATTCTCCCCACCAAATCCTTTATCGATTGGGTTTGCCCAAGGATTGATCATGGGCCCTGACCTTTTAGCCTTCTACACCACATGCTTGGGAGATATTATCTCTTCCTTTGACTTTTCTTATTATCGCTACTCCAATGATACTTAAATCTTCTCTCCTTTCCCATCTTCATTTGCAGACTTTAGTCCAGTCTCTCAGACTGCCTTGCAACTACTCATCATCAAATGGCTATTTCTTCTCCCTTGCTTAATTCATCAAAAACCGAAAGCATCTACTTTTCTGCCAATTTGAACCTCCACATCTATCTATCCCCATACAGTTTCCCCCAACACTCTAACCTTATTACTATCCACTGTTAATTTCAGAGTACACTTAAAGACAACCATCCACCAGGAATCCTTTATAACCACTACAGTGATGGCCATTAGATTCCAAGTACTTTATATCTGCAATATCTATCAATACACCCCCTCCCAAACTGCAAAAATACTGTCTGCGCTTGTTCTTTATAAACCTGAATACTGCAATCGACTAAATTGCACCCCAAGCTCTCGCCTCCACAGACTACATCCTCTTCGGCGACTTAAACTTTCACCTGGATGACTCTAACGACAAAAACACCTCGTCCCTGCTGGAGAACCTCGCCACCGTCGGACTCAAACAACTGGTCACCTCCCCAACCCACTCATCAGTACCCACGCTCAACCCCATCTTCTCCTCCAGCGACATCACCTTCAGCCACACCACCGAGATCCAGGGGACTGACCACTGCTGCGTCCACTTTGCCATCACCAAACCCACCGTACACCACCACGCCTACGGCTTCCCTCATAGAAGCTGGAACAAGGTCACAGAAGAACAGCTAACAACCGCCCTCAGAAGAAATCCCTCCACCGACATCCACAGATGCAAACAGAACAGGTGGCACCATCGCCACTGAACTCTGCCCCACAATTAACTGCTCAATCAACTCCCCCACCTTCCCGGAAGACAGGAAACAAGCAGAGATCAACACCTTGCTGAAGAAACCCTCTGCCGACCCGACAGATCTCAAGAACTTCAGACACATCTCGCTTCTCCCTTCCCAGCCAAGGTCATCGAGAAGACCATCAACGCCCAACTTTCTGAGTTCATCGAAGCAAACCACATCCTGGACCTCTCCCAATCCGGTTTCCGAAGCAACCACAGCACCGAGACCGCTATCCTCGCCGCCACAGACGAGATCTGTGCCCTCCTCGACCAAGGCGAAACTGCAGCCCTCATCCACCTGGACCTCTCGGCCACCTTCGATACCGTCCCTCACCGCACTCTATGCACAAGACTCCATTACGCCGGCATCTGCGACAAAGCCCTGGAATGGATCCGCTCCTTCCTCACCAGCCGAACACAGAGAGTCAGACTACCTCTGTTCCTCTTGGAACCCACAGAGATCAGCTGCAGTGTGCCTCAGGGCTCCTCCCTGAGCCCCACGATTTTCAACATATACATGACCCTCTCGCAGCCATCGTCCGGAACCACGGACTCAACATCGTCTCCTATGCCAACGACACCCAGCTGATTCTCTCCCTCACCAACAAACCCACAGTCGCCAAGAACAACTTTCACGATGGGATGAAGACTGTCGCCACCTGGATGAAGAACAGCTGCCTCAAGCTCAACTCTGAGAAGACCGAAGTCCTCATCATGGGCTCCACCCCCTCCGCCTGAGATGGCTCCTGGTGGCCCACAGCACTTGGAACCCACCCACATACTATGCGTGGAACCTCTGCTTCATCCTGGACTCCTCGCTCACCATGAGCCGCCAGATCAATGCTGTCTCATCATCCTGCTTCCATGCGCTACACCTACTCCGAAAGATCTTCAAATGGATCCCGCCGAGTCCAGAAAGACGGTCACCCACACACTTGTAAGCAGCAGAATCGACTACGGCAACACACTCTATGCTGGCATCACCCAGAAACTCCTCAAGAAACTGCAGAACATCCAGAACTCCACCGCCAGACAAATCCTCAACATCTCTCGCTGGAACCACATCACCAGCCACCTAAGAGACCTCCACTGGCTCCCAGTCAACAAAAGAATCATCTTCAAGCTCCTCACACACGCCTGCAAAGCCCTACATGATGCAGGACCTGCGTACCTCAACCACTGCCTCACATTCCACGTACCCAATAGAGACTCCGCCCCATCCAACTGGCCCTGGCTACCGTCCCACGTATCTGCAAGACAACAGCTGGAGGAAGAGCCTTCTCCTCCCTCACAGCAAAGACCTGGAACACCCTGCCTCTCCACCTCAGGCAATCACAGACACTGCCTCAAATCAGGTAGGACCTCAAGACATGGTTATTTGGCTGGACCACTGTGCCTCGATGGACCTGCAGCTCCCCCATCCCCCTCCCCCCAGTGCCTTGAGACCCTTGTGGGTGAGTAGTCCCGCTTTACAAGCCATTGATTGATTGATTGAGCCTACTAGTTGGTCCCCCTGTCATTTCTACCTTTAGATAAGGTATTACACTTTGCTACAAGGACTCCATAGTCTCCCCCCGACACTTGCCAACCTCTAAATTCTGACTTCAAATTGGATGCTGTTCATAAAGCAACAGGTGTGTACCATGAGTATCTACACCAGAATATTGATGGGTTGCAATATCGTTTGACATGAAATTGAAAATAAAATATTGACAGCTAAGTAAGTCTAGATTTTCTATACGTAACTCCACATGAACGTACCTTGGCGGCATAAGGCTAGTAAATGTGTGGTTACGAATAGTAAATATATACTCCCCTATAAGCACTCACCTTTCAATATTTTGTCCCTTGATATTCTGTCCCCGATAATCGTGTACCACAATATTCTGGGGGTCGATATTTAGTAGTACAACCAAAGAAATATAGCATTATATCAACTATTCATCCATTCCTGTACAGCCTCAAATGGACTTTCCCTTAACTACCTCAGCGAACTGTATAAGAGATGCACACCATCACTCAGCTTTATGTCCTCTAACTTAAAAGGTACTGTTACCAACCAAGTCCCCATGCTCCTCTTCATGGTTCTGCTCATTTAATCTACTTGGATCCCAACATTTAAGCCAGTTCTCCGTTGAGTTACACTCAATCTCCTCTGTCTGCTTTTAAAATCACGCTCAATACTTAATATATCCAATGCTACTTGAACTCCCATTTAATGTAAATCTGTTTTATTGATAGTTAATTTATTGTATTACATTTTTCATACACAATTCAAAACAATCTCTCCCTGCATGTCTTCCAGACAGACTGTGATTTGTTCTAATGTACTATATTCTTGCTACTTGTTGAAATGCTATTGGTTGCTCCAATAAAAAAATCAGTTTCTCGTTTTAGGAGATCTGCTAGGAGCAACATTGAGGAAGGGGAGTCGTGTTTTTGCCTGTCCCAATTGTTGCATAACAAAGCATGGACTTTGAAAACCTTGAAAATCAAAACATATATACACATGTGGTGGGCCTGCCAGGGGATACGCTACTTTTGGGAAGTGGTTATAACAGCGCTAAATACACTAACCGGGAATCCGCTGCAGTCAACAATACAATTATATTTACTAGGCCGTGTACCCCGAGCTAAAAACAAGGACCAAAGTTGTAGAACTGGGTCTGGCAGTAGCTAAAAAGTGTATTGCACTGAAGTAGAACACCAGCAGGGCCAGACTGGGAACCCAAAGCAGCCCTGGCAATTTTCTCAGACCAGCCCCTGGGAAGCACGGCCTAGCTCCGGGTGGCTGGAAATGCTTGCTTGCTACTTTTGTTTACTGGGGGCCGATATAGCAGCACTGCTGCAAAACTGAACACCCAGTCACAAAATTGGCCCCCACAGCTGCAAAACCGGCCTCCAGACTCCCGGGGAAACGCCCGATGTCCGGGACGCCCAGTCCGGCCCTGATCACCAGTCGGCTGCCGACCAAAGAACGGTGGGCTAAGGAGTTTACTCCATGGGGACAGGTAGAGTGTGGGGTGAGGCAGAAGTTAATCTCCTCTGGGAACAGACGTGGGGAGAACTATGATAGAAATCGAATTACTACATGGAGATGATGATACCGATCAAGAGGAAGACAGAATAACAGAGAGTAGACCGTGTGAACGATGGAGGGGGATAGCGACGCAAATTGTACATGCTCGAAGACATCTGTACCATTACAATGATGAGCTGTGTAAAAACTGTGGGGTTTAATTACAAGCCCCTTGCGCCGCCGGTGCGTCACTTTTAATATGGGAAAAAGTACCAGCGGCTTAAGGGGATAGTAAATAAATCTCTGTAATCCCATATGATGCATAATGCCATTGCTGTGAGCTCATGCCTGAAGGGATGGAATGGGTGGGAAGTTATGGACCTTTTAATGCTCTCTAAAAAGCAATGAAGATATAAAAATAGAAAAAATAAAAACAACTGGTGGAGACACTACATCCCTCATTTACAGACTGGTTTTTGCAAGGCCTCTGCCAACAAAATGGTGGATGTGCCATTTGCTAAACTTACAACCACAGGGTTTCTGATGGCAAAGCCTCAGCTCACTCCGCCATCTGAAACCCTTGACCGGATGGCACATCACGCAAAGGCAGGCAGTCCCAGACAGTGAAATTAGTCAAAAGACCTGATAAGCAGAGAGAGATATCTCAGCAATTCAAGGCCGTAGATTTTTTGTTCTTAAAGAACAAACTCCTGCTTTGGGAATGTGCTCTTGAAAAATAAAAAAGTTTGCTGTTCGGACATAACAAAACAAATATGGCCATTTCTTCAGCCTTCAGAGCAACCGTCACAGTGGTGGCTGTTCTGAAAACTTGGAAATCTCTGGTGGGGATCTCTAAATCTGGCAAGTGGTCTCCGCAAGAAGATTGGAGGTCATAACCTTCACTGAACTTGTGGGCCAGTGCGCCACCTGCCCTCTTCTACATGAGGGCCAATAGTGTGTGATATATTTTGTGTATTAACATTAGTCTTTTTTCTGGTGCATCATGCAGTGGCAGCTGGTAACTATGAGAGAGGTGGGGCTGGCAAATGGGTGGGGGTTGGGAGCATTCACGAACACTAAATGCAAAGCGACTAGGAAATAAAATAAAAAATAACGTACCTTGTTTGCTGCAGCCTGCACGACGACACGTCCTCCTGCTCCAGTCCTCTTCTTCTCTCCTTGAGGCTCTAGTCAACTCCCATAACCAAACCTGGCACTGGTCTCATGCTGTTAACCAGCATAAGCAAAAGGAACAAATGATGGACAGAATGCTGAACAATGCAAACATTCATCCCCAGTCACAAAGATCTGAGATTAATCCATCATTCTTTTGCTCACCACGCCACCCCAGTTTGGACCCAGCCATATGCAAATCAATCTTGACCCTGTTCCTCATGGAACAGTCCAGCCCGAACTGCCAAGCCAGGTCCTCCCTGGACCAGAAACAAGCATCCTGTGACCGGTTTCCAGGCATCACCCCATATATCCGGTGGCGCAGTGAGCACGGGACCCACGTCTGGGCATACCCTTCCCACTTAGGGCGACAAAAGCAAAAGGAACAAATGATGGACGGAATGCTGAACAATGCAAGCATTCACCTCCAGTCCCAAAGATCTGGGTTTAATCCATTGTTCTTTTGCTCCCCACGCATGAGAGCAGCGACAGGATAGGATAGAGTGGGTTCTCTCAACGCTCCCAAAAGCACTGGAGGCCTGCACTTTCTCTAACCCAGCTGTCTGAGACAGCTGGGTTAGAGAGGTTTAAAATGCGCATGTCCGGATGGCCGGTCAAAGAGACATGCACACTTTAAACTTAAAGTGCCCTGCCCATCACTGCTCTCTGCTGCTTCCAGTCAGTAGTGGCCCAGCCCCCGTCCTGACACTTGGCTCTTGAAAAATAAAATGGTAATAAATTAACTTTATAACCATTTTATTTTTCATCTCTGGTGGCAATTTAGTTAGTGGGACAATGTCCTCCGCTATAATGGAGGAGCTGCCCCTGTCATGCCAATAAAGTACCTTGCATTATATTATGGGTGCACATATGTATTGGAAAGTATCGGAAGAGGCATATGATTGAGTATATGAGTATTTGTACGTCAGCTTGTCTCAGAACACGGATTTGGATGTGTATAGGGATACATGTGTGGGTGTGGATATGTAAACATACGTTGATGTGTGTATATTTAGGTGTCTACAGGGAAAAATGTTAGTGTGTCGATGGATAATTATCTTGGTATATAGATGAGTTGCACAGGGAAAACATTGAAGTGAATTGTAATATATATATATATATATATGTGTGAAACTTAGAGCTCTATAGATGTGCATATAGGTATGAATATATGGGGATGTATCTGGTGAATCATATGGATCTTTCTAGGCATATATATGTAGAAGGCTACATAGGTATGTAGTGACTGATATATGTATATTGGTGCATTACATGGGGATGTGCGGGGGAATACAAGTGTGTGTATGTATGCCTACATTTGTTGTGGAGGTTTGGGGATGGTAGGTAGGTGGGTATGAGTGTAAATATCTGTTTGTGCAGAGAGACAGATGTCACAGGGCATATAGGAGTGCATGTTGGAGTAAGACCTCTGACCCTTGGTCGCAGGCCTACTCGCTCCCCAGCAGCTCCGCTCCTACTGCGCCGCCGTTTGAGCATCCAGCCTCCTCCTGGGAGGAGTTCGAGACCCCTGCCTGCAAGATTCCTCTGTGTGCCTCTGCCTGACTCCGCCCCTTGGTACTTGTAATCCCTGGTATTTGTCTTATTTTATTTGCCATAGACTGTAGTGGTAGTGTCTGTGATACCTTGATACCTTGTCTGGTTTTGTGCCCGTTCTCCCCACTTCCATTTCCCGCCGCTGCTGCCCCTGCGGCCCCGCCCCCTTGTCCACGACTGCTCCCGCCTCCCAGCTGCTCGTCCCTCCCCCTCCCCTACTTAATGGCGGTCGCGCCGCTGGCGCGCCTAAGGCAAGCCCATCTGCGCCCGTCCGCGATCCGACCAGCGCCAGGAACCCTGGATCTCCGACCATCCATCGCTACGACACCACCACCCTCCTCGCACTCAACCCCGGAAAACTGAGACTGTCAACAGGCCTCACCACACATGACCCACGGCCAGTTCTCCTGCCTCCACTGCCGCCAGACCTTCGCTACCACCCCGGCCTCCAACACCGCCGACGCCAGCACCGGCGACACCCTAAGATGCATCCTCCTCAACGTGCGCTCTGTGCACAAACACGCCGTGGAAATCTGGAACCTACTCGACTCTCTCTCGCCCGACATCGCCTTCTTCACGGAGACCTGGACCAACGCCTCCTCCGCCCCCGACATCAACACCGCCATCCCGGACGGATACAAGATCCAGAGGAAGGACCGCCCCAACCACCCAGGAGGTGGCCTCGCCATCACCCACAAGAGCACCCTCCGCCTCACCTCCTCCAGAGAAACCTTCCCCTCCGCCGAACACCTACACTTCCAGATCCAGACCAGCCCCAACGCCACACTCCGAGGAACCCTCGTCTACAGACCCCCCGGCCCCCGCATGCCCTTTGCCACCACCATCACCGACTTCATCGCACCCCACGCCATCGCCTCAATGAACTACATACTCATTGGAGACCTGAACTTCCACCTCGACAACCCCAGCGACCCCAACTCCACCATCCTTCATGACAACTTCGCCAACATCGGACTTAAACAACTCGTCACCACACCGACCCACAGAGCAGGACACACCCTCGACCCCATCTTCGTTGCAGGAAACAGCATTCACTTCAGCCACACAACGCAACCGCCATGGACCGACCACCACTGCGTACACTTCACCGTCGACAGGCCCAAGACACCCAAACCAGCCCCACGCCCACCACGAAGGAACTGGAGCAGGGTTACCGACGAGCAACTTAACTCCACCCTTACCCGAGACAACCACACCTGGGCCTCCGACGCAAACGGCGCAGCCAGAGAAACACCACACTTGGATCTCCAACTGCGCAGACTAGCTCGCCCCGCTACGCAACCCCGACAAACAGCGCCCCAGGAAAGCCGCTTGGTTCACCACTGATCTCCAAGAAGCCGGACACACCTGCAGACGCCTGGAGAAGAACTGGAGAAACACCAAGACAACCGAAAGCTACACCACCTACAAGGACGCCATGACGGACTACCACAACCAAATCAGAACCACCAAGAGGAACTTCATCCACAACAAAATCCTCGCCAACTCCACCAACTCCAAGGAACTCTTCAGTGTCATTCAGGATTTCACCAACCCACGTTGGTCCCAAGACCTCTGCGATAAGCTTGGAACCTACTTCCACCTCAAGATCAAAAACCTCTACGACAACTTCGTCGACCATCCACCTGACGCCACAGCCGGCCCCCCGCCCCCCAGAGACACCAGCTAGCCCACCATCTCCAACTGGACACGACCAAAGACACCGTCTCGACCATGAAAGGCATCCACTCGGGGGCCCCCATCGACCCCTGCCCTCCCCATATCTACCACAGAGCCGCAGCCGCCATCGCACCTGAACTACAATGCACCATCCAAACCACCTTCAAAACTGGCACCTTCCCAGACGACTGGAAGCACGCAGAAGTCAGGCCCCTGCTCAAGAAGCCCAAAGCTGACCCCACCGACCTCAAGAACTACCAGCCCATCTCGCTCCTCCCCTTCGTAGCCAAAGTGGCAGAGAAAACAGTCAACAGGGAACTATCATGATTCATCGAAGAGAACGCCGTCCTTGACCCGTTCCAATCCGGATTCCGAGGCAACCACAGCACCGAGACCTCCCTACTCGCCGCCACAGACGACATCCGCACCCTCCTGGACCAAGGCCAATCCGCAGCCCTCATCCTACTCGACCTATCAGCGGCCTTCGACACCGTCTCCCACCGCACACTAGTCCCCAGACTACACAATGCCGGCATTCAAGGAACAGCCCTGGACTGGATCCGATCATTCCTCACCGGAAGAAGCCAAAGGATCAGACTGCCTCCCTTCTTCTCCGATCTCATGAAAATCACCTGCGGAGTCCCACAGGGGTCATCACTGAGCCCGACCCCCTACAACATCTACATGGCCCCCCTCGCAGCCATCGTCCGACAACACGGCCTCAACATCGTATCCTATGCTGATGACACCCAGCTCATCCTCTCCCTCACCAAAGACCCCACCACCGCCAAACTCAACTTCCAGAAAGGTATGCAAGACGTGGGAGTCTGGATGACCAACAGCTGCCTGAAGCTCAACGCTGAGAAGACATCGTCCTTTGAACCACCCCTTCAGCATGGGACAACACCTGGTGGCCGACCGCCCTTGGGAGCCCACCTACCCCCTCAGACCACGCCAAAAACCCCGGCATCGTACTCGACTCATCACTCACCCTAAACCGACAGGTCAACGCCGTCACCTCCAGCTGCTTCAACACCCTCCGCATCCTCTGCAAGACCTTCAAATGGATCCCCCCTGAGTCAAGGAAGATGGTCACCCACGCACTCATCACCAGCAGACTGGACTACAGAAACGCACTCTACGCCGGCATCAACAAGTCCCTACTCCGCAAACTCCAAACAATACAGAACACCGCCGCCAGACTCGTCCTCGGCATCCCCCGGCACGAACACATCAGCCAACACCTACGAGGGCTCCACTGGCTCCCAGTGGAGAAAAGAGTCGCCTTCAAAATCCTCACTCACGCCTACAAATGCCTACACAACAACAGACCCAAATACCTCAATGACAGAATCAACTTCCACGTGCCCAAAAGAAACCTCCGATCCTCCAACCTCGCACTGGCCGAAATCCCGCGAATCTACAGAGCCAGAGCAGGCGGAAGATCCTTCTCTCACATTGCAGCCAAGACCTGGAACGAGCTACCGGCAGACATCAGACGCGCCCCCTCCGTAACACCTTCAGGAAGATCCTCAAGACCTGGCTCTTCGGCTAAACAGATCTGCGGACCCCCCCCCCCCCCCCTCAGCGCCTTGAGACCCTCGCGGGCGAGTAGCGCGCTTACAATTCCCCTGATTGATTGATGTTTTGTATTTCGAAGAGTACAAGGAGAAGCATATGATTGTGTGTGTATATATATATGTGTGTATGTGTGCGTGTTTAGAGGTATGTTATATTTATAATGGTACATATGTGGGTTTATGTAAGTAGAGGTATGTGTATATGGGTACGTATTTGTATTTCTAAGAGTATAAGGAGAAGCATATGGTTGTGTGAGTGTGTGTGTATTTTATGGCATGGAATGCCAGTTCAAAGCCCACTGGGGCTATATTCCTCCACTCTCAATTTTAGAGATAAATTGGTAACAAACTGTGATTGATAGAAATCAGTCAGGATTGGATTTTTGCTGCTATACATATAGAAAAAGTTTACATTCTTTTACTTTTTAATATGCATTTTATCCAATGTAATGGGCGTTCATGCCTTTTTAACCTGGCATTTTTTATGTGTTATATGTATATTTTTTAATATTTATTTATTGAATTACATATTTAATGATATTTTATCGTTATTGCTCATTTTGCACAGTACCAGTTTTGACATATTTGCTTGGCAATTTTTATGAATGCTATATGTATTTTTAAATGTTTATTTATTGAATTGCATATTTAATGATATTTATATCATTATTGCTCATTTTGCACAGTACTAGCTTTGACATATTTGCTTTGCAATGTCGAAAAGAACTTTTGGAGAGTGTTGACAAGGACTGCAATGTTTTCCATGCCTATGATTATCACGAGTCACGTTATTCAGCACTGTCACTTTAAAAAGGTTGAGACCGCTCCCTTAACATGTCATGTGATCAAGGCCCCTGGAGGGCTGAAACGCGTTATGGCGGAAGTGCAGGGCACAAAATAAAATAGAATTGCACCAAATCCTGGGTTCGCATAGTCTTTTCCAACGGAGTGAGCATGAGGCGATTCATTACTATATATATATATATATATATATATATATATATATATATATATATATATATATATATATATATATATATATATATATATAGATGTACGTGTGTGTTTAGAGGTATGGTATATGTTTAAAAATACATAGTACATATGTGGATTTATGTAGGTAGAGGTATGTGAATATGGGTACGTGTGTGTGTATATATAATATACATATATATGTTAGTGTTTGTGTATAGGTGTGCTGGGTGTATGTGTGGGTATAGTTTCTGTGTGGTTTTACACTTACTATGAAGGATTCCAGCAGGTTCATGAGTCCGGCGATATATTTATCTACCAGAAGATGGCAGGAGAGGACCAGGTTCTTCACCGGGATCAGAGTACACTCATTGTGCAAAACCCTCTTAATGAAATCCTGAAGGGTGAGGGTAATGGTTGGGGAGAAGTGGATACCAGGATTAGGTGAGAGAAAGACAGGGGCGAAAGGTTGTGACGATAGACCGATAAAAGAGAAACAAAGGGGGATGGGAGGCGACAGAGTGAAGTACTGTGGAAAATAGAGGTTTGGAGGTGAAAAGACGTATTAGGGAGGGACAAAATGAAGTAAGACATGGCGGCACTTTACCATACAAAACATGACCACTGCCACTCGCACGCGCATGGACAGACTGCAACACTCTTCCAGCAAATCCAATACGCAAAATATGCACTGGTCTCATATACTCTCTACTGCAACATGCCATGCATGGCCATCCTCTGGTACACAAACATGGACAGTGCACACACCTCTCTCGTAGACTCAGAGATTTCCAACACACACAGCACACTCATGCTCCTCTAGGTTCTCTGTTGAGCAACCAACTTAGATGTTAGGTTTCCCCCTCTCACTCAAAGGCATATAAGAATCTTGTACGGTACATATTCTTCTTTTACAAAACTGTGTTTTCTCCAAGTGTTCTGTGGTTAGGCTCCCAGACACAGGGCCTGCCACCAGGGTCAGGCTCGGACAGAAAATAAAACGGGCACCAAATTAAAAGTGGCCCCTATTGGTGAATCAGATAGCTAAAGAAATGGCCCACATTTGCAAATCAGGGCAGTTTTAAATGTGTAGAGACTCGCTGGATAGGTTTTCTGCAAGTTATAGGAGGCTGCATGCATGTGTGCTTGCTGCTGGCAATGATCAAAAATAGAACCGACCCACCAGACCATAATACAGACCCACAAACAGCCAGAAAATCAACCCATACACTAACCTATCAAACCAGCCCTTCGGGCACTACCAGATTGCATTATAAGTCAGTCCGGCCCTGCCTGCCACTCCTACAGGAGCTGCACACATAAATACAAACTCTGAGTAGCACCCCCTCCTCTAGCCAGGCTCCTTCCGGGAGACGCCTTACCTGCAGACTCCCATCCTTCACCATAGCACCAGCAGTTGTCACAATCAGTTTGCACTCATCGCACAAGTTACCCTAGAATAAAGAGAGTAGTAATGATTATAGAAACAGGCCCCCCCTCCACAACAAACCTTCTATGACCCTTTCTATATAAATGAAAAACATTATGAAAAATTCTAGATTTTAAGGAAACAAAACTTTAGTGAAGCAAAAAAAATTGATTTTGTTTTGGTGTAGTAGTTTATTGAAGCCAAAAAGGGGTATAATTGTTTTGGAAGTATAAGAAAGGGCACAAGAATCTTCATATTTATTACATTTACATACCTGTTGCTTCTCTCTGTAATGCACTGTACCACAATGCATACTGGTGTATGCTATGGTTGTGAAAAGTTGCAAAGTCTGCTTCTTTGCAAATTTGCATATATATAATTTTAATTTCACATGATTTTCAATGTTCAAACCTACAGAGGTTAAACTTGCTGGGGAGGCCCTCGCCAATATATTAACAAACCTTGGCAAAGCCAATAGGTCTGGCATCGTCTGCCAGCCATTTGGCTTTGCACGTGCTTGGTATGTTTTGCTATGGCTTTTGTAAAACTTTATTTTTGGGGGAGCTGCAGGGTGCTTGCCAATGTAAACAAGCATTGGCATAGCCAATAGGTCTCGCCTTTGGGGCCTTATAAGTGTTTAGCCAGAGCTATTGACTTTGCCAATGTCTTCAAGCTGTGCTGTAGAGAAGTGTGGCTGCTGTGCGGCATGCTGAAAAGTTATAATAAAAAAGTGTCAGAAGCATTTTTGTTACTTTATATATGACCAAGAAGGCATTATGTAAAACTGAACGACCATATTAAAAAAAGTATTTACAATAAAAAAATTCCTCAGTTTTCTTTTGTTCTTGCAATGCTGGCAACTTGTTTCTGCCTATTGCAATGGTTGTTTGTTAAAGCTTTTTTTTGAGGGGGCATAAACAATCGGAGGGTGAAGGTTGGGAACTAGTACCTGTATTATAACACTAGCAGCGGCCAGACGCTAGGGGAGAATCAACAGATGCCAGATTCCAAGAGCAGGCTGAGGTGGTGCTGAGTGATGCTGAGGTGGTAGTGGTGGTGGTGGTGACTGTTGCGGAGACGATGCTGAGGTGATGCTGAATAATACTCAGGTGTTGCAGAGTGATACTGCTGTGGTGCTGAGTGATGCTGTGGTGGTGCTGAGTGATATTGTCTTGGCGCTGAGTGATGCTGTGGCGGTGCTGAGCGATGCTGTGGTGGTGCTGAGCGATGCTGTGGCGGTGCTGAGCGATGCTGTGGCGGTGCTGAGCGATGCTGTGGTAGCGCTGAGCGATGCTGTGGTGGTGCTGAGCGATGCTGTGGTGGCGCTGAGCGATGCTGTGGTGGCGCTGAGCGATGCTGTGGTGGCGCTGAGCGATGCTGTGGTGGCGCTGAGCGATGCTGTGGTGGCGCTGAGCGATGCTGTGGTGGTGCTGAGCGATGCTGTGGTGGCGCTGAGCGATGCTGTGGTGGTGCTGAGCGATGCTGTGGTAGTGCTGAGCGATGCTGTGGTGGTGCTGAGTCATCCTGTGGTGGTGCTGAGTGATGCAGTGTTGGCCCTGAGTGATGATGTGGTGTCGCTGAGTGATGCTGTTGTGGCGCTAAGTGATGCTGTGGTTGTGCTGAGTAATGCTGTGGTTGTGCTGAGTGATGCTGTGGTTGTACTTAGTGATGCTGTGGTTGCACTGAGTGATGCTGTGATGGCGTTGAGTGATGCTGTGATGGCGTTGAGAGATGCTGTGATGGCGTTGAGAGATGTTGTGTTGGTGCTGAGTGATGCTGTGCTGGCTCTGATTGATGCTGTGCTGGCTCTGATTGATGCTGTGCTGGCTCTGATTGATGCTGTTGTTGCGCTGAGTGATGCTGTGGTGTTGCCGAGTGAGAGATAGAGTGAAGATATAATGCCCAATTAGAGAGGGTGGTGAGAGAGAAAGAGAGAGAAAGGGTGTACATAGAATAAAGAGTGGAGCGGGATAGAGAGAGAGAAAGAAGGGGAGAGAGAGTGAATGAAGGAGTTTGAAAGAGCAACAGATAAAGGGGTGAGAGAGAATGAAAGGCTAAAAAAGATAGAGAGGGGAGAGTTAATTAAGTAGAGAGAGAATTAGAGAGGGGAGAGAGAGAGAAGGAGAGAGACAATAAGAGTGGGGGGTGTGGAGTTTAAATAGAGTGAAGAAGTGACGCGGAAAAAGTAACCTTAAATATAGCTTTGTGCTTTGCGCGAATAAATATTTTTAAAAAAAACACAGACAGAGACAAAAATACTGGTAATTAGGCTGTGACTCCCAATATAAAACAAATAGCGATATAAGGTGAAATCAACCCACCGAAGCAATATTTCTAACTAGACAAAAAAAAGCTTGCATTTCAATGCTAATCGCTGTTGTTTTTCATGTGACTGTAGTCGAGGGCCCTCAGCTGGTAATGTGAGCTGCTGCTGTGATTGAAACATCAGAGTCCAGAGAGTTAATGAGCCATGACGAGGAAATGAGGAAGAGATAGGAAACCCAGATGCCAGCTACGCGTGCACGCCATCGTGAACTCAAGCTGGTCGCCAGCCGAAAGCCAGTGTTTGCACTTCCAAAACCCGCTTACTAAAGCTCTCGGCCAGACCAGCGCAAGCGCTGGTGCAGGCCGAGACCTAAAAAGTTGTCTATAGGCTAAACCCTTTTTTGGTCTCAAAAAGCACACATTGCCATAATAAAGCCTGGTACTAAGGGGAACTTCATTGTGTATGGTTGTAATGCTGTCACTCAAAGTGAAATTAGCCAGTCGCTGAGGTGGGGAAAAATGTGAAATACACACATAAATAAGAGCTTGCTGAAAGACCTTAGAATTAAGTATAGAATCTAATTTTAGCAAAAATCAACTGACCTTGGCTAATGCCACTCCTAAAAAAACATTGGCTAAAAGGAAAAATATTTTTTGGTCTCAAAGAACAAGCATAGCAAAAGTAGTTCCTGACAATGAAGGGAACTACTTTGTGTGCGGAAGCACTCCTGGTGAAAGAGTCCACTCCTGGTGAAAGAGTGGATTACTGTCATTCACAGTGAAGCTACATAATGGAAATAAAATGTAAATTACACAACAATAGACCAATAGCGTAAGAGGGCTGTCTGAAAGCAGTTTTGCATAAGTATATTATATATATAATTTTAGTCAAATCAAAAGCTCTTGGCTAATGCCAGACCTAAAAATGTAGAGACCGCTTTAGCAAACCTGCACAGCACCATGAAAGAGCCAGGGCTGGGATCAGCAACAAGTGGCACACCTCTGAAGATTTCCTACCTCCAGGAGGTTTGTCCTCTGAGGGTCAGGACTTCTGGTGGCACAGTGTAAGGCAGTCAAATGATGACTGTTTGTATTCTGGCGTTCACCCCTAAGCGCTGCTCGGTAATTTGCAAATTCAGTTTCCTTGATGTGTGACTACAGCTTTGTACCTAGTGATTCCTTGCAACCGCCTGTCCTACATTTCCTGGGTGGGTTATCCAGCTGCTGAAAATTGTCCTCTGCAGGGGAAGGGCAGCCTAAACTTCACCTCCAGCAAAGTCAGGCAATTGCCAGGAAACTTCGCGCCTGGCTTCGTGAAAGATGAAGTTTCACTAGTTTGTCCAAACTTGTTTGACATTTAAAGCTTCATCATCAACCCCTAGACCTAGCATGAAGTGCTAACACTATTTTATGCAAATTAATGCTTTTCTAGGAATTGATGGAGATGTCGGGAGTCTGGACGAGACAGCAGCCATTCGAACTAGCATCGTGGACAGCAAATTTAACCAGAAAGCCACGTTAACATTGGGTTGTGGTGACTCTCTCACCCCCAGGGCGACTCCATGTGGCAGCTCTCCATTTTTTCTTCAATTCCCTTGAAGATTCTTAGTCAATCGATTCACACTCCTTAAATAGTCATGAGGAGGCCGGGAGTTAACTGGCCGAAGCGTGTCAACTACTTCCAGTAGAGGATTCCACATCAAATGGAAAATACATTTTGATACAAAGATTACCAGCATCATCACATTATATGCGCAATATATGGACATTAGGCAATTGACTGGCTGATTTTAATAGTGGACTACCTATAGATAGACCCAACACAAAACAATATATTTGGGCCAACCTGTAAATAGGATTATATATGAGGACAACGTGTTTTGTATTGTGTATTTGTATATTCATAGAATTTACTCCACAAAAAGAATTTAAAAAATATTGAGCTACAACTACATTTCAGAAGTGTTTGAAGTAATTTGTATAACAGAATATGCGTTGCTAAAGATTAGATAAAGTTCAATAATAATTGAGATATTATTGTTGACACAAATTATTAGACATTTATCCCTCAAAGGTCATACCTTTTGGTTTATTTCTAGGAATGACAGGCTTTATGCTGGCTTTCTTGTAGCATAAATAACCCTTTAGGAAAAAGACCAACTGTATATGGGCATTTTTATTAATTAAACATAAAAATAAATACAAGCAAGCCGCATCTGTGATTACACAATTAGAAAACCGGCAAACAAAAGCAGTAGAGCTGCCTGTACTCTGAGTCTTCTCCTGCCTGTCCGTGATGCAAACTCTTGAAAATAAGGGACCAGGAGACCTACCCTGCATTCCTTTGTATAATCATTTGGGAATGTACAGAAATAACCATGTCAAGTTGTACAGCGACAGGCTTTTTTTTTTAATCTCTGTTTATTGATTATACATAACAACAACAATAGGCACATTCCAAGTGACATATTAAATCCTGTGTTGCTGCACAGTTGTTACTACTTATTCCATCGAGTCCCCGGGTTAAGGGTCACCTCCCATTCCACTTATCCAGCACAGCTCCCATTACAACTATTAATACATTGCAGAATGAACCCCCCCACCCTCCACCCCCAATCCAGCCACCATTTAAATGTTGATAAAGGATCTGCTCTACACAGGCTGTGCAGTGGCAGTCAGTGCAACTCAAGTGACATTTCCTTAAAACAAGGGGGGATATTTACAATAAAATGTCAGAGCGCGGTGTTGCTCCAAAATTGGTAACACTGTGCTTCGACATTTTTTAAATGCAGGGATGTGCCGGTTTTTCAAAAATATGGCGCACCCCTGCATTTCCCCTAGCGCTGGTGCTAAAAAGCTGCCGAGCACCAGCTCAGGCACTCTTGCGCCATGTTGCAAGGGTCCCTGCGCTGTAGGGGGGATTGTTTATGTGCAGGAAGGGACCCCTTCTTGCATATAACAATCTTTAAAGGCTATTTGCTGTTTCTATGTGCAGGAGTGGCCAGTGCAGGTAAGGGCGGTGGGGCGGGTCGGGGGGAGTCGATAGTTGACGACGAGGGAAAATAAAATTTAAAAAAGAAAACCACTTACCTTGTGCTCGCTGCATCGCCGACTTAGCGATGCGGCGAGCGCAAGGTAAGTGTTTTTCTTTTGTTTAATTTTATTTTCCTCGTCATCGTCTGTCAACTCCCTCCCTCCCCCACCCCACCCCACCCCTCTTAGCTGCACGGGCCGCTCTTGTCTATGAGTGCTGCAAAATGCAGCACACACAGAAAGCGCAAAATACAAGGAGAAATTAATAATTTCTCCTCGAATCGCCATCCTAAAACCAGGTTTTACCTGGCTTTAGTTTTTGGCACTGCCCCACCCTTGTAAATATGGGGCAGCGTCAAAAGCCAATGAGTGTTGCAGTGCCCACAGCAACACCCATTGCCCTCCCCTTTGCCACAGCAGACTGCTGTGGTAAGGGGCATATTTATAAGGTGGCGTTAAGTCACGTTAAGTGGCTTAACACCCCCTTGTAAATATGGGGTTGAGAGCAAAGCCACTGGAGTGTCAGAATAAGTGACGCTCTGGTGGCGTTAGGGGCTTGAACACATGCTCCAAGGTTTTCAACATATGTTCTGCATATGTATGGATCAGCCATGACAGAAGTTGGCATCGGGACCTGGCCAGCAAACGTAGCACATTGGATGCCATCTTGTGCCAAGTCATCAGTAAATAGATAAGTCTTGCTATAAAATCTGTTCAAAAAATGTTGCAGATTGACCGCAGGGCCCTGAAAAACTGTGGGGCCTGGGGCATAATGACCCGTCAGCCCTGCTTTTCTGAAGGGACTGGTAAGAAAGGTTTAACTACTTCTGTACTGTGTATGCACTGCATTAGACGGGAGCGTGCATTACAAGTGCTGCACCTGTGCTATATGTGTGCGCAAAGTTTGCACATTGCTGTAACTGCTATGGGTGAGAGTATCTTGGACTACTGCATTTGGTACTCTGGTTCATAGATGCCAACGATGGTTACCAGAGGTGTCAGTTGATACCCCTGGGTAGCCCGGCTCAGTTCTTACGTTCCAAGGGCAGCATGTTTTTATGCATCGCTAAGTGTTCTTTCAACAAGGATGCATGTTCTGTAAAATCCACGTTCTACATAAAACTTGTTTCCTCACTTTAAAAACAAACATCAAAGACTAAGATTAAGCATGTTCTACTGTTTTGTGCTTTATTTTGGTTTGCCATGGTAACTGTGAAACAGCTGGTCTTACACATCTTGAGCATAAAATGTCTTTTGCTTTATCAACTTGCATGCTTAGTGCACAAACCTTTACACTCAGATTGCTCCCACAATCTATCCAAGAGACCATAAAATCAGAGGGAGTTCTCTACAAGTCCACTGCACTGGCACAATGCTCCTTGAAACCCGGGTCTCCCATAAAAACCGCTTCACAGAATCCTAGATCTCGAGCTGGGAGCTACCCTTGAGCTATTGGTACTTGCAACTCGGTTCTGAGTACTGTATATTTTAATAAGTCTTCAGCTGTTCCTTTGTGTATATTTCTGCATTATATTTTTATCTATGTACTGCCTAACTATTGTTGCA
Source organism: Calotriton arnoldi (assembly GCA_963921515.1). NCBI lineage: Eukaryota > Metazoa > Chordata > Amphibia > Caudata > Salamandridae > Calotriton > Calotriton arnoldi. The sequence goes on from CAWUFW010001356.1 coordinate 302,670, forward strand.
TAGTTTTCTATATAATATCCTGTGTCTTGCTGCAATGGATATTGAATTTGTTCCTATACTTTGCACAGTCTCTATGTAAAGTGCTCTGTTGCTTTTGCGCCTTGTACACAATATATAAAACACCAACTAAATAGATCAATAAATAAAAAAATTTGTGACAGTGTAGTTCTGTTGTTTAGCCTGCATTCAAGTTAGACATATACGTTTGTAACACACAAGTTCAAAATACATGTTGTCTTTATCACTACAATTTTCTTTAACCAGAGATTTGCACATGAAATTAGAAGTATTCCTTTAACTCATTTCAAATAACAGTTTTATTGTATATATTAATCAATCAAGACATAGTAACAAGGGTGATGTGTGTCTGATGGTTTATTTGTGATGCTGAGCAATGCACCTTTTCCCCCCCAAAAAAATACTGTCCTACAATTAATGCACAGGAAAATTCAAAACAGTTGTGTGTTTGACTGACATATACCTAAAGATGGTATAATTTCACTCTGGACTCGGTTTATATCTCCTTAGAGTTTGGTACACAGGTATTTACTCCGTTAGGGCAATGGCATAAAGTAGTGAGGGAGTACCCCGCTGCCAAATTTTGAGATGTCTGACGCCCCGCGGACATCTCTTGCATTTACAGGACCCACTGTCACGGCGGTTCCTGAAAATTTGTGGTTTCTGTAAATGTATTGAAAGTTTGATGGACAACTCTGTCAACACAATAGAGCCATGCGGCAAACTTTCACTTTTTATTTTCAAAAACAAAATCCCAAAGGGTGATTTTCTTTTTTGGGGGAGTGGCGGAGCAATGAACCTCTCGCCGTGAGAGTTTTCTCCCATGGCGCGGGCGCCATTTTACAGTTTTTACGGTCCCTTACTGCCAGGTTTTACCTGGCGATGACGGACAGTAAAAACTGGTCATGTGCCTGCCCACTCTAAATAGAGGTTTGACCTTCTGTCCGCCCACTCTGATGGTTCTTACTCTGTCAGGCCATCTGGGGAGTCTGTCAGCGGCATCGACACACTGAAGGTCCGCCTGATTCTAAATGAGGCAGGCGGACCTTCAGTTTAGTAGAGAGAGCACTCCATCACCGTTGCGACTGAGCACCCTCTCTGCCGAACTATAAATTGAGCCCATAGTCTTTAAGTCCCAATCCTCCACAGGAGTACTCTTCTACAGCCCTCAGGGGAGGTACTTAGAAACTCACAGGATGTCAGGCGGAGGCCAACAGCAGGTTCCAGCCCAGGCCCAGTTGCCACTGGTCAGCTGGGTACTTCCAGAGAATGGTCAATTTTAGCTTGTTGTATCCCTGTAGCTTAAACAGGAGGTCAGTCGTATGACCCTTGGAGCCCACTTCTTTGTCCTGGAAACAAGAGGGATCATGTCCAGTCCCTTCTGGTCTCCTATCAGGTCACAGACAGCAGATGCAGTCCTCTTCTGTTCTTCCTCAGGTTTAGCAGTGTTCTGAAATGGGTGCTTGGAGCTGCCACATTTATGCCTGGCACCAGCTAGTGAGTGTGAATGACTCCTGAGCACGCCTTAACAAATTGGATGCACGCCTTAACAAATGGGATAAATGTTCCTGGGGCCAACCCTACCCACGCTGGGAATTTTTAAGATAGCAAAAGTCTTCAACCACATTAAACATGGCCTCTGTTGACTGGGGGTGTGTGCAGTGAGTGTATTATGGTAATCCTATTGTTTCCCATATCTAACACTAAAATCCAGTTTGAGGCAGCCACCGTACCCACAATAAACCCAGAGAAAGGTGTCTGGTAGGGCAAAAGCAGAGCCCTTCAGCAACCAGATAGTGGATTCACAAGAATTGTCTTGGCATCCTGTTTTCTCCCCTTCCAAGTGTGCTCCAAATGTTATATGTGAGCACAGCAGACCTGTTAATCAGGTTTTGACACTCAAGCAGGATTTGACACTGGAGTATCAAAAAGGATGCCCACAGCTCCCTCTCTGAATATTCAGAGGAGTCATCTCTGTCTATTCAGACCAGTCTATTGCTTAGTCCTGGCTTTTACACTGCCACTGTCAGGCTACAATGGTAGGCCTGAAGCCATGTTTGCACTGCCACTGCAGCGGATGGCACAATAGGAGCTGCAATCCACTAGTGGTATTTAACTGGCAAGCCCGTGTACACTTTGTAGCATATACTAGTGTTAAGTTAAATACACCAATTAGGAGTATGCCAATTAGACCATGTTAAAAGCTGGAGCAATGGTGCTTTATAAAATAGAGGGTCCAGCTAAAGGTGTAAAATTCAGGGTGACCAAGCAGAAAAGGCGGAATTTCTGCATGCCCCAATAGGCATATTGTAATGCTAGGGTCTGAGTAGAGGGGGTAAAACATACACCTCTAGTTCAAAGCTGTAGAGAAGGCCTTCACAGCTCTGCCTAATTAAATATAAACAGTACTCACAGCTGATGAGGAGATTCTCACTTCTCCCACCACAATCAGTAAGACTATTAACAGACTTATAGATGAGGCACTCACTGCAACAACCTCTTCCATATAAATGCCATCAGAGATATAAAAGGGGCCCTCGCTGCTCCCACCTGTTCTTTGTGGGCTGGAGGAGGAGCACTTGCCTCTCCCACTTCTTCCACACAGACCACACAAAGACCTCTAGTGGAGGTACTCACTCCCCATCATCTGATTAAATACAGACTGCGCAGAGACCCATAGAGGAGGTACTCACTGCTCCCACCTCTTCCTCACAGGCTGGTAAAGACCTTTGGAGGAAGTTTTCACTCTACATCTAATTACATACAGACTGTGCAGAGGTAGTACTCACAGGTACTCACCTCCCTCATTTGCTAATGGTTCCACTCAGATAGTACTCACAGGTACTCACCTCTCCCATTTGCTATTGGTTCCACTCAGATAGTACTCACAGGTACTCACCTCCCTCATGTGGTACTGGTTCCACTCAGATAGTACTCACAGGTACTCCCCTCCCACATTTGCTATTGGTCCTACCCACATTGTACTCACAGGTACTCACCTCTCCCATTTGCTATTGGTTCCACTCAGATAGTACTCACAGACCCTCACCTCCCCATTTGCTACTGGTTCCACTCAGATAGTACTCACAGGTACTCGCCTCTCTCATTTGCACACAGCGAGCAGATAGTGCCTGGTGGATACTCACCTCCTCTCCCAGCTGCTGTGGGTTCCACCCGGCCTGCAGACAGTGCTCCACCGCGCCACATTTCACGGCGGTCACCAGGTTCTGGCACCAGTATTCCGCTCCTTGGTCACAGTCTCCCCGAAGAAGGACATTCCCGGTCACAGCTAAGAGGCAGAGGTAGGGATTAGTGATAGAACGGATGAGTAGACAAATAAATGTATTTTGCTCATTCTCTTGAGTGATCCGCCTCGCGGTGCTTGTGTGTTTGGTCTGGTGCACTCAGAGACCCTCCATCAGAGCTGCTCCAGCCTAACATGTCCAATGTATGGACAGAAATAATTGTCTATAAGGAAGACCTGTGGTTGTAAAGTGATGTAATTGTAATTGCGTTTATATAGAGCTTACTGTGCTACTAAGCTCTTTATCAATATAGATGTGTGCTAAAAGGAACTGTGCAGATCTATGCTTTTTGAACTGTGCTTAGTAAACAAGTATGAAAACAAGCTACGGCAAATCCATCAATGTGGTGAGAAGGTTTCTGTGAGCTCTATAAACACGTACAGAGCAGGTACTGCAGTGCCCGCCTCAGTGTAAACTGCCCTTGGCATACAGAGTGTAGGCATTGCTTAATTTGTAAAATGATACGTGCCAGGGCCCTGACCAGGAGGCCACTGCAGCTTGCCCCACCCATTGCCCCGTCAGCGCTGCCAATGAGGGTACCAAAACAACTACTAACCATCTCTCTCGACAGTTCAGATTATTCCAGGTCACCAAAACTAAAGGAATGGCTGGGAAGGCAGGTATTAGTATATTTTTAATGTATATTGTATTCATAAACAAACGTTGTTCTGCTCATCTCTGAATTAGATGAGCAGCGCCACCATGTGGCAGAGTGTCATAAGTTTGGTGATGACATTTAAGTGCGGGTGCCCAGCACCGGAAACCACCGGCTCAAATTAAGCACAGTGCAAACTTAAGACACACACAGTACAGACCGTGCACAGCATGGCAGCCGCATGGAAAGCTTCCCTTACACACAACACAAGCAGAACAGCATCAAGTTAGTTACCCACTCTCTCTGTTCCTGTCTCTGCCACACAAACCGGTACAAACCTTACTGATGCAGAGGTAATGTAGTCAGACACAAACCCGACAGAGTAAGGTCAAATACAGTGCAAAATGTATCCGAACACAGAAGGCGATTACACCTTGTGTGAGATAAGAAACATTTACTATTATTTTGCCTTGTGTTAACTTATAAATGGCAACCATCCATCTTATTTTATTTTTTTATAGAGTTTTATATAGCGCGAACTAGACCCGAAGGTATCAGAGCGCCTTACATAGCACCAGTTTCGTTACACAAGGACACATTCATTTTTTGTTAGGCAGGGGGAGATTAAGTGATTTGCCCAGAATCACAGGATGTTGAGCGTCATTGCTGAGACTCGAACCCTGTTCCCCAGCTTCTACGTCGACCGCTCTAGCCGCAAGGCTACATCCTCTCCCCGATCTTTACACCGCATCAGATTAAAGAGGGGTGGGATTTATATTAATTTACCCCGCATTGTACTACAACATAAGATTGCTTTTGTTGCATTACCTTGTGTTTGTTTGCTGAAGGAGTCTGACCTGGTTATTTTGCCCTTCACTGGAGTTCAAAAGGAGATTATTTTTATTTTTCCACCCTGCATTAGAATCTACCCTGATTAGGTTACAGGAGAATAGTCTGAGCTTTCACATTACAGTGGATGAAAAAGGGCACCTTAGCATGTATTGGCCTCGAGGGTATATTACGGTTATTACTGATTACTTTACACCGAATGTTGTCTTTCCTCACTCAAATAATAAATACCCTGTGTTATAATAAAGACAATGGCATTTCCTCCGTCGGGGCTCAGTAGGCGAGTTCAATGAGTTCCTTGCATTTGATAACAAGATTATTTGATTACTATATTCTGCAGTAGATCATAGACGCAGATTACTTTACTCTATTTAAGATTAGAGAAGCGTATTATTCTAATTACTTCATCCTACCTTAAATTAGTGAAGGTGGTTATTTCAATTGGCTTGTCTTTAGCTGGATCACGTAAGGAAATTCCTTCAGTTGCTTTGCTGTGCAATACAATACATAACTGGTGATTGCGCCCTTTACTTCACAGTCCATTAGATTACTGGAGATTACTGGAGATTACTCCGATTACTTTATCCTGCCACCCTCAGGCACTCATTTTTAGTAATATTATCTGCAATAAGTCATTGTTAGAAGCGGGCATGAATCTTGTGCGAAATATAGAGAGTATTGTCAACAGAATTGTAGAACCCCACAAAACATCTGAACAGGGATTACAAACCAGCAATCTTACTGCTCAAAAGCATACACAACTTTGTACAATTTAAAAACCAAAATATCAGCTTTTGATTTTATAGTTGAGTGTTGTTTCTTTGTAAGTAATCCTAGACAGATGGGTGCAATGCTCTTTCAAATGCAGATGTTCATATCCCAGTGCTAGTGACACAGCCTTTAACATTGTAGCATGAGTTCTCCTCATGGGCACTGCTTAATAAACAGCAAGTACGGGACTTGTCAGCATTGCAGATGCACAAGGTACATTACACACACTTCTAAACGGCGAGAGTACTGCCAGTTCTTCAGCATGGCTACTCTACTTAGAACGTATGTATTTATTTGTTTTTATAACGTGCTCATGTGCAAGAGATGCCGCACAGCACCAGCGGTATAAAGAGGATGGGGCAGCAGAAAGGCTAGGTGACGTTCAGGATTAAAAACGTGGAGGAAGAGGCGGGTCCTCGGATGCTCGTAAAAGAATCTGATGTTGGTTTCAAGTGGGCATGCACTGGAGAAGGTTCCAGAGCGCTGCGCCTTGATGACGCAGAGTCTCCCAAACGGTTATAGCTGAGGCAAGAGCAGGGCGAGACTTTCGGGTTCCAGAGCCCTGCGCCTTGATGATGCAGAGTCTCCCAAACTGTTACAGCTGAGGCAGGAGCAGGGCGAAACTTTCGGATTCCGGGCCGTGGATGCGGCCTGGTGTCTGACTATTGAGGGCTAAATATTGATAGAGCGCTTACAGCACTCTAAATTGTAGGGGTGCGTGCACTATACTCATGATATAAACGCACTCATATGTTTTTTTGTCTTGTGCAGTGTTTTATGATTATTAAGATGCATTTATTCACGTCATATTAGTATTAAAATGAAGTAAGCATGTTTAAGTAGGATTTGCGTGTATTCGAAAACATAATTCCTGTATGTGTAATGTGCAGGACGAAATTATACTCATATAATGCAACCATGTTTAGTTTAAGTTACCCGATTTGTAGGCCCAAATTGTAGGTTGTTTTGAGTTTCGTTTCTCCTTGGTTGCTCAAGAATTAATTAAATAAATTCTGTTGTGCTCGAAGACGGTGTGTTCTCATCCTACTGCAGGTGCAGGAATTCGACCTCTTTATTCTTAGATTGAAGGAGATACCCGGAATGTCTTTGAAGAAGACTGCAAGGCAAGAGGGGAGGACCTGCTTTTCGTGCCTGGCCTATCTGGGAACCAAGGCCACTGGAAGAAGAGTCGACTTAATTAAAGCTTCTGTGGAAACTTACTGAAAAATGTTGCAAATAGAAAAGTTTTAAAACATGACGTATTGTGGGTTGAACATTGTCTTTTTGTATGATGCGCAGGGACAGATTCGAGAGACTTCTGCGTGTTTTTGGAGGAGAAGGAGCATCTTCGAGCGAGCTCCATAGCTTTAAGCTATCAGACCCATTTGACATGAGTACTTCTTAGGAAGTCAACACGTCCTGACACCTTTGGGATATGATACTAGGTAGATAGGTAGGATCCTCATTGAGAGCAGAGTAGGGAAAGATTTTGCTCCTTCTTAGATGAAAAGAGAATTGGACTCTGCTTCTATTCTTTGCTGTATTTTGATTTTGGAGTTCATCATATTATGCCTTCTGTGCCGAATGACTTATATTCATAGAATCGGCTCTGTATTGATCTTTCTGTACCTATATACTCTGATATTGAGGTGTGTTTATATTCAATTATTTTTGGCCTTATAATAAATCCACCAAACTGAAATTCGGAGTCTGTGGTCCATTACAGCATGACTAAATCGAAAGTATAATCTTGAATTGTTTTCCTCCCTTCTACCACTTTTAGCAGGCAAATAAAAGACCATCTGCATTACATTAGGTAGGAAAAAGTAGGAGTAAAGGTTGGGGTAATCAAATGGTAGCAAAGGATGGTTTGCCTCTAAGAGTGAGGGGAGAAAGAGAGTAGGAGTAGGGTCGGAAGAACATGAAGGCCCTGGACACGGAGTAGACGACGGCGGACATTGATGGAAGTCGGCAGACGTTGACGGTGCGGCGGAAACAGTGGTGGCGTGAGTATGGAATTGTGTGGTGTGTTAGATTGCGGTGATGAAATATTTGTGTGATGTCTTGCGAAGTTGGGATGCATGTTGAGTAATTGTGGGTTTATTGGTTTACTGGTCCGGACACGTGCGGGTCAGGAAGTTTGGTTAGCGGACTCAAGAGAAGTCCAAGATCCCAGGATAGTTTTGTATTTGTAATTGTCTGATCAGAATTGTGGGTGTCGTGAAGCGCTATCGACGATCCACTTGTGATAGGGAACTTTGTGTGAATGGAGGGATACGTCGCGGTAGAAAGCCTCAGGTACCGGGGGTGGACTATGGCGATTGAGTGACCGACGCAGGTCGGGGGTCACAGCGGATGAATGTTCTTGTAAGCGTGTTCTATTGATCTTTTAGCGGACAGACAATTATTTGTTTTATGTAACTGGAAGTTATTGTGATTGTGTTAGGAGCAGTTACTTGGTTTAATAGCTTTGGATATAGAGTTACTTGTGGTACGAACGTGTGAGTGAGTGAAATTGTAAAGGCGGGTGAGCCGCTGCAAAGAGCGAGTAGTGACTTCAGTGTGCGCCGCGCTGGGATTGGTCGGTTGGTGTAACGCCGCGCTGGGATTGGTGGAAGTTCGTTCGAAGCGGAGTATTGAATTTGGAGGGCAAACAATCGATTTTCATGATGAGATGTTTTAAGGTGCTGCGGGATTTGTGTAGAGGCGACACAGGAGAGGTGACACGGGTAGGAGAAGAAGCTCCACCTGAGGATACACTGGCGTATTATATGGCAACAAATGTAGGACTCCATACTATAGTCTGGCTTCAAAATTGGCATAAAATTACAGAAAAAGAAGGAGAATTGGCTTTTCCTCGTTATGGGTCATTTCGTATGGAGGTGCTGTATCAGCTAAGAGGAGTGATGTCTGCTCTGAAACCTCCGCCTAGGCCAACCCAATTTGAGGCATTGGATGCTTGGATGAGAGCAGCAATGGCAAAGAGAAGGGAAGCTTCTCAGGGAAGAATGAAAAAAGCAATGAAGGCATATCAGGATGCCAGGTGGGATGCACAGCTGAAAAGATGGAGAGTAGACACCATAGAGGGAGAACGATCGTATCCCTTTTGGCTGCTAGAAGGTGGGTCTGGAGGAAAGAGTAAGACGGAAGAGGACAGTGACACAGATGACAGTTTTCTTGATAGATTGATAGCAGAACGTCCTCCACCTTATGATTCTAGGCCAGAGCCGGAGCAGACGCAGCAAACTGAGGACATTCTTAGAGTGGGACGAATAGGTGCAGAGGAGCAGACTACAGGAGTAAGAGGGAGGATTTCAGTGGGAACGAAATTCCAGGAGGGTCTGGAGGGATAGGGTGCGCAACTTCAGAGTCAGGAGAGACTGCCTGTAACATGCGGCTACCAGAAGTTCTTTCGGTACCAGTTACTATTGGACCAGTGGTTTCAATATATAACCCTAGAGAGAGAACAAAGGAAAGTCAACAACAAACAGAACAAGGTGAAGAGACTATCTCTGGAGGGAGTCTTACAATGAGTGGGACAGGTATGGCTCAGGTACCAGTGGAATCCAGTACTCCACTGCCTGCTACAGCTGATCCATCAAGAATGGACAGTGGGTCAGAACGAAGGCGAACAGGAGCTTTGGAAAATTCTAGGTCAGACATCAGAATGTGGGTTCCACCGGTGAGGGAGTCACAGATATTGAGTGACGAATTGGGGTTGAGACAAGAAGCACCTAGGGTACCGTTAAGGCCAAAGTATGTGTGAGGGTAACCATTGGAGAAGTCGAAGTTGTGAAAGAGAAAGTCGCCCAGTTGTGAGAATTGAGGAGAGTGGGGACCTAAGGAGAACACAAAGTTGTGAGACGGAGGAATCAGGAAGTGAAAGAGGTCAGAAGGTTTTACAGGTTGCAATGAAGACACCCTTGTTAGATGTGGTAAGATTAAAAGCAGAAATAGATGAAGTGATAGAAGGGAATCTGCCATGGGAAAGAATTGACACATATGATTCAAGCAAAGTGCTATTTGTAGCTAAAGACGTTACCAGAAAGGCAAAGCGAGCTCATGATGCATTGTCACAGCTGGCACGAAGGTATGAGGTAGATCTAACAAAGACTAAAATGATGCAGGGAACTTGCAGATTGCATTATACGGATAAGGAATTGGAAGAGAAGCGAACGCCAGGATTAAAGGCACAAATTAGGGAATTGGTGATAAGGGTGCGAGCGTGGAAAGCATTAGACAGATGGGAAGAGAGGTGGGCCAAAAAGAAAAGTGCCAAGAAAGGGATAGGAGACACTCCGCCTCCGGGTGGAGGGATGGGACCAGCAGGACATTACCCTCTGAGAGAAGTGCAAAATGGGGGGTACGTTCATGTGCCATGGAGCAGGGGTGATTTGGCAGCATTCACTAATGATTTTCCTCGGCTGAGGGAAAAACCTGCTGACTGGTATAAGCAAATAGACCGGTTTGTCAAGATTTCGAAGGTGCTTTGGATTGATTTGAATACCTTGTTTGATATAGTGGTCCCAGGGGATTTATGGACAGCATGTAAAGTTGCCATTGATTGGCCCGCTGTAGAACCAGCCAGAGATCCATTGAAGGTCCTTCTCCAGAAGTAATGAAGAAATATGAGCAAGTGATTACAAGGTTACAATCCAAGGTAGCTCCGCAAACGGTTGATTGGCTTAAAATCGATCGTACTACTCAAGATTCTAAGGAGTCGGTACATGACTATTATGAGAGACGTTTAGTGGCTTTTAAACAGCATAGTGAATTGGATACAATTGAGCAGAAAGATATGGGACAGTTTGTCTCAAAGTTTGTGCTAGGACTAAGATCTGATATTAGCTTGATGATACAGACACATTTGATATGTTGGCAGAATAAGACGGTGGACGAAACCCTGCGTTATGCAAAATACTGTAGTGATCAGGTGGAATCGGCACAAAAGAAATTGAAAGACAAGTTGATGTTGGTGCAGTTGAGGAATGCCGAAAGGCCTGATCAGATGCAAGGGGTTGGAGGAGCGATGGGTCGAGGTAGAGGAAGTGGTAGAGGAATGGGTCAACAGATGGTAACCCAACCTGGACAGGGAAGAGGCAGGGGAATGGATGCAGGTACAGGAGGTGATTGGGTGGCGAACCAAAAGAAGGTCACTGCTTGTCATTATTGTCACAAAATCGGGCATTGGAAGCGCGAGTGTCGATTGAATCCAGCAAATCAATTGCAGAATGAGAGAGAGGGACAGATGTCAGAGACTTTGAATACTGTAACTAGACCTAGGTCCGTATATGGGGCAGGATATGAGCCGCAAATGCAAATTACTCAGCCTCCAAGAATACCTACTCATAATCAGGTGTATCATCAGATGCCCTATTTTGAAATACGAGACAGATTTGACCAACCACAAGATCTTCATGAGTGTCAGAGGGGGGTGCAGGAAGAATGCCCTTTGGATGCGATCCTGGAAGTAGATCAGAGTGGACCGTTTGTAGATGCAGAGGTGAACGGGTATCCTGTTACCTTCTTGTTAGATACTGGAGCTGCGCGCTCCACAGTAAGAACAGAAGTGGTTCCAAATTTGTCCCTTTCGGGACAATCGATTCAAGTGGTGGGAGTTACCAATCAGAAAATGACTAACCCATTGACAAATGAGTTGCCTGTGAGTATAGGACCGTTCCGAGACAAACATCAATTTGTAGTATGTGATTCAAGCCCAGTCTGCATATTGTGACGAGACCTTTTGTGTAAACTAAATTGTACCATATCTTGCACTCCGAGGGGTGTGAAGTTGCAAACCTATGATGATGATGCCGATTTTAAAATGGCCAACACGAGTTTGTATGCAGAAATGTTTGTGGTTCTTACGATGGAGGAGTTGCCACATGATTTGAGAGATTCGGTTTCTCCAAAAGTGTGGGATTTCACGGGTGAGGAGATAGGATTGATTCGAGGGGTTGAACCTGTTAAGATCCAGGTCAAACCAAATGCAGAATTTCCACGAACTCCGCAGTATAAATTAACTCCAGAAACTGTGGCTGGAATAAGACCTGTAATTGAGTCTATGATTGCACAAGGCATTCTCAAAAAAACACGAGGAAGTCCCTGCAACTCACCTATTATGGGACTGCAGAAGCCTAGCGGCAAGTACAGAATAGTACAGGATTTGCGCAGAGTTAATGAAATTGTGATTCCATGTTGTCCTGTGGTACCGAATCCAGCTGTTATTCTGTTCCAAATACCATGTGAAGCAGAATGGTTTACAGTCATAGATTTATGTCAGGCATTTTTCTCCATACCGTTGCATGAAGACAGCCAATTTTTATTTGCATTTAGGATGGACAATCGTGTGTTAACGTGGTGTAGAATCCCTCAAGGGAATACAGAAAGCCCCTCTATTTTTAGTCAGAGTCTGAAGAAGAATCTTGAAGGGCTGATGATGCCCCAGAACTCAGTCCTAGTTCAATATATTGATGACCTTTTGGTCGCTTCAGAGACTGAGGATGCTTGCAGAATTGATTCTGTGGCTTTGCTGAATCATTTGGCAGAGAATGGACACAAAGTGTCCCCGAACAAACTCCAGTATTGTCTGAATGAAGTTCAGTATCTAGGTCACCGGATTGAGAAGGGGAAACGAAGGGTGTCACCAGATCGCATAGAGACGATTCTGCAAATGGGAACTCCGAAAACACAAAAAGAAGTCTGCATGTTTTTGGGAATGGTCGGCTATTGTCGACAGTGGATCCCAAATTTTTCCTTGCAAGCAAAGCCACTGTTGAGATTGACTCGAAAGGACATTAGCGATCCGGTACCATGGGATGATGACTGCCTGAGAGCCTTCCTCAAGCTGAAAGAGAGCCTATGTCGCGCTCCAGCTCTGGGAATGCCGGATTATAATAAAGCGTTTTCGCTCTTCTGCTGTGAAAGGGAAGGATGTGCGTTAGCGGTCCTTGTACAGACACATGGAGATGCTCGCAGACCAGTGGCTTACTTTTCAGCTACATTAGATCCAGTAGCTTCTGCGTTGCCCGGATGTCTCAAATCCGTTGCTGCAACAGGTGTCAGCATTGAGAGATGAGGCATAGTGATGGGTCATCCGCTTATTGTTTATGTGCCTCATTCAGTAGAGCTGTTAATGACAAGAACTAAGACACAGTATTTAACAAATAAAAGACTTACAAGGTATGAGCAGGTTATATTGGCTTCTGAAAATGTCACTCTGAGACGTTGTACCACCTTGAATCCTGCTACATTGTTACCTCTTCCGCAAGAGGAGGAAGAGGATTGTGAAGAGCATGACTGCCTGGATGTTACTGAGCTATCTACCAAACCCAGACATGACATTGTTGATGAACCTCTGTCTGAAACTGATTTGATTTGGTTTGTTGATGGTTCATGCTTAAGAGACAATGAAGGGTGTTTGAGAGCAGCGTTTGCTGTGTGCACCATCTTGGGGGTGGTGGAAGCTGCCTGTCTGAAAAGAGTGTACTCTGCTCAGGTAGCCGAAATTATTGCTTTGACACGTGCCTGTATCATTTCAACTGGAGTCCGAGTGATTATATATACGGACAGCCAATATGGGTTTGGAGTGGTTCATGACTTCGGCCAGTTATGGTCACAGAGGGGATTTTTAACGTCCTCAGGATCCCCAATCCGTAATGGAGAATTTGTGTGCCAATTGTTGGAAGCTTTGCAGAAACCCAAAGAGATAGCTGTAGTAAAATGTGCAGCCCATGGAAGGAGAGAGGACTTTGTTACAAAAGGAAATAACTATGCTGATGAAGTAGCGCGTTTTTGTGCTATACATGCTTGTGTTTTCAATGGAACATATGTAGGAGAGAGCACAGAAGAGACTGAGCTCAGCATGATGTTAGCTATAGCCGATACCTGGGATGAGGTAAAGCGACTGCAGGTTGAAGTCCCAGAGGAGGAAGTTGCATCATGGGTTAGAGCAGGCTGCGAAAAGAGTGACGATGGCATTTGGGAGTCGACAGATGAGAGAACAGTATTACCTAATTGTTTATTGAGCCCAATGGCAAGGCAGATTCACGGAGTGGTTCATCTTGGGAGAGATGCCATGGTGCGAGTGTTCAGGCAAACTTGGTTTAACCCACGATTTCGTGTGTATGCTGAAGCAGTGTGTCACAGGTGTGTTACATGTCAACAAATGAATGTTGGAAAGAGAACTGTGGTTGCAATGAGTCATATTGGAAGATCAGGAGGGCCTTTTAATAGGATACAGTTGGACTTTATCGAGATGCCTGGGTGCAATAGGCTGAGATATGTTTTGGTGGTAGTGTGTATCTTTTCACGTTGGGTTGAAGCCTATCCAACTAGACGATGTGACAGTCTCACAGTGGCAAAACTGTTGTTAAGGGAACTGATACCACGGTTTGGATTTCCGACCTCAGTGGAGACAGATAGAGGAACACACTTCCATAGTGAAATCATGAAATTGTTATGTACAGCTCTAAACATTGATCAGAGATTGCACTGTAGTTACAGGCCTGAGGCATCTGGCCTTGTGGAGCAGATAAATGGCACAATCAAGATGAGGGTGTCGAAGGTTTGTTCGTCAACTTCATTGAAGTGGCCAGATGCGCTACCATTGGTATTGATGAGTCTGCGTAGTACTCCTGATAGGAGGACAGGACTCTCTCCCCATGAGATATTGATGGGAAGAGCTATGCACTTGCCTATGGTGCCAGCTACCGCACTGATAAACATCACAGATGATTTGGTTTTGGATTATTGTAGGGGACTGGCTGACGTGGTTAATTCTGTGTCCCATCAGGTCGAGGCTGCGACTGCATCTACCTCGAGAGACCTGCTGCATGATCTTAACCCTGGTGACTGGGTGCTTGTTCGAAAGCACGTGAGGAAGAGCTGCCTTGATGCTCGCTGGCGAGGACCATACCAGGTGATCTTGGTTACAAGTACAGCTGTGAAGTGTGGAGGATTACCAAACTGGATCCACGCTTCGCACACTCGCCGCGTTCCAGAACCTGAGGAGGCAACGATTCCTCTTGTTCCGAGGAGTACAACTGAAACTGACACAGAGAACGAAGGAACAAGTCAAGTCGTAAGAATTCCTGAAGGGGCTGAACAATCAACTGAGCAAGAAAACCAAGATCAAGCTGCTCTAGAGTTGAGTTCAGATCATGAGATAGATGAGATTGCAGAAGTGAACTTTGAACCAGATCGAAGTGAACGGCCTGATGCAGAAGGATAAAATCAAGAGGAAGAGAGGAGACCAGGTGCAGAAGCAGAAAAGTGGCCAACAAGAAAAGAAAGGCTGAACATAAGGCTTGCATCTGAGAAACATCTCGCTCCGATTCCTGAAACGTCTGAATCAGATCAAAGTGAAACTGAGGAGAGACCGGATGGTCTAAGACGATCCAGAAGAGAGAGGGTACCATCTCAAAAGTACGCCTCTCCTGAGTGGACGTACCTGGCTGCAAATGCAGAGACCAAGGAATTCCGGAAGGTTGGGGACTGGCACAGTGAGTTACAGAGGGGACACCCTGTTGATTGATATTCAACTGTTGGTCCCTGGAGTTGAAGCCTTCGGAATTCTAACTTTGACAGTCCCCGATCCACCAAGGCTAAGTGGTTTGCGCTTTTTGATTCTTAACCAGGTTGCTATCCCCACATTTGGTCGACAGCCCACTGCACAGGAACTGGGAGAGATTCGTGCAGAAATTCTGCAGCTTGTTCTTACCATACTTGGATCTAATATCATTAATGATGAAGCTTGAACTTTGAAAGAAGAACTCATTAGGCTTTAGAAGGAAGATAACCTAGGCCCGAGTGAAAGAAGATTTAATTTAGGGACTTTCAATAGAAGAAGAACTGAGGGCTAGGGCTGACTACACCTCTACAATAGGCCATAGATACTGGACTGAATATTGCAATAATCGAATGGGAAAAGGAAAATAAAAAGACATTGTAAATAACAAAATAAGGCAAGAAAAGAAGAAAAGAGACTTTGATTCGTTTGCGCCTCGAAACCAAAGGTGGTTCAAAATGGAATCTGGAAATCCAGGACACAAGCAGAAGTGCATAATTGGTACCTTTATTGTTGTGGTGCTTATTGTCATAACTGTGGTGATAGTTACATCTTTGGTTGAGTCACACGATGCCGAAAGGAATGGGGAACAGACGACATTTACCCCACCTACTTCAGAGTTCGAAGAGGGTGCATCCGCAAAAGATAGAGAGATGATTAGGGAAACTAGTCGAATGTTACATGTAGATTTGTCAAAAGGTGATTTCACGCTGAATGCATATGCTCGTTTGTTGTATGAGTATGTTGATGCAATGGAAGCGAAAGATTGCTATGTGTGTATGCAACTGCCAGCATCCGTAGAAGAAGGCATTCGATACCATCACTTACCTTTGACCTATGGCATTACAGGCAGTGTGTTATTGAGTATGTTTTATAGCAAGGCACATTTTGAGTACTACTTCTCCAATTATGATGTGGTACTCTCAGAAGTGCCCGTTCTTAAATACATGAATAAATATGATTACTATAAGAAGGTAGAGAGGATGTCTATGTATTTTGTGCCTACTATTACCTTAGATACATCTTATGCCCATAGACACAATTTGACCTGCATGTTAACTGACATTGAAAAGAAATTTGTGGACCAGATAGAAGATCGACATAGGCAGACCTTATTTAGACCAGATCCGAAGCACAGTGATCCCATGGACACAGGAGGAATTAGATCATAAGGCAAAGGGGAGTTCTGGTCCAATTGCTTTAGACTTCCAGCAAAAAGGGAGACTGTGCATTAGACACCCGTCCACATATTATGACAAAATATTTGTGGGTGAGAGTGATTGTGAACACATTTTCTTGATTGAGGAA
The DNA here is from genome assembly GCA_963921515.1 of Calotriton arnoldi. NCBI lineage: Eukaryota > Metazoa > Chordata > Amphibia > Caudata > Salamandridae > Calotriton > Calotriton arnoldi. Next base: position 319,084 of record CAWUFW010001356.1, read on the forward strand.
TCCACTAGAAAGGCGCTGTTGGATAAATTGACCATAGTGCCAAACGTGCACTTTGTGTGCGGTAAAAATGCTTATGTGAAATTGCCCAAAAATTGGTATGGGACATGTTATTTGGCTGTGGTATTTCCCAAGATCTTCCATGTGGATATTTTATGGCCTTTGGAAGGGAAGAGATCTCATAGAGGAAAACGTGGTGTAAGTGCCGGAGAAATTATTGGGGATATATTTGGAGCTATGATACCTAGTTTGGGTGTGATTTTGAATGATGTGAAGATTAGAAAGCTGGCAACTCTGGTAGATAAGCTCTCTGTGAATACGGCCCAAATCCTATTACTTGTTTTTTTTTATTTTACAGAGTTTTATATAACGCGAACTTGACCCGAATCGGGTATCAGAGCACTTTACATAGCACCAGTTGCATTCCATGAGTACACGTTCATTTTTGTTAGGCACGGGGAGATTAAGTGATTTGCCCAGAATCACAGGATGTTCAGCGTCATTGCCGAGACTCGAACCCAGTTCCCCAGATTCGAGGTCGACCGCCCTAGCCGTTAGGCCAACTCCTCTCCACTTGTTGATGGGGAGATGGTTTCAATAAGGGCTATGGTTCTTCAAAATCGTCTTGCTTTAGATGTGCTATTAGCAAAAGCTGGAGGAGTCTGTAAATTATTGAAAGTTCAACAGTGCTGTACTTATATTCCTGACAATAGTCGGGATATAATGAAGTACATTAGCAATATTTCAGAGATACATCAAGATTTACGTGATCTAGCTGCTGATGGACTCTGGGAACAAATTGGCAAGGGATTTGGCAAGATAGGAAGCTGGTTTGGAAGTTTGGGACAAGGAATAATGGGATACATCTTGAAACCTATTATAATAGTTGTCATTTGTATAATTGTACTGTTGGGAGTCATTAAGGCTTACAAATGGCAAAGGGCACGACATGCTGAGAATTCTTTGAAAAAGCGAGAGCAACAATTAGAACGACTGCAGGACAGTCATTATCTGCACCTTAAAGGGTTGGAAAGATTTAGACAGGGACGGCAAGCTACAACCTCTGTTTAGGTCGGTCTCTTCTACAAGGAGAAACTTATGAGAGGGTAAAAGGTTGGTGTTATGACACTAGTCATAAGAGGGGGAACTGATAGAGCGCTTACAGCACTCTAAATTGTAGGGGTGCACTATACTCCTGATATAAACGCACTCATATGTATTTTTGTCGTGTGCAGTGTTTTATGATTATTAAGATGCATTTATTCACGTCATATTAGTATTAAAATGAAGTAAGCATGTTTAAGTAGGATTTGCGTGTATTAGAAAACATAATTCCTGTATGTGTAATATGCAGGACGAAATTATACTCATATAATGTAACCATGTTTAGTTTAAGTTACCCGATTTGTAGGCCCAAATTGTAGGTTGTTTTGAGTTTCGTTTCTCCTTGGTTGCTCAAGAATTAATTAAATAAATTCTGTTGTGCTCGAAGACAGTGTGTTCTCATTATACTGCAGGTGCAGGAATTCGACCTCGTTATTCTTAGATTGAAGGAAATACCCGGAATGTCTTTGAAGAAGACTGCAAGGAAAGAGGGGAGGACCTGCTTTTCGTGCCTGGCCAATCTGGGAACCAAGGCCACTGGAAGAAGAGTCGACTTAATTAAAGCTTCTCTGGAAACTTACTGAAAAATGTTGCAAATAGAAAAGTTTTAAAACATGACGTATTGTGGGTTGAACATTGTCTTTTTGTATGATGCGCAGGGACAGATTCGAGAGACTTCTGCCAGTTTTTGGAGGAGAAGGAGCATCTTCGAGCGAGCTCCATAGCTTTAAGCTATCAGACCCATTTGACGTGAGTACTTCTTAGGAAGTCAACACGTGCTGACATCTTTGGGATATGATACTAGGTAGATAGGTAGGATCCTCATTGAGAGCAGAGTAGAGAAAGATTTTGCTCCTTCTTAGATGAAAAGAGAATTGGACTCCGCTTCTATTCTTTGCTGTATTTTGATTTTGGAGTTCATCATATTATGCCTTCTGTGCCGAATGACTTATATTCGTAGAATCGGCTCTGTATTGATCTTTCTGTACCTATATACTCTGATATTGAGGTGTGTTTATATTCAATTATTTTTGGCCTTATAATAAATCCACCAAACTGAAATTCGGAGTCTGTGGTCCATTACAGCATGACTAAATCGAACGTATAATCTTGAATTGTTTTCCTCCCTTCTACCACTTTTAGCAGGCAAATAAAAGACCATCTGCATTAAATCTAGTAGGGAAAAGTAGGAGTAAAGGTTGGCGTAATCAATATCGTCTGAGAAAAAAACTAGATCCTGAATATTGTTTAAAACAATACCGCCCCATTTGAGTTAATTATAGAAAATCGACACCAAATGCAGCAATAGTTTTGTAAATGATATGTAAGTCACAATATTTATGTCACAGTTTTGTTGTCGATATTTTGACATACAGATATAGATATGGAGTAAATGTTTTGAAAAGATAGTCTGGGGCCGTTCCACTGAGCACTCCTCCTGGATAAAAGGGGGCTGCATTATTGGGTGTACCCTCCGAGGTGCTCTTGCACTGGGCATGTGACTTGTATAAAAGGGGGTTGCATGGTTGGGTGTGTCCCTCCCAGATGCTGTTGCACTGAGCATGTGACTTGTATAAACAAGCATTGGCAATGCAATCGGTCTCGCTTTTGGGACCTTATATGTATTTAGCTATGCAGCACATTAGCCTGGGTGCTGAAACATCTACTGTTCTTTAACATGGAGGGAAAGTAAACACCAAACTGTGTGACATGCCAGGTATGGGAACACATGGAGAGAAATATTGCCTTTCAGCGGAAATGGTATAGTCCAAAGCTCTGTTTTTAATATAAAATCAGGGCTTTCGGTGGTCATATCACTGAAAATACAAGATTTGAAAAAAATATTATTGTCTACGGGTGCTCTTGGAAGACAATTTCTCTGGACTGGAATCTAGAGAATGCTAAAGTGATTCTGGTATTTTACTGACCTCTGCTGGTCGTTTTCTATCAAGACAGTTAAATAAAGGCAGTTGAACAGAAAAAAAGTCCCTAAGCGGAAGCAGACAAGTCCTAGGGCTGATCTCCAGAGCCCACAAAGTACATATACATATAAGTATATATAAGTATATACTAAAGTATATACAAGAGGTCTCGAATGCTCGACCTAAAAAGGGGTTGCATGTACCTCCCAGGCAGCGGCAGCTCCTCTGCTATGGGGGAGGGGCGTCGCCCCACTGCTCTGCGAGCATTTTAAAAGGGAAAACTGAAATGATAATAACTAACGTTAGTTTTCCTTCCTGCTTAGGTGCGGGGCGGGCGGGTGGGGCTGGGCTGGCCAGAGCAGGGGCCAGGGGGAGGAGTGTTAGGCACTTAAAGTGCGCAGGATGGTTTGGCCGGCCCTCTTGGGCCGGCCAAACAGTCCTGCACACTTTGCATGTTCCCTGCCAGGCTGCATTACACAGCCTGTAGAGAACATACACAGCCTCCCTGTCCCCGTCTCAGCGCCGAACCACGGCGCTCAGACCAATCACAACGTTGGCCAGGGGATTCTGGGAGGCTGTGTGCTTCCTGTTGCGGCGCGGAGAAGACCCCGGAGAAGAGGTGGTGGCCAACGGCACCCAGGTAACTCATTCTTTTTATTTTGTATTACCCCCTTCGCTCCTCCCACCACACCTGTTCAATAGCAGCTGCTACTGCTCCCAGGTTCTGCTGCACTGAGCACGTAGCTTGTGTAAAAAGGGGTTGCATGGTTGGGTACTAAAGAAACAGTAGAGGGTCCCTGAAAATCTGAATGTCGGGATAGGAGGGCAGGGAAAACCATCAACAAAAACAGAATACCTCTCCCTACACATTAATTAATACATAGGCGATACATCCAAAATTCAAAAACACAACATTGTCCCACAAGATCACTATTTTTTAATTATTTATTTTATCAAAAATATCTTTTTAGTTTATATATAAATTCATTTGTATAAAAACTTTACTGTACAGAATTCAAGTAAAGCAGCCCCAAGTGAAACATAACGAAGAATATACAAACTAACACCACAAGCCACAAGGACATCAATCATACCATACATATAACAAATGTGAGAGACGAAAATTACACACAACTCACAATAATACATAAACAATTACAGTACATAAAATACAAAAATATTTACAAAACAGAAAACAGCGCCGACACGCGTTTCGCAGTGGAACCTTTGCCAACAGTTCCTTCGTCAGGGCGCAGAAGACATAATTCTCTTGGTGGTAAGATACCATCCGTGGATCATGAACATATATAAATTACGTGGTGTGAGGGGCTTCTGTATCACAATACATTCATGAGTACATAATTAATTTAAACCCAAAAGATATATGGAAACTTGAAAAGCAGGTGGCTGTCACAACCAACGCATGGAAATTCATATATAAATCATGGCCAGAGCTTATGCAACTTCCTGGACCGCAGCACAGGGGGGTCTCTGCCTCCGTCGGAGTCAGTCATTTATGAATTTCCATGCGTTGGTTGTGACAGCCACCTGCTTTTCAAGTTTCCATATATCTTTTGGATACGCTATTATATGGTTGAACGTTCTACATTAGACACGTTTGTGAAATCCATTGGACCTCGGAATTCCCTGCCAGAAGCCCCCTGGCCCCAGGTGCTGTTGCACTGAGCATGTGACCTGTGTAAAAGGGGGTTGCATGGTTGGGTGTGTCCCTCCCAGGTACTTTTGCACTCAACACCCGACTTGTATAAAATGAGGTTGCATGGTTGGGTCTGTCCCTCCCAGGTGCTGTTACACTGAGTAATTGACTTGTATAAAAGGGCGTTGCTTGGCTGGTTGTGTCCGTCCCAGGTGCTGTTGCACTGAGCACGTGACTTGTATAAAAGGGGGTTGCATGGTTGGGTGTGTCCCTCCCAGGTACTGTTGCACTGAACACCCGACTTGTATATAATGGGGTTGCATGGTTGGGTGTGTCCCTCCCAGGTGTTGTTGCACTGAGCAAGTGACTTATATAAAAGGGGATTGCATGGTTGGGTGTGTCCCTCCCAGCTGCTGTTGCACCTCACATGTGAATTGTATAAAATGGGGTTTCATGGTTAGTGTGCCCCTCCCAGCTGCTGTTGCACTGAGCACCTGCCTTGTATAAAAAGAGCCTGCGTGGTTGGGTGTGTCCCTTCCAGGTGCTGTTGCACTGAGCACGTGACTTGTATAAAAGGGCCTGCGTGGTTCGGTGTGTCCTTCCCAGGTGCTGCTGCACTGAGACCTGCCATGTATAAAAGGGGGCTTTATTGATGCGTGTGTCTCTCTTCACTGCTGTTGCACTGAGCACATGACCTGTATTAAAGGGCCTGCGTGGTTAGGTGTGTTCCTCCCAGCTGCTGTTGCACTAAGCACCAGACTTGTATAAAATGGGGCTGTGGGTTAGGGTGTGCCCCTATCGCTGAAGCTGAACACCTTCCCTAGATAAAAGGGGGTTGCATGGCTGGTGGGTCCCTCCCAGCTGCTGTTGCACTGAGACCTGCTTCGTGTAAAAGGGCTTGCGTGGTTGCTGTGTCCCTCCCAGGTGCTGATGCACTGAGATCTGCCTTGTATAAAAGGGGGCTGTGGTTTGGGTGTGTCCCTCCCAGCTGCTGCTGCACTGACACCTTCCTTGTATAAAAGGGGGTTGCATGGTGAGTGTGTCCCTCCCAGCTGCTGCTGCACTGAAAGCTGCCTTGTATAAAAGGGGACTGCGTGGTTGGCGTGTCCCTCCCAGCTGCTGCTGCACTGAGACCATCCTTTTATAAAAGGGGGTTGCATGGTTGGTGTGTCCCTCCCAGCTGCTGCTGCACTGAAAGCTGCCTTGTATAAAAGGGGGCTGCGTGGTTGGGTGTGTCCCTCTCCACTCTGCTGCACTGAGATCTGCCTTGTATAAAAGGGGGCTGCGTGGTTGGGTGTGTGCCTATTCACTGCTGCTGCACTGAGCACGTGACTTGTATAAAAGGGGGTTGCATGGTGAGTGTGTCCCTCCCAGCTGCTGCTGCACTGAAAGCTGCCTTGTATAAAAAGGGGGTTGCATGGTTGGCGTGTCCCTCCCAGCTGCTGCTGCACTGAAAGCTGCCTTGTATAAAAGGGGCTGCGTGGTTGGCGTGTCCCTTCTAGCTGCTGGTGCACTGAGACCATCCTTGTATAAAATGGGGTTGCATGGTTGGTGTGTCCCTCCCAGCTGCTGCTGCACTGAAAGCTGCCTTGTATAAAAGGGGCTGCGTGGTTGGGTGTGTCCCTCTCCACTCTGCTGCACTGAGATCTGCCTTGTATAAAAGGGGGCTGCGTGGTTGGCGTGTCCCTTCTAGCTGCTGGTGCACTGAGACCATCCTTGTATAAAATGGGGTTGCATGGTTGGTGTGTCCCTCCCAGCTGCTGCTGCACTGAAAGCTGCCTTGTATAAAAGGGGGTTGCATGGTTGGCGTGTCCCTCCCAGCTGCTGCTGCACTGAAAGCTGCCTTGTATAAAAGGGGGCTGCGTGGTTGGCGTGTCCCTTCTAGCTGCTGGTGCACTGAGACCATCCTTGTATAAAATGGGGTTGCATGGTTGGTGTGTCCCTCCCAGCTGCTGCTGCACTGAAAGCTGCCTTGTATAAAAGGGGGCTGCGTGGTTGGGTGTGTCCCTCTCCACTCTGCTGCACTGAGATCTGCCTTGTATAAAAGGGGGCTGCGTGGTTGGCGTGTCCCTTCTAGCTGCTGGTGCACTGAGACCATCCTTGTATAAAATGGGGTTGCATGGTTGGTGTGTCCCTCCCAGCTGCTGCTGCACTGAAAGCTGCCTTGTATAAAAGGGGGCTGCGTGGTTGGGTGTGTCCCTCTCCACTCTGCTGCACTGAGATCTGCCTTGTATAAAAAGGGGGCTGCGTGGTTGGGTGTGTCCCTATTCACTGCTGCTCCACTGAGCACGTGACTTGTATAAAAGGGTGCTGCGTGTGTTCCTGCCACAGAGCGCTTCCCTGGAGAAAAGGGAGCTTCATGGTCGGGTATGTCCTATCACTGAGCCGCCCCTTGCCCCCCACTCCCCCTCCTTAAAAAAATACTGTGATGTGGTGGTGCCATTGAGATATATCCAGTTGTCCCACTGCATTGGATAATCTCGATAGATAGATATATAGATAGATCGATAGATAGATAGATTACATAGACTACATAATAGCCACTGTTTAGAACTAGGTGCCTAGTTCTTGGCTATTATTTGTGTAACAAATGCACGCAGCATACCATAGATGGGACTTCTGAGGAGAAGAACACGGGCTCCACTCCAAAAAACCTTTGGGTTGCTGTCAGTGGGTGTGCCTAAGAAGCAGAATAAGTGACGATGTTAACTTTTTTTCAGACCCCAATCTTTCATTGTGGCCTTCCAGGGTTGACGCTCTCCTTAGTTAGACATAAAAAGAAGATAGGTGGAGTTACAGGTAGAGAGTAGGGGAGAAAAAGGGAAAACTAGGTGGAAAAGGTTTCCGCATAGGTAAGGGAATGAAAGAGGAGAGGGATGGAGAGAAAGAGAGATAGGACTGAAAGTATGTAGATAAGTAGGATCTGCTTCTTATGGTTACCCCCACTTTTTGCCTGGTGTTTTGCTGGTTTTTGACTAGTCTGACTGGGATCCTGCTAATCAGGACCCAAGTCTATCTGCTTTCTCCCTAAAATGTTATGCCATGTACTTAGGTACACACCAGATTGGATACTGGGGTACCCCTATAAGGCCCTAGTATATGGTACACATGTACCCAGGGCATAGCTACCCCAGAGTCCTCCCATGGGCTGAAGCATGTATTATGCCACCCCTGAGAGGCCATGCAAAATGGAACTACAGGTCTGCCATTGCAGCCTGTGTAAGATGGTGCATGCACCACTTACGTTAGATATAGGTTTACTATATCTATAGGTCACTACACTTAAAACCTATGTCACCCCTATAGCAGGCCTTAACAATCCTGAAGGAAGGGTGCTGGGTTTTACCTGAGAGGGTGCCCCTGCATGAGCAGAGCCCCTCTGCAGCCTTCGGAGACCATTCTCCCGGGTTGTCTGTGACACAGCCAGACATATAGGTAGAGGGGCATTATATCCTCGCGGTAAATGCGGTCTCGAAAACAGCTGAAAAAAAACATGTTGTGTTTGGTATCAAACACCTTGGAATCATACCTCCACACCGGTAACCGGTGTGGGAGGTATGATGCCACCCTTCAGAAGCAAGCTTCGTGGGGTCCCTGGTCTTCCTGGTACCAGCCTTCTCGACCCGGACAGCACAAAATGGTTGCTGCCGACCAGACACATTTCTGCCCTCCTGCTGCTGAGCCAAGCTCGAGCAGGGGAAGGCAGCACAATAGGCATCCTGTCACAGGGAGGTGTCACCACCTCCCAGACAGGATTTAGTGTATTGGAGCTGGGTGGATGCACTTCCAAAGTGCCTGAAAGTCTGCACAATGGGAACATTTGGTGTCCCTGTGCATAGTCCAGTTCAAACCAGTTCTGGGAGCCGTTGGCTCCTGCCCTGGCACGAAACTAGACAAAGGACATGGGTGTAACCACCCCCCTGTCCTGACCCTCCCCTGGGAGGGTCCCCTGAATCTGTCTAACCCTCTCCTGTGGGTACAAAGGGGCTTACCTGGCTGTAGGACCCTAGATTCGATGTGGACAAGATTCTGAACAAGAAACCACTGGGCACTCTGGACTTTGCTGGACTTCGACTGGGCCCAACTTCGTCTCCCTCTCCGTCCAAAGCATCGTCTGTGCCCGTGCCCCATACAGGCTCCGAGCAGGACCTGTGGAGCATCAAGGACAACTGAAGTATCTCCCTTGGGATGAAGGAGTCACTCCCCTGCATTTGCAGGCACCGTAATGCAACTGATCAATCTGCTGATCCTGAGCTCCTGCGGACTCCGAAGGCTCCAGCATTACAGGAGGTGGATTTCTATATTCCTTGAGGTTGAGCTGCCCTCTCACTAAGTTTGAGGCCAGTATCCCTCGTGGGGACCGCATAACTCGAACCCCTGTGCACTGCGTACATTTGCAAGTGCATATGCTTGTTGGTGTTCCCCAACTTTGTGCATTGGGCTGTCGATAGCCCCAACCTCTGTGCATATTTCTTACCAAGGACTTTGGCCTCCTTGCACTCTGTGGTCTGCAAGCTGTTGTTTGGTGAAACTGCTAGAGGTTCCCTCGCAACTTCTGTGCCTCCGGCCTGTGGGTCCATTTGAGGGACAATCCTGATTTCCTTCGGCTCCCCTGGTTGCTCCAGGCCTGACTCCCCTTGCTGTGGTGAGTCCTCTGGTCCTTGCTGGGCCAGACAGTAACATTCTTTGACCTTCCTCGTGGGTTGCCGTTGCCAAGGCTTGTTGGTGCTCCCGCCGGACACCAACCCCTCAGCACTTGACATCCTTTTTGGGACAGCTTGTATCCAGCTCCTGGTCATCTTCGACATCTCCTGGTCCCCGTGGCTGCAGAGTCAAGGTCTCCTTCTTCGCACCTGAAGCACCTGACATCGGTGGGCATTCGTCTACCAAGTCCCTGGTCACTCCTGAGTGACCCAGACTCTGTCCCCTCTGCTTTCAGGTTCCTTCCATCAAGAATCCACCGGCGGATTCCACTGTACACTTTTCTTCTTTTCAGCAGTGGCATTTCTTTGAAGACTCCCATTGAGAACGAAAAGGTTTCTGACGCCACTTCAGCCCTATGCACCCGGCTACCCTGGGATAGGTAACTCTAGTTCTTTGGTATCCACGGGTGGGGTGGCTCTCCAACCTTCTATGTTCCAAAGGGTTTCCTCGTAATCCACTGGGAAGGATCCTTAAACTTAAAAATTGCAACCGCGACTCTCCCATTGAATTGTACGTAGCACGCGGTCGTGTTCTCACACTGCACCCGTCCTCCGTGGGGTCCCTACTTACTCACGTTGGGTGGTTCCTTTGGGTCCCAGCGATTCTACACTCTCTATACATTGTCTTGACTCGAGTCGTGGTTCTTATACCACTATTTTAGTATATGTTTTGGTCTCCCCCTGGAGCCCACTGTGTATTAATGCTACTTACTATTGTTTCTGTGCTACAGTATTGTGTGCTTTGTGTTTACCTGCGTGTAGCAGGTACTGTGAGGTATTTAAGGTGCTATAATAATAAATATATATTCTTATAACTACTGTGTGATTCTCCTTTCATTTAACCAATACAATAGGGTTGCATTCTGGTAAAACAAGCTGCTTAACATTCCTTCAAGACTAAGCCTGAAGGCTGCTCTCCACAGCTACCACTTGGATAGCTTTCTAAGGTTATCTTTGACCTCTTAAATCACCATACGGGTTGTTTGGACTGGTGCAAGGTGCCCACTTTAATTAGTGGACAGCATATACCAGGCCAACTTCTCACAAAGAGTAAAAGAGAAGGGACAGTAGGGAGGTCAGAAACGGACAATAAATAGCAAATGAAGATGAGGGAGAGAACAAACAGGAAATGAGAGATGGGGTGAGAAAAATGAGTTGGATAGTGGAGAGGGAAAATAATGGGAACCAGAGAAAGAAAGAGTAGCAGAGAAGAAAGGGATAATAGACAAAAGAGAAGGAGAAAGTGGAAAAAAGTGAGAGAATATGTGTGAATGTGAGGAAAGTGACAAAGAAGACAGATGAAGAAAAACATGGTGTAGAAAGGGGGTGGAAAACTGAATGGGATATGGAGAGCTGGGGAATCAAAGAGTGTGGGAGGTAGTGTGTGAGAGGAAGAAAAAAGGCAGAAAAAAGGAGAGAGAGAGATAAAAATGAAGAAGTGGAGAAAGCGCCTAGCAATGGAACGAGAGGCAGATTCAGAGAGGAATGGGATTCACAGCGGTGGAGAGAAGCAGAGGGAAGTGTGTGCTAAACAAAGAGAGTGGTAGGGATGGTCGTTGTGTACAAATTAATTGAATAAGATGGGAAAGACACACAGAGGGAGGGGAGAGAGTGTTGAAGGAATGTTTAAAGCACGTACGTTCTTGACCATTGCTACTGAATAGATGCTACGAAATGCACACATTATCTACGTAGGTGCTTAGGAATGAACTGTAAAACCCTTACTAAAGGGGTATTGAAAATCCTTTAATGTTTGAACCAATGGTATAGGCCCTGTGCGCTTTTTAATTCACATAAAGCCATCGACAGAGACAGGCAAACTTTTGAATTAAAAAATCACCAGCTGAATAGTGCATACACAGACGTTGACTCAAATACGTGCATGAATAGACACAATGCCATTAAAGGATCGCCTTGTGCAGTAACTGTCACAGACACATGCAGTAACATACATGTATAGTATGAGACACAAGAAGCAGAGGCAGCTCCCGAACAACTGTAGCCAGTTGGGCACAGACCTCTTTCGATCATACTACAATCATGGCCACTGGAATTATGTGGCAGGGGAGAATCAAATTAGAGTTTTCTAAATTATGCGGCAAGAAAAGGCACATTATGCAGTGTAATATGGCACATTTTGTGATCATATCACCCAAGTAATTTGTCATTTGTACACATTATCAATATATAGCCAACAGTTTCACTTCATTAGCAGCAGCCTGATACCCAAATACAGCAAAAAGCAAAAGAAAGATAACCAGTCAACCTTTGCAAAGGGCCTGACACTGCACAGCAACACATGTTGCTGCGATTTTATTAATTTTTGACCCGTTTGAGCTGGAAGCAATTTTTTGTTAAATCCTGCCGATCATGAAGCCGATGAGGGATTGTGTAGCAAATGCGACGAAATCCATAACCCCTCCCAGGGGCGAGTCTCCCCTCCCTCTCAGTGCCTAAGACAACTGCGTCCCTTTCCCCCATTAATCATTCCAGTGACAATATCATATGGTGCATAGACAAGGCCGCAGTTTATTCAACATAACATAGTTGTACATTTCGCAATTTCATTTGGTCATTCATAAACATCCATGTTGTTGTACCGCCTGCATTGTCCTCGTAACATTTTTGTTGTTGTTTACTTCTTGACTGTACAGCCTTTGCTCGAGTTGCCCCTTCTGCCAGGCCTTCTGTGTCTGCGGTTCCAGGCTACCCTTGCTACCGATTTTGTGGGCGTCGGTTAGGACCGACCCGGGCCGCAAGTGCCGTTCTGCTTGCCCTGGAAAATATCTATGTACTCCTTTCTCCGAATCCTTTCTTTTACTGTTAAAGGAATGAGGTTCGGTAAGCCCAGGAGTTTTGTGGTGGTGGGCGGGTCCCCCTGGGAGGGGCGCATGTATTTGCTTGCCGGTTTCCCCCCTGGGTCCTGCCCCTCCCCTGCCCCAGCCTTCGCTGGGTTGCCTCCCTCAGGAGCTGTCTTGCCCCCTTGTGTGGTTCCATCAGTCCCTGCACCCTCTTTCCTTTTCTCCCTTGGCAGGCTTTCCCGCCTATCACCTGTTTTCTCCTTCAGGTCCCTTTTATTTTTTGGTCTTTGCTCTGTCCCATGGCCCTCGCCACTGCTTTTTGCATTTATTTGGGGTCCGCCCTCAAATGGGGATCCAGGCCCAGGCCACTGCCACCAAGGCACCCATGCAGCCGGGTGCTGCGGCATCTTCCTCCATGCTTCTCCCTGAAACTCTTGCTGCTCCCCTCCCTGGTTTGTCAGCCAAGGGTGGGGGAGGAGGGAGGGTGGGGGGGGGGGGAGGAGGGAGGGTGGGGGGGGGGGAAAGGGCCATGGCCCACGCATTGCTAAGTTGTTTACCCCTAGCTGTGTACCAAAGTTCACTATTTGGCCTGGGCTCCCCTTTGCTGGCCCAGTTCGCCTACCACCATGCTACCCGCCCCCTTTGCTTTGCGCATGATGCTTACCATCCTCAATGTTTGCCGTGAGACTCTGCCGTGCTGGCTACAGACCCCTCATCGCTGCTGCTGCTCTCATCAGTATCCGAGCCAGACAATACCTCCGATGGAGAGTTTGCCCTACCTTTTCTCTGGGCTCAGCTCTTGGACCTTGTGCTCTTCGCCTTCTGTCCGGGGGGTGCAGGGGCCAGCAGTGGTGCTTTCTCTGCCCCTTTTTTGCTTGGTTTCTCTGTGGCCGCCGTCTTGGCTGCATGCCCCTTATTGCCTGGCTGTTTGGGGGGTGTGGGTGCTGACGCCTTCTTCTGGTTGGTCTCTCCCGCGGTGGGTTTCAGAAAAAATATCCCAGCAGTGGTTCTTACCCAGTGCACTTCCCCGTTACAAAACTGCCCGGGGCCTCGTGCCTTGTACCCCCCGTAGCTCCGGCGAGCCTCCCGCGTGTTGAACCCCGATCGCAGGCACAGTCAGCGATTTACCATGCCCTGCGAAGTGTCTCGTTGCCTGCTTTTCCCCGCGTGAAGCCCCGCCTTGTTCCTGGCTCATTCAGCCGGCAGCGGCTGGTGCTCCTGTTGTACAGAGGTCCTCCTCGTCCCGGATCACTCCTCCACTCACGGTGATCCCTGCCGGCTACCGTTGCTCCTGCCAACGTGTTGACGCTCAGCCCAGTTGATGCCCGTTTCGTCTGGATCTACGCCGCCAGTTGCTCAGGCCGGTCCTGGACCCTGTTCCTGCCGCCTGATTTGGTCCGCCGGAGCCTCCACAGGGTTTTCCGGCTAATCCTCGATTCCGACAGTGAGCTTCTTCTTCCTGCTTCGTCTCTCGATGCGCGGGCTCCAGGTACAATCCGTTCTGGCGGGGGGGGGTGTTTGTGTGCTGACTGGGGCCCTGCACCCCTTCTTAACCCCCCTCGACCTCTTGCCGCCTCTTCACCTGATTGGGGGGCCAGCGGCTACCTAGGGGGGTGACCATTCCGGTGTGCCCCCTTTTTCGCAGGCTTACTGCGGAGAGGGGAGGGGTTCCCGCCTCCGGGAGGCGTTTGACCCGGGGCCCTATCGGGTCCGGCTGCGCCTCCCCCCACCCGTGTTTCAATTATGTGGAAAATGCAACGACCGCATAATTTCAGTGGCCCTAACTACAATGCAACTGTATCCCCACTTGCTTGCTGATCTCCTATCAATGCATACATGTGCAATGTGGTCCCTGACTTGCTGATGCCCCTAGTCAGACTGTTGAGAGGCACAACTCTGAAGGGAGGCGCTTAACCAAGTGGAATAATGGCCGCCACTTCCATAAGGAGGGATAGAGATGCCACAAATCGGTGATGCCAAATTACAAACAGACAAATTGCCTGTTTATTAGGGGGGGCGCTCCAATCTCAAAACTCTTTTTTGCTTGGAATTCCCAAAACTCTTTGCACTGGTCCAGAGCACATCCCTTGCACATCAACGTACTTCTGACAGAGTTTGTCTAGATGCAAAGTTGTGTTTAGAACACAGTTGTGCATAATGGAAAGTGGCTGAGCCCGGCCCCTTGCTGTACAGAGTGTAACACAGAGCTTGTATAATGAAATCACCAGTGGTGTCAGGTCAGCGGGAGTGTCATTGGGGTGGAAACACCACAAGGATGTTGTGTCGTGGTCCCAGAGAGCACTGGCCTGCGACTCTCTCTCCCTAGAGAGAGCTATGGTGCTTAGAGATGTGGGGCCAGGGCTAGTCCCAAAGTGTGAAGAGGGAGTCTCCAGTGGTGTATGGTACCAGTCACCCCAGGCACGGTGGACTGGGGGTGTCGATGGTGGGCTAAGGGTAACTCAGTGGTGAGCACTGTCCTTATCTGAAGCCAGGGACACCAGGACCAGCAGCAGCCCCCTGTACGCTACCATCGTGCACAGCCCGACTCTTCAGACGAGTGTGTGCCCAGCACGGCACCCATAAATACATTGTGTGGAAGGAGGGGTGCGGGGAACAAGGAGCTAGAAACCATGCAGTGACAGCCGGATTAGCCCACCTACAACCCGCCAGCAGATACCACAAGGTACGGAGTGCGTGTGAAGGCTGCAGATTGTGACATGAATTTAAAGGCGTGTTCATCAAGCAGCAAGAAGGCACGTGCCGCAGGTGCTGCTCGACTTGTGCACCGCAAGTCTGGCCTGCAGCAGCCGCTACTGTCCCAGGAGCAGAACCACGCAGAGCTCTGACAATGCACCTCTAGCCCAGGGTCGGATTGGGTTCACAATTCGGCCCGGGCACCCCCAAAAAAGTGTCCCACATTCCCGGATCACACCCGTTCGTGAAACAGCATTTGGCTAGTCTCATTGGGCTCATTTTTAGATAAATGTTTGATAAAATATGTATTTTAAAGCTCTTAGCACCAGAAACATTGGTGGAAACTAGAAGCACTGCATTTTGGCCGGTTGAGCTAGGTGAAATAAATTGGCCCAAGGGCCACAACTCCTGATTTGGCTATGTTTGCCACCTGGCCGTTTTTTTTAACTGGCATTATCAGTATTTTAATGTCCTGGCCAGTACGAAAATGAAAAAATCACCTAAAGCTGGCATTTTATCCGCTGATCAATATGTACTTTAAACAGTATATGTAAGGTGAAAGCATTGTCTAAAGCTGCTGTAATGATCCGTGAATGATAGTTAAAACTAAACAAAGGCAGAAAAGCCATGTTAAGAAGGAATATGGATGTTTTTATTAATGTATAAAGAATCCTCTTTCATTATTATGTTCCAGCCTTTGCAGAAGTTTAAAACATAAGTGAACAGAAGGTTATTTTTAGGTCTCGCATAGCGTTGCAGCGCAACGCGCTGTTCGCTTTGCGAGGCATGCAGTATACAGTATAGCGGGGGGAAGCTCCGCCCACTTTCCGTCCATGTTTTTCATTGGCTTAAATCGGAAATGCTGCATTCTGATTTGTTTTCGGCTTGTTTGTCCCTCCTCCTGATGGCCATGTTGTCATTTTGAACCTTCCATTGCTATCGGCCCCTTTACTTTACAAACCCCAAATGCCTTCTTGGACGCCCGCACTTTTGTTTATAATGCTCGCGTAATACGAGTCCTATTGCATTTTTAAATGCTTGTTTTCTCCTGGGATTGGCTGGCTGAGTCTCGCACTTTATTTTGCCTGACCTGTCCAGACGACTATGTTACGCATGCGTCCAGCAGCCACTATACAATTTTCGGTATACGTCACGACATGCTTACGTTTAGCAGGCTGTGCGCGCTTTCACTTTCTAAGAAGCCCATGCTGCGCGGATGATGGAGCCCAGAACAGCTGGTGCTTGCAGGATCCGGGGCTGCGGGTAGCGGGATAGAGACGTAGAGATGCCAATGGATGAGCGCAACCGGGCTCAACTCCAGCACTGCGGTTCTCCCAAACCTATGCATGTTTGTGGGGAGTGCCCATCCCATGACCTGCCCCCAGGAAGCAGGCTGAGCCTGATGTGCCGCTGACCCGGCTGCGGACGCGGCCAGGCCCGGAAGTGAATACTTGGCATGCTCTGGATCTGCAGAGAGCTCAGTGTGTGGAATAAGTCAGACACCGGGGCTGCAGCGCTTCGTCACCGGCTGCCACCTCCTCGAGGCGCCCGCACTTGTGCCATGGTTGTGCAGCGGCAGCGCTGAGGGCTCCATGGAGAGGGGCTCACAGACCCGGCAACAGGTACCTGCCGCGCGTAGACATCCCCGCGGCAGCTGGAGGGGTCGGTGGTTCAGGGGGGCAGCTTCTGCACGTACTTGAGAGCTGCATGGCTCGTGTACAAGGGGAGGCACCCGCGCCGTGCACCGGGGGTGCCTGACCTGCCCACAGTGAGGGCAGAGGCCGTACGGTGCACACGGCGGGTTTTGCGTGCAGAGCACTGCGTGTATTTTGGAGAGAAAGGGCATCTTTGCACAAGTCTGACCACCTTGTGAAAAGGTGTCATTGGTGATCCGGAGGCCGCCCACAACGAGACTTCGGAAGACGTGGCACTGGCTTGTGAGCTGGAAAGTGACGGCTCGACTAAGAGTCCAAGCAGGGCCATAGGCGACCTTTGCTTGGGGTTCTCTAGTGACCTGGGAGAACCTCTCTCGTGTAGTAGGTGGCTGTGGAGATGAGCCCACAGACCCCGTCTGCTTCCGTGCGCCCGCCGTTTCTCCGAGTCGGGGCTTTATTTTAGACAGCCCAGGGCAGCCCGGAAACAGAAAGAGGCAAACAGTGCTCCCTGTTTCCGAGCTGTGCTGTAGGGACATCATAAGGATTTTGGGGGTCCTGGGCCAAACGTATTTTGGGGGTCCCTGTTCGGAACACCCTTGAATATCTGGTCTAATTCCAGCTCTTTCATGCTCTCTTTGGCCGGGTCACTGGCAGCACATTGGTCCAAATTCTAAATGTTTGCATCTAGCATTCAGGCATAGTGATGTGTTTCCAGTATTGTAATACAGCAGCAGCGCACTAATATGAATGCAAGCAATCTTTGTTACCACCTAACATTTTTCATGTAGGACGTCCTGGTTCGATTCAAAATAATTTTTCATGGATATTACGTAGTTTTGAACATAAATATATTTCTTTGCAAAATCTCTGTAACGACTTCAAAAATACATTGAAAGAAAAAGGTATCTAAAATCTGTGTTTTACGGGTAAATTAATATTTATCAGGGCAGTGCTGTTTGCAGAACAGAGCTTGCTCAGACAAAGTTGAGACAGTCAAGGGGCCCCCTGAAATGCTGGGGCCCTGGGCCAGAGCCCACTTTGCCTAAACCTTAAAACATCTCGGCTGTACAGTCCTGTCTGAAAATGAAGCTCCTACTCGGAGAAATAGCGGGTAAAAGGGATTCACTTTGCCAGTAGGCGCTGCACTCGGCATTCAGGCAGCGGGGCCCATCAAGCGCCTGGGTGTGATTTAGTTTCAGGGTTTACATCTTTCAAATCACCTGTGTCTCCGCTGGGCGTGTGTGGGGTTTTCAAGCTTTGGGGGTCTGCTCGGCTTGCACACAAGTCTGTGCTGTGCGTGGTGTAGTGCTGCATTCTCTGTGCGGTCTGGGGCACGTGTGTGGGGTTTTAAAGCTTTGGGGGTCTGCTCGGCCTGCACACAAGTCTGTGCTGTGCGTGGTGTAGTGCTGCATTCTCTGTGCGGTCTGGGGGCAGAGGGAGGGGTGGGCGCAGGCAATCCCTCTTGTACCCAATAGGAGTTGGGGTTGCATTGCAGGTAGAGGGCGGCATCCCCAGTGCATCAGCATAGCCTGTGCACACCGATGGTTCCGTCACATGTGCAGCGTGCCTCTTAGGAACTGCCCATGTTAGGTCAGACTGTCAGTCGCATAAAATATTTTTTCATTCACTCCATTTAACTGTAACTCACGCTGTTATCCTTAAAATCTCAAATGGATCTAGCGACCCTTGCCCTACGCTGGACACCGCTGGTTTATATACGTAGTAGGTTGTGTGTTGGTGTTTTTTTTTTTCGTTAAATTTACGAGAACAGGAGTTGCCGGTCTTGTGGAATCATTGTGAGGCCATAGCTGATGCGGGTAATCTGCTGCTTGTGGTTCTCCAGGCAGCACCGGAGAGCGGGATTATGACCTTGTAACACCCCTTGTAACAGAGCTTTGGACTATACCATTTCCCGCTGAAAGGCAATATTTCTCTCCATGTGTTCCCATACCTGGCGTGTCACGCAGTTTGGTGCTTACTTTCCGCCAAAAACAGTACATGTTTCAGCACCCAGCCTAATGTGCTGCATAGCTAAATACATATAAGGTCCCAAAGGTGAGACCGATTGCATTGCAAATGCTTGTTTTATTGTAGTTTTATATAGCTTGAACTCAGCCCAAAGGCAGCGATTATGTGAGCAACAGTCTCATCACCCCACCCCCCCCCGCCCCAGGCCTGAAAAATACTGGAGCGGAGGTGCCAACTATAGGCCCTCAGCGAGGCTCCTTCTCTTACTCCCCCCCCTCCCTAGCCAACTATTGCCTCAGGTTGATGGCCTGGTAGTAGAGGAGAAAAGCCGCCTTCTATACTTCATTTCAGGAGGTGTCTCCCCTCCTGCTTTCTGCCTGCACCAGCGCTAGAGAGCGACCTGGCTCTTCCACAGAGACACAGAGCCCAGATACCCCAGGGGTGACTTTGTTGCAATTTACCAATGCTGTTTGCTTGTGTTTCATTACTGAAGATCAAATTAATGTTTATTTTAGTCCTTGGGCAATTAAGTATTTTGCCCAGAATCACAGGACGGTGAGCAGAGGCTGGGACTCAAACCCATTTCCATAGTTCCAAATTTAGCAGCTCTGACCTAACATTACATTCTCTCAATTTTCCTTGCGGTGAAGCACCTCTTCCAGCGAGGCCTATGCAAACATACCCCCCCCCCCCACCCATACCCATCAAAGCCTGAAAGATACTGGAGCGGAGGTGCCTACAATAGGCCCTCAGCGACAGTGGCGTAGCTAGGCACTCTGCCGCCCGTGGCGGTCCCTGCCTTTTGCCGCCGCCGAGCGCCTAAGAGCGGGGGGGGGGGGGGGTGTGCTGGCGATAAATTTACCTGCCGCCCCCAAATCTCGTGCCGCCCGGGGCGTACCGCCCCCTCCGCCCCCCCCTTGCTACGCCAGTGCTCAGCGAGCCCCTTTCACTTACTCTCCGCCCTCCCCAGCCAACTATTGCCTCAAGGCGATGGCCTGGTAGGGGAGGAGTGAAAAAAATCAGAGTTGCTGCTGCTCCAGGGGAGATGAGGTGATGATGGGCCAACGGCCACTTCACCTGCCCCCCAGCCGGGCCGCTGCACTCTCAACACCCCGCCTCACTTTAACAGCACAGCAGGGGAGTGGATGTCTGTGCCAGCCCCATGGGGGCCAAGATAAAGTCTGCAATGGTCAACACAATACTGGCCTAGTGATGCTGCTGAAACTACCACCTCAGAGCCTGTCTGCGCACATTGCAGTGGCCTGGCAGGGAAGACAGTAAGGCTCTGTGGGCCGGTTGACAGAGCTGCTAACGAAAACCAGCCCACAGGTGACCCTTAGGCAGCGGCCCATTGCCCATCGCCCAACTGCCCGCCTTCCCAATCCTATGCTGCCCTAGCCTACCCAGCAACACAGCCAGCTGTTCCATTGGAGAAAAAAAACACTCTGCCAGTGTACCTCATCTGACCCACAGCATCCCTTCTATTCCTTCAGTAGGAACACACACAGCTTTGTCAAAGCACCTCAAGCATGACGAGGGCCACTGGGATTATGTGGCGTTTTTCGCATAAGTACGGATTTGCCTCACATGCCACATAATCCATCCTCTGCTGCACAATCTGTAGATCTTAACAAAAAAAATCATTTCTAGCTCAAACTGTTCAAAAGTTACTAAAAACGCAATGGTGCGTGTTGCCATGCAGCAGTAGGCCCTTTGTAAAGCTTTATTGGTCACATTTCTATTGCTTATTGCTATATGTGTGTGTTAAACTGGTACTAATGAGATGCAACCACTGCACAGGCAGCGTTAACAAGTGTACAAATGACAAAATAATGAAGTGATACTATCATAAAATGTGCCGCATTACACCAAATAATTGAGCTTTTCTTGCCGCATAATTTACTCAAACCTGTCGCATAATTTGGCCCTACCTTGACGCATAATTCCAGTGGCCCTGCATGATGACCAGCAGCATGACTGGCCCGTTAAACCTTAAATGAGGCTCTAAGAATGTTTCCCTACCACATGGTGAAAGAGTGATGTAAAGCAACAAGGACTTACCTTTTCTGCCCATGGTATAATGTCATTTATCTAGCCACGAGTTTACAGTTTGAAGATGTTGAAGAAATTGTTTTATAATACACCTAACATATTGCCTTTCAATATGATGTAGAATGTTAACACACATCAACATGAAGTTTCCCCACAGCATACAAGGCCATTATTCTTTCCACAAACCAAAGAGAAACTCATGCAACACACCCTGTACATGCCCATTTCAAAAGGGCTAACATTTTAATATAGCATACTTTTTTGAGTAGTTATTTGATAAAGTGCAGTGTTTATTTTATGGACCTTTATTTTAGGGGCGCAGCACAAACATGAGGTGCTGCATATAGAAGAGTTCGGTGTGTGGGCTCAGGTTTAGACCTGAAAGCAGACATAATTGTAAAATGTTCCCACTTTGTGAATGTATTTTAATGTCAACAACTCCTATTAAACCTTAAATAGTCATCTGTATCCATCGGTTGAATTAAATAACATAATAAGTTGTAACTGATCAGTGAAATGCCAAACAAATACTAAAAATTGGGATGTTTTGTGCATTCTGGCCACACCTCTGACTCTGCCCACTGATCCAATCCTCTGGTTATTCCCGCCCTCTGATTCTCCGCCCATACTTTCCCTACTTTTTCCCCCCACTACGACCACTGAGTGGGGTTGCAATAAATGTAAAGCAACAGAACGGAACAGCACTTATTTGTAAGACTTCTGTCCATTTAAGAGGACATGCTGTCAATTCTCTGCAGAACTGCTTATACATGTAATCAGAAAGCACGTGTACAGGGCTTGTCAGCATTGCAGATGCACAAGGTACATTACACGCACTTCTAAACGGCGAGAGTACTGCCAGTTCTTCAGCAGGGCTAC
The DNA here is from genome assembly GCA_963921515.1 of Calotriton arnoldi. NCBI lineage: Eukaryota > Metazoa > Chordata > Amphibia > Caudata > Salamandridae > Calotriton > Calotriton arnoldi. Next base: position 340,516 of record CAWUFW010001356.1, read on the forward strand.
TCTACTTAGAACTTATGTATTTATTTGCTTGTTTTAAATGTACTCATGTGCAAGAGATGCCGCACAGCAGCAGAGGTATAAAGAGGATGGGGCAGCAGAAAGGCTGGGTGACGTTCAGGATGGAATACTTGGAGAGAGGTCCCCGGATGCTCGTGAAAGAATCTGATGTTGGGTTCATGTGGAGATGCAATGGAGAAGCTCTTGCACTGACCATGTGACTTGTATAAAGGGGGTTGCAGCCCTCCAGGGTGCTTTTGCAATGAGCACATGACTTGTATAAAAGGGGGCTGTATGGTTGGGTGAGTCCCTCCCAGGTGCTGCTGTACTGAGCACCTGCCTTGTATAAAAGGGGGCTGCACGGTTGGTGTGTCTCTCCAAGGTGCTGTTGCACTGAGCACGTGACTTGTATAAAGGGGGCTGCACGGTTGGTGTGTCCCTCCAAGGTGCTGTTGCACTGAGCACGTGACTTGTATAAAGGGGGTTGCATGGTTGGGTGCGCCCCTCCCAGGTGCTGTTGCACTGAGCACATGACTTGTATAAAATGGGGTTGCATATACCTCCCAGGCTCTGCTGCACTGAGCACGTGGCTTATGTAAAAAGGGGTTGCATGGTTGGGTGTCTCCCGCCCAGCGGTTGTTGCACTGAGCATGTGACTTGTGTAAAAGGGGGTTGCTTGGTTGGGTGAGTCCCTCCTAGGTGCTGTTGCACTGAGCATGTGACTTGTCTAAAAGGGGGTTGGTTGCTTGGTTGGGTGAGTCCCTCCTAGGTGCTGTTGCACTGAGCAGTTGACTTATTAATTTGTATAAAAGGGAATTGCACGGCTGGTTGTGTCTCTCCCAGCTGTTGTTGCATGGAGCACCTGCCTTATATAAAAGGGGGTTGCATGGTTGGTGTATCCCTCCGAGGTGCTGTTGCACTGAGCACTTGACTTGTATAAAATGGGGTTTCATGGTTAGTGTGTTCCTACCAGGTGCTGTTGCACTGAGCTCCTGCCTTGTGTAAAAGGGCCTGAGTGGTTGGGTGTGTCCCTCCCAGGTGCTGTTGTACTGAGCAGCCACCTTGTATAAAATCGGGCTATCGGTTAGGGTGTGCCCCTATCGCTGAAGCTGAACACCTTTCCTAGATAAAAGGGGGCTGTACGGGTGGGTGTGTCCCTCTTCACTGCTGCTGCACTGAGACCTTCCTTGTATAAAAGAGGGTTGCATGGTTGGCGTGTCCCTCCCTGCTAATGCTGCACTGAGACCTTCCTTGTATAAAAGAGGGTTGCATGGTTGGCGTGTCCCTCCCTGCTGCTGCTGCACTGAGACCTTCCTTGTATAAAAGAGGGTTGCATGGTTGGCGTGTCCCTCCCTGCTGCTGCTGCACTGAGACCTTCCTTGTATAAAAGAGGGTTGCATGGTTGGCGTGTCCCTCCCTGCTGCTGCTGCACTGAGACCTTCCTTGTATAAAAGAGGGTTGCATGGTTGGCGTGTCCCTCCCTGCTGCTGCTGCACTGAGACCTTCCTTGTATAAAAGAGGGTTGCATGGTTGGCGTGTCCCTCTTCACTGCTGCTGCATTGAGACCTTCCTTGTATAAAAGGGGGTTGCATGGTTGGCGTGTCCCTCCCTGCTGCTGCTGCACTGAGACCTTCCTTGTATAAAAGAGGGTTGCATGGTTGGCGTGTCCCTCCCTGCTGCTGCTGCACTGAGACCTTCCTTGTATAAAAGAGGGTTGCCTGGTTGGCGTGTCCCTCCCTGCTGCTGCACTGAAACGTGCCTTGTATAAAAGGGGGCTGCGTGGTTGGGTGTGTCCCTCTTCACTGCTGCTGCATTGAGACCTTCCTTGTATAAAAGGGGGTTGCATGGTGAGTGTGTCCCTCCCAGCTGCTGCTGCACTGAAAGCTGCCTTGTATAAAAAGGGGGTTGCATGGTTGGTGTGTCCCTCCCAGCTGCTGCTGCACTGAAAGCTGCCTTGCATAAAAGGGGGTTGCATGGTTGGCGTGTCCCTTCCAGCTGCTGCTGCCCTGAGACCATCCTTTTTTTTTTTTATGTCCTCATTCGCCATTAGATAAACCCAGAGCAATTCAGATATCTCCCGGCCCCCCACTTAATTGGCACCGACTGGAGAGCTCTGTATCTAAATGGATGCACTTTACACAGAACCTCCCTTTCGGTCTGTTCTGTATCTCTCTGGGCACCTCGCAGAACAACGAGAGGGGTGAAGTAATTCAGTATAGAGGCATAATCATTGGACTGATTCCCCCTGACGATCAAAAAGTACCCAGCCATTCCTCACATGGGGCCCAAAAATCTTTTTTCTTGATCTTCTTTTCTAATAAGGCTCTATCAAGCTTCATCGTGTATTTAATAGAGAGTAACCACTCTAGAAGCGTCGGAGATGTACTTTTAACCCAAAATTTACAGATTTCTCTCCGTGCAAGTAAAATTAAATAAAAAAATAACTTGTTTTCCTCCAGGGACATTGACTTATAATATGGAGACAACCCAAAAAACACCACAATTGTGCTCACCTGGATACCCGGCCCAAACATAGCTTCCATACCTCTACTTACAGCGGTCCAAAAATGGTATAACATTGGACAAGTTAAAAACATATGGACATCATCTGCTTTAGCCTGGAAACATTTTGGACATTTTGGAGTAGGACCCTTCGTGAATTTGGATAGCTTTAAGGGAGACCAGTACACCCTGTGGAGACAAAAGATAGGGTTTCTCCTTAGGTTTGCAGCTTGAACTGTAGTATACAAGGTGTTATAAGATACTTGCCATAAGTCTTCTGGATAGGCGCCAGGCAAGCACTCTCCCCACAGCTCCAATGGAAGTTTAAATTCGCCCTCTGCCAAGTCTAGCAAAAGCCAATATAGGATCGCCACCTCTTTCTTTTTCGCGATTTTTTTCCTCAGGGTCTTCTCCAATTCGTTAGTCACGCCAACTGTTGTACCAACGGCTTGATGCCAGCTCTTAATTTGCCAATACTTAAATTTAGAAAATCCATTATCCGTAAGTGTACACAAAGCATCCCAGGTAAGCAAAGAACCCTCCGGTACAAGTTGTTCCCAACGTAATATTCCAGCTATTTTCAAGGGGGTTACCAGCGAGTCCTTAGTCCATTCAGGTGAGCCCGGAGCGTCCCAGATGGGTGCCAATGCGCTGTAATAACTGATCTGTAATAACTTCCTAACCTTAGACCATGTAGAGGCTAGACCATTTAAGATTTGTAGGCGAACCTTTTTAAAAAATATTGGGTCACCAAATTTATATATAAAGCCCTAGTCCCCTGCCTTTAAATCTAGCAGCATCTCCTTAAACATTGTACCTGAGCTGTCTGGTACATTCATGAGCATTTTCCCGGCCCTCATTAGGAATACCCACGCATAAAAAACTAAATCTGGCAGGCACAGCCCTCCCTTGTTTTTCTTTCTGCGTAATTTCTTCCATGATATCCTAATACCTTTCGAGGCCCATATAAAACTGTTTCTTTTTGCCTGGAGTTTTTTCAAACCCTCTTCTTTAAATGCCAAGGGGATGTTTTGTAGTAAAAAATCAGTTTAGGTAGAACCATCATTTTTACTAAATTAACTCTACCTATTAATGTTAGAGGTAAATAAGCCCAGCTCGTTAAAGAATTATGAATTTCTTTGCTAATTTTGTAGAAATTTGTATTGGTAATACCTTCAATATTGTGTGTAATCATTATGCCCAGATACCTTATCACTTTTTTTGTTGGATGGACGTTTGTGTCTAGGTTTTAGGCCATACACTCAGTCTTTGCCGCATAGATTTCATAACCAGAAACCTGACCAAACTGTTGTGCTTCCTTGTAGATTATTGGAATTGCAGTATTTAAATCTGATGTGAATACCATCAGATCATCGGCGTATAGAGCCACCTTCCTTTCCCAGTTCTTAAATTTAAACGGGAGTATTCCGGAATGTCTTCTAATCTTCTCAGCTAGGGGCTCAATATATAGATTAAAAAGCAACGGGGATAATGGGCAACCCTGCCTTGTGCCCCTACAGATTTTAACTGGAGCAGATAGGTTCCCGTTCACCAGGATTCTGGCTATAGGAGTTTGATAGTTCAGAGTAACTGTCCTACAAAAGTTATCCCCTAGATTACATAATCTCAGTATATACTTTAAGTAGGCCCAGTTAACTCTGTCAAAAGCCTTTGTAGCATCCAACGTTATAATAGCCAGTGGTGTTTTATAAAGTGTTGCTCAATCGAATGCCCCAATCAAATTATAAGTAAGATTTCAAATTCCTCTCCCCCGAACGAAGCCTTTTTGATCCCTGTGCAGTAGCCCCTCTATCACTCCATTCAACCTCTCTGCCAAAATCTTTGCAAAGATCTTATAATCAAGATTTAGCAGAGAGATTGGTCGATATGAATCACATGAGCGAGGCGACTTTGAAGGTTTAAGAATCAAAGCTACTGTAGCTTCATTCCAAGATAGCGGCATATTCCCGCCCTTTTCAAAAATATGGGAAAATAACTTCACCATTACGGGAATAAGTGCTTTCATTAGCGCTTTATATAGTTCCACAGGCAGACCATCTGGTCCTGCGGCTTTCCCAGATTTTCCAGCTACTAATGCTTTCTTGATCTCATTACTTGTTATCAGACTATTCATGTTATGGGATTGATCCTCAGTGATTTTGTTCGGCAGATCTTGACCCAGCCAGGCCCTAATTTCTTCCTCCTGGACAATCAGATCATCTCGATATACCTCTTCAAAATGTTTTTGAAAAGCCTCTTCAATTTCTACAGGGCTCTTAAGTAAACTCCCTGAGATGTCAGAGTTTACTTCTTTGATGGTTCCTCTGACAATATCTTGTTTGGTCTTCCACGCCAGAAGCTTCCCGCAGCCCTCCCCATACTCGAAGTGAGCTAGCTTGCTAGCTTGCCACCTCTTTTCCAGCCTAGAATCAATCACCCCAGTCAGATCTAATTTAAGAGACTGGAGATTTGCTGAAATGTCTTAATCTGACAGATTACTCCCGTGCGTAATGAGGTTTTGCTCTGCCTTTTGGATTTTATGGTCTATCCCTTCCACTTCAACTCTGTACTTTTTCTGTCTGGCAATTTGGAGTGACGTTATGTGACCTCTCAAAAAAGCTTTATACGTGTCCCAGACAACTTCTATTGGGGCAGTATCTATATTGGTTAAAAAAAAGCTTTTGTCTCCACAATTAACTTCTCAATTACATCTTCCTCCAAAAGAATAGCACGATCTAGGGTCCATCTTCTATGGATCAACTTTGCTGGCACTTTGACAGATAAAGTTACTGCTGAGTGATCTGAGAGATGTTCCCCCAAATGTTTTATATCCTGCACCCATCTCTTCAAATCCAAACTCAACAAGAAAAGATCTAACCTGGACTTGTGGCCATATTTCTTGTTATGAAAAGTATACCCTCTCCTGTTCCACATTTTATCTCTCCATACATCAAACCATGCTAACTGCTTCATAGCGTTTTTAATCGTAGATCTCATTTTAAAATTCTGAATTGCTCTACTTTCCAATGACCTATCCAACGCAGGGTCTAATACCACATTAAAGTCGCCAGCCAAAATTAACGGATCTGCAAAGTTTAACAGTTCAGAAAGCAAATCTCTGAAGGGAGCAGGATCGTCTGTATTAGGGCCATAGTATCCTGCCACTGTAAATTTGTAAGCATGACACTTAATTTTAGCTATGGCCCATATCCCCATCTTATCCACTCTACTACATTCTAGAGAGATAGCTGGATTTCTCGTGATAACTATAGCCACGCCCTTAGTTAGAATTTGTTGTGTGGTACAGACCACATCTTGGATCCACTTCCTAGACTTACATAAAGTTTTTAACTCGCTCTCTGTTAGATGTGTCTCCTGAAGTATGAGAATTTGTTCTGGGGCATCTCTCAAATATTGAAAGATCTTCTCCATCCTGTACTTTGCTCTTAAGCCATTCAGATTCCAAGACAATACCCTTAAACAAATGTTCTGATCTTCTATTGGCTGGGCCATCTCTCTATTTGTTTTTTTATTTTAAGCACCCTATTAAGGCGAATTTGACATATTTTTTTATGATTTTTTCCCACTGCGCCCCACCTTGTGCTCCCCCCCCCTCCCTCCCCTCTCTACCTTGTGACCCCTCCCCTGGAGAACCCCTCTTTCCTTTTCGATGGCCCTACCCTGGCCTTTGAGGCTCCCCCTTAAGTCAGGAGCTTTAACACTAGATACTATATATTATCCTGGGAACATTTTTATATTGTGATTCTGGCGATCTTTAATGATCCTCATTTTACTCTAAAACCTTTACCTGACACTTTTAGCTGACAGTAACGGAGAAGACTTCGTGTTATGCAGAGCTTCTACTTAACTTCCCGCTTCCTCTATATCCCCTGAAATAGACTGCAAAATATTTTCAGCTTCCTCAACCCGCCTAAATGAATGCATTTTATTGTTATACATCACTTTAAGCATGGCAGGAAATTTAAGGTGTGCTGTTGCGCCGTGCTTTCTGAGGGGTTCTAATAACTTCCCCAGCTCCCACTGCCTGGTTGCTGTAATTGATGAGACATCAGATCGTATTTGGAAGGTTATACCTTCTGCATTTAACAAATTCATCTTAAGAGCCTTATTGAGGATTTCATCCTTCAAGTTATATGTTAAAAAATGGACTAGGATTTTTCTGGGTCTAGTTTTGTTTGGGGTCAGCCTAAATGGGTCCCTATGTACCCTCTGTATGTCAGCCATGAGAGCTTGCTCTGAAAATTCAATGTGGGTAGCTTGTTTGATTAGTTTAACTACATACTCTTTAAGGTTGCTGCCCTCGGCCCCCTCAGGAATTTTAAGCAAGCGAATGTTATTCCTCCTTTGGGAATTTTCAAGAGACTACAGCTTGTCCTGAAAGCCCATTTCCCTCTCTTTTAATAAAGTTATATTTCTTGCGTTTTCCTCCGAGTGGGAAGCTAGCTCCGCTACAGTAAGCTCCAATGCTGTGGTCCTGGCTGCTAGAGAATCCAGTTTGTCTTCCAACTTTTCGCATGACACTTTGATATCAGCTTGATTCCTTTCTGAAACCACAAATCTATCTCTAACTTTTGTCAGTGTTTGCAATAGATCAAAGACTGACCGAGGTGGGGACTAGTCTACAGCATCCCCTTTTTGGGCTGCCAGTGTCGCTGACTCAGAAGCGGTTTCCCCAGATTGAGCCGCCTGGTTCTCACCTGGAGAAACCAAGTCTCTCTGTTTAGTCATATCTGAGACTTTGTCTCCTTCGTCAGCCATTACCAACTCCCTTGCGACCTCTCCTTCTAGTGACCCCAGCTCGCTTGCAAGTGGTTGGAACCTGTTTGGGCTTAGTATGTCTTCTGAAAATTCAGATACTTTCCTGGGGTTACTAACAGGCTTAGAGCCTATTGGTTTTAGTATTAAGGTGCTGGGTGCAACCTTAAAATAACTCCTCAATGAGGGGGTAAGTTTAGGATTATGTTGGTTCTGGGAGGGATTTTTTGTTTTTTTTTACTTTCTATTTTTACAAGTAACCCATTCCCCAGTTGTTGCCTTATTTTGAGAAGGAAACACTTTGATGAGTCTTTTTGCTGATTGAGCCCCCTGTTTTCGAGTGCTATCACTAATTTGCAGATCCACGATGGGCGGGTTCAAGCTTGCACTTCTCAATGCGTACCTAGTTTGTCCCCCCAACTTAATCCCTGTGGGTCTTCTGCCTATTTCACCCTCCAGAGTCGCCAGAGCCCCCTCCGTCATGCAAACACTTCGTTCATTCACCACGTTTGATTTCGCTTCACAGCTCGCTCTTACCCCGCGCTCAATAATGGTGTTCTCCGTCGCCTCCTCTACCAGACTCTGGGGGGCTTCCTGCGGTTGCTGTAGCACAGGAGCAGTGCAAGTGCTGCCCCTGCCTCTCCCGCCCTGGATGGGAAGCCTCGCGGCGGCCTTCTGTCCGCGTCCCAGCTCGGGGCAGCACGGGACCAGAGCGACTCCTGCGTCCCCTGAGGTCCCGGAAGCTGCCACTCCGCAGCTGCCGGCTTCTTCGATCCAACCGGACCCGCCAGCTCCGCGTCACACCAAAGGAGCAAGAAAGAGCAAGTCGGAAACTCACGCCGAGCCACCGCACGAAAATCCCAGAAACCGAAGTTCAGCCCCAAATCCACAGCCAAGCGAGGCGTCACCAACCACCACAACCGCCGGTAAGTGTATTAACTACACCGTCTCCTCCTCGTATCCGCTATGCTGCTGTACCTGCTATTTGCTATTTTGCCATTAAAAACCCGATTTTTTACACTACCCCAAGATATATGCTCCCATCTCGCTCCTGACTCACGGCAGCCTCTGCGACCAGCTACTCGCTGGCCGCCATGTTCTCCCCATCCTGGTATAAAAGGGGGTTGCATGTGTTCCTGCCACTGAGCGCTTCCCTGGAGAAAAGGGAGCTTCATGGTCGGGTATGTCCTATCACTGAGCCACCCCTCGCCCCTGCCCCTCCTTAAAAAAATACTGTGATGTGGTGGCGCCATTGAGATATATCCAGTTGTCCCACTGCACTGGATAATCTCGATAGATTGATAGATAGATAGATAGATAGATCACAATTCTGGATCCCACAGAAAAAAAGTAGACTACACAATAGCCACTGTTTAGAACAAGGTGCCTAGTTCTTGGCTATTATTCGCGTAACAAAGGCACTCCACATACCATAGATAGGACTTCTGAGGAGAAGAACACGGGTTTCACTCCAAAAAACTTTTGGGTTGCCGTCAGTGGCTGGGCCCAAGAAACAGAATAAGTGAGGATGTTAACTGCCTTTCAGACCCCGATCATTCATTGTGGCCTGCCAGGGTTGACGCTCTCCTTAATTAGACATAAAAAGAAGGTAGGTGGAGTTACAGGCAGAGAGTAGTGGAGAAAAAGGAAAAACTAGGTGGAAAAGGTTTCCGCATAGGTAAGGAAATGAAAGAGGAGAGGGATCTAGAGAAAGAGAGATAGGCCTGAGAGAGTAAAAGAGAAGCAGAGAAGGGACAGTATGGAGGTTAGAAACGGAAAATAAGTAGTAAAGGAAGATGAGGGAGAGAACAAACAGTAATTGAGAGTTGGAGAGAGAAAAATGAGTTACACAGCGGAGAGGGGAATAAAGGGAACCAGAGAAAGAAAGAGTAGCAGAGAGGAAAGGGATAATAGACAAAAGAAGAGGACATGTAGAGAAGGAGAAAGAGGAATAAAGTGAGAGAATATGTGTGAATGTGAGGAAAGTGACAAAGTAGACAGATGAAGAAAAACATGGTGTAGAACGGGAGTGCAAAACTGAATGGGATATGGAGGGCTGGGGAATCAAAGAGTGTGGGAGGTAGTGTTTGAGGAGAAGAAAAGGCAGAAGAAGTAGAGAGATAAAAATGAAAAAGTGGAGAAAGCGCCGAGGAATGGAAACGAGATACAGATTCAGAGGGGAAGAGGGTTCACAGGGGCCGAGAGAAGCAGAGGGAAGTGTGTGCTAAACAAAGAGAGTGGTAGGGAGGGTAGTTGTGTACAAAGTAATTGAATAAGATGGGAGGGACACACAGAGGGAGGGGAGAGAGTGTTGAAGGAATGTTTAAAGCACGTAAGTTCTTGACCATTGTTACTGACTAGATACTTCGAAATGCACACATTATCTATGTAGGTGCTTAGGAATGAACTGTAAAACCCTAGTAAAGGGGTATTGAAAATCCTATAATGTTTGAACCAATGTTATAGGCCCTGTGCACTTTTTAATTCACATAAAGCCATCGACAGAGACAGGCAAGCTTGTGAATTCAAAAATCACCAGCTAAAGAGTGCACACACAGACGTTGACACAATTACATGCAGGAATAGACACAATCCCATTAAAGGATCGCCTTGTGCAGTAACTGACACAGACACATGCGGTAACATACATGTACAGTATGAGAGACAAGAAGCCGAGGCAGCTCCCAAACAACTGTAGCCAGTTGGGCACAGACATCTTTCGATCATACTACAATCAATGCCACTGGAATTATGTGGTAGGGGAGGATCAAATTAGAGTTTTCTAAATTTTGCGTCAAGAAAAGGCACATTATGCAGTGTAATATGGCACATTGTGTGATCGTATCACCTACGTATTTTGTCATTTGTACACGTTATCAATATCTAGCCAACGGTTTCACTTCATTAGCAGCAGTCTGACACCCAAATACAGCAAAAAGCAAAAGAAAGATAACCAGTCAACCTTTGCAAAGGGCCTTACACTGCGCAGCAACACATGTTGCTGCGATTTTAATAACTTTTGACCCGTTTGAGCTGGAACAATTTTTTGTTAAATCCTGCCGATGAGGGATTGTGTGGCAAATGCGACGACATCCATAATTATGTGGAAAATGTAACGGCCGCATAATTTCAGTGGCCTGACTACAATGCAACTGTATCTCCACTTGCTTGCTAATCTCCTATCAATACATACATGTGCAACGTGGTCCCTGACTTGCTGTTGCCCCTGGTCAGACCGTTGAGAGGCACTACTCTGAAGGGGAGTGCTTAACCAAGTGGAATAATGGCCGCCACTTCCATAAGGAGGGATAAAGATACCACAACTCGGTGATGCCAAATTACAAAAAGACAAATTGCCTGTTAATTAGGTAGGGGGCGCTCCAATCTCAAAATTCTTTTTTGCCCGTAATTCCCAAAACTCTTTGCACTGGTCCATAGCACATCTCTTGTACATCAACGTACTTCTTAGAGAGTTTGTCTAGATGCAAAGTTGTGTTTAGAACACAGTTGTGCATAATACAAAGTGGCTCATCCCGCCCCCTTGCTGTACTGAGTGTAACACAGAGCTTCTTTAATGACATCACCAGTGGTGTCAGGTCAGCGTGGGTGTCATTGGGGTGGAAACACCACAAGTATGTTGTGTAGTGGTCCCAGAGAGCACTGGCCTGCGACCCTCTCTCTCCCTAGAGCAGAGGTCTTCAAACTTTTGGATGCCGAGACCCCCCTGTCAAAAATTTTCAGGCATGAGGACCCCCTCCTTACAAAAATTTCTAGAACTTAGTACTCCTCATAATTAGGGCTCCCTGTTTTCCGTTTTTACGGATTTTTACAGATAACTACAGACAGAAAACATTGTATATCATGTCTGTATCTACTTTTAAAAGTGGAAAAATACAGATAATTGGCTTCTTTTGGGTGACTCTCTATCTATGCTGAGATTATTGACTTTCAGGCCAGTAGCTGTACATATTGCCAGCATAGGGAGTTATAAAGCTCACTGAGATTTGCTTAAATTAATTGTTGCATTTCTCAACAGGTATTTGTGCTATTATGCCAATTGTTTGATGTGTGTATTATATTATTTTGGCAGTGTAATTTGCTAAAACGCAACAGGCATCAAAGTATGAGTGCAAGTCTATCTGTTAAGTAAATGTGGAAATATACGAGTTATCACATCATCTGTTCACAAAACACAAAATAAATTTGGATAAATAACAATAAGATGGGCAAAAAATAAATATGGATAAATACAGACGGCAAGAGACTGGTTTGAGTAGAAAATGTTTCTCAGCAATTCTTTTTAAGCATGGCACACTCTCCTACTACCCTCTTTTAGCCTCACTGCTGCAGGTGAAACCTGCCTCCTAGTCTTTATTTTCTCTGTCTCAGGGTTGCTACCCTCAGAGAACAGGACCTGGGCCATAGCCCACAAGGCAACCATAGACAATGCAGTATCTAGGATAGACTCACCTACTCATCTCTGTTTCTCAAGGTCCATGCCAACCGCCACAGCTTCTTGCCCTCCCCCAGGTTTCATTCTGCCCCATCAATAAAAATTGGGACGCAAACCACCACCTGCTTACTCCTCATGGACAACCTCCATACTACCAGGGGGTGCTATGGAGCAGAGCACCCAGTTCCTACCTCTTCAGGGTCACACCTTACCTTCTCCAGGGAACCACATTGCATCCCTCTTTACTGAGAGACCAGGCTCTGAAGCCAGCCTTAGAGTGCCGCAAAGAACCCTAGTTTGCATAGGGATGCTAAATTACACTATGCTACCAGGTCACTATGGATCTAGATCTCAGAATGAAGGCCAAACACCATGGCATTTATTTACTAAAGTATGCATTGGCGGGTGCATAACACAACGCAATAAAGCATACAGGCCTTTAAAAAGTAAGTAGATTGACACTAACTTTTGTGTAGCCTTTCAGCGTGCAAGCACCCTTACAAAACATTAGTAAAAGTGTGTCCATGCATCCACTTTCAGGCTTTCATTTTTAGAAATTATTGTTATCAGGTGCAGCAATCCAACTGATCTTAAACATTGGAGGACTACAATTCCCAGAAAGCAATACTTTGTTCAAATAAACTGGCAGAACAGGAAACACAGTGTTCCTCTCTACAGAGAGACCAGGTTCTACATGAAGTTTGAGGCAAATTAAAAAATTGTTCAATCCACCTGTTCTCCAGAAAACCATTAATGTCAAAACATAGTTTCATTAATATGTTGGATAATAATGGAAGGGGAGAGCTTGTGGAATGGCAGTCCCACTGGAGGGGTGAGAAGTCAAGACCCACCCAAGAGATCCCCAGTGTGGGAGAGACACTCCTTACACCAGAGGGAGACCTTGTGGAATGGAGAGCCTGGCCCTGGCAGACCCACTGGAGGGGTGAGAGGGCAGAACCCACCCAAGAGAGCCCCAGTGTGGGAGAGACACTCCTTACTCACAACAGAGGGAGACCTTGTGGCACAGAGAGCCAGGCCTTGCCATGCCAGATGGAGGGTGAGAGGGCAGGACCCACCGAGAGATCCCCTGTGTGGAAGACACCAGAGGGAGACCTTGTGGAATAGAGAGCCAGGCCCTGGCAGACCCACTGGAGGGGTGAGAGGGCAGGACCCACCTGAGAGCCCCAGTGTGGTAGAGACACTCCTTACACCAGAGGGAGACCTTGTAGAACAGAGCCAGGCCTGGCAGACCCACTGGAGGGGTCAGAGGGCAGGACTCACCTGAGAGAGCCCCAGTGTGGGAGAGACACTCCTTACTCACAACAGAGGGAGACCTTGTGGAACAGAGCCAGGCCTGGCAGACCCACTGGAGGGGTCAGATGGCAGGACTCACCTGAGAGAGCCTCAGTGTAGGAGAGACACTCCTTACTCAGAACAGAAGGATAGACCTTGTCTAGGACTGAGCTAGGTCTTGACCACTGGAGGGGTGAGGGGACAGGACCCACATGATCCTGATGGTGGGAAATGCACTTATATAGCGAAACAGAGAGCCATGCCTGCCCTGGACATGATGGCAGCGGGAGGAGTGGGAGGACAGGTGTAGAGAAAACAAAACAGGAAGTGAAGAAGCCACCTGAAGGAAATTAAGGGAGAGGAGATGGGAAGAGAGACAGGAAGTTCGACAAGGAGGTAAGGGTGGAATACACCCCCACCCCCTGCCATGGACAATCTGCTAAACAGAAATACAGCGAAGGGACCACCAGGGCTTTCTATGGTGGAAGCTGCACATTTGACAACTTTATATGGGTGACGTCAGCAGCAGGACAAAAGTGAAAGAAATGAGAGTAAAAGACAAAGGTGTGGAAGGAGGGACGAGGTTTTGAGCAGAGGATGGAAGAGAATGGGAATGTGTGAAAATTGTACTTTAACACAGAAACAGTATTAGCTCATGTACTAATAACATATTTAGAGAATGTTTAAATAGTCATAAAACACAGTGAAGAGTTTTTTGTGATATCAAGCACAGTCCTGCCAAGTATCACGCATCAGGCGTGACTCTAACGCATTTCAGTGTGGTGATCCGCATCACCGCACTGAAATGCATTGTCACGCATTTGCATAGTGCCTGAGCGTCAGCGAAGCGCTACCTAAAATGGTAATATTATGAGTGTGGCAGCTAGCAGCTCGGCGCTGCTCCTGCCGGCTTGGTGCTGTAGCTGAGCTAAAGCTGCTCATAGGCAGCTCACTGGCTGCTACAATGTATCCTAAATGTCCGCTGCGCGGCTCTCAGCTCTCGCACGGTAGTGCGGCCGCGCAAAGGCTACTAACATCACAGCCAGGGGGCCACAGTCAGATAAAGCCATACCTGGCGCCGCCCGCCGGGTGACGTCACGTCCTGCTGCCGAAGGCGGGGAGTTTGTTTTCGAAGGAATTAAGCTGGCAGAGGCGTTACTGCAAATCATCATGGCGGAGGCCGGCAACGCTGCCTGCTGCCTGCTCGCACCGGCCGGCCGCCGCCTCCTTTGTCACCGTGTGGCTCAGCTGTCTCTGTGTAAGGAGCTGAGCAAGTAACTGCTGTAAATTTGACCCCCGGCTGCCGCGGCGAATTTAATTGCTGAGAGATGAGAGGAACTGGCTGGGAAACTCTGGACTCTGTTTCCGAAGAGCTGCGGCTTACAACTCTTTGCAATATCATGACCTGATTGATCACCGTCCATTAAGGCCCCCAGGTAACTCTTCCGTCTTGTGCTCCTTAAGACCACTGTAATAGAGTCAGCTGCCTGGCAAGTGGTTTGGAATGTGCCTGCTGATGAGACGCCTGCTCTTTGCATTTCTGCAAATGAAAAGCATTTTTTTTTCACGGGCACATTAAAGCTGGGGTGAAGCACGTTTCTTGTTTCCAGTACTTTAGGGGTCATGTCCGTGACAAGCATCCTCAGCCATTAAATTGGAAGCCCGGGATACCTTGCCACTGGAATGCACTGGGCTGGGAGGTTCGTGAAAAAAATGTATTTCATTTAAAAAACAAAAAAATTAGTCAAAAGCGATTTAGACACTCGAGTTTTGTGTCATCTGAAGTTATAATCCTGCTACATAAGTTGCAGAGAGATGGAGGAAGGGAGACACACTGGCATAGTAAAGAGTGGGCATAAAGAAAGGTATGGAAAGAGGAGAGAAAGGCAAGAGGAAGGAGGAGGAAGAGAAGAGGGAGAAAGGAAAGAGAAGGAAGTGGTGAAAGGAAACAGGGTGAGGCAAGAAAAAGAAAGTAGAGAGAAAGCAGACGTGTGACCCTAAAAAGACCAGATGTAAAAATTATTAGGGAGAAGAGGGGAAGAAGATGAAAAAGATAAAAGAGAGAAAGGAGAGAGGCTTGATGGAAGCCAGTGTTTCATTCTAGTTTTCAAACTATGATGCCAGCTCTGTCCCAAGTACCAGTGATAAATGAGCTGAGGATGGAACCGCCTTCATCCCACAGTGAAATTATCTTTTATTAATTTGATCATATCATAAATCGCTTTCATAGAGCTGATACCTGGCTTAGATTCTTCTCTCTTAAAGGGGCATCATCTGAAGAAAAAGCAACAGGCCTCTCCTGCACCACTAACAGGCACCACCAGTAAGCATTCCAGAATGCTCTTTCTTTGATGACTGTGACGTCTGCTTGGATATTGATACCTAATGTGACTTCATTCACTAGATGGCCCTTTAATGAATGGTCCTTGGGTAGCACACACAGTATGATTCAGACAATCTTGTTGCACAAATGGGTGCAATGTCTGATATTTTTATGTTTCCCTTAGCTTTGTTGCTTGATTTTGCTCGCCGGAAAGTGTCACTCATTGCCGTTGAAATATCACTCATAACTACACTGAAATTATGAAAATGTCACTCATTAGAATCTGAAACCTTGGCAGCTATGCAAGCAAAGTATAAAAGGTCTGAAAGCACAGCCAAGGCAAGTCAGCAGGTGCCTGGCTGAACCTATGAGAAATGCTCTGCATTCACTATTCCAACCTCGTGCTATTGTTTGTGTGACTTACGTTAGTGAATTTTTGGAGATAAGAATGTGTGTGTGTGTGCGTGCGTGCATGCTTGTGTGTGGGTTTGAGGGGTGAAAAGCCAGGGAATGGTGGAGGAGGTGGGGCAGAGGCAGCCTACTTACAAGTTCCATGAAGTTCCGGTTGCCGTGGAAACCAGGAAACAACCACAGCCACGAAGAAGAAGCACGAAAAGGACACCAGCTGGAAAAACACAGCAACAACGACGAGGAAGTCCAGGAAATGCAGGAGTGAAAGGCAGCAGCAACAACAAAACTTTGAAGCACTCCAGACCCTTCCCGGGAGTATATTTATGGCCCCAGTTCCCGGCATTTCCAGGTGTTCAATCTGCAATTTCTCTGATTGGAGGACAATCACCGATGACGCTGTATGCTTTCACGATGTCCTCCAATCAGAGAGCGGCTGAAGATGCCACACTATTCGGAATCCAAAATGAAGAGCAAACGTTTTGGATTCCAGATTCAGGCAGTTCCAGGCAAAAGTGGGACGGGAATGCGCGACCCCCTTTCTAGGACTCCACGCCCCCCCTGGGGGTCGCGCCCCACAGATTGAAGACCCCTGGTATACTGTAATACCACCACCGAAACCATGGCATCTTGGGAAACCAAACCATCATCACCATGCAGCCATCGATGTGCCTAAGTTTACTTTAAACATCAATCACAGGTAAGAGAAGTTGTTTGGGGGAGGCATAATTAATAATGGAAATTAATTCATTAATTCACACACCCACATCCTTGAGTCCAGTTGCAGACTGCATAGACTAGTAGGAGAGACTGACAGTATTAGTAGGACAAGTCACTCAGTGAGGGTACCGCAACTATCTGTTCGTGTGTTACAAAATTGTCAGATTATTTAAATCAAAAACTGGCTGCGGCCCTGCAGCAGCAAAGGAAGGAAACCGTGTGACGTAAAAGAGTAACTCCCCCCACAAAACATTTACATCGTATGTAAAGTTTAAGTATAAATAATTTAATCCCCTAACAAAAATAAACTATTGTAAGAAATCCCCACAACACCTGACCCACCTCTCTCCCTAACCCCAACCAATGTCCAAAAAGATAGAGTCCAAACAATGTCCGTGGCGTTAAATAAAATTCACAAAAAAAATTGTCCATAAATAATATAAACCCCAACTTTTCCCCAACGTAGCCCAATGCCCACCCACCCAAAAAAAGAATAAAAAAGGGGCAATACAACGGGATCTCAGTCTATCGGCGGGCTCGCTGTCTCATAAGGACCTCTTTTACCTGCTCCTCTAGGCGCGCCATTCGGAGGAGCATGCAGCGCTTAAATGCTCAGCAATTGCAAACACAGGGGCAGCAGTGCTGGATGAAGTGCGGCGGGCGGCTGCCAGACCGCGGCGCCGTACCCCTTGGGGGGCCTGGCTGGGGCCCGGGGCATTGGAGGAGGCTGCAGCTGCTGCCACCTCCTCCTCCTCCTCCGCCAGAGCCATCAGCCGCCGATATTCATTTCAGATGGCCTCAAGCTTCCGGCGCCGGGCCATGGCTGCCAACTCCTTCCTGTCTGTTTTTTTTGCTGCTTTTGGTTGGAAAGGAGTAAGCTATATCAAAAAGAAAAACACTATTGTAACCAATACTGTTAGCAAAACAGTAACACAAAATTAATTCTACACATAGTGGCACAGTAGCACTAGCAAGCACATGACATAACATTTGTGGTATCTATGGACTCGAGTACACCAGTTTTCTTCTTCTCTCTTGTTTAGCTAAATTAAGTAACCTTGTTGCAGCCGGCATGCCAGCTCAGTCAGCTTGCGCCCAAGACAAACATACTCGTGACGCAGACTCACGTTATTTTTATTTACTACTGTCTGCAGGTGGGGAAGCTGACTACACAATCATCTTATTTTTTCTATTATGGGTGGCACTGGCCATACTCTGTTACATCAAGGCCAGGGAAACTGCTCAATTTCACTTTCACCCTGCCCTGACTACTACTACAACAAGGCAGATGATATCTTATCCAAATGATCATTGCTTATATATATGTATGGGGCGACATGAGGTACTTTGTTTTGATTGATTGTGTAACCATGCAGCCGATAGCCCACCCATGGCAGGCTGAAACAGTCGAAAATAAATTAACATAGGTAGTGAGTGGGCCTCGGAGTCGGAGGGAGGCGCTTGATAAGATACATACACAAAATATATGCTGTACTTGCAAACTACTGTGAGTCAAGGGAGTATTCTGAACATACAACTTCTATTCTCCTTGGCTTTGCTACTCTGGCGCGGTTTATTTCCTTTTACATTCTCTTCAAAGACTCTTCATCCAGTGACAGTCTCCACCTATGCTATGATGAATTCCATCCATTCAAAGTAAACATGTCTATCATTCTTCTTAACCTTTCAACAAACCTTAGTTTGTTTAAACAACAAACATTTTTTTTTTAAACCACCACCCATGCGTCCTTACTTCCTTGCTTGCCTTTGAGTTTGACCCATGAAACACCCCGGAGGATTCTTGCTATCACCCATACAGTTTCATCCACCCAGGCAGGCATCTTTTCTTTCACCTTCCACCCATCCTTCAACCACCCATGCATCTGATTCCTTCCTATCAGCCACCTATGCATGCATCCCATGTGGCACGTATCCTTCTCTGCCAGTCATATATATTACATCTTGCCCGTCCTTCCTCCTTCCATCCTTCTTTCCCTTTTCGTTCAACCCATCCATCAAGGTCATCTGACTCTTAGTCTTTTCCATTAAAACTTTCCCAGCTGAGTTAAAGTCAGATAGAAGAGGCCATTAGTTACTCAACTACTACTCCCACCGCTAATGCTATTGCTCTAATGCTAAGTAAAGGGTGTCTTTAACCGTTGTTCACAACAACTTAGGGGCAGATTTACAAGCTCCTTGCGCCACTTTTGCGTCACTTTTCCCATGTTAAAAATGACGCAAAAGTGGCGCAAGGGCCTTGTAAATAAGCCCCTTAGTCTCTCAGTCTCAACATACACTGTACACCCTTGCAGCGAGTGTGTAACTATTGTCAATAAGTAAGGAATATAAGTATAACTTACCACCGCCCGCCACTGCTGCTGCCTCACCCACCCCTGTGGCAGCTGCCGCATCCGCTGCTCCCTCCTGGCTGGCGTCACCTGCCCCGCCGCTGGCCCCGGCAATGGTGGTCGGTACGCCTAGAAAAAACATTACACATTTTTTAGATGCCATATACGCCTCCCCCTATTTATTCTTTTTCACTAGCAAGATTGAAAAAATTGTTATATATATTCCACATACATCACTAGTACAAATCGGGTACTAGAGTAGAGTAGACACTAGTAGGAGTATGTCCTATCCTATCAAAAATAGTAAAATATCTGGTTGGGCATTTTGTTGGTGGGAATTGTCAAAGCCTATCAAGATTAAGAAGACTAGAAGAGGACAACCCAAAGGACTGGACTCAGTGGCTAGAGCTATTGGTGAATCTGAGTTTTAAAACCTTTTAAATAAAAATAAAGAGTGGCCAACTGGGCAAGCTTAGCTACAGACAGACTAATATAGTAGTAGTACAGAGAGTCAGAGCAGAGGCAGTTATAGGCAGGGATAACAAGAATTTAGAAACAGATAGTTTAGATCGAAGAAGATTTGGTCAAATAGAATTAGGACACGGAAATAATAGTTCGGAAAAAATACGGTGCAGTAAAAGTTAGGGAAATATCATTATTAATATTAACAACAGGAGGAGAGGACTTACTGGGGCCAGCAGCAGAGCCCTCAGTAGAGGAGCGGTCCTGGCCCTGGGAGGCGTCTTGTTGTCCAGCTCCCGCCGACTCCGACCCCGTCTTCTTGCCCCTGGGTGCTGATCATGTAAGATATAATAAAGAAAGAGACAAACATTGATGATAGGTGTGAAACAAAAATATTTTAGAAAACGCTCAAAAAAACATTTTTGGAAACAACAATTGCAGTAAAATTCACCTATCTAATCTGATCGACTAGTAGTATCGCGGGATTCGCGGACCGTCTAGTTATTATTTATGAACACTAATCCAGTGTTCCATTCTGTTCTGATTCCTGGATCCTAAGCCTAAGTACCACCTGACCTAGCCCACCTATTCCAGACAGGCCAATTGTGTACTTAGGAGCTGATTACGATGACGGGCGGACAAAGTCCGCCCGCCACCGTAGCGGTGATTGGGACCACCCGCCAGACATGCGGCGGTCCCACCACTGCAATTAGCATGCGACCGCCATACTGGCGGGCGCATCCTGGGCCTTTAACACTGCGGGCGGTACTGCTGGCTGCAGCACCATCCGCAATGTGAAAGGTGCTCGCACCGCATTTCCCTGCACCACGTGGCAGGCACCACGCGGTGCCTGCCACTTGGTGCATGGAAATGCAGGGGGTTACCATGGGTACCCCCAGTGCAGCGACACCCCCCAAATGGGGCCCGCAACGGGCCCCCAAACCCAATCCCCGCCAGCCTTTCCATCGCCGCCATGGAAAGGCCTCCTAAAACCCACATCCTAATATGGCGGACGGTGCCTGCTAGGCACCGCCACCATATTAGTGGCCCTGCTCCGCCCGCCAGGCAATCGGAGCAATTGCCACTGGCGGAAAAGCGGCGGACGGACTTTGCGTCTGCCGCGATACCCACTGCCATCCTAATATGGCGGTGGGTAATTCTCACTCGATGGCGGAACGATCGCCACCGCCGGCCCGGCGGTGGCGATTGTTCTGCCATCGTAATGAGCCCCTAAGTTTGCATTTCCATATATTTTAGTCCTCAAAATGCATAGATGGAGTACGCATGCATACATTTTTGCATACACCAAATTGTTGGTTGGTTGCTGCTGACGTTCTGCTAAGCCTATTACTCACTCACTAACAAACTACAAAAGGTTCTACTAAGGACTGGAGTAAGCAGCACTCAGCAGCAAGTGACGTGACAGAGGATGCGTCACGCAGACCGCTTAAAAATTACCAACTAATACTAAGTAACTAAGTAACTAAACTACCCATCCACCACTATCTTAGTGACAGGAGGACAAAGGAATGACTAGAGTCTCTCTAGCATTACCTAACTTAAGTTCTCTGCTGGAGCAAAGTCACCGAAGACCAACTACGGGCAACCCTCGCTCTCAGCCCTCCCTCCGACCCATCCAACACCGACGACGCTGCCTGCAACCTCAGAAGATGGATGGACGACTGTGCCAACACCCTCGCCCCGCTGAAAAAACCCACCTACGCTGACACCACCAAAAGAGCCAGCTGGTTCACCTCGGAACTCCTAGCTTCCAAGCGCACCTGCCGGAAACTAGAGAAGAAATGGCACAGTGATAAGACACCGGACAGCCACGCAGCCCACAAAGACGCCATCCGTAACCACCACCACCTCATCAAGTCCGCCAAGAGAACCTCCTTCAAAGACCGCCTCGACAACAACGCACACAACAGCAAGGAGCTTTTCAACATCGTGAAGGAACTCTCCAACCCCAGCTCCAACACCAACGACATCCCACCGTCGCAACCCCTGTGCGATTCCCTCGCCACCTTCTTCCACCGCAAGATCGCCGACATCCACGACAGCTTCAACACCCAGACAGCCCCAACTAAGATCGATGCACCAGACCCGCCGCACACCATCGACCACGATCCCCTGCCAGCCTGGGCCAGCGTGAACATCGAGGACACCATCAAGACCATGAGCACAATACACTCCGGCTCCCCGTCAGACCCTTTCCCGCACCACATCTTCAACAAAGCCAGCAGCTCCATCGCACCCCACCTGTGCAACATCATCAATCTCTCCTTCGAGACCGCGACCTTCCCAGAGAGCTGGAAACACGCAGAGATCAACGCCCTACTCAAAAAACCCAAGGCGGACCCGAGAGACCTCAAGAACTTCCGGCCCATCTCCCTGCTTCCGTTCCCAGCCAAGGTCATTGAGAAGATCGTCAACAAGCAGCTAACCCGATACCTCGAAGAAAACAGCATCCTGGACCCATCCCAATCGGGGTTCCGCAGCAACCACAGCACTGAGACTGCCCTCATCGCCGCCACCGACGACATCAGGATCCTGCTGGACAACGTTGTGACCGCAGCCCTCATCCTGCTGGACCTCTCCGCCGCCTTCGACACTGTCTGCCACCGCACTCTACGCGCACGCCTCCACGACGCAGGGATCCGAGACAAGGCCCTGGAATGGGCCACCTCCTTCCTCGCCGGCAGAACCCAGAGAGTCCGCCTCCCACCATTCCGATCCGAAGCCTCCGAGATCATCTGCGGCGTACCCCAGGGATCGTCCCTCAGCCCAACACTGTTCAACATCTACATGGCCCCGCTCGCACGCATCGCCAGACAGCACGACCTCAACATAATCTCCTACGCCGACGACACCCAACTGATCCTCTCCCTCACCAAGGACCCCTCGCCGCCAAATCCAACCTCCATGAAGGGATGAAGGCCGTCGCCGAATGGATGAAGATCAGCCGACTAAAACTGAACACGGAGAAGACAGAGGTCCTCATCCTCGGCTCCAACCCCTCAGCCTGGGACGACTCCTGGTGGCCAACGACGCTGGGAGAAGCCCCGACACCCACCGACCACGCACGCAACCTGGGAGTCATCCTCGACTCAACGCTCTCCATGGCCAAGCAAGTCAACGCAGTCTCAACCTCCTGCTTCAACACCCTCCGCATGCTTCGCAAGATCTACAGGTGGATCCCGACAGACACGAGAAGAACAGTCACCCAGGCCCTCGTCAGCAGCAGACTCGACTATGGGAACGCCCTCTACGCGGGAGCCCCGGCCAAGCTCATCAAGCGACTGCAACGCATACAAAACGCCTCCGCACGCCTGATCCTCGATGTACCACGCCACAGCCACATCACCCCCCACCTGAGGAACCTGCACTGGCTCCCCGTCGACAGGAGAATCTCCTTCAAACTCCTCATCCACGCACACAAGGCACTCCACAAGACTGGCCCAGCCTACCTCAACAGACGACTCCTCTTCTACATCCCCAACCGCCAACTCCGCTCCGCCGACCTCTCCTCGCCACCGTCCCTCGCATTCGAAGAACCACCACCGGCGGCAGATCCTTCTCCCACCTCGCCGCCAAGACCTGGAACACCCTTCCACTAAGCCTACGACAGACCCAAGACCTGCTGACCTTCAGGAGGCTACTCAAGACCTGGTTGTTCGACCAGTAGCAGCACCCCCCCTTTTTTTCTCCCCCAGCGCCTTGAGACCCTCGCGGGTAAGTAGTGCGCTTTACAAATTCTGTGATTGATTGATTGATAAAGTAAACTCTTACATAATCAGCCCAAGCGAGCGCAAAGTTGCAAACAACAAGTAAGATTAGTAGCGCCGAGCTCCTGTGTCTAGAAGAATAACAATCAGAGAAGATTTTTAAACTTAATTTACCTGCAATGTAAGCAGCAGCATTCTTGCTATTCGGAAAAAAATTATATTCGCAAAAACAGTAACACAGTCTAGAGAACACACAATACTACTAGTATTAGCTACTCACCAAGCCCCACGATCTCGACACCTAGCAGGTCCAGCAGGTCCAGCAGGTCCTGCTCCCGGTCCAAGATGTCTGACCACCGGTGGGTCAGCTGGTTATGGGTGCGCCGGACCCCAGAGCAGCGAAACACTGCCCGGCGCACCCTCGGCCACCGGCGGTGACGCTCCTGGGTAGCGTACCCGGAGCCAGGCCTGCTGCCAAGGTCAAGGGGAGGTGGCGCTGCACAAAAAGGGCGGCCACCTCCGCCTCGCTGAAAAGGGACCAGGCCTGCACCCCTGGCGGGTGCAGTCTGCCGCGAGGCAGGCAGCGGCTCTTGGGCGCAGGCGCCTTGCCCTTGGAGCCGGTACCCTTTCCCTTAGCCATGGTTCTGGGGTCGGTGGGGGGCGGAAAAGAAAATGTAGCAGTAATAAATAAAGTTAGGGGAAGAAGTAGGAGAGTAAAGAAGGAAGTAATATAAAACAGTAGAAAAGTAAAAAAGACGCAGTAAAAGTAGAAATAAAACGCAAAATATACACTTAGGGACAGAGAGGGATAGATAATAAATAAAAAAGATCAGAAAAACAGTGTAAAAAACAAAGGATTGAAAAGATTGGAGAGGGATTGAAAAACATGCCCCAGAACCATGCAAAAGATAGGAAAACAAGATGGCCGCGTCCATTGGTGACCACGTGGTGAAGTTTGCGCGATATTTCCCCGAAAACGCCATCCGCGTTGCCGAACGTCAAAAACATCTCGCCAGCACATGCGAGCATGGGGAAACAAGCAACTCCGCATGCTCGCGTAGCTACGTGTAGCGTTGTGGAGATTTTGTGCTACTTCGCGTAGCCTCGTTAGCGCGGCTACGCGAACTTCGCCCAGGGTTAGAAAAAGGCTTATGTCCCAGTAACATACCAAAACTGTGTTGAAAAATTTGGGGGATATTCTCAAGAACGTGTGATAATTATCGCAAAATTAGCTTAACGCAACTTTGCACATCGCGGGAAAATAACGCTGTGTTAACGTTGTATTCTCAACACGGCGGTACCATGTGATAGTCTCACGCTAACGCGTCAAATGACCGCGATAAAATTACCGTGTCGGCAAAAAACGCGAAACACGAACGCGAAAAAGTTGCGATGTGGCCAACCGCGATAAAGAAATCTGTGATAACCAGCAACAGGCCTGCAATTCCCACGCGACATGCGGGAAAATGCACTATAAAAGCACCGAAAAACACAAACAAAATAATTCAAACTGCATAGCACCATGGAGGAAGCCGGAGCAAGTACAGAGGACGACCAGAACCCCACAAGCCCCCAGGAGGACCAGCCTGGGACCTCCGGGTCACGGAAGGGTAAGGAGAAGAAGACGAGGAAGACGAGGTTCAGTCCGCAGGAAAACAGGATCATCATCACGGAGGTGATAGAACACCACCAATAACTGTTCATCACCTCCAACGTGTCATTGGCAAATAAAAATGCAATATGGCAGTCCATCCTGGACAAGGTGAATGCAGTCGGAGTGAGGAGGAGGACAATTGGAGAGGTCAAGAGGCGCTGGAATGATGCGAAGCGCAAAACCAAGAAGAAACTCGCTGACAACCATCAGGCAGCAATGCAGACTGGAGGTGGCAGTCCAGCGGAACACCAGGAGCTGGATGAGATGGAGGAAATGGTGGCCACAGTCATCAGTGGGGAGACGGTGGCAGGAGTTGGGGGTCCGGACACTGCTCGACATGACCTGACACAAAAGCACCAGGGTGAGTACCGAACAGGGACTGGGGGACGGGGGAGATGGGCACAATGGCACACATGCACAATTAAGTACAGTACACTGCACACCCACAATGACTCTGGATCATGTCCCTGATCCCCTTGGCACACTGCAGCACACATACAAACAGCAAGTAGGCCCCCGTCCACTATGGGCACTAAGGCGTCCCTCCCCACACAGCACCAATCTCACAACCAACCCATGCACACGTGTTAAAACCAGCAAAGCTGCGTGTCTGTGAGCCACACTGACAATGCAAGTGACACTGCATGACGAACAGCATGGCTGCAGTCCAATTATCATGACATGGTGCACGCCACGACACTGAGGTGGCTGAGTGTGGAACACATCCGGAAAGGAGCAGGTCACACTCTGACACATCCACGTGCACAAACAACCCCTGACGTCAACAACACATCTGCGGATAAACCATGCCCAAGAGTCCAAAATCCGAACTAGAGCCAAAATTTGCCAAGTCTGCAACATCTCAGCACTGTAGAAGCACAGAAGTCAAAGGCACACCGCCTCAAAGGGATAAGGGGCAGCAAAATCACAGCTGCAGGGGCGACTCTCGCACAATGCAGCACACACACATAGCAATAACAGCACATCATCACTGACGACAATGTGGTACAAAGTGCAACACTCTCACTACAGAACAGAGGACACAACTGGTTCCACTTGTGCGTAGAAACTGGCCAATCACATCTGGCATAGCAGGAAACTGTGAGATGATAATGTACGTGTACAACTCACATCCGTGATGTAGTTCAAATGTCCACTGTCCCCCATCAAATAGTCAGCTCCTCCCAAACAGTCACAATGTACATTGTCATGCAGTCTGTATGTAAACATGAACAATGCGTCAACATACATGTCAACACAATGTTAAAATGCATCTCCCCTTCACATTGCAGAGGGACAATCAACACCTCCTGCAGAGCAGACCAGACAACTCATCAGTGATGATGAAGAGGACCTCCACACCTTCGACACCGACGCCCTACAACAGCTCATGGACAGCTACGGCAACCCACCTCCAGGAGCAGGGCAGCCCAGCTGCATCGAGGAGACCCCAACCCTGCACAGACCACACAGCAGGAAGCACCCACCACCACGGCTGGCTCCCAGCACCTCACCGAAGCACACATCACATTCCAAGGCCAGGTGTCAGACTGCCAGAAGGAGGTGGCTGAACAGGTGCGGGTGGGGTTCGACCTCATGGCAGCCAAACTAGATGACATACGTGGGTGTCTAAGTCCCATCAGGGACCACCTGCACTCCCTAACGGACACCCACAGTTCGCTCCATGATGTTCAACAATCCATGCCCGACATCGCTGGAGTGATGACTCTCAGAGGAGAATAACTGTCTAGTCAGAGTGGCCTCAGCGATGTCAGCCGAGAGTTGGCACAGATGCTGAAGATAATGGAGAACATGGAGCGGATGCATGCGGAAAGAATGGCTGCCACGGATGCACACCAGCGAAAAGTTGTTGGGATCTTCCATGCCCTGCAGATCCTCATCATCGCATTGCTGCCACTAAGGCAGTCGCTGATGAATGCTGCTGGTACTTCTACACACACATCTCCGGCCCCTGATGTGTCAGTGGCGCACAGTGCTGCAGACCAAACATCAGCACCCACATGTCAGACAGATGACATAAAGGACGAAGATGCGGGTGATTCCACCTCTGTAGTAAGAAGGAGCCAGTAGCATTCTTCTCCGCCATATGCCCTGTTTCAGCTTGGTTCTGCCCTCTGCATCATGCCCTGTAACAACACCTACCACTGTCCCCCGAAACACTCTGCGACACTCACCTTGGACCTCGACATGGACTGCCATATTTTGTTTGCTTACCAATGACACAGCAATCAGACTGCGGACTGTACTCTTCCTCTTCCGATGTACTTGTCAATCCCTAAAATACTCTGGCTGGCCCTCCACTGGGCTACAATGTAATGTGGGGTTTGCATGGCCATGTACTGCTCCAGTTCCGACACTCCACCGAATGTGAATAAATCATTCAAATTCACACAGATGTGTCATGTCCATAATCGATCAAGTATGAAAGTATGGATGAATGTAAGGACATTGACTGCCCAAAAAGGTACACCCTGGGAAATGAAAGCAATGCACGTGTTTGACCGTGACACACATAGGAAGTGAGATGACTGGGAATGTGTGCACTAGCTGTGGCCTCATTGCTCTGAAACAACAATCGCGCAATTCCTCAACTTTGCCCCGCGCAATGTTAGAAATAGGGCTGGGTATGAAATGTCAAAGTCGTTGGCAGGCCTAAAGTAGTGTCCCCCATCACATTTGACAACAGAACATCTCTTCGCATACCTACTCACACTCAACTGGGTAGACACAGCCTGTAGTGATGGATCACATTGATCCACATGGCAAGAATATGGACACCATACTCACATTTCTGAAGACACTTAAGAGCACAGGTCTATCAGCAACTATCCCAACCACTATGTCTGGCTCACAGAGGTGGAGCTGGCAATAGGGACTCACCCCTAATTGAAATGCGTCAGTCAGTCCCTCCCTGTGTACGGACAATGCTCATTGAGGCACACGATCTGTCATTCTAATCAACACTCATCACAGTTGAACAGTAGTGAAGTTGTGTAGACTTTATTGCCATGTGCGTGTCAGTACGGGCAAGACAAGGGCCACAACATGCACACCAATGCATCAGACACTAACCAGCAGCATTCGTTCATGGTACAGTTCCACGTGACAGGCGCTGTGCATGCTCCCGGGATGTTCTGCCATTGTGTTGGTGGCTCTCGTAGAACCGGCACTCTTCTGATCTGCGGCAGTTATGTGGATGATATGCCACAGCTCGGAGCAATGAGTCGTATGTGTGTGC
Organism: Calotriton arnoldi; assembly: GCA_963921515.1. Classification (NCBI taxonomy): domain Eukaryota; kingdom Metazoa; phylum Chordata; class Amphibia; order Caudata; family Salamandridae; genus Calotriton; species Calotriton arnoldi. Next base: position 368,439 of record CAWUFW010001356.1, read on the forward strand.
AACGTTTGGACGTATGGGTTGTTGTGTACGTAAGTGTCAAGGGCATTCCATGCAAGAGTACCTCGAGCAAGAACTTCTGTGTGTGGGGTGTGGATACGTTGGTCCTTCATTAGCGCTGTGCGTAGTGTGGGAGTCGTCATCATCATCTCTATGGTATCTCTCTCAGGGGGTGCCTGCCGCATGCAAGACCAAGGACCAAGGTCGGAGGTGCAGGTGTCCTTCCGCCTCATGTATTGTCTAATGTTAGTCTGACTACTGCTTGCATTCTGGAAATGTGATGTGGCTTTCGCGCTGCAATTGAGGCTAGGCCTTAGGCTTATGGTGCACCAATAGCGATACACACACAACAGTTGGCATGCATGAGCCAATAGCCCGAGCGGCCTTGCGCTCCTTGTACAATCCCTTTGTGCGCGGCCACCCTCCGGGTGCATGCAACATTGCAACATTGTCGATTGCGGGCCATGTGGCGCAGACACTGCAACAGAGACACACGCATCAGTTGGTTTCCTGTCCAGCCCAGAAATGAACCACGCCCAGAACCCAGGGATAATTATTCACACCCCTACGCTGGCCTGGCGTACACCGAGCCAGCCCACTCGGCTTACGTATAAAGGGGGGACGACGATGCTACGTGTCCCAGTTCTTCTCCACTGCCGGAGGTGACATGGCTGCATCCGCCTGGCATATCACGAGACTCAATCAGAAAGGGTCCATGACTTACGTTGCACAGAGTTGGTGGCACCGGAAACACTGCGGCCGGCACGCAAGGAGTCAGTTGATGGATGAATGGATGCACAAGTAAGATGATGAGTGACAGAGTGCATGTATGACAGCTTACTGAGTGCCTAAACCCATCAAGTAGTCAAAAGGCACTTCCAGTTATAAGCCAGACCTATGAGCATTGCCAATGCTTGTTGGCAATGTATTTTTATAGACCATGATTTTGCAGAATTTTTTTATGATCTAACAGCGACAGGAAATATATTTATTTAGAATCATTTTATATCTACTGACCATATGTTTCTCTTAAAGTCTATAGCAATTTCAAGCAAAGTGAAAAATCCATGAGCTGGAAACATGGCATCTGGTGCAGATTTTGTTTCTTTCAAGGGGACTATATTGGTCATTTTATGTGTGTGTATAGAAGTAAAAACTACTAAATAAAATTTAAAAAGGACATGGTAATCAAGAGATCAGGTAAAATTACAAAACCAGCTCAGCAGATCCCGAGGACACATGTTCATGCAGCCAGTCTTTGCCTCGTATCTTTACTGGGATATGCAAATGTAGCATTGATCACAGAATTTGCATTTGATTTTCCCTGTGTGATTATAGTACAAATACGGTGACTTGATAAGGGAGCATTTTGTTCTTATGCCTAAACTGATATGTGTGTAATAATGCCCAAAGAACTCTGATATTATTGTCCTATCTGTAAATGCTGTCATTATAGTCATATTTAAAGTCCCTTTCGAAATATAGTGCCAAAATATAGTTCTATTTCTATGTCGTTGACTTGACCTGTTTAATAAGTCGAACCTACTAGACAGCACTTGGGCCGTCTGTTTTGAGGCATATTGTGCCTTACCAACAACAGAGGGGCTCAGGGCCCGCTCATAGCTTACAAGAAAACTATGGCATACAAAGGAGAAGAGCTTCTCCTATGCCGTAAGGGCAGAGAGGAAATCTCTGATGGGAGCACGTCCTCCCGTACTAAACACTAATCCACACAAAGTACCCCACAGACTTGTAAACTATGTTTACAAATTCCTAAGACTAACCCAAGTTAGTTGGACATGGGAAGGTTCTTTTGAAGCGATCTAGTTGTTACCCACTAGATTGTGGGGAAGGAAACAATTCCTTTTGTTATTATTACCCTCACACACTCTAGTAGTGTCATGCTTCATCATCAGGTCACCCTGACTCCTAAAAGTCAGGGTGGGCTCAACCGTGTTCCAGGGAGCTCTTGAAAAAATGTGGCCAGGGGATGTTAAAGATTAAAAATCCTCAGACAGATCCCAGTATCCCTTTATTCGTGGAACTGTCGGGGATATTAAAATAAAAAAAGGTGGGGGGGGGGCAATTGGAGTTTTATGGTCCTATGACCCTAATGCCAACATGTTTCAGTCCAATAATGGCCAAAAAAGGTCCTGGACTTTCATCAGGGCAAAAAAAAGGGGTGTATCCTCCCTGGTTATTGCGGACTGGACAATACCTATCCACTTCTATGTTACAAGGGCAGATAGCTGCTCCTTTGTAAAAGCACCAGATAATTAATCTTGTTCTTAAAATGTTTCTTTCACTCCATCTGTAAATGAAAAAGAAGAAAAAAGGAAAAACATAGCGTATATTTGTTTATGTAGTATGAACGCTTCCCATTGGTGATGTGCTTTTTTACACCCATGCTTGTCAATCAGGGAGGGTGTGTAGAAGCCATCACACATCATACCACCTCGGTACGTTTTTCAAAACTATCTATAACGTGGCTATTTGCCTTGTGCTACACAGTGAAGTGGCGATATCAATCGCATTCTGCCACTATCTGAACACTTGTGAATGTGTAGTCGATTCAAGAACCAATTCAGTGTCACTCACATCAAACCACACATTGCTATCGTCATTCGCCATTTTATCATGCACATCCATACTTCTCACACGTAACTTTCTCTCTTACCCCACTATGGGAGAGTATATACATCACTGGGGACTGCAGCGTATCAGGGGTAGCCCTGTAGTCATACTCTGTTAGTTGTCGTGTGCCGATGTAAACACACCGAGAATGGGAAGACAAAAACAGAAGAAAGAGGCACCGCTTTTTCCTTTAGTCATTCGAAACAGTAGAGGCTCAATGCATACCTGTTTGTAAAACTTCCAACCGTCTGCCTCCTCGTGTACTTACTCCGCCAAGGGTCCTGCCCCGCACTAAAACCTAGTTGGTCTGTGTCCCCGGGCTTGCGCCCGAGGATCGTCTTGGCTGTGTTTAAAAAGTCGGCTCTCCCGCGTAGTTTCGGGCGGAAAACAAGCCCACAGGGTGTGTCCGCACGTCGGAGTAAGTGGTTACCGGACGTGTGCGGTGTGGTGACATTCAGAATAATGGGAATTGTAGTCCCATGGTGTTCCTTGACCTTAGGTCAGAGGTCTTCAAACTTTTGGATGCCGAGACCCCCTGTCAAAAATTTTCAGGCATGAGGACCCCCTCCTTACAAAAATTTCTAGAACTTAGTACTCCTCATAATTAGGGCTCCCTGTTTTCCGTTTTTACGGATTTTTACAGATAACTACAGACAGAAAACATTGTATATCATGTCTGTATCTACTTTTAAAAGTGGAAAAATACAGATAATTGGCTTCTTTTGGGTGACTCTCTATCTATGCTGAGATTATTGACTTTCAGGCCAGTAGCTGTACATATTGCCAGCATAGGGAGTTATAAAGCTCACTGAGATTTGCTTAAATTAATTGTTGCATTTCTCAACAGGTATTTGTGCTATTATGCCAATTGTTTGATGTGTGTATTATATTATTTTGGCAGTGTAATTTGCTAAAACGCAACAGGCATCAAAGTATGAGTGCAAGTCTATCTGTTAAGTAAATGTGGAAATATACGAGTTATCACATCATCTGTTCACAAAACACAAAATAAATTTGGATAAATAACAATAAGATGGGCAAAAAATAAATATGGATAAATACAGACGGCAAGAGACTGGTTTGAGTAGAAAATGTTTCTCAGCAATTCTTTTTAAGCATGGCACACTCTCCTACTACCCTCTTTTAGCCTCACTGCTGCAGGTGAAACCTGCCTCCTAGTCTTTATTTTCTCTGTCTCAGGGTTGCTACCCTCAGAGAACAGGACCTGGGCCATAGCCCACAAGGCAACCATAGACAATGCAGTATCTAGGATAGACTCACCTACTCATCTCTGTTTCTCAAGGTCCATGCCAACCGCCACAGCTTCTTGCCCTCCCCCAGGTTTCATTCTGCCCCATCAATAAAAATTGGGACGCAAACCACCACCTGCTTACTCCTCATGGACAACCTCCATACTACCAGGGGGTGCTATGGAGCAGAGCACCCAGTTCCTACCTCTTCAGGGTCACACCTTACCTTCTCCAGGGAACCACATTGCATCCCTCTTTACTGAGAGACCAGGCTCTGAAGCCAGCCTTAGAGTGCCGCAAAGAACCCTAGTTTGCATAGGGATGCTAAATTACACTATGCTACCAGGTCACTATGGATCTAGATCTCAGAATGAAGGCCAAACACCATGGCATTTATTTACTAAAGTATGCATTGGCGGGTGCATAACACAACGCAATAAAGCATACAGGCCTTTAAAAAGTAAGTAGATTGACACTAACTTTTGTGTAGCCTTTCAGCGTGCAAGCACCCTTACAAAACATTAGTAAAAGTGTGTCCATGCATCCACTTTCAGGCTTTCATTTTTAGAAATTATTGTTATCAGGTGCAGCAATCCAACTGATCTTAAACATTGGAGGACTACAATTCCCAGAAAGCAATACTTTGTTCAAATAAACTGGCAGAACAGGAAACACAGTGTTCCTCTCTACAGAGAGACCAGGTTCTACATGAAGTTTGAGGCAAATTAAAAAATTGTTCAATCCACCTGTTCTCCAGAAAACCATTAATGTCAAAACATAGTTTCATTAATATGTTGGATAATAATGGAAGGGGAGAGCTTGTGGAATGGCAGTCCCACTGGAGGGGTGAGAAGTCAAGACCCACCCAAGAGATCCCCAGTGTGGGAGAGACACTCCTTACACCAGAGGGAGACCTTGTGGAATGGAGAGCCTGGCCCTGGCAGACCCACTGGAGGGGTGAGAGGGCAGAACCCACCCAAGAGAGCCCCAGTGTGGGAGAGACACTCCTTACTCACAACAGAGGGAGACCTTGTGGCACAGAGAGCCAGGCCTTGCCATGCCAGATGGAGGGTGAGAGGGCAGGACCCACCGAGAGATCCCCTGTGTGGAAGACACCAGAGGGAGACCTTGTGGAATAGAGAGCCAGGCCCTGGCAGACCCACTGGAGGGGTGAGAGGGCAGGACCCACCTGAGAGCCCCAGTGTGGTAGAGACACTCCTTACACCAGAGGGAGACCTTGTAGAACAGAGCCAGGCCTGGCAGACCCACTGGAGGGGTCAGAGGGCAGGACTCACCTGAGAGAGCCCCAGTGTGGGAGAGACACTCCTACTCACAACAGAGGGAGACCTTGTGGAACAGAGCCAGGCCTGGCAGACCCACTGGAGGGGTCAGATGGCAGGACTCACCTGAGAGAGCCTCAGTGTAGGAGAGACACTCCTTACTCAGAACAGAAGGATAGACCTTGTCTAGGACTGAGCTAGGTCTTGACCACTGGAGGGGTGAGGGGACAGGACCCACATGATCCTGATGGTGGGAAATGCACTTATATAGCGAAACAGAGAGCCATGCCTGCCCTGGACATGATGGCAGCGGGAGGAGTGGGAGGACAGGTGTAGAGAAAACAAAACAGGAAGTGAAGAAGCCACCTGAAGGAAATTAAGGGAGAGGAGATGGGAAGAGAGACAGGAAGTTCGACAAGGAGGTAAGGGTGGAATACACCCCCACCCCCTGCCATGGACAATCTGCTAAACAGAAATACAGCGAAGGGACCACCAGGGCTTTCTATGGTGGAAGCTGCACATTTGACAACTTTATATGGGTGACGTCAGCAGCAGGACAAAAGTGAAAGAAATGAGAGTAAAAGACAAAGGTGTGGAAGGAGGGACGAGGTTTTGAGCAGAGGATGGAAGAGAATGGGAATGTGTGAAAATTGTACTTTAACACAGAAACAGTATTAGCTCATGTACTAATAACATATTTAGAGAATGTTTAAATAGTCATAAAACACAGTGAAGAGTTTTTTGTGATATCAAGCACAGTCCTGCCAAGTATCACGCATCAGGCGTGACTCTAACGCATTTCAGTGTGGTGATCCGCATCACCGCACTGAAATGCATTGTCACGCATTTGCATAGTGCCTGAGCGTCAGCGAAGCGCTACCTAAAATGGTAATATTATGAGTGTGGCAGCTAGCAGCTCGGCGCTGCTCCTGCCGGCTTGGTGCTGTAGCTGAGCTAAAGCTGCTCATAGGCAGCTCACTGGCTGCTACAATGTATCCTAAATGTCCGCTGCGCGGCTCTCAGCTCTCGCACGGCAGTGCGGCCGCGCAAAGGCTACTAACATCACAGCCAGGGGGCCACAGTCAGATAAAGCCATACCTGGCGCCGCCCGCCGGGTGACGTCACGTCCTGCTGCCGAAGGCGGGGAGTTTGTTTTCGAAGGAATTAAGCTGGCAGAGGCGTTACTGCAAATCATCATGGCGGAGGCCGGCAACGCTGCCTGCTGCCTGCTCGCACCGGCCGGCCGCCGCCTCCTTTGTCACCGTGTGGCTCAGCTGTCTCTGTGTAAGGAGCTGAGCAAGTAACTGCTGTAAATTTGACCCCCGGCTGCCGCGGCGAATTTAATTGCTGAGAGATGAGAGGAACTGGCTGGGAAACTCTGGACTCTGTTTCCGAAGAGCTGCGGCTTACAACTCTTTGCAATATCATGACCTGATTGATCACCGTCCATTAAGGCCCCCAGGTAACTCTTCCGTCTTGTGCTCCTTAAGACCACTGTAATAGAGTCAGCTGCCTGGCAAGTGGTTTGGAATGTGCCTGCTGATGAGACGCCTGCTCTTTGCATTTCTGCAAATGAAAAGCATTTTTTTTCACGGGCACATTAAAGCTGGGGTGAAGCACGTTTCTTGTTTCCAGTACTTTAGGGGTCATGTCCGTGACAAGCATCCTCAGCCATTAAATTGGAAGCCCGGGATACCTTGCCACTGGAATGCACTGGGCTGGGAGGTTCGTGAAAAAATGTATTTCATTTAAAAAACAAAAAAATTAGTCAAAAGCGATTTAGACACTCGAGTTTTGTGTCATCTGAAGTTATAATCCTGCTACATAAGTTGCAGAGAGATGGAGGAAGGGAGACACACTGGCATAGTAAAGAGTGGGCATAAAGAAAGGTATGGAAAGAGGAGAGAAAGGCAAGAGGAAGGAGGAGGAAGAGAAGAGGGAGAAAGGAAAGAGAAGGAAGTGGTGAAAGGAAACAGGGTGAGGCAAGAAAAAGAAAGTAGAGAGAAAGCAGACGTGTGACCCTAAAAAGACCAGATGTAAAAATTATTAGGGAGAAGAGGGGAAGAAGATGAAAAAGATAAAAGAGAGAAAGGAGAGAGGCTTGATGGAAGCCAGTGTTTCATTCTAGTTTTCAAACTATGATGCCAGCTCTGTCCCAAGTACCAGTGATAAATGAGCTGAGGATGGAACCGCCTTCATCCCACAGTGAAATTATCTTTTATTAATTTGATCATATCATAAATCGCTTTCATAGAGCTGATACCTGGCTTAGATTCTTCTCTCTTAAAGGGGCATCATCTGAAGAAAAAGCAACAGGCCTCTCCTGCACCACTAACAGGCACCACCAGTAAGCATTCCAGAATGCTCTTTCTTTGATGACTGTGACGTCTGCTTGGATATTGATACCTAATGTGACTTCATTCACTAGATGGCCCTTTAATGAATGGTCCTTGGGTAGCACACACAGTATGATTCAGACAATCTTGTTGCACAAATGGGTGCAATGTCTGATATTTTTATGTTTCCCTTAGCTTTGTTGCTTGATTTTGCTCGCCGGAAAGTGTCACTCATTGCCGTTGAAATATCACTCATAACTACACTGAAATTATGAAAATGTCACTCATTAGAATCTGAAACCTTGGCAGCTATGCAAGCAAAGTATAAAAGGTCTGAAAGCACAGCCAAGGCAAGTCAGCAGGTGCCTGGCTGAACCTATGAGAAATGCTCTGCATTCACTATTCCAACCTCGTGCTATTGTTTGTGTGACTTACGTTAGTGAATTTTTGGAGATAAGAATGTGTGTGTGTGTGCGTGCGTGCATGCTTGTGTGTGGGTTTGAGGGGTGAAAAGCCAGGGAATGGTGGAGGAGGTGGGGCAGAGGCAGCCTACTTACAAGTTCCATGAAGTTCCGGTTGCCGTGGAAACCAGGAAACAACCACAGCCACGAAGAAGAAGCACGAAAAGGACACCAGCTGGAAAAACACAGCAACAACGACGAGGAAGTCCAGGAAATGCAGGAGTGAAAGGCAGCAGCAACAACAAAACTTTGAAGCACTCCAGACCCTTCCCCGGGAGTATATTTATGGCCCCAGTTCCCGGCATTTCCAGGTGTTCAATCTGTAATTTCTCTGATTGGAGGACAATCACCGATGACGCTGTATGCTTTCACGATGTCCTCCAATCAGAGAGCGGCTGAAGATGCCACACTATTCGGAATCCAAAATGAAGAGCAAACGTTTTGGATTCCAGATTCAGGCAGTTCCAGGCAAAAGTGGGACGGGAATGCGCGACCCCCTTTCTAGGACTCCACGCCCCCCCTGGGGGTCGCGCCCCACAGATTGAAGACCCCTGCCCTAGAGTGAGCTATGGTGCTTAGCGATACGGGGCTCGGGCTAGTCCAAAGGTGTGAAGGGGGAGACTCCAGTGGTGTGTGCTACCAGTCACGCCAGGCAAGTGGACTGGGGGTGTCGAGGGTGGGCTAAGGGTAACTCAGTGGTGAGCACTGTCCTTACCTGAAGCCAGGGACACCAGGACCAGCAGCAGCCCCCTGTACGCTACCATGGTGCGCAGCCCGACTCTTCAGACGAGTGTGTGCCCAGCACGGTATCCATACCATATATACATTGTGTGGAAGGAGGGGTGCGGGGGAACAAGTAGCTAGAAAGTGAAGTGACAGCCGGTTCAGCCCACCTACAACCCGCTAGCAGAAACCACAAGGTACGGAGTGCGCGTGAAGGCAGGAGATTGCGACATGAATTAAGCAGCAAGAAGGCACGCGCCGCAGGTGCTGCTCGACTCGTGCACCTCAAGTCTGGCCTGTAGCAGCCTGCTATTCCAGGAGCAGAACCACGCAGAGCAGTGCTTACTTTGTAAACAAATAAGTGCCAGGGCTCTTGTCCGGAGGCTGCTGCAGCTTGCATCACACATTGCCCCTGCTATCCTGCCAATGACAGTAACAACACAACTACTAATCGTCATACTCCTACAAGTGTGATAATTCTGACTATTTTAGGTACCAACGCTATAATAAGGGCTTGGGCGGCAATAATTATCTGTTGTTGTGGCCATCTCTAAATTAGTCTGACAGCGCCACCTTGTGGCAGACTCTCACAAGCCCCGGTGGTGACAATTAAGTGCCGGTGCCGAGCACTGGAAACCACTGGCTCAAATTAAGCACTGAGGCAGAGCTCTGACAATGCACCTCTAGCCTACCCAGAAGCACCGCCCGCTGTTCCATTACAGAAAAAAATAAAACTCTGCCAGTGTACCTCGTCTGACCCACAGCATCCCTTCTATTCCTTCAGTGGGAGCACACACAGCTTCGTCAAAGCACCTCAAGCATGACGAGGGTCACTGGGATTATGCAATTGTGCGGCGTTTTTTACATAAGTATGGATTTGCCTCACATGCCACATAATCCATTCTCTGCTGCATAATCTGCAGATTTTAGCAAAAAAAATTGTTTCTAGCTGAAATGGTTCAAAAGTTACTAAAAACGCAGCGACGTATGTTGCCGTGCAGCAGAAGACCCTTTGTAAAGCTTTATTGGTCACATTTCTATTGCTTATTGCTATGTGTGTGTGAGTTAAACTGGTACTAATGAGGTGCAACCAATGCCCAGGCAGTGTTAACAAGTGTAAAAATGATGAAATAATGAAGTAATACTATTGTATTGTATTGTAATTGCATTTATATAGCGCTTACTACCCCTGACAACGCGTCAAAGTGCTTTTTCGGCGAGTAGCACGCTACTCCAGAACCCATAAAAGATTAGTGTTGAATTAGTATAGTGAAATATGAAAGTCATTTGAGTGGTGGATAGGTTAGTCTGTTATTTGGATTGAGAAGGATAGCGGAGGGAGAGAAGAGGGAAAACAGGTTTGCATTTATATAGCGCTTGTTACCCCTAATGGGGTGTTGAGTGCCGCATTACACCACATAATTTGGCTTTTTGCCGCATAATTTACTCAAACCTGTCACATAATTTGGCTCTACCCTGACTCATAATTCCAGTGGCCCTGCATGATGACCAGCAGCATGACTGGCCCGTTAAACCTTAAATGAGACTCTAAGAATGTATCCCTACCACATGATGAAAGAGTGATGTAAAGCAACATGGACTTACCTCTTCTTCCCATGGAATAATGTCATTTATCTAGCCAGGAGTTTACAGTTTGAAGATGTTGAAAAAAATTGTTTTATAATACACCAAACACATTGCCTTTCAATATGGTGTCGAATGTTAACACACATCATCATGAAGTTTCCCCACAGCATACAAGGCCATTATTCTTTCCACAAAGCAAAGAGAATCTCGTGCAACACACACTGTACATGCTATTTAAAAGGGCTAACACATTTTAATATAGCATACTTTTTGGGTAGTTATTTGATAAAATGGAGTGTTTTATGTGGCATACCTTTATTTTAGGGGCGCAGCACAAACATGAGGTGCTGCATATAGAAGAGTACGGTGTGTGGGCTAAGGTTTAGACCTGAAAGCAGACATAATTGTAAAATATGTGAATAGGCAGGGCCACTAGAATTACAAGATAGATTCTGCAGCCTTGCCGTTTCTACATAGTTATGAGTTTGCCACATTTGCCACATAATCTATCATCTGCTGCATAATTTGCAAACTTTAGCAACAAAAATGTTTAGAGCTCAACTGGATTAAAAGTTACGAAAATGATGGCGACATGCATTGTTGCACAGTGCAAGGCCCTTTGTAAAGGTTGACTGATGACATTTCCATTGCTTATTGCTGTATTTGGGTGTTAAACTGGCACTAATATGGTGAAACCTTTGTATAAACCATGTTAACATGTAAAAATGACAAAATAATGAATACTGTCACAAAATGTGCTGTGTTCTGCTTTTTCTTACTGTATAACATTCAACCCTGCCACATAGTTTGCTCTTCCGCTGCTGCATAATTCCAGAGGTCCTGTGTATGAGGACATCTAATCGACAAAGTACAAGACAATACGCTGCACAGTATAAAGAATGATAATGTAATACACAGTGAATTTACCAATTTAACATGACAAAGGATGTTAAAAGCCAATGTCTGGGAGTTTCCCCAAGGCTCCATCCTGTTACCCCTCCTTTTTCAGTTGGTATTGTACCATATCCCAGATGAAGAGTAAGAGGTAGGAGGTGAGTGCCATCCACAGAGGGAGTACCAGTAAGTAAGGAGTTTCCTGCTCTGAGAGGAGAGCACCGCATGACTGATCCTAGAGAGGCCACTATTGACCAAGAGACTGCCAGTGCTGTCACAGAGAAAGGAGACAGGAGGCCTGCTCCAGGAGACCCCTACCTGTCACAGCCAGAGTGTATCACCCTTGAAAGGGACTGTGTCCCCCCCTTGAAGTCCTGAGCCTCCACCTGGCCGTGGATAGCCCAGCGCCTGGTTCTTGACCCTGAAAGAGGTCAGTGACCTCTGATGGGTGGTAGCCTTTTTGGTAGTGGTTGTCCTGCGTTGGGGGCAGGCGTCTGACATAGGAGGCAGAATGGGCCACATAACCTTGTTGGCCATGGTGGTACTGTCCGCCTACATAATGCACCTGTGAGCAAGCTAGATTTAGTCGCCTCACAAGTGGGATCTGCAGGTGATAAGAAGGGTTCACCATGGACTGTGTGAGTGGCTAGGGAATATGTTCACAGAGGGGCACAGGTAGGTTCAGAGGGGTATAGAACAGACAAGTGCCACTGTCTTGGCAGTGAATTGTGGACATTTTATCACCAAAGCAGGGAAGTCCATCAAGGGATTGATTAGCCTACACTCGCTCTTGACTTGGGTCAACCTGTGTATGAAATCTGCTTTTTCTGTGTGGTCACACCTGATTTTTCACATTTTACGGGACCCTATATTTTTGCTTGCTTTAGAGCTCTGTTCACTTTCCCCCTGCTAAGTAGTAATAAAATGTCGGTGCACCCCCTTTAAACATGGTTCAATTGGCATATTCCTAATTGGTATATTTAAATTACATATAAATCCATAGTATATGGCACAAGTTGTACTCAGGGCCTGGAAGTTAAATGCCACTAGTGGACTGCTGCACCTATGGTGTCATCCACTACAGTGCAGTGCAAAAATGACTTCAGGCCTGCCAGTGTAACCTGACTATAACAGTTTAAAAACTGCAATTCAATCTGTCAAAATAGACCCTTTTGACTGGTCAAAACCTTCCTTTTAAAAATGTATAAGTCACCCCTGTGTAGGCCTTATAGCTGAAAGGGCAAGGTGTGTGGTAATTAAAAGCAGGACATGTATTAATATTAACATATCCTTACAGTGACTAGCATCCAAATGCTATTTTTCACTGTGGCGGGCCTAGCTGTCCTATGTAGAAAACCATAGTACAGATTAAAACCTTAATATTGTATCTTGGGAATGAAACTGGCTAGAACATGGGTACTCGCAAACCTTTTCAAAGGGGCCACAAAGCTTGGCTTGTGATGTGATGGAGGGCCGCATTGATGCTTGCACAGTAGCAGTCATGACGGGGGTGCTTTGGGAGGGGTTGTAGCAGCATGGTGGGTGTAGGGAAAGTGAAGCATATACATCTAGTGGCTGAATTGCACAATGTGAAACCATAAAACCACTTTACCAAACTGTAGGATCCTAGGTAATTGTTTCATACACTTTCCCTCCTTTTTCTTCATTATCGCATAAAAGAGAACCTCAAAATGCATTACTTCAAGATCTGCACTGTAAAAACCTTCTCCTGTGTTTGATTTAATAAACTATAATGTTGTTCATGTATAATAGACACCCAGGCCACCCAAAGAGTGCACATAACACCTGAATTGCCTCTTAGTTCACTGTTGGCATTGTTTTCAGGGTGGGGGGAAGAATGAATGTTTTTCTGCATTTATGTTTGAAAACTATCACTTAAAAAGAAAATACTTCTCAATGCACTAATATAATATGATGTACTAGGGTGAAATAGTTCTGCATATTAATGAAATACAGTTTTTGATTTTTGAAGAGACCTTATCGTATTTTTGCACTTTTACTGCAAGATGGCTTTGAAAATGAAGGCGTTCCTAAAGTCAAGCAGTGCAGGACAGCCTCGTTACTTCCTTTCTTTAACTTCAATTAATGTTTAAATAAAGGCTTGTCTGTTTATTTAACATCCTTTTAACCTTGGTATTGAGTCAAGTAAACAGTAGCCTTGTGCTGCAGTCAACCAGGGGACCCCATGTAAAGTTCAGGAGGGCTGCACGCGGCCCCAGGCCGTACTTTTGAGTATCACTGGGCTAGAAATATAATTAAACAACTATTTTTAATGGTTATTAAAAATACAATTCAATGGTGAAGTCAGACTTGTTAATAATATTAAGGGAACGTAACTTTTAGAGTGTTACCTTTTCCCTGCATAAAGTACTTGGAGGCTAATTTGCACTTGCTCTTCAACTTCTCCCGACCAGTGATTAACATTTGAATAGGTAAGAATAAGGCTTGAAATTGCACTTAGGAGCTACACAAAAGGTCACTGTGATCGACAGGTCGACCTGAATGGCCAAGGATGCTTCCTTTGAGCTCAGTAGATGGGTGGGGGCTGTAAGCATTCTTTTTGACATTACAGTGTCAAATCCTGCTTGACAGGTCTGCTAGGTTTACATTTAACATGTGGGGAGCACTTGAAAGGAAAGGAAACAGGATGCCAAGACAATTCTTGTGCATCCACTGTCTGAATGCTGGAAAACCCTGCTTTTGATCTACCAGACTTCTGTCTTTGGATTTATTGAGGGTACAGTGGCTGCCTCAAACTGAATTTTAGTGTTAGATGTGGGAGGACACTAGGATTATCATAATACACTCCCTGCACACACACGGAGCTCTCAGAGCCCAAGTTAAGTGTGGCTGAAGGCTGCAGCCATCTTGAAAATGCCCAAAGTGGGTAGGGTTAGCCCCAAGAACCTTTACCTCATTGGTTAGGGTGTGCCAAGGAGTCATTCCCACTCACTAGGTTGTGTCAGGCATAAATGTGGCATATCCAGGCACCCACTTCAGAACACTGCTGGACCTTAGGAAGAACAAAAGAGGACTGGACCTGTTGCATGTGACCTGAGAAGAGCCAGCCCTGAAGGGCTGGAACTGCTCCCTCTTGTACCCAGGACAAAGCCAAGGACTCCAAGGATGGCCAACCTCATGTGTAAGCTACAGAGTACTTTTCCTGGAAGAACCCAATTAACCATTTGCAACTGGTCTTGGACTGGACCCCGCTTTTGGCCTCTTCCTGACACCTTGTGAGTCTCCTGAGATCGTGGGGCCCTAGAAGTGCACTCCTGTGGTTGGTTGGCACTTAAAGGACTAAGGGCCTGATTTAGATCTTGGTGGGACTCCTGTCGTCCATCTGTGGCAGTGGTTACAAGTACTCTGTCGAGCTGACCGAGTATAGCCCACCGTATTTAGATGTGGGCTGGCTGAACCGCCTTCCATATCAACAGGCTGCTTACCGTCACATAAGCGGCGCACCTCCGTCAACGCGGGGGACTCCTCTGCTGGCTATCAGTACTCCATTACCGTCAGGCCAGCTGGTTTTTGCTGAGCCTATTTAGATAACCCTGTTATGCTGGTGTTGTCCTAATGGCGGATTCCTGACGGAGTGAGTCCCTGATGGAGTGGAGACCAGTAAGTACTACTTATTAATGCGTTACTACATGTATATTTTGTTGTTTATTCATAATATATGTAGGTAAAGTGTTATGCCCCTTCTTTACATATGGCATTGTACACAAACAACACACACACCATTGAATGCACACCAACAGGCACCATAAGCACAACACCCACAACCACCACAACAACATATATATTTTCTTAAGTGTCAATACAGGTGTGTTCATTTTACCTCGATAAGTTGTAAAATGAAAACTAATGCATTACACATAAAAAAAAAAATGCATGTAAGAGCAATGAAAAAATACACGAGACCAAAGCTATTGTTGACACACGATTCATAGTAAGACAAGTGTAAAAGATGCTTACCTTAGATCCTGGCGACAAAAGAGTTGACTAGTAGACTCAGCAAAGGAAGGACCTGGGCATTGGGGTTTAAGACAGAAACGAAAGTGGGAAACTGAAAAAAAATATGTTTCTACCTCATTTCCTTCGATTCTGCCAACTCAAAGTAGGAGGTGTTCCCATCACAGTCTCCTCAACGGAAAGGAACATCGTGATTGGCCCGGCAGCAATCTTGGCAGGATCACCGCCGACAGTTGCTTCTGCCTATAATGCCGTCGACATGAGTGATGATTCCTGTTGGAATTGGTGGCACTCGGACGGTCATTTGTCCATAGACTCACCAACATCTTAATAGAGCAGGGGGGCAGTGAAACCATTGAAAAAGTGGTGGTGGGACCATTACCGCCAAGATATAAGTCAGGCCATAAGTCAGAAGGTAGAATCTCCCATGAGGATGAATCTGGTTGGTGTATCCTTTCAACGCGCTCCATCGCAGTCACCATCAAATTGCACCTAGGTCTTTGTCTACAGCGACCATGGACTATTATTGTCACTTTGTGCTTCCTGGCACTACTTTTACTTGATGTTCCCCTATTTGTATTTTTGTCATTTTGGTGTAATTTTGTCAATTCAATTTTACTCGATGTTTCTAATTCAGTTTGGGATTTTTATTAATTTGCATTTTGACTTTATTAATGGTTTGGTAATGCATACATGCTTTACTCATTGCCCCAAGTTAATTCTGTCTGCTCTGTTCCTTAGCTACAGGTGGATTGAGCTTGGTTTAATTTAATGACTTTATGGCTTCACCCTAACAAGGGTTGTGATTATTCCTTGAGGTGGGTAGTCCCTCACTGCAATAAATAATCCAATTTCTTACAGGAAGTATCTCTACAGCTCTAAGAGACTCCTTGTTGAGTGAACACCTAAATGTATAAAATAACTCTGATAATGAAAAATAATAAAACAAAAAATAAAGCATGGTTAATATATTAATTCAGTACAGCAAAGGAACGCTAATTTAATCACAATTGTGCTGCCTTACCACAGCAAACGAATGCTACTATTACACCATGATTTTACCATTTCATCAGTGCGAAGACTTACACAATTTAGCCTATCAATGTGGGAATTTAATATTATCATAAC
Organism: Calotriton arnoldi; assembly: GCA_963921515.1. Lineage (NCBI taxonomy): Eukaryota > Metazoa > Chordata > Amphibia > Caudata > Salamandridae > Calotriton > Calotriton arnoldi. The sequence goes on from CAWUFW010001356.1 coordinate 384,725, forward strand.
ATGATGAAATTACCTGCCTGGCACGCCAAAGCAATTTTAACATTACTTAATATTGAGTTACCCTTTTAACACATAGCCCATCATTTAGAACCTGAAACTGCACCTTCTATTCTTTAAGGGCGCACACAGGAACCAGCTCCATCTAGCGGGAAGGCACCAAATAGCACTGACTGAGCCTGCCGAAAGAGAGGACAGACTTTAGTTTTGTTGTGGAAACCAATAGCCAGAGTACAACACTGGCCGAAGAGTTTCAGCGGGAACACAAACACCTATACCAGAGTGACATCAGATGGATAGTCATGGACTTATTTAGAGTCTTGCGGATCAGTCATAAAGTAGGAGGTGTTTCACGCATGTACAGGGCTTCGTGGCGCTCTCAACAGGGCAGACAGTACATCCCATACTTTTGGGCAGATGTCCCATATGCGCCAAACACCGACACTGGGACAGCAGTGACGTCTAGTAGGAAGTTAGAGCACTGGACTGGACGAGGTCTTAAAAGGAGAAAACAGGCAGATGCTGCAGTGACACCAAATTTCCAAAATATTATAATGCCTGAACTCCAGGATGAGTTGCTTTTTTGTATGCCTCTGCTGTTAGCAGGAGGAGTAAGAAAGCAGCTATAAAACCCTGTGAATTAGGGTATCAAGGTGAGGATACCGGATGGCATGGACGTCGGTTCGGGTTGGTCCCCCTGGCACTGCCCTTGCAATGCCTGGCCATGAAAGTAGAGGCAGGATCAGGGAGTCAGCAATGCTGTCTTTACCTTATTAGTCTTCTCTGTAGCCTATACCCCAGCAGCAGCCAGGAAGCTGTTGAAGGGGGAAGAGCGGGACAAGGGGTGAAGCCCGTGATGTCATCAGGGATCAAAGAAGGTAGAATGTCACTTTAGCTAAACCAGACATTTAGTAAGTCGATCTCGATGCCTGAAAGGCTTTAGCGGAGGCGAGCGTCAAAAGAAAATTGTGAAAGAAGGACTCTGCGTGAGTGCTAAGCCCATGAAGCAAGTGCCGTCCTCAGCATCCCACCCATGATGGGCAGGGCCAGACTGGCTGTAGCGGGCACTGTGCATTTTCCCGGTGGGCCGGAAGGGTGGGGGCTGGTTTTGGACCGGTGGGGACCGTTGTTGTTACTGGGGGCCGTTGTTGCAGCATTGCTGCAATATCGGCCCCCTGTAACAAAAGCAGCAGCAGTGTTTCCCAGCAGCATCCCATCTCCCCCCTCAAGGCCGGTCCGACTAAATTGCCAGGGCTAGTTTGCGCTCTCAGTCTGGCCCTGATGGTGGGCCTTTTTTTCCCTGCACCGTAATGCCCCCTGTGGTTCGGAATCCCTTCTATCGATGGCTGACCATCGCGCAGAGAGCTTGTGGCACTTAACTCTCAGCCTCTACAAAGGTTTACCGCTTTACATTCATCTTGAGAGGTCCTTAACACATAGGAATGTTCTCACATTATAGCTACAAAGTGAGTGTTCCATAAGTGCAAACATAAGGTGCTTTGAAGACCACAGGTGACGGGAGAGCCAGCTACAAGACTTTACATTAGCTGGTTTGTTTTGGATATATTTTTTTAAAACAAGCATTGGCATAGCCAATAGGTCTCGCCTCTGGGACCTTATAAGTGTTTTGCCAGAGGTGTTTGGAAGTTTGGTAAGAGATGCAATTTAACATAAAGGGATATGTAAAAGGAAACCAGGAAAGTGTGATGGGAGAAGAAGAGGGCAGCAGATGAGCTGGGGGGTGGTAGGGAGCATCTGGAGGACACTGCGAGGCGCTGAGAGTCGAGCTGCACAACTACACGCTCCGCTCTCACGTTTGACGCCGCAAACGTCAAAGTATAAACAAGTAAGTGACACTTTTTACCGTTATATGTTGTCTTAACATCCCCAGGCAGTGAAAGTTTAGGGCTTCACGTACGAACTTTAAGGGTAAAATTGGGAGCAAACCAGCCGAAAGTACATGAATAGAGCGGCCGTATTCCCTAACCGATACCTGTTTGTTTCGTTCCCTCTGCAGTGTTGAGTCTGCAGAAGTGGGGGCGGGGGGCTGGGGGTGGGAAGGGGTGGGGGGTATTGATTCACGCGGAGTAAAGCTGCCATTAATGCAGTCAGCCAGGGGGGCACCTCAAGCAGACTCTACGCCGCAAACGTCAAAGTATAAACAAGTAAGTGACACTTTTTGCCGTTATATGTTGTCTTAACATCCCCAGGCAGTGAAAGTTTAGGGCTTCACGTACGAACTTTAAGGGTAAACTTGGGAGCAAACCAGCTGAAAGTACATGAATAGAGCGGCTGTATTCCCAAACCAATACCTGTTTGTTTCTTTCCCTCTGAAGTGTTGAGTCTGCAGAAGTGGGGGCGGGGGGTGAGAAGGGGTGGGGGGGGGATTGATTCACACGGAGTAAAGCTGCCATGAAAGCAGTCAGCCAGGGGGGCACCTCAAGCAGGCGCTGCAAAACACGAGAGGGGCTGCTGGAGGTGCGTGGAGCAAAGAGGAGGGTGGAAGGGAGGCGGGGAGGGAAGAAGGAAGGCGCGAGGCAGGAATGGAAAGATAAACAAGGAGGCACTGCTCGCTCCCGCAGGCAAAACGCTGTGGGATGCGAGGAATGCAGCTGACACCCTGCGCGCCCCTGCTCGCTCCCGACAGCAAAACGCCATGGGAGTGACCAGTAAACAAAGAGGTGGGACATGCCCCCGCCTTTGGCCATTTGCGTGCTTTCATTATTGAAAGCCACACACAAAGGCCAATCCAATATGTGGGAGGAGTCAGACCCACAAGAAGAAGTTTAGAGTGATGACAAGAAGCCTCCCCATAGAGTAGCGCATGCGCGCTGCGCTAGGCTCGACCTAAACATTCACTGTCGAAAATTTTCCTCATAGCTCTTCATGCCCCTGTGCTCATTCTGTGTCAATACTAATATATTCTGTTTTTTGCAATTTTATATAGCTCAAACTTGACCCAACAGCATTGGAGCACTTTGCATGTACACTATTTACATTACACAAGGTGACATTCATGTTTTTTAGGCATTGGGAAATTAAATGATTTGCCCTGAACACCGAGACTTGAATCTGGTTCTCCACTTCCAAAGTCAGCAACACTGGCCATAATGCAACATGCTCTCCCTTATTCCACTATAAACTTTTGGTAGGTTGTCATAGTGTGACTTTCTATTTTACCTTTCAGATGGGTCAGAAGCAGACATAGTTGCTTTAAAGCTAACTGTGCACTCTTCTGCTCAAGTTATAATTAGCTCAGTAAACTATATGTGGTGAATTTCAGTGTTTTTTTGCATTTAAAATGTTTTCTTCAGTGAATTTCTAGGCTTTTTTTCAACATAAAGTTAGATATTATTACCTTGCCAAACCATAACATCACTTTAATCCTTAGTTTTTTCTTCAGTGAATTCCTGTGTTTTCTTAAAATATAAAGTAAGATCTTATTACCATACCTAACCTCCATGGACTGTCAACAGCTTTGGGGTGGCCAACCAGCACGGTTGGTCAGACCACCCATGCACAGTGTGGTGTTGGCAATAGGCCCAGGCCCTGTAACCCACCTCTGCGGTCGCCCAACCCACTCACCAGGCTGAGTTACCTCTCAGCTCAAATGCGCTTGTAGTTGGAGGTTTCTGGGGGAAGAACTCCTCCGGTCTTTTTTGAGGAGTGGAGAGGTCTCCAGGGCACTGGGTTCATGTCACTGAACTCGTTTGGGGTGTCTGCAGCTACCATGAAGACTAGTTCGACAGCATCAGGGAGGCCAGCAGAGCTTCTGCTGGACCTCTGCTTCTTCACAGCCAAGAGAGGGACACCTGAACATACATGTTTAACTTCAGACAATTTGTTCCACCAATCACAGTCAGTGCATCCTCCTAGTTCATCGCTTCAAACCAATCAGGCTGGGCCACAGTTTCCATCCTCAGAGGATGGGAAGGTCCCCTCCCCGGAATGCAATGCAGGGACCACATCTTCCTTACACCTCCTTCAAGGAGGCTGCTCTCATGGAGAACCTGAGAAAACAAAGAACAGCAGAAAAAGAAGTTGGATTGGGAGGGGGATGTTGTCCTTTTTGGGGCTGGCTTAATACTCCTTTCAGTCGTTTTTTTACAAACTTAAATGTTTACGATTAGCTATAGCGGAGGTGCACTAGTGGCGCTTGCGAAGAATATGCTGTGTGCATCCATTCGGATAGTCGTGGGACTTTAAGAAACGCTATGCTCAAAATGTTCACAAATATCCCAAACATACAAAAAATAACAAATGCGAAAAAGGCTCTCTTTGGCAAGTAGGCATCTCCCCTGGGTGTAGCTATTCTCCCCTAAAAACTGTAAAGATGCTGCCACTGGCCATGCCTTGTATTAGGAGTGCAGGAGAGCTTACCCTCTTCAGACGGTAAATGAGGCTTTTCCTTCTCAGGACATTCCTTCTTTTCTTCCTTCTTTTGTTCCTTATATTTGTCTGTTTTCTCATTTTCCTACTTCATTTTATCTTATACTTGTTTGATCTTAATTCTTTCATCCTTTCTTTTAGTTTTCTTTCTTCCATCTTTACTGTTTTTATTCCTTTGTAATCTTTTTCTTCTGTTCACCCTTTCTTTATCACTCCTTCCTCATTTCTTTCTGCTGTGCGTCCATTCTGCGTTTTATTCTGTTATTTACGTTTACCAATTTATTTTACACTTTCTTCCCTTTTTACTTCTCTTTTATTATTTTTTTCATTTTGTCTTTCTCTTTATATCTTTCATCAGTTTCATTTTTTCTGTAATATTCAGTCTTTTCTGCTTAGTTCTGTAAACCTTTCATTTCTTAATCCTCTCTTTTATTCTCCTTTTACTTTATATGTTCTTCTTTCTATTCGTTCATCCATTACTTCACCTTTTTTATCCTTTTATTGTATCTTTTCATCGTATCTTTCTTTATCTCAGACACACTCACACTGTTCGTCTCTCTCACTTTTTCTTTTTTCATTTCCATCAACCCTCTCTCTCTGTCATTTTTTTTGCCTAATTTGGTGTCACATTGCCCCGGCCTTCAGCTGTTTATTGCTATTCTCTTTCAGTGTTATTTATGATTAGGCTATCTGGTTTTAGGTTTAAACCTATAATAACTGATAAAACCCCACCGAAAGGAAAATAGGCCTCACCAGTGTATACATATAAACACTGAAAAAACACCTTCACAACCACAAACTAAATTAATTAAAGGAAAAGATCAGTGAAAGAGTCATTTTTATTTCTTCCTGAAGGGGCCAATGCAATGTTTAGGGATGTCACTAAAATATTGTTTCTTCTTCCTTTTTCTTTTTTCAGCTTTATAGTCTTTGGTCTAAAGATGCAGGGTTTAGGAGTATGTTTTAGGTCTTATTTAATTATTTTATAAACTGTTGAGAATACGGAAATATCAAAATTATATTTGATATTTTGGCTACATTTGATTTCAGTGATAGGTAAATTGGCTGGTTTCATCAGAATCTTTCCCAATATGTACCATCACATTTACCCACAGACAGAGAATGGGTGAAACCCTTTGATACATCATCCCCCTTTTCTAGTGAGTCTTATTGATATTAGGTGAATTGCCAAAGACCCCAGGCCTTAAACATTAAATGCAAAGTGTAGTGACTTGTATATGTGAAAAGAGTGTTGTCACCAAGCATCTGAGATAGTGGTGAAAACATGACACTAGATGTTTGGAAAACATGGAATGCAGTTTCACTTGGAATGCTGCTGCAAAACGTTCTTACAGATTAGAGTGATATTGTTTGTATTTGCAGTAATTTAACTACGTATATGAAAAAGCTGTGTGATGACCTGTCAAAATCGATACCTGAGCTGAAGTGCTTCCCTGTAAGAGACCCTTGCCACTTGCTAGTTGGTATGCTGAAACCATCTTTACAATCTTCAGAGTTAATGAAGAATGCTATTGACTTTGTAGTCCATTCTGATGCACTGTTTCGTTATGCCCATTAACCAAAATGCAAATATTTCTCATTTTGTGCTTTGTGATGCATCAAAGAAAGAGTCATCCTAACTGTGTCATTGAGCCGGTGGTTCTCAGTCCTAGAGGCTGTGAATGCTATAATTTTTGCTTAGTGATGATGCCAAAGGCAAGAAATGTGAGGTTCTTTGGTCACATATTGACAGTGATGTGAAAAAGTACAGTCTACTGCATTCTTCGGTTTTTACAGGAAAACATGACTGCTGTAGTGGACATAATCAAAAAACTAGAGTCTGATAACACCAGTATTGGCATGGAAAGCTATGTCAATGGCCAGAGTTAGCAAATTGTGTACTGGCTATTTTAGCGTTGCCCGTCTCAAGTGCCAATGTTGAGAGGGCCTTTTAACAGATAAACCTTTACATGGGAAGGAAAGAGCTAGAGCGCATGACAAACGACTCAAAGTCAAAAGTAGCTTTATTCGATTGATATACAATACAATCATAAAAGCATTACAAAATTAATTCATCATTGAAACCGTACTTATAATATGTAATCAATGCCAATCAAAATTAAAAATAAAATTAAAACGGAATAAAATCATGGTACATAGGACACAATTAAAACCTGCCAGGAAGATACTACGTAAATTAATCAGTTAACAATAGATTTTCTGAGGCTGACAACTTTTTTTAAAAACATTGCTACTCTCCACATTACATGCACATCATCCAAAGTTTGTAAAGCAATCAACGCTGGACGGCACTGTCTAATCCCCATAGATTTCAAAACAGGGGTAATCCACACTTTCCTTATATGACAATACAGTCTACAGAAAAAAACAACATGGATGGTAGATTGTCTAGAAGAGGTGTCACAAGGGCACGGAATCATCTTTCATGACCAGTCGTTCATATTAGGGAAGCTTACTATTCTATGCAATGTTCCCAGCCTAAATCTTGTTAATAAAAATCTATCGTACCCTCCCGGTACGATTGTTAAATAAGGTTGCATGCTAAAAACACTTAAAATAAGTTGATTTTCTTGTACAGTGGGCTTCAGGATCTCAGTAGTCAGCCGTGACAGATCCAGCATCATTAATCCTTCCTTTTTTAAATCTTTCCTACGTACCTCACGCATGGTAGTTGGTTCAGTAAAATACTCTGGGTGGCCTAAATTCAGCATAAAATCATGGACATATTTAACCCAAGGAATCATTAAAACCTTTCCCATCTTCAAAATATCAGTTAAAATGTCCCTATTTAATTTAGTCTCCTCCTTGGTCCAAACCCGGTGCCATAAAAGTACCGGTTCAAGTTTTATGAGATCTGATAAGTGAGATAAGCCCAGTTCAGAATGGCAGACAAATGACGAAGTACTTCTAGGCACGGATAAAATGTATCTCAGGAAATTGTTTTCCACAATCTGTAGTGGTTGAGTATTGGCCAAGCCCCATTCCCCTGCTCCATACATGGCAGTCGGGATACTTTTTGCCTGATAAATCCGCAAAAGTTCCACCGGGGGTTTTCTCCCTAGTTTTTTCGAGAACTGGCCAAGTGCGGTAATCGTTCTTAAAAATGCTAGCTTTTTTGATATAACAGCCTGGGTCCACGAGTCGTCCTCGTGGAACAATATTCCTAGATACGAAAATGTCTTGGTTGATTCAATTTTTTTGCCATCCATGAACATGTCCCGGCACTTTTGGCTCCCTCTGCCACAACTCATTACAAACGTCTTGGAGGTATTCACCAGGAGACCTAAATTGGTCATAAAATTAGTAAAACCGTTTAAAACCTTTTGTAAACCTATTTGTGTCCGTGACATTAGCACCGCATCATCGGCGTAGAGAAGGGCTGGTATTGGACGCCCGTTTACCCGAGGGTAATCAATCTGCTCTTTAACCAATGCGACTTCCAAACCATTTATATAAAGATTAAAAAGGAAGGGGGCCAAGACACAACCTTGTCTTACCCCCCTTCGGATTGGGATCGGGGCAGTACAGCCGCCTTTGATGCCAAATCGTACTCTCGTCTGGGCATTACTATAAAAACGTCTCAGAAAGTGGATAATATGCGGGTCTACGCCTATCTCATCTAAAATCTCCCAGAGTTTCGCGTGTCTAACTGAATCAAATGTGGCGGTAAGGTCTACAAAAGCTAAAAATAATCTTCCTTCTTTCACTCGTATATATTTCCTACAGTAGTGCTAAATTTAAGCCCTGTTCGGTGGTTCCCACACCTTCTCGGAACCCAAATTGAAGGTCTGAAAGAACATTGTTGTCCTGTGCCCAATCATTTAGTCGTGCTAAAATTATACGGCCCACGACCTTGGTCATTGAGTCCAACAACGAGATTGGTCTATAGCATCCCGGATCCTGACGGTTACCCTTTTTGAAAATGGGGACAATTATCGACTCTACCCAGGTAGGCAAAAAAGATACAGAACAGCTTGCATTCACTACCTGGGTAACCACTGGTCCCCACAAATCCATGTTTGATTTAAAAAGATCCACGGGGACCCCGTCAGGACCTGGAGCTTTTCCTCCTAATGATACAGAAATGGCCCTAATCACCTCATCCAATGTAAATTTGAGTTCGGAGTATTGAGTGTTATTAGGTGACCAGGTGTCATCTAAATCATTAATAGAGTTACATTCCCTGCTGAAGACCTTGGTAAAGTGTTGGTTCCACTGATCCTCTGTGATAGCAATCTCTACTGTCGGCCCCCCTTCCTGCTTTAGAAAAGGAGCTCTAACTGCTTTCCAGAAAGCGCTACTGTCTCTATTTAAAACTGCCATGTGCAGCGAATCCCATGCTTCGTCTCTCAAAGTAGTTTTCCTTTCCTTGACTGCTAAATTATACATCCCTCTATCATATCTTACAGCATCCTGGTCTCTTGGGTTAGTGTGGAGGACATTTTTTAGATTTGAGTACGCTTTAGTGCACTTCGAATTAAACCATCCAGAAGAATTAACACTACTTGATTTTTGTACATACAATGCCTCCCTCACCGCACTAGCTATAAATGAAAAAGAAGCCAGAATGTTCGTGGGAGTAGATGTCTCATTTAAGCAGACTTCAAGTGCTTTTTTACATTTAACTACAACCTATTTGATAACACAGTCGGGATCAACCATGGACCATTTCAGCGTATACCCATTGTGCTTATCAAGAGCAATGGAATCTAAAATCTGGTCACATTTATTGCTATTGTTTGGGTGATTCAACCATAAAGTGAATGTCAGACATAGCGGAAAGTGGTCACTCAAAGAAATATCGTCAATACGAAAAGAACGAATTCTCTGGGCATAGTTTTTTTGACATAAGTATGAAATCTATAGTAGAACACAAGCCCCTACCATTGAAAGTATGGCCCATAGTGACAGGATTTGGGGACATATCATTTACAAAGCCTAAATCTAGAGAACACAGCATCTCGTTAAATATCTCCCCCTGAATCGAGTGGCAGAAATGGGTGCTGCTAAACCCTTCATCAGATTCACGACCACAAATTTTACTTTCAGAATGCGAGCATAAAACACAATTAAAATCCCCACCCAAAATAACAGCTGTTTCCTTGGTAGATTTTCCCCATAATGATTGTACATCACTGCATAACTTTTTAATAACATGATCTATACTAGACGCTGGGATGTTGTTATAAAAGTTAACCAGAATTAAACGTTGCTTACTTTCTAGTTCAATCCTGATTAACTGATAATACACATCCTCTATAAAAAGGTCAGCCTGAACATTTAAGCTAATAGAAATATAGGTACAGAGCCCACCTTTAGGTCTTCCTCTGTGACCTTCAATTGCCCTGGTGTGTAAAGTTTTGAACCCATTGATGTGAATCACATCACTAGCCCATGTCTCCTGAAGACAAAGGAGATCATGGTTTAGTAGGAACTCACACCAAATGGGCTCACTCAGCTTTGAGCGCAGGCCAGCAATATTCCAGGACACCAGGTTGCAGAGGATTTTCTCAGTGATGGTTTTTGTACCATTACACGTGGTAGATGTTACTTTGGGGAAAAAGCGGATTTACTGATTGCTTTAGTATTATGTTTGGCGATGTCGCACTTGGATCTTCCTGTTTCTTAACAGTGGATCTTAAACAGTCTTTCATTGAATCTGGCACACTATTCGGCATTTCAAAAGTGGGAAACACTGGGGTGACATTATCAGTTAAAGATAGCTCAGGGACAGCGAGTCAATCGATATCTTCTAGGGAGTTAAGGATTTCATAACGATTATTTGTTGGTACAGCATAGGAATTTTGCATATTCCTTAGTGGTAACCTTCCTCCCTGATCACAGTGTAAGACAGTGGCGGGTTGGTAAAAGAACCCCAAGGGTAAGATGTTGATACCATTAGGATCCACCTGCCAGTTACCGGCCCTATCAAAGATAAGTTGGACCAGTCTGGGGGACCCGAAAGTTAGAATCACACAATCACCTTGTAGGCGCTTTCGGGACCTGCCTATCCAGGATACCCTACGGACCATTTTGAACTCTGAAAAGAGAATGTTTTTTAACCCAGTTCTGGTGCTCACTAAATGGATTGCTTTGTTGCGTAGTGTGGCCCAATGTTCAGGATCATTAGAAGCTAGAGGTGGGACATTTGCTAGGACAACAGAGTATCGGGTGGCTTCTGGGGGGAGATTTAAACTCAAATTCAGATTATTAGAGAGATCGTTAGCTATCCTTTGTTTCTCGCCCTGCATGGATGACTCCCCATTATTCCTTATCACTGCCTCTTCCCTGAGACTCAACCTATGATTTATTGAAGAAGGATACTTGTTATGTAAGTTGGGACGTGGTATCCCTTCTGTAGGTAAGGAACTGGGGAGCACTGTATCAGTAATTGTGGAAAGAACAGGATGAATATTAAGGCAGGGTTCATTGACTTTTGGGCCATCCCTTGCATTACTCAAGGTCCTCGGCGGCAGAGGCATAGAGCGCATGGTAGCACCGCCGGCATTACGTGAATCGGTAATAACTGGTCGAACTTCAGTGCCCGTTTGCTCTAGCTTCTTTAGCCTGTCTTCTATTTGGCACAATTTCTGCAGTAAGGGGTCTAGTAGGGTAGATATCATTAAATCTAGTCTTTTACAAAACTCATCCTCGCTTGACCATAACGTGCTTGTGTTGGTATTGGCAATAGTGCCTGCAGACAATGATGTGATACTAGGTGTGTCACAACTGCCGGGAGCGCCAACATATCCACCAACATATCCACCAACATATCCATCAGTTTTGCGACTAGTACGTTTTGGTTTCTGGGCCGGCGCTTTTTTCTTCCTGGTGACAGGGTCATGCCCCTTAACCAAACTTGCCTTCTGCCCTCTGGTGCTTACACCTTGCTTACGCACTATGGAGGATTGATCATTGGTAAGATTCACTCTAGGATTATTTTCACCAATTTGTATGTCATTAGGGATTGCACCAGAGGGAATTAGAGCCGGGTTCTCTAAGTCAATAGCTATACCAGGATGCTGGACTAGCTGGGAATGAGGCTCCAGGGACAACCGACGTTCTGTGAGCTCAATCTCGTGCATCAAAGCGGATTCCGCTCGAACAAGAAAGGCATCAAGGCTCCCTACCACCCCGACACCCACCGCTGATTTACGTCGACTCATAATCTACTAAGCCAGAGATAACAGATTAAAATAACAAATATCTAATGAAAACAGTACCTCTTGCCCCCCACATACAGGAGGGGAATTTAGTCAGTCCAAGACCAGTCCACAGATGTTAATAACTTGGCCCAGCCCAGCTCCTTCAGGCTCTGACGGGCGCAGACGGGCCCGCCCTTGGCCCTTGCTTCGCCCGCGCGCGTCCCGCGCTGCGGGAGGTGGGCGGGGTTTTATGTCGCCCCCGGGCGCCTCCTGGCGCGCGTGCAGCGTCAGGGTGGCGCGAGGCTGCTGGGGGATGTGGTTTCAGCCGTTCCCCTCACGGCGCGATTTGACAATGGGGTCCGCTCCACTCGCGGCGAAGATTGTGAGGTAAGGGCCGTTCCCCTCACGGCAAGATTCTGGAAGGGCCTGACAGCAACAACAATGGTTTTAAATGTCCCGCGCTGCGGGAGGTGGGCGTGGGTTTTATGTCGCCCCCGGGTGCCTCCTGGCGCGCGTGCAGCGTCAGGGTGGCGCGAGGCTGCTGGGGGATGTGGTTTCAGCCGTTCCCCTCACGGCGCGATTTGACAATGGGGTCCGCTCCACTCGCGGCGAAGATTGTGAGGTAAGGGCCGTTCCCCTCACGGCAAGATTCTGGAAGGGCCTGACAGCAACAACAACAATGGTGAAGTATAGTATGGTGTACTACAATGAAAATTTATTTGGACCTCATATACCCTCTACACACGCTGTCTATACACATGCACTATCAGTTCAGAAAGCAAGCAATAATTGAAAGCAAAACATTCCATAAACACCGGAAAAACACTGTTACTGTTGTTTTTAATGGCGCGAAAATGTGCAACCACTGATAACCACTGTTTTTTTAAGGGATCGAAAAAACTGAAAAAACCCCACCAGAATTTACCAAAAATAGAAACTGAAAACAGGAAAGCCTATTTATGATGTTTTGTTTGCTTACTCGCATCTCCAATCAAAGGTTCATTGAGACACAGAACTGCAATATCCGGCCCGATGGCCACTGCTCACCCCCAGTGCAGCTCCTGTAATGGGGAGATCCATGATGGCCTTGTAATTATGCATTTTCTCCTTGGTGTCTCTGAAGGAAGATTGCACTGCTGTTGCCTTTGCTGTGCCAATCCAGTGTGTGCTCAAACCTAGCACTGCTGCACTTTTTGGGGTACTCTATAAGTTACCCGCAGCCAGTGAAAGCTGGATGTACCTCTGGACAAGGTTGATTTTGGTTGTATGTCTTGAGGGAAAAACAGTGTAGTGCCCCATCCTTCAATTACATATGTAAACAGAGGATTTTGATGTGGGTGTGATGGGTAGAGGTCTAAGGTGGCTGAGATAACAAGCAGGACTAGTGGAAAATTATTGTTGTATGATGAGGCAAGTGACATCCATGATTTTGGTTTTTGCTACTTCCGGCGGTGCTGCAACATGGACTGAAACCAGAAGTTGGGGTCTTCTAGGATGGCATTGATGTTAACAATGGGCCTTTGTTTGGATATCAACTGCTTACTTATGTTATGGAGGAATGGCAAGTTTGTGATTAGTTGGTATCTGACCGAGTCTTCAGGATTGAGGTTTGCTTTTTGAGAAGCGGGGGATTTATTTCCAGTTATTTGCTGTAGGAAAAATTCCATGGACAAGTGATGCATCAACTAATTGGAGGGATACAAGTGTTTCCCGGGAGAGAGGTTTAATGATGGTGGACTGGAGAATGTCCTTATGTGTGGTGAATGTGAGGGCAGTAGAGGTATTTGTAAGGTCTGCATGTGGAGGCAGTTTTAAAGAGATCTACTTCACAGGGATGGGTAAGGCAGCAGTAGCTAGTTTTATGCTGCTGAGGTGGTGATAAAACTTTTGTAATCAAAGTGAGGTCCTTGTAGGTAATCAGTCCAGTAGCCAGTAGTGTAGATTATATAGGTAGGTTTATTCAGTTACAAGTAAAATGGTAAATAATGTGCCCCATCGAAAGCAGCATCCTGCTGCTCAGCCCCACTCATTTTAGCTGACCAATCATACAAACCATGCGCTCAATGAACAATCTATTACATCACATTCTCTCAGGCTGAGCAGCAAGGAACTAGGAGACAACAGGATATAACATATCTCCTTCCTTCAGGAAACAAAAGAAACAACAGGAAATTAAGTGGAAGAAAAATACACAATCTGCACCTCCTGTAAATTTAAGCAACCAGCATGTGGAGGATACAGTGTTGATCTAACGGTTCATGGTGAGTGAAGAGTCGAGTATGATGCCGAGGTTGCGTATGTGGCCCCTTGGGGTGGGTGAGTTTCCGAGGGTGGGGTGCCACCAGGTATTGTCCCATGCGGAGGGAGTGGAGCCGAGGATGAGGACTTCTGTTTTCTCAGAGTTGAGCTTCAGGCAGCTGTTGCTCATCCAGATTGCGACAGCTTTCATCCCTTCTTGGAAGTTGTGCCTGGTGATGTCAGGTTCCTTGGTGAGGGAGAGATTGAGCAGAGTGTCATCGGCATAGGAGACGATGCTGAGACCGTGGTTTCTGATGATGGTTGCGAGGGGGGCCATGTAGACGTTAAAGAGTGTGGGGCTGAGGGAGGATCCTTGGGGTACTCCGCAACTGATGTCTGTTGGTTGTGAGAGGAAGGGCGGGAGTCTTATTCTCTGTGTTCTGCCTGAAAGTCAAAGGCTTTTCCTTGGATGCCGGCGTCGTGGAGTCTGGTGACTAGTGTGCGGTGCGAGACAGTGTCGAAGGCTACTGATAGGTCCAGGAGGATGAGGGCTGCCGCGTGGCCTTGGTCGAGGAGGGCGCGGATGTCATCGGTAGTGGCGAGGAGGGCGGTCTCGGTGCTGTGGTTGCTGCGGAATCCGGACTGAGAGGTGTCTAGGATGCTGCTGGCTTCTATGAGGTGTGCTAGCTTGGTGTTTGACGGCCTTTTTGATGACTTTGGCGGCAAAAGTAAGCAGTGAGATGGGCCTGAAATTCTTGAGGTCCGTCAAGCCTGCGGAGGGCTTCTTTAGGAGGGGGTTGACTTTGGCACGCTTTCAGTTGTCTGGGAATGTGGCTGTGTCGAGGGAGCAGTTGATGGTTTGGCATAGCTCGGGTGCGATGGCAGTGGTGGCCCTGTGGAAGATGTGTGGCGGGCAGGGGCAGAAGGTGCTCCGGAGTGGATGCTCTTCATTGTCTTTAAGGTGTCTTCTGTGGTGAGAGGGGTCCAGGTGAGAAGGGTCTGTTGGGTGGCGTATTAGGGGGTGGGAGTGGAGGTGGTGCCATGGTCTTGATCGTCGAAGTTGTCGTAGAGCGTCTTGATCTTGAGGTGGAAGAATGAGCTGAGTTTGTTGCAGAGGTCTTGGGAGGCTGGCTATGTTCGCTGTTGGGTTTGACAAATTCATGTATAATGGTGAAGAGTTCCTTGGAGTTGTGGACGTTGGCTAGGATTCTGTCTTTGATGACGTTTTTCTTTGTTGATTTGATGAGTTGGTGGTGTGGCTTCGGTTCTTGTGATGTTGGGGGACATGGGGACACCTTTGGTCCTCTTCTCTGTGGGATGGTGCATCCTGGTGCAGAGGGTCTTTGAGGTGTCCGGTTTCTCCGTCCAGTAACACTCGCAGTTGAGGGGGCCTGCCAACAGAGGCTGCAGGCAAAGTCGGGGAGTTCACGAGGAGTCACTCTACAGTGGACTCAGTACCTTGAAGGCTTGGGGACCACGCTGACAACGTTGGCCCACTTTGATATGGGCTGGGGGGGCTCGGGTGCAGTGGTGCTTGGCGGCGGCGAGTTTTGGTGGGGCCGAAGTATTCTTGGTCCTTCTTCAGCTGTATGCAGGATGCAGGGGACAGTTCCGCTGTCCCTTGGGGGGGGGGGGTATTGGTTCCTGGGCGAAGGCTGACAGGTCTCCCGGGCTTTGGGGGCTCAGCAGCTGCAGGACAAGCTGACTTTTGGCACAATAGGTGAGGTCAGCAGGGTTTGTGCCAAGTCAGTTGCTGGGTCTTCTGTTCTTGCTGTGCGACTCTTCTCGTTCGTCTACTTTCTTCAGGTTGCCAGGATCTGCTCTTCTGATGCCAGGGGCGCCCCTAAATACTCAATTTAGGGGTGTTAGGGCAGTGTAGGGTAGTAGCCAATGGGTTACTGACCCGTGGGGTCACTACGCCCCCTATATGGCCACTTCCTGTTGGTAGTGGGCATAACCCTGCCTCAGAACTGAATGCATGAAAGAAAAGCAAGAGGCATTAAGAAATAAAACAAAAGCTGATTAAAGGAAAGAGAGGGAACTGGGAGTAATAGAGATAAGACAGATCACATCTTCCGTTACATTCCAAATGTGAGCATGCGCTTATTATTCAGAAATTCAACATACTTGGAATTCCAAGTAATTCCAAGTTTCTACCATCATTGGAATCCGAATATGACTCGTTACCCCGCATGCTTTTTTTACGCATGCCATTACAACGCAGTCAATACAACGACCGCGTTGTAACAACGCATGCCATTACTCTGCAAGTGAGGGTTTTTGGTAGATTATGAGAAACCACTAGGGCAAGGACTGTTACTCTAGGTGAAGTGGCATGTTGCTGCATCTCTTACAATGGTGGTGGGGTTGCATATTCTACCTGGGTGGACTACTGAGTGCCCACCTTGCTGGGGGCACCGTAGGTGGCTAACTCGAATTTCTTTGTCCTAACACTGACCCTGAAACCACAAATCTTCACATAGATGTTTCTCCCATCACTCGAAGGAAGGACCTACTGCAGCTGCTCCCACAGTCCCTTGAGAATATTAAGATGCAGATCCACCGAGCGTCCAGATCAAGTCTTTTGGCTCAGTGGATTAATGCATCCACCCCAGGAATCTGTGTTTAAATTCATGGTCACCGGTTCGTTTCTCAGTGGGTGCACTCAGCCTTTCATCCGTCATTACCATTTAGTTTGGAAACAATAAACATCTTTTATTTAAGCAACAAGACAGCCAAAGGTGAAACTGCACTTTACAAATATTTCTATTATGTTATGCAGGACTTATCATAAAGTATTTAATAACAAAAAGAATGTAAATGTCCTTCTAAAGATAGTTCCAACAACTGACTTAAATGTCCAAACAACCATCCATAGATGTGTTTGGTGAGAGTGTTTCCATGTATGGTGTTTAGCATTCTAGTAGTGCCTCACTAAATCACAGCAATGGAGGTCCCCATCAAACCTTGTCAGTATACTCGAGTCAAGGGACGTTTTCGTAGACGTCTCAGGCAACAGGGTTTAGTGAAGGCATCAGAACTTGAGAAATCAAAACAACTGGACATAGTTGCCTAAGGTAACTATAACTCATGCCCTTGCCTTGCACTGCTAATTACCCCACATATTACATCACTCATGACATCTTCCATGACATCACTGATAATATCACTGCAACATTTGAAGTGAAATTATTGATGAGAAAACTGTGCATAGTGGAGGCGCGAATTAAAGTTACCTTAGGGCATGTGTTATAGTTACTTGAGATCTGAACCTAAGTATAGCGTCCCTGTAACCTAAAAAAACAAAGGTTACAGGGACGCTATACTTAGGTTCAGATTTTACAAACAAAAAACCGTAGAAATTCAGCAGTTGTAGTTATAGTTATCTCAACTAACAATAACTCGTGCCCTAAGGTAACTTTAACTGTATATAAATATATATATATATTCACTGAAAAAAACAAAGGTTACAGGGACGCTATACTCTGGTTCAGATATATATTACCTACTGGCAGTCGCCAGTAGGTAGTTGTAGTTAGGTCCTAGTTTCCATAGGAAAAGCGCTTTTTGTCTTGCTTATATCTTTGGTGCTGTTTGACAAACCCTTACGATATTTTCCCCAAAAGGTTTGCTGGTCATTCTAGTTGTGCATGGAAAGTTTCGGGGGGGCTCCGTCAAGCAGGGTCAAGAAAAAGGAGGTGTCAAAAAAAGTGTGTTTCCTATGTTAACTCCCATAGGAACTTCAGACACAACTACAGCCTGAACCGCTGGAAGGAATTACACCAAATTACGCAGAAATGTAGCTCTTGGTCCAAAAAGCAACCTTTTTGTTATTTGGTGTAAATCCATTCAGTAGTTTTAGAGTTATTCTAAGAAATCCAAATTTGTATATCTAGGCACGCGAACCCTCCACGAACTCTTCATGATTCAACCAGGAAGTGTTGGCAACCATCTTGGGACTCTGACTAAGCCGAGGCCCAAACAAAAACATTAAAAAAAAGAAAAGGCCTTGGTGCTGGAGTCCCCCTGGTACCCCGTCAGGGCAAAAAAGCATTAGTAAATTGTTTTGCTGAAAATCACAATGGATTAGACGAAAATTGAAAAGAAAAAACAAGTGCGGTCTCCCACGCTTGTTCATAATATAGCCGCCGGGCGGTCCCGGTCCTGTGGGCATGCTGCTATTTTAATTGAAGGGACAGGGAGCACAGGGCCCCTCTCCTAAGGCTCTAGAGAGCCACAGGGACCACCACCTCCCTGGCGCTTTATGATTATAATGGAGGAGGCCGTGTGGACCCCCCTCCATGGGCTGTTTGAAGCCCTGGGGCCCACCACCACCCCAGGGCTAAAAAAATATATTTAAAGGGGGGCCGTGCAGACCCCCTGGGCTCCAGGGATCACCACCTCTTTGGAGCCTATGACATTTATAAAACTGGGATGGGGGCCTCGCGGACCCCTCCGGGCCATATATGGCCCTGGGGACCGCCACCTCCCCGGGGCTGGCCCGTGCAAATTAAAGGATGGGGCAGCTCAGCGACTCTCCTGGAGCCATTATTGGCCCTGGGGACCCCCACCCACCCAGGGCCGGCTCCCTATGTCCTGGGGTGCCTACCCCTGAGACATATCTGTTTGCTCTTGCTTGGCAGAAGCTGTGACAGCTCCCACCAAGCAAGAGCAAACACTAACTCCATTCCCAGCAAGCGGGAGCTGTGAAACTGCTCCTGCTTGCTGGGAGCGGAGTTTCGTCTGTTTCCCTGCCCACTGTCATGCGGCCAGTGAAACAGATGAAATGATTGCTCTTGCACGCAGGGAGTTGCATATTTAACAGCTCCGTCCGTGTGGGAGCAATGCCAGCTCGCGCAAGAGGCAGGGAGCTGGTTGGGTCCGTGGGGGCCTTGAGACTTCCCCTGTGGTCCCCAACAATGCAGACTGGGTACCCTGGGTGGGCTAGGGCACACGGGTAGACGTGGCTAGGCCCCGGGGCAAGGGGTGCCTTGGGCTGAAATCAGCCCGGGAAGGCTGGCCATGCAGCCCCCCTCCCCCATTTAATTTTGGCCATCCCCCGGTGCTGAAATTGGCCCGGGGAGGGGAGCCATGGGCCCCCCCCCCCAATTTCACAAAAGGCAAAGCAGAGGGCAGAAAAACGAGCAGGAAAGGCAAAAGAGAGAGCAGAAATTTAGCAGAAAAGGCAAAACAGAGAGCAGAAAATGAGCAGAAAAGGCAAAACTGAGCAGCAGAGGGCAAACTAGAGAGCAGAAAAACGAGCAGAAAAGGCAAAACAGAGGGCAGAAAAATGAGCAGAAAAAGGCAAAACAGAGCAGAAGAGGACCAAACAGAGGGCAGAAAACGGAGTAGAAAGGCAAAACAAAAGACAGAAAAACTAGTAGAAAAGGCAAAAAAGAGCAGAAGAGGGCAAAACAGAGGGCAGAAAATGAGCAGAAAGGCAAAATGGACATCAGAAAAACAAGCAGAAGAGGCAAAACAGAGGGCAGAAAAACGAGCAGAAGATAGCAAAACATAGAAGAAGAGGGCAGAAAAATGAGCAGAAAAGGCAAAATGGAGGGCCAAAAAACAAGCAGATGAGGCAAAACAGAGGGCAGAAAAATTAGCAGACAAGGCAAAATGGAGGGCAGAAAAATAAGCAGATAAGGCACAACAGAGGGCAGAAAAATAAGCAGGAAGGGCAAAACAAAGGGCAGAACAATGAGCAGAAAAAGACAAAACAGAGGGCAGAAAAACAAGCAGAAAAGGCAAAAAAGAGCAGAAGAGGGCAAAACAGAGGGCAGAAAAACAAGCCAAAAAGGCAAAACAGAGGGCAGAAAAACAAGCAGAAAAAGGCAAAAAAGAGCAGAAGAGGGCAAAACAGAGGGCAGAAAAACAAGCCAAAAAGGCAAAACAGAGGGCAGAAAAATGAGCAGGAAAGGCACAACAGAGCAGAATGGAGCAAAACAGAGAGCACTCAGACACTCACACACCCACTCACACACCCACCCACTCACAGACACATTGAGACACTCATACACTCACAGACCCACAAAGACACTCATGCACCCACTCACAGACCCAGTCAGAGACTCATGCACTCACTCACAGACTGGCTCACACACTCATGGAGGCACTCGCAAACCCACTCAGACACTGACACCCACTCACAGACCCACTCAAACACTGATGTACCCACTCAGACACTCTCTCAGAGACTCGCATACCCACTCACAGACCCACTCAGAGACTCATGCACCCTCTCACAGACCCACACAGACACTCATGCACTCACTCACAGACTGACTCACACACTCGTGGAGGCACTCGCAAACCCACTCTGACACCCACTCACAGACCCACTCACGCACCCATTCACCCACCCACTGAGACACTCTTGTACTCACTCACACAGTCACTCTCAAAGTTTACAGGTTACAGTTAGGTAATACTTTTTTTTTAAACTTAGAAATTCACTTAAAAAACAAAGGATACATGGATGTATGTTATAGTTAGGAAATTACATTTAAAAAATGTCAAAATTTACTAAAATAACAAAGATTACAGGTATGTTATAGTTAACAAATAACATTAAACAGACCTTAGGAATTCACTGAAAAAACCCCCAAAGGTTACAGGGACATTATGGTTAGGAAATAGAATTTTAAAAAACTTAGAAACTCACAGAAAAATGAAAGGTTAAAGGACATTATAATTAGGCTTGGATTTCACTTGTACAAAACCAATGAAATTCAGCATTTATAGTTACCTTAGCTAACTATAACTTATGCCCCCCAGTGCACTGCTTATGACCACACATATTGCATCACTCATGGCATGGACAGTGACATCACTCATGACATCTCAAATGACATCACTGATGACATCATCCACAGGAGCATTTACACACCAACTCACACCCCTATACAACCTCTCATACAACCACTCACATACCTACACAACCACTCACATACCCATTCACAGATCCATACAACTACTCACACAACCACTCACTCATCCATAGAGTCACTCACACACCCAGTCACTCACTCATACAGCCACTCACATAGCCATACACTCACCCATACAGCTACTCACACATGTACTTATTCACCTATACAGCCATTCACACACCCACTCACTCATCCATACAGCCTGTCAAGACAGCCACTCACCCATACAAGTACTCACACACTCCCTCACACTCACTCACACACCCATACAACCACTTACATATCCATTCACACATCCATACAAGCACTCCCACATTCACTCACTCATATAGCCATTCACACAGACACTCACTCTCCAATACAACCACTCACACACCAACTCACTTAACCAAACACTCACTCAAACACCCATTCACTCACTCATAGAGCCAGTCAGACACCTATTCACTCACCCATACAGTCACTCACCCATACAGCCACTGACACACCCACTTGCTCACCAATATAGCCACTCACACAGCCACTCAACCCACACAGCTACTCACACACCCATGTATACACCCATACAGCTACTCACACACCCATACAGCCATTCAGACACCCACTCACAGACAGATACATACAGTCACACAGACACTCACATAATATATGTTAAAAGTAGTATCACTCATTAATAGTACACTAATTTAACTTTTGTAGTAGCTTAGTATATATGCTTAACAATCATAAACTCTTTGTAAATACTTACACTCACTGGATGATGTCATCAGTGATGTCACTGACCATGTCATGAGTGATGTAATATGTAAGGTCACAAGCAGTGCATTGTGGGGGAGTAAGTTATAGTTAGCTCAGGTAACTATAACTGCTAAATTTCAATGGTTTTGTGGTTTTGTACAAGTGAAATCTGAGCCTAACTATAACGTCCCTGTAACCTTTAGTATTTGGTATTTTCAGTGAAAAAAAAAGATCTATATATATATATATATATGTATATATAGATAGATATATATATATATATTTTCTTTACAGTTAAATATACCACAATTCTGGCCCCGGGGCATTAGAGTACTTTACATGATTATCAGAATATATTACAATATATTTTTTGTTTCATAAAGAGACAGGAAGTGTAGGGAGTGGAAGGAAGAGCCATGATTCGACAGCTTGGTATATGGAAATAGACATCAACAGTGTTGCCCTCCTATGGTACATCTAAGACAATTTAACCAGTGGCTCTAAGCATTACATACTCAATTAGCCCCTTCCACCATGTTTGGACCAATACTTTCTTTTAATCTGCTTGACTTATCCCCATTTCATCATTACAGCTAAACTACAGCCATAGCTTTAAGTGGAATAAAAAAAAGACAGAGCCTCATAATTAATGACTGAGAAAAATGTCTGAAAGGCCTGACCCATGTTAAAAAGGTTATGGCATAATTCATGTGGTCTACAGTCCCATGTTTGACAAATTCATCATAGAGCCCTTCTTTCAAAGAATATATTTGGAATCATCAAGGTATTTATGCAGTGATAGGGCACCCTTAACTAGGGCTGAACATAACTGGCATAATTGTCTCTAGTGTAATTACTCATAATTACCACAAAATTACCACAAAATTACTTGCAATTATGCGTAATTACATGAGAAGCGTAATTTAGCATTAAGCGGTATGTTCTTAGTGCAAAATGCACCCTCGCATCCAAAATGGGCCAGAGGATGCATTTTGCGTTAAGAAAATATCACTAAATGCTGCACAACATGAACAGCGGAAGCCAGCAGCAGCTGGCTATCTCTTAGTTTGTTGTTCCTGTGCTCCTACGGGAGTATGTTTACCCCAAATTCCTCTTAATCACTCAAGATGGTGTAATTTCGGTAATTTCACATCACAAGAGTAATGCGTAATTACTGAAATTACTCCGATTACTCTGGCATAATTAAAAGTTCCAAATCACAACCAAGGAGAATAGGGAAAATGCCTTCTCTGATTCCCCTTCTACAAGTTCATACTCACTAAACAGAGAAGCACTAACATCTAAAAAACATAGACCAATAGGGTCATACAAGGGAAAATCTTTAATTTCTTAATACTGCCCTCACACACTTTTCAGTGTCATGCTTCATCATTGGGCCGCATCATACGTCCAGGCGCAGACCAACGCACTGGACGGAGCGCATTCTTTTTATAAAAAATGATGAAGAGTGTGGAAAGGGCAGAGTAACAAAAAGACAGACTTAAAGAAAAACAAATTAGAGGAAGGAATATTCCCTCAAGAAGGGATCTAATGTGCAGGAAAAAGTAGATTAAAACTACCTAGGGGAACACCCAATTTATTTTAATTATTCTCGTGTTCCCTTGGTAGGATTAAAAATTGACATAGAGGGGTACTACAGGGGAGGTAACGACCCCTATGCCCCTACTGCATAAACCAACATGTTTCTGCCATTATGATGTGCCTCTATGGGTCACGTTGGCATTCGTCAGGGTAAAGATCCCTAATATATCTGTCCTGACCAATCGGTGCCTTTACCTCAACTCCCACATGGATGTATTCCACTGGGTCACTCTTCGATCAGAGAGAGAATCTTTCTGTGAAATAAACCAAAAGAGAAAATATGTTTCGATGGCTACATCACCATCATCAGTCTTCTCTTATCTCCTAGCACTCGACCTCTCGGTCGAGTGCTAGGGGAGATAAGAGAAGACTGATGATGGTGATGTAGCCATCGAAAACATATTTTCTCTTTTTGGTTTATTTCACAGAAAGGATTCTCTCTCTGATTGACGAAGAGTGACCCAGTGGAATACATCCATGTGGGAGTTGAGGTAAAAGGCACCCGATTTGGGTCAGGACAGATATATTAGGGATCTTTACCCTGACGAATGCCAACGTGACCCATAGAGGCACATCATAATTAAAAGTTCACCCAGGTCTATCCTTAACCTGGGGCATTGGTAATACTAAATCAGACAAGATACAGGTGAAATCTAAGCAGCAGAAAGCACGCAAGACATAGAGGAAGGCATTGCTCACCTGCTCAACATACATGACCTATTGATCATTTCTATAGAGCCCACCAAAACTGAGGCATTTCCACAGCACAACGGAGGTTAGTTTTCCCACAGCACCACAAAGATAGTGTTGTTCACTAACGCACTACCGCAGGCCTACTAAAGCGCCACCCTGCACATGTCCAACTAGTGCTACCAAAGAAACCATTGTTCTCTTTCCAAAACTCAACACATGATGTAGGCATTGCTAATTTACCAAGAATTTAGCATAACATTATTAACTATACTGCAAACAAACACAAGTGGGGACAAGGCCTTGCCCCCTGCAATCAATTTATACACAAACCCCCATTCCACAGAAAGCTCAAAGTAGGTAACTCCAACCTTATCGGATTGTCTAACAACTCAACATCTGCAAACTCATCCCAACATTAGAAACTATTCTTTAACCATCTTTCTAATTTGTCTTTAATAAAAACGTCACGTTCCAATGCACGTGCTGTCCGCCGGGTAGTTTTATACTCTCAGCATATCTCAGATAAAGGTTGCAGGATGGAATATTTAGTAGGGGATATCATGATACCTTAATATCACAGCCAAAGTATCGAGGACCAAAATATCGAGAGATAAATGCATATAGGAAGGAATGGGGGGGAGGATGTAGCCTTATGGCTGGAGCGGTCGACCTCGAAGCTGGGGAACCGGGTTCGAGTCTCAGCAACGATGCTCAACATCCTGTGATTCTGGGCAAATCACTTAATCTCCCCGTGCCTAACAAAAAATGAATGTGTCCATCTGTAACAAAACTGGCGCTCATGTAAAGCACTCTGATACCTGATATCTTTGGGTCTAGTTTGCGCTATATAAAACTCTAAAGAAAAGAAAAAAAAAAAAACATTCCTAACTCCACATCTATGTACCATGGCAATATATATTGTCAAGTCACACATATTTTGAATTAGGTATAATAAATCTGTTTATACTTACCAGTCAATATTTTTATCCCCAATATTTTAGGTATGATATAAAGTTATCGATATTTAGGACCTACATCATCAATATAGATCAGAACGCTGTGCACCCTCCAACACTCATTTGTCCTGTGATGGCCTTTCCTTTGTTCCTTTGCTGGGGTCTGGGTTTTGCTTCTGTGAAATGGTGGCAGCTGTAGATGCACGTTCTTGGAGTCTAAAGAAAGCAAGGACGGCCCGCACCTTCCTTTGCCAATCTCTGGTGCAGGCTTACGGCTATTGCAGCAAAATATAGGGGTAAGCCCTAGTTACCCCGCATAACATGGGCTAAAACAAATGTGAATAAAGAAAGGGTTGTCATGCGGGAATAAATACGTGTGACGTAGTTTACCATGTGATTACTTAAATTAATCACCGGCAATTTCTGCACGATTCCTGCAAATTTATTTTGTATACATAATTCAAGCTTATATTCTTCCCCTCCTACAATAAATACCTGGGTTCTTCAAAGTTGTCAAACAAAGACAAATATGCACAAAACAATTCACAATATTACATATCCATAAAACACATCAAAACAACCTTAATATGTATAGGAACAATTAACACAAAATCTATTACATACATCAAAGATATAACACAAAATGTATACCCGTAATGTGACATTTAGAGAATGTTTATCTTTTTTCCTTTTCTCGCTAGGTCTTCCTATTGTTTTATCTATTGTGGCTGTGTTATTTATTTTTCACACAGTCCAAATCGAAGATAGTCTATGGATTGTGCACACATAAGGAAAAGTTTTTTCCTCTTTATTTTTAATGTGTGTACCAAATATCCTTGTCTCGGTTGAATCAAATTTATGGAGACTCCTCCAGCATAAGTGTCGACGCATTTCGGCCTGGAGATTTAAGGCCTTTTCAGGACAGAAGAAAGACAGAGTACTGATCGTCCCAATATAAGGACTAATTCTTTGCAGAAGACGGACGTCCTGTAAAGTTCAAATTCCAGGAGTGTCAAAAAAAAGAAGCAACTTCCAGAGGGCACTTTGATTAAGCACCCCCAACGAAGAATATGGGCCTGAGAGAGTCCTCGGACTTTCAGGAGTGGGAATCCATGCTCTGCCAGATCGCAGAGTTTAATGGGGCCTTCTAAAAGAGAAAATCTTCAATGGAAAGGATCGGCTCAAGAAGATCCAGCCACTGGAGGCCATCTGAGTGAAGCGACCTCAACAAGCTTCAGGAGTGGGATTCCCTGCTCCGCTCGGTCGTGGAGCCTGATGGGGTAATCTGCCAGAGCCAATCTACATCAGAAGAGCCTGGCTCCAGAAGCTTACGGCTATTGGGCAGCTAGTACGGATCCAGATGCCACCTTCCTCCCAATTATTCCATTTAATAAGCCAAGCACTGGATTTCTTTTGCTGAGCTTCTTGCAAGAAAAGAAAGAGAGAGCCCAGTAGGATCCTATCTCTACACTTACTTCGTTGGGCTTTGTCAGTACTGAGCTCCTGCAGGACCAGCTCCAGTTAAAGCACTGAATAAAGTGACATATAACATGCTTAAGATCCATCTACATAGGTATGTAGAGCGTCTCATATAGAATGCATCCTGATTCTATGCACAATAAAAATAGATTACTAATTCCAAAGTAATTGAACCTCATTTTATCCCTCTCAGAAAGTTGAATACCTGGACATAAAGTTGTAACTGAAGATTAAAAACACACATGCATACATGTGCACGCACAGACACACCCAAATGCACCGAGACACACACATGCACACATAGATCACTACAACGGTCGCTACAATACCCATTGACCTTGGTGTGAAATTATTTCGACTTCTCTTTCTGATTTAATGTGAAGAGAGCATCTCTGCATTAACTGCAAAGACCACAATGGGCATCACTCGAAACCCCGGACAGTGGTATTAAGTATAGGTGAACAGCGCCACTAAAAAGAATCACACAATAAAATATCTGGATATACCAAGTTTACGTGTCGGTGCTGAAGGGTGAGGAGAACCACCAACCTCCCCAAGATAGGCCTGAGCCAACAAGAACAATTAATACTCCCCAGCACACGTCGAATATAAGTAAAGTTTTCCAATTAAGCAGTGTACATAGCAATACATATATAATAAACATCATTCATTTCTCTTTCTTCTTGGTTGTTTATTAGCGTAGATCTTCAAACAGCTCCCAACAGCCAACACGTGTTTCGTCGCATACAGGGAGGTTATCCCGCGACTTTCTCAAGTAGGTGTGTTACCGTACTCGGCATGACACGAGTGGCGGCGTCCGATACTTGGAGAAACTAAAATTAAGCCTTTTGAAGACGGGCCATACCGAGAACCCGGGATATTGATAGGAGTTTTGACTTTGACGCCGCCTGGACAGAAACCCTTTGTGGGTTGGAAATATCACCACAAATCGAAAGTTTTCTACTGAGGAGTTATAGCCTTGAGAAAATCGCGGGATAACCTCCCTGTATGCGACGAAACACGTGTTGGCTGTTGGGAGCTGTTTGAAGATCTACGCTAATAAACAACCAAGAAGAAAGAGAAAAGAATCATGTTTATTATATATGTATTGCTAACTATGTACACTGCTTAATTGGAAAACTTTACTTATATTCGACGTGTGCTGGGGAGTATTAATTGCACAAGGGGCATCACGTAGGTCTCGGCAGAACCAGTGGTGCAAGAGTGGATCCCACCCTTCAGCCCCAGCCACTTCCCTCAGCCTGATGTACTTGCGTATCTGTGAGATGTCAGAGTTGCTCGGGACAACGTTTTGCTGGGGTGCCTGTCATTTTGTACTAAGCTGTTTGTATTTACTATTTCTTAAAATTTTAAGGGCCCGCTTCACAAAGCCATATGCATATGTAAATTTGACTTAAAAACTCAAATAGCTTGTTTTAAAAATGCAAAACTTAAATGTCTGGTAAATTACCCCATCAAAGCTAGGAGTAAAGACCCTTTGAAGGTCAGAAATTGAAGGAACACCCCCAAACTGGTGAGGGGTGTAGGGGACCTAGGTAGCTATATAAGGAAACCACACACAGTTGTGCATTATGTATACTTATGCCTGCAGAATTGTCTATGAAAAGACTCAGTTGCTACATTTGTAGAGGTTTTCTAGGAGCACACCAGGCCCTAAATCCTTAAATGTTCCTACAGCTGGCTGAAGTGGCAGAACTGTGATCAGTGAAGGCAGTGATGGGTATGTGGTGGATATCAGAATGCTGAGAACTGGGGAGTGAGACATGCGTGGCTGTGCATTCAGTAAGGAGCAAGTTGGCAACCAAAGGATGTGTAGAAGAAAGAATAGCGAGGATGGGGAGGAGGTGAGGCTGATGCACGGGGCACGAACACAGCTTCTCTAAATTAATTTTCCCTTCATTGTGTTCCGTTGGTCCGGAATGATGACAGTGTAGATGCTTCACAGCTCGCCAGGAGCAGAAATGAAACAAGCAGCATGATGCCGGGGTTCAAATACAATTTGTAAAATAAAAGGATTGAGATTTAACTGCAAAAGAAAACCCTAATGTTGGCTGTAAAACGTAGTGGGACTATGTAGCAATACAAACAGAACTCGGGCGCCGATTTATATCTTGGAGGTAAGCATACTCCTTCGCAACAGTGACAGAGTATGCTTACCGGCAGGATAATAGTCTTCCCACCCGATATAGGTATATAGATGCAGGCAGACTATAGGTTTGGATACGACAGTGACTACTCTGTCACCACCATATCCAAACCTCTCCGATGGCCAGACAGAGTAAGGGCCGTTGGAGAAATGGCCGCATGTCCGCCCACCCAATTAGGAAGGGAAGACATAGCCATTTTTTACTGTCCGTCACCGCCAGGCAAACCCTGGCAGTAAGGCACAGGAAAAAAGGAATAATGCCGTGATCACCATGAGAGATGACTCCCCTGGCAAAATTGGTATTTTCTTTTTTCTTTTCAAAATAATGAAAAGAAAAAAGAAAACTGTTTGGTGCAGTGCTCCGTCATGTAGCCGGAGCCCTGCACCAAACAGCGAAGAGCATTGACAGGAGCCGTCGTGACTGCGGTTCCTACCAATGCTGTTGGTCATTTATACATTCAGAGGGCGGCCTCTCCACCAGGGGGATGTAGTAATCTACTCCATCCCCCTGGTGGAACAACGGGCCGTTCACCGAAATATAAATTGGGCCCTCAGTTCTTGCTAATTCCTCCACATGTCAACCTCTGCTCACTGTGACACAGAGGGTTCTAGTCACAAAAATTAGGAATTCTACACTTGGACATTTACATCCGGGTATAGATTTCCCACTTAATGGAATTCAAAAAATCCCTCAAGGAATCCATGTGGGAAGCTGCATCTACTGCAGGTTTCCTTGTGGATTACTTGGGAAATCATGTGATCTCCTTGTTAAGAATGCATTCTCTTTTTACGGAGTTCTCCCTGGTAGAGAATGACACACAGGTAGAATGGATTCTCGCATCCAATTGCACATTTCTTTTCTTCTTTCTCCATATGAAAAATATTTTTCCCCATGGAGACACCCCTTCACCTCTACTCCCACAAAATTTAGGGGTGTTCCAATTCCTTTTCCACCCTGGAAAGTGTATTTACGCCAGTACTTGACAGAAGTATAAATATGACCCTTTCCTTACTGGAAAGGGAGATGGTAGTAGTTTGTGAAGGCCCACAAATGTACTCTTTTGTGGGTGTTCACAAACTTTGAGAGACTAACCTCACCTAGAAAGGTCCAGGAATGCCTGAACTCCTCCCTTTGCGTGGGAT
Source organism: Calotriton arnoldi (assembly GCA_963921515.1). Classification (NCBI taxonomy): domain Eukaryota; kingdom Metazoa; phylum Chordata; class Amphibia; order Caudata; family Salamandridae; genus Calotriton; species Calotriton arnoldi. Next base: position 414,225 of record CAWUFW010001356.1, read on the forward strand.
TTACGGGTGAGAAGATCTCTGCACTTGTGGCTGAGATCAAAGCACATTTAAATGTTTTATGCCCGACAGGAAACCCTTTGCGAATTTCTGTCAGGAGTAAATAAGGTAAATTTGGTTGGGAAGTTGTTTTTCGGAGTTTTATATAGTGCGAACTAGACCCGAAGGTATCAGAGTGCTTTACATGAGCACCAGTTGCCTTACAGACGAACACAAAGTTTCATTTCTCCCAATGCAATGAACGCGGCCCACACCCCTTCTCTCAAATGGTGTGAAGAACTTTCTAATTTTTTTATCAATAAGGTCAGGGCATTGCAATCTCATTTTCAGCCTTCTCAGCTGTCCCCTGATTATCTATCTGGCTCCTCTACCTGTGTTACCTTTTCTGCTTTTGAATTTGTATCTCTGCCGGACTCCCTGGCTGCCTTATCTTGCCTCAAATCGGGCTCCCCTCATGATCCTTGCCCTGCGAAACTTATGGCTACAGCTGCTGCTGTTATCAATCCATTTTTGAATCAGTTGATTAATACCTCACTTTCACTTGCTCTCGTTCCTACTGACTGGAAACAGGCGCTGCTTGTCCCTCTCATAAAAAAACCTACTCTGGATCCCCATCTTCCTTCCAGTTATCACCCCATCTCTCTGCTTCCTGCTATTTCTAAAGTTTGTGAAAAAATGGTCAACAAGCAGCTTACATCCTTCATTGAACAGCAAGGCCTTCTCCACCCTGCCCAATCGGGTTTCAGGGCCACATACAGCACTGAGTCTGCCCTTGTGGAAGTAGCGGAGGCTATCCGTGAGACTTTGGATGCTGGGGGCAGGGCCGTCTTGGTCCTGCTGGACCTCTCGGCCGCTTTTGATACTGTTCCCCATTCACTTCTCCTTGCCCATCTACAGAAGTTGGGCATCATCGGTACAGCTTGGGAGTGGTTAAAATCCTTCTTGGAAAACAGAACTCAACAAGTTTGGATCCCCCCTTTTGTGTCTACACCTCAAGCTCTGCTGACAGGGGTTCCTCAGGGGTCTATTCTTAGTCCTCTGCTATTTAATCTCTATATAACCCCTCTTATTCAGCTGGCTGAGGACCTGGGTGCCAAAGTGGTTGCCTACGCCGATGATACGCAACTTTTGTTTACCTGGAAAAAACACGAGGCCGCCACATCTCATGTCAAGGTTTGCCTGTCTGCGGTATTTAGCTGGCTTGCGTCGGCTCAGTTAAAATGTAACGCAGACAAAACCGAGATTCTTTTCTTTGGGGAGTTTCCCCATTGTTTTGGCATCATTTCTGGCCGACTGAATCCCCCTGTCCTTCTCCTTCTGGCCATCCTGTGAAAAATCTTGGCATCTGGTTTGATGAGAAACTCAGTTTCGGTAACCAGATTGGCAAACTCACTGGCCCCTGCTTTGGTATTTTAAAACTCCTCCGCAGATTCTTGCCGTTATTGCCTCTCTCTGCTAAAGAAATGGTTATCCGTGCTCTGGTTACCTCTCGCATAGATTATGCGAATGCACTTTACGTCGGGCTGCCGTGTTACCTTTTGGACAAATTACAGGTTGTTCAGAATGCTGCCGCTCGTCTTCTACTGGATCTTCCTAAAGCGCTCCAGTGTTAGGCAACATTTGCGTAACTTACACTGGCTGCCAGTTAAAGCTAGGATAATCTTCAAAGCTGTGACCATTGCTCATGCTGCACTTTACGAGTATGGCCCTGCCTATCTCAGGAAACGTTTTCAGTTCTACACCCCCGGCAGGTGCCTTCGTTCCTCGAATATGCTTCTAGCATCTGTTCCCAGGTTTCGTTTGAAACGTAAGGGTGCCAGCTCCTTGTCCTACCTAGCAGTAATTTACTGGAATTCCCTGCCTCTGGATCTGCGTAATCTTAAAAATCCTTCTCAGTTTAGAAAAAAGCTCAAAACTTTCTTGTTCAACTAGCCTGTTTTCAGTCCTTCTACGCTTTGTTCCCTTTGACCCTTGGGCTCGCGCCGGGACACTCTATTGAATAGCTGTGCGCGCTACAAATCCCTAACATAACATAACATTAATTTTGTTAGGCATGGAGAGATTAAGTGATTTGCCCAGAATCACAGACTGTTGAGCGTCCCTGCCGAGACTCGAGCCCGGCTCCCCAGCTTCGAGGTCGCGACTGCCGTTAGGCCACGGCCGAATTTACCTTTGTGAGTAGGCTCAAAAAATGACCCCAAGTCCCAACTTAGCAAAGTAACTAAGCAAGGTACTCAGGGGCTTAATTACAAGCCCCTTGCGCCACCCGTACGTCACTTTTCCCATGTTAAAAATGACGCAAAAGTAGCGCAAGGTGCTTGTAAATCAGCCCCTTAGAGGTTTATTTACAAGCTCCTTGCGCCGCCGGTACGTCACTTTTTCCCATATTAAAAGTGACGCAACGGCGGAGCAAGGGGCTTGTAAATAAGCCCCTTAGTTACGGGGGCTGATTTAATTCATTGCTTGCCTAGCAAATGGGACATGCATAAGAACAGACTATGGGGCTTATTTACAAGCCCCTTGCGCCACCGATGCGTCACTTTTTATATGGGACATAGTGGCGCACCGGCGGCGCAAGGGGCTTGTAAATAAGCCCCTATGTTTGGGCTTCTTGTGTTTGAGCTGTTTTCATCAAGAAGTTACCTCTGGTGATGCAAACTCCGAGGCTTTCATGCTGCCCAGGGCCGCTTACTCTGAACATGCCACAGACACGTGCGTGTGCACACGCAGTGCTAGATAACAAACCATTTCTGCTTTCACAGCATCAAGGCGTTGATTAGATTATCTGATATCACACGGTGCCTTGTGGGAAGAGGATGATAAAGGTAAAATAAACAAGAAGGGTGCGGTTTCCGAAGAATAGAGAATATCAGACACTAGGCTCAGGCCTGTGATAAGAGTATATGTTTTGAGGAACATGTCCCTCTAAACATATATTAATAAAAGACAACATAGAGACACCTGCAAAGACTACAGGTGGTCCAGAACGCTGCAGCGAGGCTGGTACTCAATTTGCCTAGAGACTCCTCCTCAGCAACAGCACTAAAAACCCTCCATTGGCTGCCCGTCCATAAGAGGATTCTTTTTAAGGTTCTGACCATCATTTATAAAACTACAAATAATTCTGGACCAGAATATCTTAATGTCAGAACTAAGCCATACACTACTGAAAGTACTCTACGGTCATCTTCAGAGAACTTTTTAACAACACCCAATTTTAAACTTAAAACCAGGGGTGGAAAGACACTGGCGGCCATAGGGACCAAAGCCTGGAACTCCTTGCCAACTCAACTCATACACACACAAACTGAACTCAACTTTAGTAAGTCTTTAAAAACATGGATTGTTGGTATTCCAGATAATACTGCTTGGTCTCTTCTCTGAATCCCTATCATCTGAGTATGTGCCAGCTCCTTCTTCCTGGTAGGTGCCCTCCCTCTCCTCATACAGCGCCAAGATACTCCTTGGAGTGAACGTTGCACTATATAAAAGCTCTCTCATTCTCATTCATTCATTCATAGAGGAGCAACACAAAGGGTGGCCTCATGATACTCTTTGGGTAAATAGTAGAGCGCACAATACGTTTGGATCTTTTTATTACAGGTAAAATTCTGGTGCCATAGTTTAGAAACGCATGACAAATGATACATTTTAAGCACACTTGGGCATTCATTTAGGTTCAGGAGCATAGCTGTTTAGAGAGCATTCATCCACATTTTTTGGAGGACAGTTGGTGGCAAATATGTTTTAAGCAGATTGGGTCTGCAACGTTGGAAACACACTGAATATAAACGAAATACGTGATTACAGGTATTTTGGCGTTTTAACCCCCAGATTCCGAGGCATCTTCAACCTGATTTGCAAAAAATAGTATGCACATACAACGTTACAGGGATAGGAGAGGAGTTAGGGGATGTTTGATCAAAAGCATCTATCAACACTGAATGGGTTACTACAAAAAACGAGGGTGCGCAGCTTAAGCAGTCCAGGTAGACCAGTGTAGGTGAAAAAATATAAATTCTTTATTTGAAACTTCTTTTAAAATTCATTAGGTAAAACATTCCAGCCAACGCGTTTCATTCCCATATAGGGAACTTCCTCAGGGCAAACAATATATCACGTATAGCAGTACACTACGAATGGGTATCAGCAAAATAGTTGTCACAAATAGTTGTTCTAGACTCGATGGCTTTTCAAATGGAGCAGTATACTCCTATGTGCTCCTGTGTCTGTCAAGAAAAAACTTTCCACCGAAAATCTTGAAGGCGGTAGTCCCAATATGGTGAAAAGGACCCCGTAGAACTCGTTGATTTAGAAAGTAGGTTGGAAGTACCTCTATGGTTTCCTCATTTTACCGAAAGGTGTCCAGAAGAACAGTCGTCATAAGGATTAGTGTATTGCACCGTGAACCAATATATGGAGTCACTCTAAGTCTGAAAACGATCCTGTTCTTCTTCCTCGTCCACACTTGGGCATTCATTTAGGTTCAGGAGCATAGCTGTTTAGAGAGCATTCATCCACATTTTTTGGAGGACAGTTGGTGGCAAATATGTTTTAAGCAGATTGGGTCTGCAACGTTGGAAACACACTGAATATAAACGAAATACGTGATTACAGGTATTTTGGCGTTTTAACCCCCAGATTCCAAGGCATCTTCAACCTGATTTGCAAAAAATAGTATGCACATACAACGTTACAGGGATAGGAGAGGAGTTAGGGGATGTTTGATCAAAAGCATCTATCAACACTGAATGGGTTGTCAAGACAGTTCTAAACAAAGAACAGATCTGAGAAATGCTAGAGCAATCCTGCATAGAAGTGCCAGTACTTTACATTAAAGTGTCATCTCTGATAAGACATGTTTGTAGTGTTCCAATAAGCAGCAGATCTGCAGAGATGTATGTGACCTGCTGAAAAAATACATGTACAACCTATAAAAAGGAAAGAGGCACTGCTGTCAAGTTCTACAGTGTTCCGTAAAAGACATGGCAGCCCTGTAGAACAAGCATTGGCAAAGCCAGTAAGTCCCACCTCTAAGACCTATTACTTTGCCAATGTTTTTTAGTCATGCTGTACAGCATGAAGGCTTCTGTGCAGCGTGGCTAAAAAACAACAAAAAAAGACAGGATGATGCAACGCTTCTTCATTTTGTAGGTGCACGCATGCATTCAACACACGTGCGCGCCCATAAAAGGCACTTTTTTTATTTACCAATCCGAGATGGAACTATGTGTAAAAAAAAGTATGGTGAATGCACTGTTTAAAAACTTAGTGCAAAAGCACTTTTGAAAAACAAAATAATGGATGAGCAGGTTGCAGGAGTGGGTAGGGAAAGAGGAGGGGGTGAAACAAAATGGTGAGCGGGGGAATAAAACAAATAAGTAGCACAAAAGCGCTGCTAGGGAAACAACATGGGGGTCGGGGATGGAAGCAACACTGGGCGCTGGTGGGGGGGATCAATATGGGGCGGAAACAACAAGGAGGGTCGGGTGGTGAGGAGAAGAAACGGGCAAAAGAGAAGGAGGGTGCGAGTGGGGGAAGCAATACAGAGGGTGAGGTTGGGAAGAAAATGCAAAGGGCGAGAGACCAACGTGAAGCGGGCTGGGGAGAAGCACATGGGTGAGAAAGCAACAGGGGAAAGAGCATGATGGCAAGCGCAACATAGGGAGCAAGAAGCACATTAGTGATGTAGAGCAACCTGGATTGCAGGGGGAGAGAAATGCATGAGGTAGACAGCTGGAAAATGCATGCACTCCCATGGAGTGCTTAACCCAAAAGAAAACAGTAGTGCTTGAAAAGCGAGCAGTGGAAGCATAGAGGCCAACCAATCAAAAGAGATGGTAAAGAGGCTATGCTTGATGGAACACAAGATTTACAAGCTGGGACATGAATAAGAAGCAGGCAAATGAGTGACTGGCAAGCCAACTAGTGGTAAACAATGGGCGGGATCCAAGCCCCTGTATATTCTTAGTAAGCCCACAATATGTCTCGCAACAGACAACTCATGCGCTGTCTAGTAGGCTTGACCTAAAAACTAGTTCCCTAAAATCTAGAAGAGGAAGCATAGAAGCCAACCAATCAAAGAGAGGGTAGAGAGGCTATCCTCCAAGGGAGGGACAATCACAAAATCAGTGGTGGCTCCTCCACTATGGTGGAGGGGCGTTGCCCTTCCTGCCAGCGGCCTCAAAATTTGAAAAATAAAACGATCATAAAAAGTCTTATAATTGTTTTATTTTTCCTTTCCTGCTGCGTCTTGTGGGCGGGTTCATCGCCGGGGGGCAAGCACAAGAGGAGTGGTGGCACTGCACTCCGTTTGCATGATGGTTTAGCCGGCTGTCTCAGGACGGCCAAATCGTCATGCGCACTGACATCTCCTCAGCCCGAGCTGCATTGCCGGGTGGAGAGAATAGCAGGGGTAGGCTCCCAGTCCCCTTTGGAGGGGAAAACAAGCCCGCTCAGGCCAATCCCAGTGCTTCTCTTATGCATGAGAGAAGCGCTGGGATTGGCCGCAGGGGAGTCTGAGAGCCTCAGCAGAAAGGAGAAGAGCAGCGATCGGCGAGGAGAAGGTAAGTTGTTTTTTTCCTTTATTTTTGTCATCTGGCTGCCCCCCTACCTCACGCCCCTCCCCCACCTGCCAATCTGCCATGAGAGCAGCCACTACTGCACAAAACGGACAAAAAGCCATCAAATAAGAATGCAGCAACCCTGCTTAGATGTGTCAATAATGTCCCTTGAAATTAGTAACACATTCAGCCCGATACAAGGCACCAGTAATTAGTCTTTAAAAATATAGCAACCTTGCAGAGAAATGTTATTTCCCATTGAAAGAATTTTGGCTTTGCTGAGAAGCCCATTTATTGTCCCAATTAAATAATAAAAGATCTTATGAGAAGTAGAAGGCTAAGGGAAGTCAGCTGTGAACAAACTACTGAAATTCAGGTTATGTGGAGTTCTACACAGCAGGCACAATTACCTACTAAACTATCTCACCAAGATTGGAACTTAAATAAATAATTATTCAGCAAGCACTTATCCCACCAGGCTACATTTGAAACAAACTCGATGACTCTAGAAAGCCCGTTGGTCTGAAATAGTGTCAGTCAAGTGTGAGGCATACCTGACCTATGAATGAATTTAACCCAGCCTAGAGGATAATGAAATTACTAGAAATACCAATATATTTCATAGAAGGATCACATTATTCATCTGGTATACGGAGGCTATGCTCTCGAGAACTCTGCTCCCATATCTATATGTCTAGAGAGACAACCAACAGTGTTTCGGAATTAGCCAAGACTTAATGGGCTACGCTGATTAATGTCCGGTCACTGCAAGCTCCCTGGGCGAGATACATAATTTAATAGTTGAGAAAAAAAATTGACTTCCTGTTTCTTACAGAAACATGATTATAGGGCGACTCAGATCCAGCACTAGCAGTAGCTATTGCAGCAAGCTATAAATTGCTTAGGCTCAGGCCTTTAGCGCTGGAGTGGGCCATTAATGGCCGGTAGAGCCCGCTACGGCGGGCTCTAAGGCTATAGTAGCACACTGTAATTTAACAGATTCTTGTGCCTCACAATTTTTACTAGTTAATGCCTAAACAAGAGAGGGGCGAAATTCAGCAACTAATAAACTGATGATTTTACTGTACACATTGAAGGTCAACAGAACCGCTTAGCTCTCCTTATGGGAGAAGGTTTCCAGGCTTTTGGCCTAACTCATATTGTAACTACTACTCACACTAAAGCCATAATCCAGGCAATATATGGACAGATGACACTCATACCACTGTACCAGAAATCGGGTTTATGCCCTGGGGTGACCATGGCCTAATTAAATTCAATATGGGGTTTTGCTGCAGTCACAGCTTTGAACAGATGTTGACAAAAAAGACCTGTTACATTTTGGAGAAAGATTGATACCAAGACTGTTTGTGAAATTATTCTAAGAGCATTAGAGACTGTTTCGAGACATATCAATTGAATGAACAGATAGAAGATGCGCTTTGTGTTTTTTAAAATAATTTTTTATAAAATTATTTGATTGAATCGCCCAGTGAAAATAGTCAACCTTAAGAGAGATACACCTACTAATGACTGGATTGCCCTCTGCCTTGAAAAAGTTTAAATCTTCTCTACAGGAAGTAGAAAGAAAGTGACGCCTTTTGCAGGATGAAGAAAGCTGCAGCTGTTAGAAACAACTCATGAAAACATACAAACGGGAAATCGGATGTACCAAAATAACATTTATTGAGAATAAAATTCACATAGCCTCAAATTATTCTAGGGAGCTATTTCAGGCACTATAATCCTTCAAGTCCCCATAATTATTTGGTGCCTACCTAATAAGTGGATTTGAAATTTTGAGACAATTTGGCAGATTTGATTACTATCAAATCCAGAGGATCTATGATAGTTTCTTGAACATGTTGGTAGAAGATAATAATGAACACCACAGAAGGTTATGGTCAAAACTGATGCCATACTGATGTTAATAATTCTTTGGAATCTGGGAAAGTTCCACAAATATGGAAAACAGGAGTGATAAAGCCTTTTCTAAAAATAAAAACCTTTATGGTAATGATCCTGTTAATTACGTTACTGTCATTTTTAGGGAAACTTACAAAGAAAGTCTTATTATTATACAACACTTGTATAGCACATCGCTACCAATGGGCATCCCAGCGCTGAAAGTGTGGCACAGAGTCGTTGAGGGGATTTAGAAGGATTCATCTTAAAAAGCTAGGTTTTCAGTGATTTCCAGAGTCAAGTTCCTTTTTGATGAATCTTAGGGAGGGGGGAGGCTGTTCCACAATTTGGCCACATTGTAGGTGAAGGATCGCCCACCATAGTTTACCTGTTTAATGATGGAAATTTTGGCCAGATGGGCATTTGAAGAGCGCAGAGATCTCCTGGGGGAGTAGGGAGATGTCAGGGAATGGGAGATCAGAGGGCCTTTACCGAGAAGTGCTCTATGGGCAATACAACGTGTTTGAATGTTATCCTCTCGGTCACAGGGAGCCAGTGAAGAGAGCACAAGGCTTGTCTAGCAGGTTGGTATCTAGGGATGTTGTACAGTATTTGAGCAGCTGAATTTTGTACTATCTGTAGTTTTTTTTATTGTGGCTTTGAAATAAGGCTCCCAGGTGAAGTGAATTAATGTAGTCCAGGTGAGCAAGAATGAGTGCCTGGACTACCAGCCTTTTTGCTGTGGCAGGAAGAAAAGGGATTCTCAACACGCCGTAACAAGTGGCTGCGAGCTTTGTTGCCTGAGAGTCAAATTTGAAAGATTTATCCAGCCATAATCCGAGGCTCTTTACGGCTGTTTTTTGGAGAAGGAGAGTTCTTCATACAGCTTGGCCAGCCCAGGAACAAAGCTGAGTTAAGATTGTTGCCTAGGATCATAAGCTCCATCTTGTCTCCATTTAATTTGAGACAGGAGCAGTTCATCCACGTGGCCACTTTCTCTAAACAGGGGCCCAATGATGGACAGGGGGAGTCTAGACTTGAATTGAGGGAAAAGACCAGTTGCGTATCATCACCATCAGTGGTGACAATTCAGTAAACCAAATATGTGGAAGATAACAACAATCTGCTCTGTCAATGGCAATTGGGCCTTGGAGCTGGGAGAAGTACGGAATCAGTTTTAGCTTTAACGATGGTGCAAATGAGAACCATTATGGACATGGGCAACGCAGTGGCAGTGTTGCTCCTAGATCTGCCCATAGTCTTTGAGGGTCAATCATAAAGCTCTAATCGAAAAACCTGAAAGCTGTGGACTAAAGGGCACAATTTCTGTCCAATGCTCACAGTTTGTCTTCATGCCATCTTTCAGATCCTTGACCTGTCATAATGTATGTGGCATCCTGCAGGGATCAAACATGTCCTCAAACTATTAAATATCTACATACAGCCACTGATGGAACAGATGAAGGATCATGGATGTTCTGTATTCTCTTATGACACCTTTCGGATCCAAGACTTAAGATAATGTATGTGGTGTCCTGCAGGGATCAAACATGTCCTTCATACTGATATTACATACAGCCACTGATGGAACTAACCAAGGATCATGCAGTGTTCTGTTATGCAGATGGCACACAGCTCAACTTCAATCTGGAACGGGGTCAAAGTAGGAGCAAATCTAATTTAGCAGATTGTCCCCTCGACATTCAAACTTGGATGTCGCATAACCTTCTTCAATTGAATGCAATGCAGACCTAATGATAGTTGGCATTCATCAGGAGTACTGGAATAACAACCATTGGCCATCACAGATGGGCCTGCCACCGCTGCCTTTAAAAGTTGTAAAGTCACTAGGCTTTTGGATAGATGAGCAACTATCTCTGAAACATCAAATTAATTCTTTATCCTCACCATGTTTCTTCCAGCTAAAGATTTTGGAAAATGCTCTACCTTTTTCGCCAAAAGCTTTCCATATGTGAATTATGACTTCATTCAATCTGTCGAGGCTGGATTACTGCAATCCACTACATGCTGGAATGTCTGAAACTATTATTCGCCCCTCCAATCTATATAGAATTATGCAGTGAGGATTGTAAAACTGAAAGTGTTTCTGAAACTAGAAATGCTTTTCACAGCTTTCCCACCAGGCACAGGACTCACAAGACTTTATATGATCTGGAAAGTCTCCTGTAGCAAGTTGCATTTTTAAACATATCCCAAACAGAACCTTTAGATCTATGGACCCTAAATAGTTCAAAATTCCTAAATTCCAGAAACAAAGAACTGTGCATCGAGCATTCGCAGGTGTGGATCTTAACTGTTGGAACTCCCTCCCATATTATCTAAAACATACTACTAAATATCTGTTGTTTAGGAAAAGACTCCCCAGCTATCAATCAGTCAATACGTGTGCATTAAATGTAGGACCACTGCTCGAGTAAGATGCATACATCTACCACTAGCTGCAATAGTGGAATTAATGCATGGATTAAGAGTTAAAAGTTCCCAAGATAATTAATGTATTTTACCAGTTGGCCAATTCAAGGAGAAGTTGTTGGAACATGGACAAATCATCATTATTTACGCCATAAAGTGTAGATTTTGTAAAAGAATTCCCTTTTCTACTTAGCCTGGCAATTGCCCAGTGCCCATTCTTATCCTGCTATGATTTCACACAGACCCATAAGCTACCACAAGAGCCAACGCCATAAAGCACAAATTAGCATTAGTTAAGTGCCTTTCTTGCAGATACAGTATTTCTCATATACTCATATACAGCTGCTCAATCCTAATTGGGTAGACTTTGGTAGAGGCTTGCAGGCCATTAACATTACAGGATATAATATGTTTCTTTTTTGCCCTCTGTGTCTCCTTTATCTCTCTTCTTTCCAACTTTTTCCCTTTATAGCCAGCCCTGTCTATTCATTCTCCCTCTTCTAATCCACTCTCCTCACTTCCCCAGCCCTAACTCTTCTCATGTTAGGTCTGCTTGGCTGATATCCTCACTCCGGCTTATCCTTCCCCTGCCCATTCTGTGTTCAGCTATGCTAAAAAAGTACTAGTCCTGTGAGTGAGCTCCACAGCTTCCATTAGCTTCCTCGCATTACACATACTAAGTTTACAGGGATCTCTAACACTGATGACCATCACACATCTCTGTCCATCCACCCCATTCCCCACCCAAAAGAGGAAATACATAGGCCAAAGGTCAGGCTAGAGATGCATTGACCATCTAATTCAGTCATTGTCAGATAGAGTGCTCTTGGGCCACTGGTTTAATGGAGCTTGAGCTTGGGTCCCAGAGGTGGAAGAATAAGTATGGCCTTCAAACAGGATTTTTAGCTTGGTAGGTTCCTACCCCAGCATCTTGGAGTGAGGCGATCAGCTGATAAAGTTGCCATTGCTGTATTGCTGTGGATTGGTAAAAATCAGACCGTACAACAAAATGATAACTCACCTTCTCTGCTTGGCTTATTAGGATGAGCAGTGTTATAGAGGATACATAAAAAATTAAGTTGCCCAGGTTAACCAAAATAGGTCGCTAATTGCCTTCCACTTTCTTGGGCTTAGCAACAGAGAAACGATGGGCCCTCTGAACTTGACAATTGATGTCCGATTCCCCAAGGCTCGGAAATGCTGTTGAATCTGATGGACAATGAATCGGCAAGAGTAATCCCCTTACACGCCTTTTTGGAATGCCCAGGACTCGCAGATTGTTTCTGCATATTTGATTCTCTAAATTCTCAACTTTCCAGGTGAGGTTCTTGGCAAGTTTCTTATGCTCTTTGGTTTCTTGATCCATTGTCTGTGCCTTGTCCTCCAAATTTGAGGTACGCTGTTAAGACTCTGGAATCCTAGATCCATAGTATAGAGTTGTTCAGACATTTTACAGATTGCTATCTGGGTATCAAGTTGGGATGTTGTAAGTGAAGCAGGGTCTTTTTTATTTTCTTCCCTGTGCAGGCAAAGAAGGTTATATTTCGAAGACAGAGTGGGATGGTCCTGTTGTCGTAGAGTGCTTGGATCATTGCTCTCTGCCAAGTCATACAATGGTTGTGTACTTTGAAGAATGGTGGTCTTGGTTAGTTTGTTTGTGGAGATATCCCATTAGAGGTGCTTTGTCTGTTCCGCCTGATCTTCTTCACAATGGTCTTTTGTTGGTCAGGCTGTCAACCAGCTTCACTTGCATTCTTATCAATTCTGCCCATTTCACTGCTTCACACCACCCTGTATCAGAGTCAGAGTCAGCAATGCCACCAGTATCAGAGTCCACATCTGAATAATCTGACAATGAAAAAATAGTCTTGATATTTTTGGAATTAACAGCCCTCTCCGCAGCAGTAACTGCTGTACTTATTTCAGCAGTCCTCCCATTTCCAGTGGCAAGTGCATTGACATGTTTCATAGGTTGATACAATGATAGGGATATTGATATCTGTAGAAAGAATATGCCTAGAATTTTATTACCTTTGTAATGCTGAGATTGCTGGACGAAGAGTAATTTAACATTCTTTAGTGGGCCCGCTTGCATTGTAGCCCCTCAGCTAATGCAACAGGTATTAGTGCATTATTCTCTCCATTATCCTTGCTTGTGAGGTTCAAGAATGTTTTGGTGACATCAGCAGCACTTTGCACTAAATTAGTAATCTCATATCTTAACTTCCTGCTGAGAAAGTCTTGTATACCCTCCAGGTTTCCACCATAGCGGCCTTGGTTGTTTATACTTTCAGTACTAGTTTGTCGACATTTGACAGAATCCTCAGCCCAGCATTCCAGATCTTCAGCAAGGAGAACAGCGTCTGATTCTGAGGGGCTGCTCGGATCCATTAGAGCCACAGATGCTGGGCATCGTGTGGAGCATGTCAACACTGACCCTCCCCCAGCTGAGGGATGGCCAAGGAAGTATGGGCTCTTCTTGCCAGAAGATGGACCCATGCAAGCTCTGCAGGACACAGAGGCTGCCCACACAGTGCGCCCTTGGACCTGAGATGCCATTTGAGGAGTGCTTACATGGAGGGATTTACAAGCCTCCCGAGGGGACAGAAGCCTGAATTGGTGAACTAGAGCACCAAGGGCTGCCAGCGAGTTCAGTAAATCTGTCCAAAGAAAGTTACTAACAGTCCCATAAAAGAAAAAAACCAGGAGCACTATAGATATTCTGGGGGAATCCGGTTGCCACTATAGATTCCATACAGCACACTCCATTAGCTCCACAGCTGGGCTCATATCATACCACAGCAATGATAGCTCAGCCATCTGCCATCTTACAATTTGATTAAACACTTGATTGCAAGAAATACGTGGGGAAAGAAAGAACTTTTGAGATTCTAATACAACATTCCATGAGGTCTTTAAGCCTGGTAAACCAGAAACTTCCAATGAACCATTGTCTCTTGAAGTTGGATTTGTCAATGGCCCTTTGTCTGACAGCGAGAAGGAGTGCTGGCAAAAGGCTGGGTAATGCTTGTGTTGCCAAGATGCGAGGCATTTAATATAGTTTTATTGCTAAAAGGCCTTTAAAGATGGCTGGAGGTCATCAATCCTCTTAAGAAAAGAAGATGGCAGCACTTTGGCGGTCTTATATTACGTCTTTTATGACTACGACTGACAACCATGTGTTGCTATTATTGCCATAAGTACCGAGGAAGGAAAGATTGTTAATACCTCTGTCTTCCTGGACTGTGGTGCCTGTGGAATGTTTATTGATCAGAATTGAGTACTAAGGAATAATATCCCTTATCCTCTGAGAAAACTCTAGAAGTGATTAGAACTGTTGATGATTAACCATTGTCTACCGGGCTAAACATGAAATTCTTCACCGCTACAAGCATCTATTTGTTTTTATTATCATACCAAGTTGTTATCTTTTGACACTATTGTTTCTCCAAATTATACTCTAATTATTGGAATTCCCTGGCGGAAAAGGCATAATCCTTATGTCAGTTGGGCAACATACACTATATCTTTGTCAAGGTAGTTCTGTCATGACCATTGTTATGCCAGTGGAAGTTATTGGTCTCTTTCTGACATTATGAATAGCACATGATGCTATTTGATTTATGTAACGCTCACACAATTTTGACATGTTTCATGGATTCAATAGTAATTTTTTTTCTAGTCTTAAAAATCCAATCGTCTTGCTTTACTTGGATGACATTTTGTTATATTCAAAGAACCTTGTGGAAACTGAAGAACATGCAGGTTTGGTATAGTCTAGGCTCCAGCAATATAGTATGTATTGTAAATTAGAGAAGTGTTTTGAAAGAAAGAAGTCAAAAACCTTGGTTTCAGATTAAGTCCCACTGGTCTCTCTATGAATCCCCCAAAAAGCATCTGCTGATTTAGATTGGTGATCGCTTGCAAGTGTTAAAGAAACATTTCCTTAGATTTATGGATTTTTATTGTTAATTAATTAAACATTTTGCAGATATTACTTAGCAGTGGGAGCAGTTCTACACCAGAAAAAGGAAAATGATTGAAAGTAATTTCCTGCCTTTTATTTATTCCATGTCTAAATGTAACTATTTGGTGCTTGAGAGTGGACTCTTGATGATGAAGATGCCTACAGTGAATGGAGACTTTTTTCTGTTGTGGTCCAGAGAACCATATGAAATTCGAACTAACCATTGAAATTCATGAAGGTTAAGAAATCTTCAATAAAAGAAGTCATAAATCATTGTGGGCATTTTTATTTGCACAGTACAATTTTGTCATAATATGCCTTCCTATTTCAAGAAATGCCATCTCCTGACAGTATACAAAGACATCACTCACTTATGAACAATCTGTAAATCATTGACAAAGTATTGTTGGAATAGCTTAGTATTTCTGGAAAGAGTGAACACTTAGCAAAATGAGGTGGATCTCAAGAAACCGGAAGATCTTCACATAAAGACCCTGTTGGTTTGACCGAATGCGCTATATTTCAGTCAACAAGCTATTTTAATTTCCACATTAGAATGATATTTGGAAGTGGTGAGAATATGTCATGACGACCATCTCTGGCCAAAAGTGATTTATGACTACTTTGGATTTGGACTTATAATCTATTTAGTGGCCAGGTGTTCATTTTGATGTCCATGAATATGCTCTTGCTTCTCCTATCTGTACTCAACATAAATCCTTGCATTTTATACCCTTTGGATATTTGCAGCCTTCACCAGAGTCTTCTAAAGTTGGCATACAATTTCAACAGATGTTATTAAAGATATTATACATTCTGATGATTTTCAGGTAATAATGGTGACTTCAGGCATATTTCAAAGATGGACCATGTTTCTCCATTACAGAAGATGCCTACAGCTAAAAGAGATGTCCCAATACTTTTTCACTGATATACTTCACATTCATGATTTACATTACTCAATCATCTCAGATAGAGGCACTTAATATTTATTAACTTTTTCAAGGTTTTGTGTAAATCATTGGGAGTTGAATAATCCAATTATTCTCCCCAATCTAATTGACACCTAAATAAACTAATCAGAGACTAGGGGAATATCTGTGATGCAACTCAAGATATTTGGGGTTCTTAGATTGCCACAACTCATAGTGCTGCTAAAGCGTTACCATTCTTTAGTTGCAAGGTTTCACCCTAGTGTTCTTCCATTGTTCTTGAATGGATCCCTTTATTCATGTAGCAACTGAATTCTTGAAGCAGTTGATGAGACATAGACAACTTGTTTTAGAGAGTTTATATCTCTCTAAGTTGAAGCCTTCAGGTTTGGCGTCAAGCAAAGTGGGTTAAAGTTAACAAGGTCAACCTGCAGCTGCTGTAGATTTGTTGCTTCTATGTATTTCCTGGGCCATGGTTTTGCATTCCGACTTTTTTTTTTTTTTTTAACTCTTTTTATTAAACAGCCTTATTAGACAGTTCAATCTTGAACAAATACGCATGTACATCACTGGGTTGAATCGTGTCAGTAATACTTCACAGGAGGGAGGATAACTTTGCCATTTAAGACATACAAGGAGCAATATCTCAATAAAAGATATCATTTGGAGCTGAAGGCAAATATACATTGAGGGTTTATCATACATTGCTTAACCAATAAAACCAAGGTGCCGGTCTCGGCCTTATTATAACCCCCTGTATTTGCGCCATGGTGCCCATACCTTTCCCCAATTCTTGACACACCCCCTACTTTCATACACTGTCTCTTCTGCTCGCTGGCACCAATCTAGGTCTCTCTCCCACTCCACCACAGATGGGGGCTGTGGGGCACCCCAGCCCCTGGCTATGTTTTGTTTTGCAATCCCTGCCGCCAGCACCAGCCAGAGGCTAATGTACCGTGGCCGATCCGTCTCACCCTTGATCATGAGCAGGAGCCACTCAGCGCACATTGGGACTTACGTTTCAGACACTCTGGCCATTATTGTTGTAACTTTTTGCCAGAACTGGGTGACCTTGGGGCGTTCCCATAGAATATGAAAAAAGGAACCCTCCCGCTGACAGCCCCTGATGCAAAGCGCCGTTGGTGCCATTCCCAACTTGTGTAAGAGTGTGCAGGGGTAATAGGAGCGGTGTAGTATCCTGAGCTGGACCAGCCAAAATCTTGCACAGATTGCGATTTCCCTGGGGCCCTGGAGTGTCTCTACCCACTCCTCATCATCTATGTTACCCAGGTCATCAATCCAGGCAGTGTGCAGGGCTGCCAGGGGGTCAGGTGTATTGTTCATGAGTTTGCGATATATCGTTGAAGTCGCCTTTTCCGGAATGGGATCTACGAGCAACCTACTCTCCAAGGGGGAATAGTCAGGAATCAGCGTGCCCCGATGTATATGTGTCTGTAAGGCATGTATAAGTCTCAAATATTGAAATCTCTGGGCTGGGGTCAGGTCAAACTCTTGTTGTAGGTCTTCAAAGGGGAGGGGAGCGCCGCTCCTCCACATGTCTCCCAGACGTTCAATGCCTATAGTTTGCCAACCTCCAAAGCCTCTTAGTGTGGCCACCTTCCTCAGTCGGTCTCCGGCCCAAAGGGGCGTCCTGCTAGTCAGTTTACCCTGCCACTCCAGAAATGTATTTGCCTCACTCCAACATGCCACCACCGCCGCAGTATGCGCAGGCCATTCAGGGTTTGCCTCTCGGGCGTATAGTAGCGGTTCACAGCTGCCTCCCCGCATAGCGTCCCAATCCTACCTGTACGCTGGTTCTCCCTTGTCTGCGTGTACCCAGTCATTCACAACCAGTAACTGCGAGGCCCAATAGTATAGCCTAATGTCTGGGACGGCTAGGCCGCCATAATACACCACTTTTTGCAGCTTATGCAGTGCTATCCTTGGTGAACCACCCTGCCACAACAACTCCTGAGTCTCTTGAGCCACCCTATTAAAGACTGTCAGTGGGACAGGGTAAGGGGTGTGCTGCAGGATATACAGAAGGCGTGGCAGGGCCATCATTTTGAATAGGGCCGCCCTGCCCATGAGGGATAATGGCAAGGTGCGCCAATGCAGTATGTCAGTGTGAAGCCTATCCAATTGAGGGGTGAGATTTATCTCCAGGAACAACTGGTGGTCCAGAACGATATGAATGCCCAGGTATTTGAAGCCTCTCACAACTATTGGCGCTTCTCACCTCGCCGGCAATCTCGGTGGGGGGCCAGACAGTGGGAATACCACTGATTTAGTCCAATTTATAGAGTATTCTGAGTAGCTCCCAAACAACTCAAATATATGGAGAACCCTTGCAATGGAGTAGTACGGCCTTGCGAGATACAGGATTATATCGTCGGCGTACAACGAGACCCGTTCCTCCTAGCCCCTGGCGCCTCTATACCCCAGATCATCGGGTCTTTTCTAATCCAATGTGCCAATGGTTCTAGTGCTAAGGCAAACAGTAGTGGCGATAAGGGACAGCCTGTCTTGTGCCCCTCCTCAGATGGAATAGACTCGACAGCGCTCCATTAACTCGTGGCCAATAGGCCCTGATAGAGCAGCTTCACCCAGTTACAAAAATTGGGGCCGAACCCCAACCTAATGAGCACCGCAGATAGGTAGGGCCATTCTATACTATCAAAGGCCATTGAGGCGTCCAGCGCCATCAATGTCGTTTGTTGAAAGGAGGAGTCTTTCGTCAGGTGGAGCACACCATACAATCTCAGTAGGTTATGGCGAGTACTTCTATTGGGTATGAATCCAGATTGATCCGTGTGGATTACCGTAGTAATGATGGACGCCAGTCTATTGGCCAAGGCCTTGGCCAACACCTTTACCTCTACATTGAGCAGGGAGAATGGCCGGTAGGAGCTACACTGGTCCGGGGGCCTGCCCGCCTTGTGTATGACCACAATTGTGGCCATCTGCTGGTCAACGGGCAAGCAGCCCTCTTTCCGAGCCTCCACCAGCATGCTCCTTAGTGGTGTTGTTATTCTGGAGGCCAGGCTTTTATATAACTCAACTGGGAGGCCATTTGGGCCCACTGCCTTCCCTGATATTAATGATCCCAAAGCGCCGGACACTTCCTCCTCTGTTATATCGGCATCTAAGGCCTCTTGTGCCTCAGCGGACAATGTTGGCATTGAGAAGTCCTTCAGCAGCTCGTCAGAGTCACTCTCGGATCGTGTGCTCACTGGCGAGTACACATCCTCATAGCAGGAAGCAAAGGCCTTCGCAATTCCCACACAGGATTTTTGGAGTGTCCCATCTTTGTCTCTAATACTGACCACCCACGATTGCTCCCTATCTCGTTTCTCAAGCAAGGCCAGCAGTCTAGAGGCCTTGTCGCCCACATCATACAGTCGATGTTGCGTTGCCAGGGTGTACGCTCGCGCTTCGCCCTCTGCCACGGCATGCAACTCTCGCTGGCGCAAAGCCAATGCATGTCGCAGGTCCGCGTCCCTCCGGGCTGTTACCTCACTCTCCATCTGGAGCATTTCTTGTTCTATTGAACTTATTTGTAATGCCTCTTCTTTCTTTTTGCCCCCTATGAGTGCCTGAGCCTAACCTCTTACTACTGTTTTGTAGGCTTCCCAGATGCTTTGGTGCAAGTCCACCGATCCTGTATTTTCTTGAAAGTAAAGGTCTGTTCCCACCTGAAGTTTGTCCCTCAGTATTCTCTTAGCCGCCATGGGTCCATCTTCGGGAATGATGCTCTATTGATGGACGGGCCCCGGACGGCAACACCCACCGGGTAATGATCGGAGATGCCCCTAGCCATATGTGCTGGTAATGAGAATTCTCCCACCTTATCACTTTGTGTAAGTAAGTAGTCGATTCTTGAAAGTGAACCATGTCGCTCCGAATAATATGTATATTGCTGTTTCTGGGGGTTGTGCGTCCGCCAGATTTCTACCAAACCCATGGCTGTCAGGAAACCCGACAGGACTCGTTCCCCCTTCTGCCCCGCTATTGCACTGGGCGATACCAAAGGGAATGATGGACGGAGCGCTTGAGCAAATCAAACACTCACCCCCAGTCAACTGATCTGGGTTTAATCCATCATCATTCTTTAGCTCACTCCACCACCCCAGTTCAGACATGGCCATATGCAAATCAGTCTGACCCTGGGCCTCATGGGAACAGTCCAGCCCGAACTGCCAAGCCATGTCTTCCCTGGACCGGAAACAAGCATCCTGGGACCGGTTTCTTGCTATTCAGCCGTCATCAGCCAGGCTAGCTTGAATCCAGTGGCAAAGTGAGCAAGGGACCCACGTCTGGGCATACCCTGCCAACTTAGGGCGAACAAAGCGATACCAAAGGGGATGATGGACGGAGCGCTTGAGCAAATCAAACACTCACCCCCCGTCAACTGATCTGGGTTTAATCCATCATCATTCTTTAGCTCACTCCACCACCCCAGTTCAGACATGGCCATATGCAAATCAGTCTGACCCTGTGCCTCATGGGAACAGTCCAGCCCGAACTGCCAAGCCATGTCTTCCCTGGACCGGAAACAAGCATCCTGGGACCGGTTTCGGGTTCATAACCCTCATCAGCCAGGCTAGCTTGAATCCAGTGCCAAAGTGAGCAAGGGACCCACGTCTGGGCATACCCTGCCAACTTAGGGCGAACAAAGCGATACCAAAGGGGATGATGGACGGAGCGCTTGAGCAAATCAAACACTCACCCCCAGTCAACTGATCTAGGTTTAATCCATCATCATTCTTTAGCTCACTCCACCACCCCAGTTCAGACATGGCCATATGCAAATCAGTCTGACCCTGTGCCTCATGGGAACAGTCCAGCCCGAACTGCCAAGCCATGTCTTCCCTGGACCGGAAACAAGCATCCTGGGAAAGGTTTCGGGTTCATAACCCTCATCAGCCAGGCTATCTTGAATCCAGTGGCAAAGTGAGCAAGGGACCCACGTCTGGGCATACCCTGCCAACTTAGGGCGAACAAAGTGATACCAAAGGGGATGATGGACGGAGCGTTAGAGCAAATCAAACACTCACCCCCAGTCAACTGATCTGGGTTTAATCCATCATCATTCTTTAGCTCACTCCACCACCCCAGTTCAGACATGGCCATATGCAAATCAGTCTGACCCTGTGCCTCATGGGAACAGTCCAGCCCGAACTGCAAGCCATGTCTTCCCTGGACCGGAAACAAGCATCCTGGGACCGGTTTCGGGTTCATAACCCTCATCAGCCAGGCTATCTTGAATCCAGTGGCAAAGTGAGCAAGGGACCCATGTCTGGGCATACCCTGCCCACTTAGGGTGAACAAAGCGATACCAAAGGGGATGATGGACGGATCGTTAGAGCAAATCAAACACTCACCCCCAGTCAACTGATCTGGGTTTAATCCATCATCATTCTTTAGCTCACTCCACCACCCCAGTTCAGACATGGCCATATGCAAATCAGTCTGACCCTGTGCCTCATGGGAACCGTCCAGCCCGAACTGCCAAGCCATGTCTTCCCTGGACCGGAAACAAGCATCCTGGGACCGGTTTCGGGTTCATAACCCTCATCAGCCAGGCTATCTTGAATCCAGTGGCAAAGTGAGCAAGGGACCCACGTCTGGGCATACCCTGCCAAGTTAGGGCGAACAAAGCGATACCAAAGGGGATGATGGACGGAGCGTTAGAGCAAATCAAACACTCACCCCCAGTCAACTGATCTGGGTTTAATCCATCATCATTCTTTAGCTCACTCCACCACCCCAGTTCAGACATGGCCATATGCAAATCAGTCTGACCCTGTGCCTCATTGGAACAGTCCAGCCCTAACTGCCAAGCCATGTCTTCCCTGGACCAGAAACAAGCATCCTGGGACTGGTTTCAGGTTCATAACCCTCATCAGCCAGGCTATCTTGAATCCAGTGGCAAAGTGAGCAAGGGACCCACGTCTGGGCATACCCTGCCAACTTAGGGCGAACAAAGCGATACCAAAGGGGATGATGGACGGAGCGTTAGAGCAAATCAAACACTCACCCCCAGTCAACTGATCTGGGTTTAATCCATCATCATTCTTTAGCTCACTCCACCACCCCAGTTCAGACATGGCCATATGCAAATCAGTCTGACCCTGTGCCTCATGGGAACAGTCCAGCCCGAACTGCCAAGCCATGTCTTCCCTGGACCGGAAACAAGCATCCTGGGACCGGTTTCGGGTTCATCATAACCCTCATCAGCCAGGCTATCTTGAATCCAGTGGCAAAGTGAGCAAGGGACCCACGTCTGGGCATACCCTGCCAACTTAGGGCGAACAAAGCGATACCAAAGGGGATGATAGACGGAGCGTTAGAGCAAATCAAACACTCACCCCCAGTCAACTTATCTGGGTTTAATCCATCATCATTCTTTAGCTCACTCCACCACCCCAGTTCAGACATGGCCATATGCAAATCAGTCTGACCCTGTGCCTCATGGGAACAGTCCAGCCCGAACTGCCAAGCCATGTCTTCCCTGGACCGGAAACAAGCATCCTGGGACCGGTTTCGGGTTCATCAACCCTCATCAGCCAGGCTATCTTGAATCCAGTGGCAAAGTGAGCAAGGGACCCACGTCTGGGCATACCCTGCCAACTTAGGGCGAACAAAGCGATACCAAAGGGGATGATGGACGGAGCGTTAGAGCAAATCAAACACTCACCCCCAGTCAACTGATCTGGGTTTAATCCATCATCATTCTTTAGCTCACTCCACCACCCCAGTTCAGACATGGCCATATGCAAATCAGTCTGACCCTGTGCCTCATGGGAACAGTCCAGCCCGAACTGCCACTTGCTCACTTTGCCACTGGATTCAAGATTGCTGGACTGTTCCCATGAGGCACAGGGTCAGACTGATTTGCATATGGCAATGTCTGAACTGGGGTGGTGGAGTGAGCTAAAGAATGATGATGGATTAAACCCAGATCAGTTGACTGGGGTGAGTGTTTGATTTGCTCTAACCCTCCGTCCATCATCCCCTTTGGTATCGCTTTGTTCACCCTAAGTTGGCAGGGTATGCCCAGACGTGGGTCCCTTGCTCACTTTGCCACTGGATTCAAGATAGCCTGGCTGATGAGGGTTTTGAACCCGAAACCGGTCCCAGGATGCTTGTTTCCGGTCCAGGGAAGACATGGCTTGGCAGTTCGGGCTGGACTGTTCCCATGAGGCACAGGGTCAGACTGATTTGCATATGGCCATGTCTGAACTGGGGTGGTGGAGTGAGCTAAAGAATGATGATGGATTAAACCCAGATCAGTTGACTGGGGGTGAGTGTTTGATTTGCTCTAGCGCTCCGTCCATCATCCCCTTTGGTATCGCTTTGTTCGCCCTAAGTTGGCAGGGTATGCCCAGACGTGGGTCCCTTGCTCACTTTGCCACTGGATTCAAGATAGCTTGGCTGATGAGGGTTTTGAACCCGAAACCGGTCCCAGGATGCTTGTTTCCGGTCCAGGGAAGACACGGCTTGGCAGTTCGGGCTGGACTGTTCCCATGAGGCACAGGGTCAGACTGATTTGCATATGGCCATGTCTGAACTGGGGTGGTGGAGTGAGCTAAAGAATCGGTGTCTACTGGCGCTTGGGATCTAAACTTGGGATCTAAAGCTCCCGGGAGCGGGCCCCCGGGAAACTGCACCGGATCAGCGGCGAGTTCTGGGACTCCCCCATTCTGCTTCCCCGGTGGGCGGGCTGGACCGAGCAGTGGGTAGCGGCAGGATACCGGTTGAGCCGACAGACACCGAGATTCTAACCTCGGACAACAATCGAGCTTCCGGCCCCTCCCCCTCAGGAGTAACGACGAGAGCGCTGCCTCCGTAGGGGGAGAGTGCTGAACTGCGAGGCTCCGTGCATCGCGGTTCCGGCTGACCCGAAACTGAAACCGGGCCCGGTTTCAGTTTCCAGACTACCAAACGAGCAGCTGAAGCCCTGCAGGTGGGGTGGAGGTTACCCTCCGGTACAGTGAGATGCTACGGGGACACTCACGGAGACCGACACCTGACTCCAACATGGCGGCCATCCGTGCCACGAACAAGCTCCTTCAAAGCAGGTACCAGCGGGGCTAGCGGAGTCTGCAGGGGCAAATAGCAGCTTACTGAATAGCTCACCCTGGTTGATGGAGACATCTGGGGGCATCGTAGGAGGGATATCTGTGCATTTGGGTGCCTGACCTCAACATGGCCACCACACCAGGCTGCCCGAGGGACTGGGACATCGGCAGGATACTCGGGGACCCCGCCTGACCTGAGACATCACGCGCCCCTCTGAAGACATGCGGACCCTGGCTCTGTCCCCTTGCCGATCCACTGCTTACCTTTCACCCACCTTCCTCCTGGGTTATAGAGAATAATGGGGACCAACTGAATCCGAACTTCAAGGACTCATCCCCCTTGCCTGACCTCAAGATGACCGCCTCATTGGGACCCTCCTCGATGCTCTATCTCTCCTGGTCTAAAATCTTTTGTCATCAACCTGATCTTGTTCAGCCCCCACCCGACCCTGTTCCTGCTCACCCACCAGGACTTTTACTCTGAGAACTTTCCCTCAACAGCGGAGACCTAGCCATTTTGACTGATGCCCGGTGGAGCTACCTCGCGAGCTAAAGGGGAGATGGGTTATGGATTTCCTCCTTGACCATCACCTACCCAGCCGGTCTTTGGGCAAACTTCCTTTCGTCTCTCCTGCCGTCTTTTCCTCATCCTCTCCCTTCACACTTCCCCCAAAGACCTACCCAGCCGGTCCTTGGGCAAACTTTCCTGCGTCTCTCTGGACCTTTATTTCCCTCCTCCCCCTTCACCCTACCCCCTACCCCTCTCCGCTCTACTCTTTCTCCTCTTTCTAGCTACTGACCCTTGCCCTCACCCGTCCTTGCTCATAGACCCCACCCTGCCTTATCCACTTGACTTTCTTTTGTGAACCTTCCCTCGTCAGCTGAGACCTAGCTATTTTGACTGATGCCCGATGGAGCTACCTTGTTTAGCTATAGGGGAGACGGGCTGTGGATTCCCTCCTCGGTCGTCACCTACCCAGTCGGTCTTTGGGCAGACTTCCTCTCGTCTCTCCTGCCATCTTTTCACCCATACTCCCCTTCACATTTCCCCCCTGCCCCCTCCGCTCTATCTGTCTCACCTTTCCTTCCTCTTTCAATATGTTGCTTATTTTATGATGTAAAGTGTAATTTGTTTATCGTGTCCTGTAACATTGTGTAACCCAATGTAAAGCGCTCTGATACCTCCGGGTCTAGCGTGCGCTATATAAAACTCTCAAAATAAATAAATAAATAAATAAATAAATGATGATGGATTAAACCCAGATCAGTTGACTGGGGGTGAGTGTTTGATTTGCTCTAACGCTCCGTCCATCATCCCCTTTGGTACTGCCTGCAGCAGTTCGTTCAGTATTCCTGCCATTATGCCTACTATGACATATGTTCATTAGTGATTTCATTCCCATGCCAGGGATCAATGCCAACTGGCTTAGCATGCACGTTAGGCAATATGTACATTGCTAATGTATGCATCATGTAGATTGCGCGTCTTACTCGTATCCTTCTCTCCACAGCAGGTGGTACCTAGTTTCATTTTCATGTTGGCTTATTGTATTATTGCCACTTATTGGTGAGTCGTTATATTCTTTGGCATTTTTTGCTAGCATTCATACCTGTCCTAGGCTGATTTTTATCTTTATTTGCCGTTATGACACATTGGCATTTTGTTCATTTTTATAGCATGGCTCACATATTCTAGAGGGGCCCTATTGAACATTCGTCTGTATAGATGTAGTGACTGTTACAATTGTGAACAATAATTTGTCTTTTTTATGTATACGTCCTGCAATTTGCTACCACTTGCAGAGACTAATCCCCTATTCGCGGTTTTGTGATAGCCGTAGTCTAATTAAAACGGCGGCTTTGTTGTGTTTTATTTGATTTCTCATATAGGAATCGGTATCCACCACAATCATACCAGAGGAGTACTCGTTTATTGACCGACGGTGCGCACATATCAGTATTCAAATTTAGCAGTTTGCATATCATTTGTTTCCAATTGATATGTCCTTTACATTTCTCCTTATACAATGGTAACGATAGAATTTTATTAAACATTACCTTCTGGTAAGGAATTTTCCCTCTTTTTATGTTAGATATACATCACACTAAGATGGCGGACACTTTTACGTTAAAATTGCGTTGTTTTCGTTACATGTGATCCCTATGTACTTCCGTAATCACTTGTCAGGCGTTCTGCGCATGCGCAGCCCATTATTTAAAGATCGATTTCCTAATCACTTAGAACTGCCACCATCGAGGGATGCGGAGCACTTTGCAGGATTCGATCGCCAATTTCGGTGAGTCTTCTTCATAGGACCGGGTAGGGATTCCTTGCCCTTTATACTCATTCATCCGATTATTTAGCGGGTGTTGGGTTGTTTTTTATTATTATACAGACACCACGTTAAAACTTTGTCTATTCATCATTTTTAACAGCAAGGTAACGTGTTTTTAGGTCAGAAATAGGCAGTCCATATATGCTATGATATAACTAGTACATCAGATGGCATCGCCATATGATATTTATAAACATGACGTTCCGATCTATGGGTTTGTTGGGTGGCTGTTATATCTACTTTACTATTGGCCGTTACTAAGTCGCTGCCTTACTTAATGATTATAGGCGGTTATTTAGTGGTAATTCTAGTAAGTATTTATATTTATCATAATAATCCACATCACTATTCGTGTTCACTTCGTCTTTTAGGAACCTTCATTAAAAGCTTCACCTACTCAGTATTTTGACCATCTCATGGTGTTGCCACCCTTTGTGGGTGCATACTACGTCCTTTAAGCTGGCACAAAATAATGTTGCAAGAGAAATAAACCCAGAAGTATAAACCTTGATGTGAGTATTAGTATAGTATGATCGTACGACATCACAGACCATCACAGATCTAGGAATTGTCCTCACTAGTATATCATACTTTTTCTTTAGACAATCTGCGAATTTTAATCTCTGCTACGGCCCTGCAATTACGTAAATAAGATCCGCTGAAAACTACACGTATATCCTGCATTGGTAAGGTCACTCAAACGCTAAGTACGAAGCATATAGTGTCCTTAGTGGGTATTTGACAGTAATATGATATTTTATACCCTCTGTAGAATAAGAGGCATAATAGCCTCCATCATTGACCAAATACTCCAGTGTCCCGGTCTAGGATATTGGAATTTTATTATAGTATACTTGTAAGTTAAGTTCTGGCCTTCCCTAACATTCTACAGACACCAGTGGTGATATCGCATGGTGGGAATCTTGGAGTAGACTTATGGGAGAATCTAGTATTCACTATGTTGATTGTTGGCCTTTTTCTTTCACTATACTAATACACCTTATTGTCTATTCTTGGAACCCCTCTAAGTGAGTAGGAGAGGTACCAAAAACATGTTCTCCTATGATATAGAAGTCTTTACATCACAACTAGTATCACTATGGTGAAGGTATCACACAATGCTTATGTATTAAGTGCTGACACTGTTGTGCAGCGCTGTGGTCTGATCAAATATAGAGTTTCAAATATTTGGTCCTTATGTATGGGTTATTAAAGTTTCATTATTTATTATTCTTTAGGTTCCCCAGGTATAATTGTCTGTATGGTATTGTGCCCGACTTGGACAAGGTCCTGAAGAAGGTGGTTCACGTCCTGTGTTAACCCACCGAAACGCGCGTCGACCTCGTGTGTCCAGACCTTATTATTTTTCATCTTGGTGGAAATGATTTACATCTTATGTTTCCCGTTTTCTCCAGATGTGCATAAGTGTTTTGTATGAATGTGAACGAGTGTGAGGAATGTATGAGTTGTAAGAAGAGTTGTTTTTTTGGGGACCTATCATATTGTGTCTAATTTTGTATTATTGGTTACATGTATATAACATTTTTTATGAAAAAAACAAAAAAAATTCGTATTCATTTATAAAAATGACATTCAATGCATTAAGGAAAAGGAAATAAGAAATCAATGATAATAATAAATATGTCTTTAAAAAAATGATCATGTAATGTTCTAAATATTTAATGTTTGCTAATTTTGTCAACCCATACTAGATTGAATCTTTTGTAAAAGCAATATAGGTCTAAGGGGAGTGTTTTCTGGTGTATTTTGGTCTGTTTAGTCCCCCTCTTACTCCCAGACCTCATTTGTTTCTTGGAGGGGATCCCTTGCTCTCTCAGAATGTCTCTTAATATACTGAAGGACAAGTGTACATTTAATCTTGTTTCCCAGGCCGTTTACATTCCAGGTCCAGACACGGATGCGTGCTGGTTCCCCCATGATCGATGCCATGACTGTTGGCAGCCACAGCCTGCCCCCCCTCCCAAATTGACCCAGCTTTCACATGCATCATGGTACGACTATGTCTGTCTTGAGAAGTAATACAATAGCAAACAACAAGATTAAACAGTTGACCCAACTCCCCCCTCCCTGCAGCCCTGCTAGGTTTGTAGAACGCCTCCCACCTCCCCAACTTGCAGAGTGCCTGTCGCCCTAACTGTGTAATGGTAACAATTAGTGAGGGGCGTGAGCCAGCCTCCATCATGAAATTGTAAAATGTGACTATCAAATGTCAAATGCCCCTTATCACCCTCTGAGAGCACCTCTGTTTGTAGGCCCCAAGCAGAGAGTCATTCAATGGCTTCCAACTTCGCAACCACTGCGATTGTCTATTGAATTTCGAATGTCACCTTGTACCAGTTCGGTCCCATTTCCACCCCTGAATCCCCCCACCCAAAGCAAACATATGTAAGAGAGCATCTCTGGTAGTTGCAGCACCCCTGACTGTTCACTTATCTGGTCTTTGCCGCTGGGCAGGGCTCTCGGGCGCGTGGTCCTCGTCTCGCCACTCTGCGTCCCACTCTTTTGTGGTATGAGGCTGGGTCTTGCCCCCTTTCCGCCCAACCGTCCTCTAGCCCTCCAACCAGTCGCTTGCCTCGTCAGGCGAGTTGAAGAAGTAGGATTTACCCTCTGCGAGGATCTTTAGCTTTGCTGGAAATAGCATCATGTACTTCACATTCTGTACTCGAAGGGCCCTTTTCACTGCATCAAAAGTACGTCTTTGGCGCTGTACCTGAAGCGTGAAGTCGGGGAAGAATCGGATAGTGGCGTTCTCGTACTGTAGGTCGCCGTGTTGGCGCGTCGCCTGCAGGATCGCATCTCTATCCCTATAGTTGAGTATAATAGCTATTATTGTGCGGGGAGGGGCCCCCAGGTGCGGCCTATGCCCTAATGCGCTGTGCGATCTTTCCACGGAGAAAAAGGTGGATAGACGTTTGGGCTTTAGTTTGTTCAGGATTAGGTCTTCTAGGGAGAGGTCCACTGACGGCCCCTCCATTCCCTCAGGAACGCCCACCACCCGAATGTTATTGCTGCGTGCTCTGCCTTCCTGGTCCTCCAGTCTGGCCAGGATTTCTGTCTGGTTTTTGGTCAGCGTTGATACTTGTTCCTCTAGGCGTTTCGTTTTGGACTGAAGGCCCCCAATGCTCGTCTCAGCAGCTGACATCTTGTCCGCCATCTTCCGGAAATCGGCCCTGAGTAGGTTGACCTCCTCTGTTACGAGTCTAGTTTTGGTTCTAGGGTCCCACGCAAATCTGCCAGCATAATGTCCCTTAATGAGGGGTCAGTGGCTCAGTCATCTCCCCCGGTCGGTGGCATCCCCCCAGTAGCGCTCTCCTCCCGGCCCATCACCACTGTATACTTATCGATTTGGCTTGCCTGACCTGGCCCCACACTCTTTGTACGACCCATCTACAAGCCTTATAATGTTTCCGGGGGATAGGTTCTGACCCTGGACTGGATATCTTGCCTTGTGTCGCTGAAGGGGTTGGCCTCTCTCCGGTGTTTCGACTCAGGCTGTTTGGGCACGGCCTCTCCGGCAATACCTGCTACCGGCCGGCCCCCGCTCAGGGAGAGGGGCACTCTCTATTGTTTCCACTGCGTATGTTAGCCCTGGATCCAGTTGCCGCACAGAAAAAAAAATGGAAAAAAAGGGGGGTGGACATTCACTGTGTGGCCTCTGGGGGGGCGCCTGTGTCTCTGCAGCTCAGCCAGCAGCGCCCCGGGCCCACCCCCAATCAGCGCCTCTGGCGATCGTGTGGATAATCTGACTGTCTAGGAGCCGGGCCCGGCCACCCCCGCCCGGTCACAGGCCTCTCTGGTGCCAGGCCAGGATCTTCTGCGGGTCTTCACTCTGCAGGGGGCACTTACAGAGCCTCCTGGCCCGAGCAGCGGACCAGCATGTCGCCCGTGCCCTCATCCCAGGCATGCAATGCCTGGCCTCCGAGGGGCAGACAGGAGGTTTCCCGCTTCTTGTTAAGGCTCCCAGCTGGGGGCCGCTGTCACAGGCACCGCCGCCACCGCACCTTTGTGCGCCACGCTCACTCTCTGTCTCTCAATGTATGGGTCGCAGACTGAGGCACCCTCACCTGCTTACCAAATGCGTGCACGCACCAGCCGGCGAGCCCACGTCAGTCCGATCCCCAGGCTCGAGCGCTCTGTGTCCACCGCTGTGACCGCGGCTACTGCTGTCGCCGACTAGGTCCAAGGGGAGGGGGCTCCGATTCCTCCCTCACTGACTCAGAAGGCCTGGCTGTTGTCGTCGCTCCGGGTGGTGTTGAAGGCCTCCGGTCCACGACGCCGGCCTCCGTTTTCCTCAATTCCGGACGGTGCCATCTTGCCAGCCCGTATCCTGACGGCTTCCTCTTTTCTCCCCGGCGTGTCGTGTCCCTCCGGGTTTCCACTTAGCAACAGGGCCGCAGTTCTGCCCCTCAATGCTCCCCTGCCGCTGGTTCGCTCTCTTATCCTTTGCACTAGCCAGCAAGTTGAAAACTCCCTTCACCCAGTACAGGTTACTTTCTCGCAGACTTCCCACCTTCTTTTTAGCTGTTCCTCTCTCCCTTTACTGGAAGCCAACCCGAAATCACTCCGCTAAAATTGCCCTGACCTTCTCTCAACTGTCAGTGCCTAGACCCTTCATCAAACCTCTCCACTATGAATGTGAGATGTCCTGCCCACTGACAGGGATATAACTG
This sequence comes from Calotriton arnoldi, assembly GCA_963921515.1. Classification (NCBI taxonomy): domain Eukaryota; kingdom Metazoa; phylum Chordata; class Amphibia; order Caudata; family Salamandridae; genus Calotriton; species Calotriton arnoldi. The sequence continues at coordinate 445,133 of CAWUFW010001356.1, forward strand.
ATTTTTCCTTCCCCCGAGGACACAGACAGAAAACCTAGAGTGGCTCCGAGAACCAGAAGTGGAGTTCCTGACCACCTCATTTGGGATCTCCACTTGTGAGAACAGTCATTTGTGTTGTCAACATTTTTTTTCTCCCTCACAGATGGCTACTGTTAGCACCGCTCATACATTACCTACTACGAGAGGCCAGGCCTTTGTCTTTCAGGAGGAAGGTTGCTAACAGTCAATCATGGATGTACATCAATGGGCACATCTACTGGTAGTTTGCGCAAGGCGGCGTAGCAAGGGAAAGTTGTGCGCTGCATTGCATGAAAGGGAGAGAGCAGAAATACTCCAATTTACAAAGAAATGGAACATTTCTGCTCTTTCCCTGTGCTTGCACAATGTGTGCTGCCTAAGGCCAACTCAGGCACCATTGGGCACTTAACCCCTTCGGTGCTCATGACGGAATGGTTCCGTCATGAGCACCGGTGCTCCCCCACAAAAATGATACAGTCTTTCTGCCCCCCCTGGGAGGCAGATGGGGCAATAGCCCCTTATCTGCCCCCCCCGGGGTGGGACAGAAAGCACACTAGCCACCAGGGATTTTTTTTTCTCCAAAGTTGGGGGTGGGGGTTGCCCAGAATGGGCATGCCAATGCCCCCACCCCCCCAAAAAAAGATGCCACAGCCTTTCTGCCCCCCCCAGGAGGCAGATGGGGGCAGTAACCCCTGATCTGCCCCCGGGGGGGGGGCAGAAAGTCCACTAGGCGCCAGCGATTTTGCTGGCTTTTCTATTAGTAGGGGTGGGGGCTTCCCAGAATGGGCATCCCAATGCCCCCACCCCCCCAAAAGAATAGCCACAGTCTTTCTGCCCTCTTGGGGGCATATCAGAGCAATAGCCCTCGATTTCCCCCCTCCCCAGGGCGGCAGAAAGCCCACTAGGCACTGAATTTTCTTCAGGCACTATTTTTATCGGGAGACCTGGGGGAACGCTGGGTGGTAGGAAATTTGTGTCAGCCCGGTGATGCCACAAATGTGTGGAAAAAGTGATTTTTTCAGCTAAATTTGAGGTTTGCAGGGGATTCTGGGTAAGAAAAAGTTGGGGGATCCACGCAAGCCATACCTCCCTGGAATCCCCGGGTGTCTAGTTTTCAGAAATGTGTGGGTTTGGTAGGTTTCCCTAGGTGGCCGCCGAGCACGGGGCCAAAAACCCAGATGACCCTCCTTGCAAAACCAGGTCGTTTTGTGATAGGCAATTTTGATGTCGCCTCAATACGTTTTGGGCCCTTGCCTGTCACGAGTATTTGGGCCTCCCACACGTGTGAGGCACCATTTTTATCGAGAGACCTGGGGGAACGCTGGGTGGTAGGAAATTTGGGTCAGCCCGATGATTCCACAACTTTCCCACACAAAAATGTGTGGAAAAAGTGATTTTTTTAGAAAAATTTGAGGTTTGCAGGGGATTCTGGGTAAGAAAACATTGGGGAATCCACTTAAGCCATACCTCCATGGAATCCCCCGGGTGTCTAGTTTTCAGAAATGTGTGGGTATGGTAGGTTTCCCTAGCTGGCCGCCAAGCATGGGGCCAAAAACCCAGGTGACCCCCCTTGCAAAACCAGGTCGTTTTGTGATAGGCAATTTTGATGTCGCCTCAATACGTTTTGGGCCCTTGCCTGTCGCGGGTACTTGGGCCTCCCACACGAGTGAGGCACCATTTTTATCGGGAGACCTGGGGGAACGCTGGGTGGTTGGAAATTTGTGTCAGCCCGGTGATGCCACAACTTTCCCACACAAAAATGTGTGGAAAAAGTGATTTTTTCAGCTAAATTTGAGGTTTGCAGGGGATTCTGGGTAAGAAAACGTTGGGGGATCCACGCAAGCCATACCTCCCTGGAATCCCCCCGGTGTCTAGTTTTCAGAAATGTATGGGTTTGGTAGGTTTCTCTAGCTGGCCGCCGAGCACGGGGCCAAAAACCCAGGTGACCCCCCTTGCAAAACCAGGTCGTCTTGTGATAGGCAATTTTGATGTCGCCTCAATACGTTTTGGGCCCTTGCCTGTCGCGGGTATTTGGGCCTCCCACACGAGTGAGGCACCATTTTTATCGGGAGACCTGGGGGGACGCTGGGTGGTAGGAAATTTGTGTCAGCCCGGTGATGCTACAACTTTCCCACACAAAAATGTGTGGAAAAAGTGATTTATTCAGCTAAATTTGAGGTTTGCAGGGGATTCTGGGTAAGAAAACGTTGGGGGATCTACGCAAGCCATACCTCCCTGGAATCCCCCAGGTGTCTAGTTTTCAGAAATGTGTGGGTTTGGTAGGTTTCCCTGGCTGGCCGCCGAGCACGGGGCCAAAAACCCAGGTGACCCCCCTTGCAAAACCAGGTCGTTATGTGATAGGCAATTTTGATGTCGCCTCAATACGTTTTGGGCCATTGCCTGTCGCGGGTACTTGGGCCTCCCACACGAGTTAGGCACCATTTTTATCGAGAGACCTGGGGGAACGCTGGGTGGTAGGAAATTTGTGTCAGCCCGGTGATGCCACAACTTTCCCACACAAAAATGTGTGGAAAAAGTGATTTTTTTCAGCTAAATTTGAGGTTTACAGGGGATTCTGGGTAAGAAAATGTTTGGGGATCCATGCAAGCCATACCTCCCTGGAATCCCCCGGGTGTCTAGTTTTCAGAAATGTGTGGGTTTGGTAGGTTTCTCTAGCTGGCCGCCGAGCACGGGGCCAAAAACCCAGGTGACCCCCCTTGCAAATCCAGGTCGTTTTGTGATAGGCAATTTTGATGTCGCCTCAATACGTTTTGGGCCCTTGCCTGTCGTGGGTACTTGGGCCTCCCACACGAGTGAGGCACCATTTTTATTGGGAGAACTGGGGGACGCTGGGTGGTAGGAAATTTGTGTCAGCCCGGTGATGCCACAACTTTCCCACACAAAAATGTGTGGAAAAAGTGATTTTTTCAGCTAAATTTGAGGTTTGCAGGGGATTCTGGGTAAGACAAAGTTAGGGGATCCACGCAAGCCATACCTCCCTGGAATCCCCCGGGTGTCTAGTTTTCAGAAATGTGTGGGTTTGGTAGGGTTCCCTAGCTGGCCGCCGAGCACGGGGCCAAAACCCAGGTGACCCCCTTGCAAAACCTGGTCGTTTTGTGATAGGCAATTTTGATGTCGCCTCAATACGTTTTGGGCCCTTGCCTGTCGCGGGTACTTGGGCCTCCCGCACGAGTGAGGCACCATTTTTATCGGGAGACCTGGGGAACGCTGGGTGGTAGGAAATTTGTGTCAGCCCGGTGATGCCACAACTTTCCCACACAAAAATGTGTGGAAAAAGTGATTTTTTTTCAGCTAAATTTGAAGTTTGCAGGGGATTTTGGGTAAGAAAAAGTTGGGGGATCCACGCAAGCCATACCTCCCTGGAATCCCCCGGGTGTCTAGTATTCAGAAATATGTGGATTTTGTAGGTTTCCCTAGCTGGCTGCCGAGCACGGGGCCAAAAACCCAGGTGACCCCCCTTGCAAAACCAGGTCGTTTAGTGATAGGCAATTTTGATGTCGCCTCAATACATTTTGGGCCATTGCCTGTTGCAGGTACTTGGACCTCCCACACGAGTGAGGCACCATTTTTATCGGGAGACCTGGGGGAACGCTGGGTGGTAGGAAATTTGTGTCAGCCCGGTGATGCCACAACTTTCCCACACAAAAATGTGTGGAAAAAGTGATTTTTTCAGCTAAATTTGAGGTTTGCAGGGGATTCTGGGTAAGAAAACGTTGGGGGATCCATGCAAGCCATACCTCCCTGGAATCCGCCAGGTGTCTAGTTTTCAGAAATGTGTGGGTTTGGTAGGTTTCCCTAGGTGGCCGCCGAGCACGGGGCCAAAAGCCCAGGTGACCCCCCTTGCAAAACCAGGTCGTTTTGTGATAGGCAATTTTGATGTCGCCTCAATACGTTTTGGGCCCTTGCCTGTCGCGGGTACTTGGGCCTCCCGCACGAGTGAGGCACCATTTTTATCGGGAGACCTGGGGGGACGCTGGGTGGTAGGAAATTTGTGTTAGCCCGGTGATGCCACAACTTTCCCACACAGAAATGTGTGGAAAAAGTGATTTTTTTCAGCTAAATTTGAGGTTTGCAGGGGATTCTGGGTAAGAAAACATTGGGGGATCCACACAAGCCATACCTCCCTGGAATCCCCCGGGTGTCTAGTTTTCAGAAATGTGTGGGTTTGGTAGGTTTCCCTAGCTGGCCGCCGAGCACGGGGCCAAAAACCCAGGTGACCCCCCTTGCAAAACCTGGTCGTTTTGTGATAGGCAATTTTGATGTCGCCTCAATACGTTTTGGGCCCTTGCCTGTCGCGGGTACTTGGGCCTCCCGCACGAGTGAGGCACCATTTTTATCGGGAGACCTGGGGGAACGCTGGGTGGAAGGAAATTTGTGTCAGCCTGGTGATGCCACAACTTTCCCACACAAAAAAATGTGTGGAAAAAGTGATTTTTTTCAGCTAAATTTGAAGTTTGCAGGGGATTCTGGGTAAGAAAAGGTTGGGGATCCGCGCAAGCCATACCTCCCTGGAATCCCCCGGGTGTCTAGTTTTCAGAAATGTGTGGGTTTTGTAGGTTTCCCTAGCTGGCCGCCGAGCACGGGGCCAAAAACCCAGGTGACCCCCCTTGCAAAACCAGGTCGTTTTGTGATAGGCAATTTTGATGTCGCTTCACTACGTTTTGGGCAATTGCCTGTCGCGGGTACTTGGGCCTCCCACACGAGTGAGGCACCATTTTTATCGGGAGACCTGGGGGAACGCTGGGTAGTAGGAAATTTGTGTCAGCCCGGTGATGCCAGAACTTTCCCACACAAAAATGTGTGGAAAAAGTGATTTTTTCCAGCTAAATTTCAGGTTTGCAGGGGATTCTGGGTAAGAAAACGGTGGGGGGGATCCACACAAGCCATACCTCCCTGGAATCCCCCGGGTATCTAGTTTTCAGAAATGTGTGGGTTTGGTAGGTTTCTCTAGCTGGCCGCCGAGCACGGGGCCAAAAACCCAGGTGACCCCCCCTTGCAAAACCAGGTCGTTTTGTGATAGGCAATTTTGATGTCGCCTCAATACGTTTTGGGCTCTTGCCTGTCGCGGGTACTTGGGCCTCCCACACGAGTGAGGCACTATTTTTATCGGGAACGCTGGGTGGTAGGAAATTTGTGTCAGCCCGGTGATGCCACAACTTTCCCACACAAAAATGTGTGGAAAAAGTGATTTTTTTCAGCTAAATTTGAGGTTTGCAGGGGATTCTGGGTAAGAAAACGTTGCGGGATCCATGCAAGCCATACCTCCCTGGAATCCCCCGGGTGTCTAGTTTTTAAAAATGTATAGGTTAGCTAGGTTTCCCTTGGTGCCGGCAGAGCTAGGGTTCAAAATCTACAGCTAGGCACTTTGCAAAAAAAGGGTGTGTTTTCACTGTGAAAATGTGGTGTGTCCACGTTGCGTTTTGGGTCGTTTCCTGTCGCGGGCACTAGGCCTACCCACACAAGTGAGGTACCATTTTTCTCGGAAGACTTTGGGGAACGGGGGGTGGGTGGAATCTTGTGGATCCACGGAGATTCCAGAACTTTCCACCACAGAAATGTGAGGAAAATGTGTTTTTTTGGGCAAATTTTGAGGTTTGCAAGGGATTCTGGGTAACAGAACCTGGTGAGAGCCAGTCAAGTTACCCCATCCTGGATTCCCCTGGGTGTCTAGTTTTCAAAAATGTATAGGTTTGCTAGGTTTCCCTAGGTGCCGGCAGAGCTAGGGTTCAAAATCTACAGCTAGGCACTTTGCAAAAAAAGGATCCGTTTTCACTGTGAAAATGTGGTGTGTCCATGTTGCGTTTTGGGCCGTTTCCTGTCGCGGGCACTAGGCCTACCCACACAAGTGAGGTACCATTTTTTTGGAAGACTTTAGGGAACGCGGGGTGGGGGGAATTTTGTGGATCCACGCAGATTCCAGAACTTTCCACCACAGAAATGTGAGGAAAATGTGTTTTTTTTTTACAAAGTTTTAGGTTTGCAAGGGATTCTGGGTAATAGAACCTGGTGAGAGCCAGTCAAGTCACCCCATCCTGGATTCCCCTGGATGTCTAGTTTTCAAAAATGTATAGGTTTGCTAGGTTTTTTTAGGTGCCGGCATTGCTGGGGTTCAAAATCTACAGCTAGGCACTCTGCAAAAAAAGGTTCCGTTTTCACCATGAAAATGTGTTGTGTCCACGTTGCGTTTTGGGCCGTTTGCTGTCTCGTGCACTAGGCCTACCCACACAAGTGAGGTACCATTTTTCTTGGAAGACTTTAGGGAACGCGGGGTGGGGGGAATTTTGTGGATCCACGCAGATTCCAGAACTTTCCACCACAGAAAAGTGAGGAAAATGTGTTTTTTTTTTACAAAGTTTTAGGTTTGCAAGGGATTCTGGGTAATAGAACCTGATGAGAGCCAGTCAAGTCACCCCATCCTGGATTCCCCTGGGTGTCTAGTTTTCAAAAATGTATAGGTTTGCTAGGTTTCTTTAGGTCCGGCAGAGCTAGGGTTTAAAATCTAGAGCTAGGCACTTTGCAAAAAAAGGGTCAGTTTTCACCATGAAAATGTGTTGTGTCCACGTTGCGTTTTGGGCCGTTTGCTGTCACGGGCACTAGGCCTACCCACACAAGTGAGGTACCATTTTTCTCGGAAGACTTTGGGGAACGGGGGGTGGGTGGAATCTTGTGGATCCACAGAGATTCCAGAACTTTCCACCACAGAAATGTGAGGAAAATGTGTTTGTTTTGACAAATTTTGAGGTTTGCAAGGGATTCTGGGTAACAGAACCTGGTGAGAGCCAGTCAAGTTACCCCATCCTGGATTCCCCTGGGTGTCTAGTTTTCAAAAATGTATAGGTTTGCTAGGTTTCCCTATGTGCCGGCAGAGCTAGGGTTCAAAATCTACAGCTAGGCACTTTGCAAAAAAAGGATCTGTTTTCACTGTGAAAATGTGGTGTGTCCATGTTGCATTTTGGGCCGTTTCCTGTCACGGGCACTAGGCCTACCCACACAAGTGAGGTACCATTTTTCTTGGAAGACTTTAGGGAACGCGGGGTGGGGGGAATTTTGTGGATCCACGCAGATTCCAGAACTTTCCACCACAGAAATGTGAGGAAAATGTGTTTTTTTTTTACAAAGTTTTAGGTTTGCAAGGGATTCTGGGTAATAGAACCTGGTGAGAGCCAGTCAAGTCACCCCATCCTGGATTCCCCTGGATGTCTAGTTTTCAAAAATGTATAGGTTTGCTAGGTTTCTTTAGGTGCCGGCATTGCTAGGGTTCAAAATCTACAGCTAGGCACTCTGCAAAAAAAGGTTCCGTTTTCACCATGAAAATGTGTTGTGTCCATGTTGCGTTTTGGGCCGTTTGCTGTCGCGTGCACTAGGCCTACCCACACAAGGGAGGTACCATTTTTCTCGGAAGACATTTGGTAATACGGGGTGGGTGGAATTTTGTGGATCCACGCAGATTCCAGAACTTTCCACCACAGAAATGTGAGGAAAATTTGTTTTTTTGACAAAGTTTTAGGTTTGCAAGGGATTCTGGGTAACAGAACCTGGTGAGAGCCAGTCAAGTCACCCCATCCTGGGTTCCCCTGGGTGTCTAGTTTTCAAAAATGTATAGGTTTGCTAGGTTTCCTTAGGTGCTGGCAGAGTTAGGGTTCACAATCTAGAGCTAGGCACTTTGCAAAAAAAGGGTCAGTTTTCCCTGTGAAAATGTGGTGTGTCCACGTTGCGTTTTGGGCCGTTTCCTGTCGCGGGCCCTAGGCCTACCCACACAAGTGAGGTACCGTTTTTCTCGGAAGACCTTAGGGAACGCGGGGTGGGTGGAATTTTGTGGATCCACGCTGATTCCAGAACTTTCCACCACAGAAATGTGAGGAAAATGTGTTTTTTTGTACAAATGTTTAGGTTTGCAAGGGATTCTGGGTAACAGAACCTGGTGAGAGCCAGTCAAGTCACCCCATCCTGGATTCCCCTGGGTGTCTAGTTTTCAAAAATGTATAGGTTTGCTAGGTTTCCCTAGGTGCCGGCAGAGCTAGGGTTCAAAATCTACAGCTAGGCACTTTGCAAAAAAAGGATTTGTTTTCACTGTGAAAATGTGGTGTGTCCATGTTGCGTTTTGGGCCGTTTCCTGTCGCGGGCACTAGGTCTACCCACACAAGTGAGGTACCATTTTTCTCGGAAGACTTTGGGGAACGCGGGGTGGGGGGAATTTTGTGGATCCACGCAGATTCCAGAACTTTCCACCACAGAAAAGTGAGGAAAATGTGTTTTTTTTTAATAAAGTTTTAGGTTTGCAAGGGATTCTGGGTAATAGAACCTGATGAGAGCCAGTCAAGTCACCCCATCCTGGATTCCCCTGGGTGTCTAGTTTTCAAAAATGTATAGGTTTGCTAGGTTTCTTTAGGTCCGGCAGAGCTAGGGTTTAAAATCTAGAGCTAGGCACTTTGCAAAAAAGGGTCAGTTTTCACCATGAAAATGTGTTGTGTCCACGTTGCGTTTTGGGCCGTTTGCTGTCACGGGCACTAGGCCTACCCACACAAGTGAGGTACCATTTTTCTCGGAAGACTTTGGGGAACGGGGGTGGGTGGAATCTTGTGGATCCACAGAGATTCCAGAACTTTCCACCACAGAAATGTGAGGAAAATGTGTTTGTTTTGACAAATTTTGAGGTTTGCAAGGGATTCTGGGTAACAGAACCTGGTGAGAGCCAGTCAAGTTACCCCATCCTGGATTCCCTGGGTGTCTAGTTTTCAAAAATGTATAGGTTTGCTAGGTTTCCCTAGGTGCCGGCAGAGCTAGGGTTCAAAATCTACAGCTAGGCACTTTGCAAAAAAGGATCTGTTTTCACTGTGAAAATGTGGTGTGTCCATGTTGCATTTTGGGCCGTTTCCTGTCACGGGCACTAGGCCTACCCACACAAGTGAGGTCCCATCTTTCTTGGAAGACTTTGGGGAATGCAGGGTGGGGGGTATTTTGTGGATCCACGCAGATTCCAGAACTTTCCACCACAGAAATGTAAGGAAAATGTGTTTATTTACAAAGTTTTAGGTTTGCAAGGGATTCTGGGTAATAGAACCTGGTGAGAGCCAGTCAAGTCACCCCATCCTGGATTCCCCTGGATGTCTAGTTTTCAAAAATGTATAGGTTTGCTAGGTTTCTTTAGGTGCCGGCATTGCTAGGGTTCAAAATCTACAGCTAGGCACTCTGCAAAAAAAGGTTCCGTTTTCACCATGAAAATGTGTTGTGTCCATGTTGCGTTTTGGGCCGTTTGCTATCGCGTGCACTAGGCCTACCCACACAAGGGAGGTACCATTTTTCTCGGAAGACATTTGGTAATACGGGGTGGGTGGAATTTTGTGGATCCACGCAGATTCCAGAACTTTCCACCACAGAAATGTGAGGAAAATTTGTTTTTTTTGACAAAGTTTTAGGTTTGCAAGGGATTCTGGGTAACAGAACCTGGTGAGAGCCAGTCAAGTCACCCCATCCTGGGTTCCCCTGGGTGTCTAGTTTTCAAAAATGTATAGGTTTGCTAGGTTTCCTTAGGTGCTGGCAGAGTTAGGGTTCACAATCTAGAGCTAGGCACTTTGCAAAAAAAGGTTCAGTTTTCCCTGTGAAAATGTGGTGTGTCCACGTTGCGTTTTGGGCCGTTTCCTGTCGCGGGCCCTAGGCCTACCCACACAAGTGAGGTACCGTTTTTCTCGGAAGACCTTAGGGAACGCGGGGTGGGTGGAATTTTGTGGATCCACGCAGATTCCAGAACTTTCCACCACAGAAATGTGAGGAAAATGTGTTTTTTTGTACAAATGTTTAGGTTTGCAAGGGATTCTGGGTAACAGAACCTGGTGAGCGCCAGTCAAGTCACCCCATCCTGGATTCCCCTGGGTGTCTAGTTTTCAAAAATGTATAGGTTTGCTAGGTTTCCCTAGGTGCCGGCAGAGCTAGGGTTCAAAATCTACAGCTAGGCACTTTGCAAAAAAGGATTCGTTTTCACTGTGAAAATGTGGTGTGTCCATGTTGCGTTTTGGGCCGTTTCCTGTCGCGGGCACTAGGTCTACCCACACAAGTGAGGTACCATTTTTCTCAGAAGACTTTGGGGAACGTGGGGTGGGGGGAATTTTGTGGATCCACGCAGATTCCAGAACTTTCCACCACAGAAAAGTGAGGAAAATGTGGTTGTTTTTTTACAAAGTTTTAGGTTTGCAAGGGATTCTGGGTAATAGAACCTGATGAGAGCCAGTCAAGTCACCCCATCCTGGATTCCCCTGGGTGTCTAGTTTTCAAAAATGTATAGGTTTGCTAGGTTTCTTTAGGTGCCGGCAGAGCTAGGGTTTAAAATCTAGAGCTAGGCACTTTGCAAAAAAAGGGTCAGTTTTCACCATGAAAATGTGTTGTGTCCACGTTGCGTTTTGGGCCGTTTGCTGTCACGGGCACTAGGCCTACCCACACAACTGAGGTACCATTTTTCTCGGAAGACTTTGGGGAACGGGGGGTGGGTGGAATCTTGTGGATCCACAGAGATTCCAGAACTTTCCACCACAGAAATGTGAGGAAAATGTGTTTGTTTTGACAAATTTTGAGGTTTGCAAGGGATTCTGGGTAACAGAACCTGGTGAGAGCCAGTCAAGTTACCCCATCCTGGATTCCCCTGGGTGTCTAGTTTTCAAAAATGTATAGGTTTGCTAGGTTTCCCTAGGTGCCGGCAGAGCTAGGGTTAAAAATCTACAGCTAGGCACTTTGCAAAAAAAGGATCCGTTTTCACTGTGAAAATGTGGTGTGTCCATGTTGCATTTTGGGCCGTTTCCTGTCGCGGGCACTAGGTCTACCCACACAAGTGAGGTACCATTTTTCTCAGAAGACTTTGGGGAACGCGGGGTGGGGGGAATTTTGTGGATCCACGCAGATTCCAGAACTTTCCACCACAGAAATGTGAGGAAAATGTGTTTGTTTGGACAAATGTTTAGGTTTGCAAGGGATTCTGGGTAACAGAACCTGGTGAGAGCCAGTCAAGTAACCCCATCCTGGATTCCCCTGGGTGTCTAGTTTTCAAAAATGTATAGGTTTGCTTGGTTTCCTTAGGTGCTGGCAGAGTTAGGGTTCAAAATCTAGAGCTAGGCACTTTGCAAAAAAAGGGTCAGTTTTCCCTGTGAAAATGTGGTGTGTCCACGTTGCGTTTTGGGCCGTTTCCTGTCGCGGGCCCTAGGCCTACCCACACAAGTGAGGTACCATTTTTCTAGGAAGACTTTAGGGAACGCGGGGTGGGTGGAATTTTGTGGATCCACGCAGATTCCAGAACTTTCCACCACAGAAATGTGAGGAAAATGTGTCTTTTTGGACAAATTGTTAGGTTTGCAAGGGATTCTGGGTAACAGAACCTGGTGAGAGCCAGTCAAGTCACCCCATCCTGGATTCCCCTGGGTGTCTAGTTTTCAAAAATGTATAGGTTTGCTAGGTTTCCCTAGGTGCCGGCAGAGCTAGGGTTCAAAATCTACAGCTAGGCACTCTACAAAAAAAGGGTCAGTTTTCACTGTAAAAATAAAGTGTGTCCACGTTGCGTTTTGAGCCGTTTCCTGTCGCGGGCACTAGGCCTACCCACACAAGTGAGGTACCATTTTTATCGGGAGACTTAGGGTAACACAGAATTGTAGAGCAACTGTTATTACCTATTGACTTTCGATGCATTTCTGCCTTCCAAATGAAAGACAATGTGTAAAAAAGAAGTAATTTGGAAAAATGACCTATAATTCTCATGCTAGTATGGGTACTCACAATTTGGGAAATGTGCAAATATCTACTGTTTCTAAACTCTATATTTTGTTCCAATTTCAGAAATACATAGGTGTCTTTCATACCGATTTTCCATGTATATATTTTCCCAAATGAATTGCTATGTACCCGGTACATAAATAAAAAACCATTGCAAGACGCTGCTCAGTTATTGGCTCTGGGTTCGTCGGGTTCTTGGTGAACCTACAAGTCCTATATATCCCCACAACCAGAAAGGTCCAGCGGATGTAACAGTATATTGCTTTCAAACAGCTGTCATAATTAGAAGAAGTTACAGGTGAAAACGTTGACACAAATGGCTGTTTTTTTCAACTAATTTTCAATTTTTCCCACATTCAACGGTTAGTTTCTATAAAGAAACCTTGAAGGATCTACACAAATGACCCCTTGCTGAATTCAGAATTGTATCTACTTTTCTAAAATGTATAGCTTTCCAGGATCCATTATTGCTTTCATACCCATTTCTACCATTAACTAGAAAGAGGTTGAAAGCACAAAAAAAGCAAAAATAGACTATGTCCCAGAAAAATGCCAAAACTGTGTAAAAGATTTTGGTTTTCTGACAAAAGTCTGCTTGTCCCTGAAAGCTGGGAAGATGGTGATTTCAGCACCACAACCGCTTTGTTGATACCATTTGCAGGGAAAAAATCAGACACTTTCACCTGTAGCCCTTTTTTCCCATTTTTCCCCCCAAAAAACCAAATTTAGCTGTATTTTGGCTAATTTCTGGGTCCCCTCCAGGGGAATCCACAAACCCTGGGTACCTTTAGAATCCCCATGATGTTGGAAAAAAGGACGCAAATTTTGCATGGATACCTCATGTGGTCAAAAAGTTACAGGGGCCTAAGCGCGAACTACCCCAAATAGCCAAAAAAAGGCTTAGCACAGGGGGGAAAGGCCTAGCAGCGAAGGGGTTAATACCCCAGGACCCAGTGCCACATCACTTGCTGAACTACTGATGGCTATGCCCGGTCAGAAAGGGAAGGTGCTAGGCCCCCTCTAATTTGCATGAAATGTGAAATCACAGGAAATTACATCACATGACATGGACCTTGACATGGACCTATGCACAGAGCCAAGGTACAGAGCTGTGAGACAGTTTCATTGGGGCCCAGGGGAGGGGGCCCACATGAGGTGTCTCCCCCCAACCTCCTCGGCCTCTCAGATAGGGTTAGGGGATGGAGCCCACTAACCCATGGGCCTCTCCACACATTATCATGGCTGCAAGGCCCAGGGAGGGGGGCCCTTCCCATGGCCTGGCAATGCTACACCATGGCTACGAGGCATAGGGTAGAGGCCTCCACTCCCCTAGGCCTCACAACCACGATCTATGCTGTAAGGCCCAGGAGAGGGGATGCAGAATAGGGGAGCCCTCTACCATTGGCATCAAAACAAGAGTGTAGCACTGCAAGCCCAGGGGAAGGGTGGGCCCTTCCATGGACCACCCACCATGATCCACAGCTCTGAAGCCCATGGGAGTGTTGTCCCATCCTCTGGCCTCATAGCTTTGATATAGTGCTGCAAGGTTCATGGGATGTGGCCCCACTGCCCTGTGCTTCACATCCATGGTCTGGGGCTGCAAGACCCAGGGAAGGAAAATCCCCTTCCCTGGGTCTCACAGCCATGGTCCCCAGCCATCGCTGCAAGAGCCTAGAATTGTGGCCAATTTTACATTATCACTTCACAGGACAATGTATGCCTTTGGAGAAACATGGCACATGTGGAGACACATTTTGTGTGCAGAGACTTCGGAAGATGTTTATTGGGGAGCAGGGGAACTAAGAGTCACATAGCAAATTTTTGGGGTTTCATTCCAAATCCCTCCTCTAAAACAGGTCATATTAAAAGATAACTCAGCTGGAGAATGAGTTTATGGAGCATGATTACTCTTCATAGTATATTTGAGTTCTAATCCTTGTACCACCTCCTGGAGTAAGTGTTGACTGCTCGCAATTGCAAACTTTAAACAAGTTTAGAAAATGAACTCTGGAATTCAAACAGAATGAAATAGTCTTAAGCTTTGAAACACCAGTGATAAATATCAGTAGCTACCATGCATACTGCCCAGTAAGTACCCACTGCCACAGGACCTGGCCCAACTGGTACGTTTGAACCATGGAACTAGGATATTTAACATCTAATCTCAGTTTTAAGATGAAAATAATCACCATGTTCTAGAGCTGAGCAGTGCCGATAACAGAGTGGCGATTTACTGAGAGGGGCAGCCCTTTGCCTTGTCCATCAGAATCACTGACACCCCAGTTGTGGTTTAGTGGACTAGTTGGAGATATGGAACCAGGAGACTCATTTTTTTAATCCTGGCCACTCAATTGCCCACATTGTGTGATCTTGAGCAATCACTTTTCTGAATTTATTGGCAAAGCCACTGGAATTATGCGATTGTGTGGCCACTGCATTTTTCGCACAATTGTAGATTTGCCGCATTTGCCACATAACCCATCATCTGCTGCATAATCTGCAAGTTTTAACAAAAAATGTTTGAGTTCTAGCTCAAGTGGTTCAAAAGTTCCTAATAACACAACAACACGTGTCACAACTGAAGATCCCTTGCAAAGCTAGACTGGTTACCTTTTATGTTGCTTATTGCTTGGATGTTAAACTGGTACTAATTAAGTGCAACCAATGCCCAGCCAGTGTTAACAAGTGCAAAAATGACAATATAATGAAGTAATACATCATAAAATGTGCTGGATTACGCTGCATAATATGCCTTTTCTTGGTGCATGATTTACTCATCCCTACCTCATAATTTGATCCTCCCCTGCCACATAATTCCAGTGGCCCTACTTATTGCTCTGCTGCTCCCTTTGGCAAGATTGGGAGTAATTTGATTCAAATTAAATACTGCTAGTCACCGAGATTTTTAAAAATGCACTTAATATTTCCTAAGAGAATGGAGGTGGCCAGTCATATGTATTAGTCACCTAATTGCAGAACAGTGGTAAGTATATAGCCTTTGTACCATGTAGCAGTGTACTGCAGTCCTGTGTCTGCTAATTTAAGAAACAGTTTGATCCTGGGTAAATAATACTCTCCCTCTGCCTCGTCCACTGATCTGACAATACAGCAGCACTTTGAAACAGGCGTAATTTGAGAAATAGACACCAAAGGCATACTCCATGGCTCTGGCTCAGCTCGAGATCCAGTTTGAACCACAAGTCCTTAGAGAAGCGAGCTTTCATGTGACATCTGCCTGCCTCCCACTGTCTAACCAGGATGTGGCATTATGGCTAGCGCTGGTGACTTTGTAACTGGGGAACCAGGTTCCAGTCTTGGCGCCAGCTCAAGATCCTGTGATTCTTGGCAAATCACGTAGGGCCAGATGTACGACTGTTTTTTGCGGTTGCAAACAGGCAATCCGTCTGTTTGCGACCGCAACATTGGTCTGCCCCATGTACAAACCCTATTTTGCAGTCTGTAATCTATTACCGACACGCAAAATAGGGTTTGCGACTCGCTATTAGGAAGGGGCGTTCCAAGGGCGTCCCTTCCTAATAGCGACTCACACTTCAATGTATGATTGTTTGCGGTCGCAAAACGCTCGCAGTTTACCACCTACTTCAAGTAGGTGGTAAGTCACTCGCAAACGGGAAGGGTTCCCCAGGGACTGCTTCCCCTTTGTGAATGGATGCAAAAGTATTTTTTAAGAGCAGGCAGTGGTCCCACGGACCACTGCCTACTCTTAAAAAATGAAACAGAAATGTTTCATTTTTTTTTTTTAAATGCATCCCGTTTTCCTTTAAGGAAAATGGGCTGCATTTAAAAAAACCAAAACTGCTTTATTTAAAAAGCAGTCAAAGACATGGTGGTCTGCTGACCACAGCAGGTCACCATCCCTGGGAGTGCTAGCCATTCCAAATGGGGTCGCAAATTGCACCTGCCTCATGAATATTAATGAGGCATGTAATTTGCGACCCCATTAGGAATCGCAAACAGTGTCTGAGACACTGTTGTACATTCCTATTTGCGAGTCGCAAATTGTGAGTTGCAAAACGACGCAATTTGAGACTTGCAAATTGGTAGGGTTGTACATCTGGCCCTAAATCTCCCTGTGTCTAAAAAAGAATGTGTCGTCGTATAATTTAACCAGTTCTCATGTAAAGCTCCCCAATACCTTCCGGTCACTTTTGCACTTTACAAAACTGCAAAAAATGGGTCACATTCCTCATTTAATGCTGTTTGCATCTAGGATTGCCACCTTGCCGGTTTTCTGTCCCGTTCTGTTCTGTTTACTGTGCCAGCCGGTACAAAAATAAGCAAATCACCTAAAGTCATTATTTTTAGGACTTATCTGTTCATAATCAAAACAGTAAATATATACAGAAAACACATTTAAATGTGTTATTGAGCTGAGTTTGATCCCTGAGTAATAATTAAGGCAAACACAGACAAAAAACGTCTTGTTACAAATGAAAGTGTTGGACTTGGCCCTTTTTGGCTAAAGTTCCTTAAACTTTTTGCCTTCCTCCTAGAACTTTTTCTGACATAATGTTGCCGACTTAGATGCTTTGGGCACTTTGCCACTGCTGATCAGTGTCAAAGTGCAAGTGCTCCCTGTGTAAAGTGTTATGTTAATTGGTTGTCCATAATTGGTATGTTTGCCTTACTAGTGAAGTCCCTAGTAAAGTGCACTATGTGTGCCAGGGTGGGTAATGCAAATGCTACTAGTGGGCCTGCAGCACTAATTGTGCCACCCACACAAGTAGCCCTAAAGAGAGATCTCAGGCCTGCCACTGCAGTGCCTGCGCGCAGTTTGTTAACTGCCTTGTTGTCCTGACAAGTGCACCCACTTGCCAGGCCTTACCTTCCCTTTCTATGCACATCAGACACCCCTATCGTAGGCCAAGCTACCCCCATGGGCGGGGTGCAGTGCATGTGAAAGGTAGGACATGTACTAAAGTGTGTACCATGTCCTAACAGTGAAATACTGCCAAATTCGTTTTTCATTGTTGCAAGGCCATCTTGCCCATAGGACAGAATGGGGAAGGCTGTGTCCCATGTTTTCAGCATATCTTCCCATAGGCATAAGATGGAGAGATGGGGTTTAGTGTGCCTGAACTCGAGATTTAATAACACATCTTTTTGTGAAGATGGTTTTTGAATTGTGTGTTTAGAAACCACGCTTTCAGAAGTGGCTGGTTTCTTGTCTTAAACCATCCTGTGTGCCTCTGCCTGGTTGTATATTGCCTGCCTGGGTTTAGATGTGACAGGGTTTGGGAAGTGTCCTGACCCCAGGGAGGAGAAGGTGAGACAGCAACAGGCTGGCCTGCATTTGATGTGAGGGGGAGGAGTAGCCCCCTGGATATGAAAAGGGCTGTGTTGCTGCCACAAAAGGATGCCTCCACCTCCTGCTGAGCGTCTGGGCCCCAGACCCTGACTATCAAAGGAGGAGGGTGTGCACTGGCAGGAAGACACCCAGGTCTGGTTTTGGACCGAGGTCAGAGCCCCCTGAACACAAAGACTTCAAAGGCATTTAGGGGTATAAATGTAAGAGCTGAAACCCCTGAACTCAAGACTGAAATCCATATTGAAAAAGGATTGAACCTACTTGGTGCTCAAGAGGAATCTCTGCCGAAGAAGAACAGCTGAAGAGATTGAAGAGAAGGACTGCCCTTGCTGTGTGTTCTGGGGCTGGCCTGCAGTTTGCTGGTTTGACTAAGGAGAGGACAAGGGACTTTGCTGTGAGCTGTGTCCCCCTGCTTGTGAGGACTTTGCTGTGTGCTGTGTCCTGAAGTAGTGTGTCTCCAAGGGCCCGAGGAGAGCTGGTCCCCTGTTGTGGAAACTCAGGAACACAAAAGTTTCCAACCGTGTCTCAGCAACACTGTGTGCGTGGTGCTCTTGCACACCTGAGATGGCCATGTGGTCCGTGGTACTGTCTACGAGGTGCCCCGGGATCGCACTGCCCCCGCAGCGTGAAACATCGTCCACGCTGCGGCCTTGCTGTTGTGGCCCGAGCCGTCATCGTACCTGAGGCTGTGAGGAAGGATCACCGCCGCCGGCCCGAGCTGCAACGTGCCAAAGGATTGTGTGAACCTAAGAACTGTGTCTCAGAGACGCTGTGTGCGTGGTGCTCTTGCACGCCTGAGACTGCCGTGTGGTCCGTGGTACTGTTTACAGGGTGCCCTGGGATCGCATTGCCCGCAGCGGGAAACATCGTCCACGCTGCTGTATTGCTGTTTGTGGCCCGAGCCGTCATCGTAACTGAGGCTGTGAGTGAAGATCGCCGCCGCCGGCCCGAGCCGCAACGTGCTAACGGGGCACTTGGAACTGAGGACTGTGTCTCAGCGACGCTGTGTGCGTGGTGCTCTTGCACGCCTGAGACTGCCGCGTGGTCCGTGGTACTGTCTACGAGGTGCCCTGGGATCGCATGGCCCCCGCAGCGTGAAACATCGCCCACGCTGCTGTATTGCCATTTGTGGCCCGAGCCGTCATCGTAACTGAGGCTGTGAGGAAGGATCACCGGTGCTGGCCCGAGCCGCAACGTGCTAAAGGATTCCTTGAAGCTAAGGAAGCTACAAGGTGAAAGGGATCGTGATCGTTGTTCGTCGAAAGGAATCTGCCCAAGATCATCAACGATGGAGAAGGCTGCGCCGTAACCTGTCCGGCTACAGCGTCGCCTAGCAACAGACCCGCCACGTGATCGGGATCACCCAGCGGGACGTCCGACAAGCGGGGAGAGAGAGAGAGCGAGGCAGCGCCACCCCCCAGGTAAGGCTTGGACTCCGGTCAGGAGCCGCAAGCGTGAGTGGCCTGGGGAGGCGTGCAGGAGGAGTACAGGAGTGCTCCGAGCTCTCTCCCGCTGCACCGCGTTAGACGCGCTGAGTCCCCGAGCGGCCCGGACCTGCCCAGCAGGACCGGAGCCGCCCCTCTAAGCCTATGATCGTTGTCTCTGCTGTTGGAGCCTAGTGGTGCCCGAGTTAACCGCATTATTATTGCATTACGAACTGCCTGACTCTTGCATTACGAACCGCATTATTATTGCATTACGAACTGCCTGATTCTTGCATTACGAACCGCATTATTATTGCATTACGAACTGCCTGATTCTTGCATTACGCATCGCATTATTATTGCATTACGAACTGCCTGATTCTTGCATTAAGGACTGTCCTAGGATTACATTACGAGCTGCATAGCATTGCATTAGGACTGCATTAGAGATCGTAAATTGCTCATTAATACCGCAAGAACCTACAAGTGATTGCTGGCCTAATAACTGGCCAAGTGAATTATTACGAATACGCATATGTTAGTTTTCTATCGTTTGGTCTCACCGTATTTCTTTTTATAAAGATGCTGCTATTTTTATGAAACCAGTGTGGTGTCCATTTGTGGTGTTATCACTGTGTCACTGGGAGTGTGGTTGCAAATACTTTACACATTGCCTTGGAGATAAGCCTGGCTGCTCTTGCCAAGCTACCAGGGGGTGAGCAGGGGTTATCTAAAGGTGTGTCCCTCCTTACCCTGACTTGAAGCAAGGGTGCCTATTTGGACTAAGGTACATACCTCAGCCAACTAGAGACCCCCAGTTCTAACAGAAAGCATCTGATGTTCTTTAAAGTGCTATTTAGGGGGCGTGTCCAAGATGGCGGTGCGGTAGGACGCAAGTTAGTGTCCCTCCGGCACCGCCGACAATAAGCTTCTAAAATCGCCTGATTGCCGGGACCATCGTGCTGCCACGACAACGGGATTGCTTCGCCCCCACCGCGGAGCTTCCAGATACCGAGCAGTACCCCCGCGGGCGAGCGGCTGCCGCCCGTCGGGGCTCGAGACGCTGTGGGCCTCCGCGCCCGGGTGAGCGGCTGCACATGAGTGCTGGTGCGGGCCTGGGGGCACATCGCGGCAGGCCCGTCCACTGGGCCCCTGAGGTGTCTGGATCGAAGGGAGGCCCAGACACGGTATTGGTCGCGGCGCGACACTGCTGAAACCCACAGTCACGGGGACGACGGAGCTGCACGGCTCGTGAGACGGGCAGCACTGACCAACGGAGGCGGGCCTGCTGGGGATCTCCTGCTGCCTCCCGACAGCCGGCCTCTCAGGTACTGTGGAGCGCGGAAGGCCGGACTGGGGGAGCCGCACGGGGGTGCAGTGCGGGTACCCCCCGCTGCCCGTCCCTGGCAGACAGAAGTGGACACCGCGGGCAGATGCGGTGATTTACCGGCCTGACAACTGCGACGCGAGCACTGGCCTGCGGAGAGGAGGTGGGGGCCGCGGATGGTCCTTGCGGTCCGCAGCTCAGCGGACGGTGCATATGACCTAGGGGCCCTGGGACCTGGGGACCCCCCTGCTTTGCCTGGAACCCTGTAGCGGCGGATCCCTGTGTACTTGGCCTACCTCCCCCCTCCCCGCTACTACAGCGCAACCCGGCCCCGTGGACAACCGGGCCGGTCTGGGCCTTTACAGGCGTGGTGGGCCGCAGGAGCGGTTTTGCGGTCCGCGGATTGGCGGACGGCGGCTGTCACCAGCGGGGTCCGCTTGCCCCAGCGCGGGCCCCCGTGCTGTTGAAGACCGGAACGATCCCAGAAGGAGAGGGCCCCGCATAGGCCCGAGTGGAGGTTGCCGCTCTGTTGGGTGCGAGGCCTGGGCCCGCCCGTGAAGCGTCCTGAGCCATTCGGGTGACCAAGGCTAGCGGGAGTGGCGATCCTTCGGCCCGTGGTGGCGTGCCTGGGGCCCATTTCAGCAGACGCCCTTCCGAGTGGCACATGAGAAAGGGGGGCTGTGACGCGCCCGGGCCCTGAGACTTGGGGGAGGCGACGAGGGAGACTCCAGGCGGCCCGCAGTTCGGCGGACAGAGACCCTTATCGCTGTGCAGGGGGCCCCCCAGTTGGCAGTGGTTCGCGGACCTCTCGGACTTGGCACGACCTGACCGGCGGTGCAATCGACGGAGGACGGCGATGTCGGTGGGAACAGCGGCGGTTGCAGAAGCCCTCCTGCACACACATTCACCACCCTACCCCTCCTAGGACGGCGGCGGAGCTCGAGGCCTGAACCGTCTGCAGGCACCGATAGCTGAAGAACCACATCATGGCGTCCGGCCCTCCCGGAAAGAGAAACCGCTGAAGGAGCTTCTTATGAAACAAGCAGGGCAGGCTGTATCCTCGGAGAGATAAGCCCGGTAGCAATGGAGGGGGATGACTCCCCGGCCACCAAAGCGTTCATGGTGGAGCTGTTTAAGGCCATGAAGGAAGACATCCTGGAACTACGGAACCAGCTTACCGCAGACCTAAAAGAAGTACGCTGCGACGTAGATGAGGTCGGGGAGAGGGTGGCAACCCTCGAAGAGCATGATGTGAGCAGGGACGAGGAGATTCATCACTTACAACAGGATATGATACGCCTCCAAGAACAGAACTTAGACCTACAGGCCCGCGTTGAGAACCAGGAAAATAGGTCACGGAGGAATAATATACGGATCAGAGGCATTCCGTGGAAGGGGGAAGGAGACGACCTCCGAGCCTATGTTGAAGCCCTCTTCCAGCAACTCCTGGGCGAAGATGGAGAGTCTAACATACAGATGGACAGAGCCCATAGAGTGGGTCTCCCACGCGGACACAAAGCGCCTCCGCCTGATATCCTTGTGTGCATTCATGATTTTCAGGTGAAGGAGCGCATCATGCGGAAAGCAAGGGAGGCCCAACCCATACAGTTTCGCGGGCACTGCCCTGCCCTCTTTCAAGACCTGGCTGCCTCCACACTCTTCAAACATCGGGAGTTTAAAGCTGTGACCTCTCATCTTCGCGAGCAGAACATTTCCTACTCCTGGGGTCACCCCTTTCGCCTCATCTTTACCCACAATGGCAAGCTGCTGCAGATTAGATCGCTCACCGAAGCAGTGGAGACCCTTGGTCTCGAACGCCCTAGCCTGGGGTCGGATGTTGGGCAGTCTGTGGGGTCTCGCCCACGTCGCCGGGATGGCTGGCAGCGAGTTGGGAGAGCGACTCCTGTCAAGAAGCCGGACCAAGTCATGAGAGACAAAGAACGTGAAGCGGTCATTGCCACTCTTTCGCAGTCGTCTGAGCGTCCAGCCACCCCGTGAAAGGGGCTAATAGAGGTCCCGGATTAGATTGCCAGCATGGTGCCGGAGGGGCAGCACAGGCTGCCTTTGGACTGAATGGACACCCTCCCTGCAGGTATGCGGCAGCGTCTAAGTCCTGTCCCGGGCTGGGACGGTGTGTCGGTCATGACCTGCTGGGTTTTCCTTCACTTGACAGACCTTTGTCATTTTTCTCTCTTGTTACTTATTCTGTTTCTTGGGTTAGGGTGGGTTCTCTCCTCAGTGGGTTACCTACTGCTGCTTCACGCCCCGGCTGCACACACAAGTCCCCTTTCTACACCCTATTCACGGTTAGTCAGCGCGTGCTATGGTAGAGCTCTTTACTCTCCCCATCGTCCCACTGGATCTTAAAATAGTCAGTCTCAATGTCCGAGGCCTTAATAACCCGGTCAAGCGGAAGGCAATTCTGTCCCTACTGGAAGGCTCTGGAGGGACGTTTGCCTTATCCAAGAAACCCACCTGTTACAGGCAGACACCCACCGTATGCGGCATGGGCACTTCCCTCTTCAGTTTTGGTCTTCTTTCAATAGCAAGAAGGGTGGAGTAGCGATCCTGGTTGCTAAACACTTTAAGGGCACCGTAGTGGGGACGGTTTTCGAAATCAAAGGGCGCCTCTTAACGCTACAACTCCGCGTGGGACCCTCTACCTGCACAGTTGCTTCCATTTATTCCCCCAATGACCACCCCGAGAAATTTTTACTAGGGGCTTGCGCTGAGGTAATGCATTCCCCCGACCCTGCAATCATTATAGGTGGGGACCTTAACCTAGTTTTTAATGGGGAACGAGATCGCTCGGGCGCACGTACAGGCGGGACCGGCTCTATCTCGGCGAAGGGTGGGGATTGGTTACGAGATGCGGGAATGCGGGACGCGTGGCGCTGTTTACACCCCACCGAAATCGATTACTCCTATTACTCCGCTGCACATAAAACCTATGCCCGTCTTGTCTATTTCCTTGTTTCTTCAGCTGCCTGGCCCCTAGTCACAGACTCCTCCATTGAGGCCAGGGCCCTCTCTGACCATGCACACATTACCCTTGATTTGCGCTTCCCTTCTTCTGGCATGACTTTCACCCCGCGCTGGCGCCTGCGTGACTCCTTGCTCCGATCCCCCGGGGTGGATACTGACATCCGGCGCTGCATTGTGGACTATATACAGACTAACGAGAGGGCTGGCACCTCTCTTTCCTCAGTATGGGAGGCACTGAAGTTGGTAGTACGGGGCGCCCTTATCGCTAAAGCAGCACATGAGAATAAGTCCAGGCGAGCAAAGCGAACAGATCTCGAGGCCTCTGTCAAAGAATTAGAGGCAATACACAAACGTACAGGCGCACATCGCATTTGGCGGCGGTTGGAACAGGAACGTCTCCAACTCCGCCGGTTGGATCTTGATCGAGCTGAACACGCTGTGATCCGCCTGAAACATAAATATTTTACCGGTTCTAATAAAGGGTGTCGTATGTTGGCACACTGCTTGCGTAGCCAGCAAGAAGCACACTCGGTTAAGGCTCTGCGGGACGCATCCGGTAATCTCCTCACAGATAATGCCCAGATAGTCTCGTCTTTCAACTCCTTTTATCACTCACTCTATAAGGTGGACTCCTCCCTCCGACCAGAACCGGCTGAGTACCTGAGAGATGTGATGGTCACTCCTTTACCGGAGGGAGAGGCGACTGCCCTGGAAGCGCCTATTCGCATTGAGGAAGTCATATCAGCAATAGCCCGGCTGAAGTTACAAAAGGCACCAGGCCCGGATGGATTTAGTGCCCTTTTCTATAAAACCTTCTGCGCAGACCTTGCCCCGCTTCTCACCCGCTTATTTAACTCTTTTTCCGATACGGGTTCGCTTGCCCCTTCTATGCTACAGGCGTCCATCTCAGTTATTCTTAAACCGGGGAAAGACCCGGAATATTGCAGCTCTTACAGGCCAATTTCCTTGTTGAACATTGACGCTAAACTGTTTTCCAGTATCTTGGCACATAGGCTGAATCCCCACATGCCGGGCCTTGTAGACCCCGACCAATCGGGTTTTATCCCGGGGCGCCAGTGTGGTGACAACACCAAGCGCCTTTGCCATCTCATTGACAAGGTCCAGAGGTCCAAGGAGGAGGCGCTCCTCCTGGCGATCGACGCGGAGAAAGCGTTCGACCGGGTGCACTGGCCGTACCTCTTCGCCACTCTGGAGCGATTCGGTTTGGGCCCCCGGTTTCGCAGTTGGGTTGCAAGCATCTACAGTGCCCTCAGGGCAGCAGTCCGAGTTAATGGCCTATTGTCCGAGCACTTTGAGGTGGGACGAGGTACGAGGCAGGGATGTCCCCTCTCCCTCCTGCTTTTCGCTCTATATATGGAGCCCCTGGCGCAGCGACTCCGGGATAACCCCCTTGCACTGGGCATCCCTTTTGGTCTGGACCACCACCTCATTAACCTCTACGCGGACGACATCATATTTTCCATGGCTCACCCCGCATCCTCTCTTCCAGCAATCATGCGGGACCTCCAAACCTTTAGTCAGTTCTCTGGGTTTAAAATTAATATACAGAAATCCCAGATTCTCAATCTCACCTCTAGTCCACACACAGAAGCGGCCCTTAGGCTCCAATTTCCCTTTGAGTGGGTGGCGGAGGGACTCGGTTACCTAGGCCTTTCCCTACACAAGGACTTGGCAAAAACGGCGGAAGCCAACTATGCCGCTCTACTGGCTCGGATCCGCGCGGACCTTTTGCGATGGCGCCGTCTCCCCTCTCGTGGTTCGGGAGGCTCTCAGCTATTAAAATGAATGTTTTACCACGAGCTCTATACTTGTTCCAAACCTTACCGCTGGAACCCCCGCCTCGTGTCCTTCATCAGATCCAAACAGCGATTGAGGGCTTTATTTGGGGCCCGATTTCCCCGCGCATTTCCAGGACTCAATTGCAGCGCCCCAAAAAGATGGAGGGATAGCACTCCCAAACATCACTCGGTATTTTCTTGCTTCCCTCATACGGTATATTGTGGAGTGGAACCGGCCTATGACGGAGAAACACTGGGTCTTTATGGACCAGACGGTCGCGGGCCACCATATCTGGCGAGACGCCTGGTTGCCTAGACCCGCTCGCGCCTGGGGGCTCTACTCCTCCCCGGTTACGCGGCCCACGATGCTTGCTTGGGATAGAGTCTCACGGAGGGCGGACCTGACCTCATTCCCTTCGCCGCTTACCCCGCTGTTTGCAAATCCGGCCTTCCCCCGGGGATGACTGTCAAGGCATCGGCTCACTGGACTGCGGAGGGATGCAAACGTATAGGACACCTTTTTGATATCCAGGGACTACTCCTTTTAAGGAGTTGCAATCGGATTATAACCTCCCTGACTCTGATATCTACTTACACTCTCAGTTAATACATTGGGTCTCATCGCCAGGGACGCATCCCTAGCCTGCAGACCAATGAAACCATTTGAGAAGTGGTTACTCAATAAAAAAGATGACAAGGGCCTTATTTCCGAGATTTATACTTTCCTTAACTTAACACCCACGAGGCCACGCACGGCCGGGCAGAAGCGATGGGAAGTGGAACTGGGGTGCGCGCTGTCCGATAAAGAGTGGGAGGACATATACTTTCGTGTGCATCACACTGCGTTCTCCTCGAGCCACACTGAGACTGCCTTCAAAATTGCCACTTACTGGTACTACACCCCAGAGAGGCTTTCTAAATGGCAAACCCAATGCAATGGTCTTTGCTGGAGGGGGTGCGGGAATCCCGGATCACTCTTACACTTACTTTGGCACTGCCCCAAACTCACTTGCTACTGGGAACAGATCCTGGACGACATAGATATGGCCTTTAATACTAACATTCCCCGCCTACCGGCTTACACACTCCTGGGGCTTCCTAACACGCTGACATTTCCTTTGCGCTCCACTAAGGGCCGACAGATGGCACTCGCGCTGAACGCTGCCCACCGGGTAATATTGTCACGGTGGAAATCTGATAAGATTCCCGATCACTCACATTGGCTACACCAACTATGGAGTCTACTGGCGATGGAGCGGCTCTCCATGGTGGCAGCGGGGAAAGACAAGGACTACGCTAAAATCTGGGCCCCTTTCTTGTCCATTCTTTCCATTGAATTCCGCGAATTGACATGCCCACAATATCTCCGGATCCTGAGACTAGTCCCGGATTCCATGGATACCACTATTTAATGCGTGTCCTGTCACCCCTGGCGCTTAACTAGCCCCATGACTCCCGTGGTCGCAGCGCGACCCTCTAGGCTTTACCCGGATACACAATTGCTCACAAACTCACTGAGGAGAAGGGGTGGGGGTGGGTTGGGGTTTGGGGGCTGGGGTTCTTCTTTGTTATACATTATTCCACAGTTTTGTTTTTAGTTCAAACTCTGGAACGTCGTCTGGAACCAACGGGCAATAGTGGGTCCCTTCTGTATGAGCAAGCCTTCTGGTCTCCCCAAGGGGTCTCGCATGCTGGCTTATACCACCGCTGGATGGCTTACTCCCTCACTTCACTTTTCTTGAACGCGGCCGGCCCTGTTGGGTTGTAGGCGACATGCTGTGTTAATAGGGGGGTATCTGCCTCACCCATGCTCTGTGGCTCTAAACGTTTGTTAATCAGCCGGCCCGCTGGGTTGTAAGGCAACTTGCTATTGTACTTTTGGCGGCGTTCCTTCAATAAAACAGATTTAATACTAAAGTGCTATTTAGTATCATCTCCCGGCCTTTGCAGACTCCTAAAACAGCAACAAATGGCCTGGATTTTTTTCTTGGAAAGGTGGCAACCCTATTTGCATCCCAATAGTTGACTGTGCTCCTGAACCTGCATGGCGTAGGACCCCTCCTGTGCAGCAACGCCCCCTCCCATACACTGACAAGCATCTCTTTCATAGCTGATCAAGGGGTGAAAGAGTGAGAGTTTCTTGTGGTTCCAAAGAGCCTTTCGCTATTCCTGGCAGTGTTAAACATGCCTACAAGGCCCAGGAGAAAAGAGCCCCTCCCCTGGGCCTCGCAGTGCTAGAGGATAGGTGCGAGGTCCATGTCAGGGGGGACACTGGCTCAAGGCCCCATGTTGGTGGGCAGATCAAGGCCCTGGGCAGCTGCCTATGCAGCCCATGCCTTGCGCCAGCCCTGGTAATAGTGACCACATCAAAAAAGATAATGTTAGTTCCCTCATGCAAGATTATGAGCAGTGATCACCTCGGTGCATCAGGCAGGGTTGACAGCAGAAATTTGAAAAAGGCTTTTGCAATTTGGAATGCCTCCACATGGTTAATAGATAATAGTCATAACTACAATACCCCTGGTAACAAGAGAATAATATTAATAATAAGTCTCTCCAGCGCCTCATTATTTAGCACTCAAATATCAGTTTTCATTATATTTTGGAAATCAAACCCATTTACTCCAAATATTATATTATGAGTTCTGAAAATACATATATTTTCTTCTCAAATACACAGTTTTCAATTTTGGTATGCGTATATAATAATTAAAAATAAATAAAAGCTTCTAATTTAGTAGGCTGGGCTGCACATAGGAAAACTACTTATGGGTAGGTGGAGACAAGGCCACTAGAATTATGCAATTTTGAGGCAGAGACGTTTTTGACATAATTATGGATTTGCCACATTTGCGACATTGTCCAACATCTGCTGCATAATCTACAACTTTTAACAAAAAACTATTTTCTAGCTCAAACAGATCAAAAGTTACTAAAACGCAGTGGCACGTGTTGCTGCACAATGGTACACCCTTTGTAAAGGCTGACTAGTCCTCTTTCTGTTGCCTATTACTGCATTTGTGTGTTAGACTGGTACTATTGAAGTAAAAACTTTGCCCAGAGAGTAGTAAAATTACAAAATAATGAAGTAATACTCCTACAAAATGTGCCGCATTACGCTGCACATAATTCAGAAAACCCTAGAAGTAGCTCACGAGCTACTCATTGGAGAAGCCTGTCCCCAGCCATCTACTTTTTGTCCGGTGACACCTACTATTCAAGGGGGGTTGTACAGCTGCAGTAACAATCATTGCGGAAGGAGGTCACATATTGCTTTTTCCATGACATCTGCTGTCCAGGGTTGAGAGTGAAGCTGGGGAAATACAGCCCTTGGATACTTAGGGCCTCATTTAAAAAGAATTGGCGTAGGGCAGCGCAGCAAGTCATTTTGCTGCGCTGCTGCCAATTCGAAAGGGCAGGAACACGCCAAGATATGGCTCATTCCTATCCTTTCAGCCAGCACCGGCTAGCAATTTGCAGCCGAGCGCCAATGCACGCACCCTTGTGTCTGTGTTGTTGGCGTGCTTGTTTTTGTGCAGGAAGGGGCACAAATTCCTGCACAAAAACAATGAGAAGAGGCGTTTTGCTCATTCTATGTGTGCTGCTGTGGGGAGGGGTAGGTTTTTGGAGCTGCACCAGGTTTATCTGATGCTGTAAATCAGGGGCAGGGTTAAAATCCATGGGTGCTAAGTGGAAATGCCCACAGCAACGCCCATAGAACACCTCCTTGACGCAGAGTAAGGCAAGTGCCGCCTTGTCTTACTCCATATCTATGAGGCCATGCAAAGACACGCAGGATGGCTTTGCGTTGCCTCATATTTATGATTGAGAGGCCTGCGCCACCGGAGCATCAATAAAAGTGACGCTTCGGCGGCGCAGGCCTCTTGTAATTAAACCCCTGTACTGCCAACACCAGGATTGACACAGTCATTCTCAGGAAATATAGGAAACAATATTGATTCCTTCCTTCATAAAGATAACAATTAAAATCCTCGGCTTGGTCGTCTGCTACTTGTATTACAATTGGTTACTGAAGTGATTCAACACTACAACACCCACAATGCACTTGTTAGTGGGGTCCTAGGAATTCAGGTATCGTGTTCCGCAGACACGAACTCATTCTGGGGCAGATTTACAAGCCCCTTGCGCCACTTTTGCGTAATTTTTAACATGGGAAAAGTGACGCAAAAGTGGCGCAAGGGGCTTGTAAATCTGCCCCTATGTGTGCAACTTATTAGGAAATCTCGAGCACAAATGCAACTCCCTCCTCCCTGTGAATGGCTCTAGACTGCGCCACTTTCAAACAAAGCCTTACTGGAGAATGTCCATCTCTTCAAACTATACTTTGTCAATGCTAAACATATGCTCTCATTGCTTTCTACTTTCACTAATGAATATCACCCCACGATCAGCAGTATCACTCTGTCCCTGCGCCACCCATTATTCCATTACCAAGGGCAACCTGGAAATTGCATTCATGATTAATGCTGTCCTGCAGCGGCCTCGAGTGGTAATATATATAAAGTGCAGCTATGGCAGTCTAGGCTGGAAACGGCGTCCCTGCTGCCTAATGTCAATCGCAGATGATCGAAGTGTAAAAGGAGTAGTGGAACTGAGACACATTAACGGGCTAACAAAACGGTAGAAACACTATAAAATAACGTTGTGGGTTGCGAACACTCCCCAGGACATCATGATAATAGTTTCTGACAGTTTTTGCTGTTGGTGGTTGCAAATGTGGTGGTCATCGACACTCATTTTGGCAACCATCGACTCTCATTTTGGCAACCAGGACTTCTCTTATTAGGCCTGGCGTTAGGCAAGATTTTTAAATTTTATTAAAATTGTATGTATAATATACTTTCCTACAATGGCTTTCACCCAGCTCTCTTCATCTATTACTTCCTCGTCCGTCTTCCTCGCCACAGTAATTGCACATGAGCATTCTGCTCCCACAGAAACTCCAAGCAAAATTCCGTTAGCCTACTAGTCTCCCTATCCCTCCACCATAGCCATGACCTGTAACCAAAGCCATAGACATGAAGCCACCAATGAGGGCCGGTAGGGAAGGGAAACTATACTGTGGCGAGGAAGACCAGGACCAGGAGTAATGAAGATTACCGGAAAGTAAGGAATCTTCATGAGCGAGCCCTTTTGAGCCGCATCTGCCTTCCAGGAACGCAACCATAATTGGCGACGAACTGCATCAGAAGACCCAGCCGAAGAGGCCGATGCTCCCAAGGAATCAAAGGAAATGTCAGAAAGGAGCCGGGCCTGCTGTTCCATCAGGGCAAGAGTGGGAGAAACATCCTCGCCCTGGTCCAACAACTCGGCCAATGACTGGAAGTCCTTCAACGACTGGATGGCATAAGAGGAATAAGTAGCAGCTCGAATAGAAAAATTGGCGGCAGCAAAAGTACGCTTCACAGCCGCATCAACCTTCTTATCTACTGGGTCAGCAGGGGAAGCATCCTCTGAAATAATAGTGTCCTGAGAAGACATGCCAGCCATCAAAGAGTTCACCTTCACCGAGGCCGGTTATTTAACAGCAAAGTCCTGCAAGGGGTATCTCTTGGCCAGAAACCGGGGAAAATTATTCCTATCAACATCTTTCGACTCAGACTCCACCACCTTCAATATAGAGGAGTGAAGAGGCAACGACTCTGGCTCCTTCTTCTGATATTGCGAAAAGAAATCTGTATTCTCCACATCAATACCAGAATCAGGAAACAAAAGGTTGGAGCGAATTTGCTGAAGGACGTCTTTAAGATCCGACCCCTGCACAAATCGACCCTTAAGTTCCACATCCTCCTCCCCATCAGAGTCCTGGGAGGGACCAGGGTCACACCTAGCTTTTTTAGAAGGAGGAACAGCCACCCTATCACAAAAAGCCGCAGCCACAGCAGACTGGATCATTTGTTGAGTCACAGCCAGCGAAGGCACCGCGTCAACCGGGCCAGAAGACTCCCCAGCATGGGAAGAAGCCAAGGCAGTACCATCCTCTATATCATCCATCGTACAGAATGCAGGAGAAACACCACGGCAAGCAAGAACGCTCAAATACCGTCTTGTTGCCCATAACAACCCCCACAATGCATCAGGACGGCCTCGGGCACGTCCTAAGCGTGTACGTCATTGCCCAAAATCAAAACGGAGCCTGATATCGCGCGCGGCAAGGAAAAACATGCCGGCACATAGCAACGACCCCCCCCAAGCCGACGCCCAAGACAAAGACCACACCCGAACCACAGACGAGTCACTGCGGTGAGTAGAGTCCAAATACACCCCGTAGTAAAGGTTAGGACACCCCTGCCCGGATACGAACCCGGTACGGAGGGAGCCTGCACAAGTGACTGGGCCGCCCTCTGGGCTTTGAGAGAGGCACAGAAAGAAGGCGGCAACAGGGGCGCAACCGACCGGGAAACTGCCAGTCAATAAATGCGCCAAAACCCGCCAAGCCCACTAGAGCAGGACTCAGCAGGAACCAGCAATTAAATAAGTAAAGAAATAAATACCGCGCACCTCTGCATGTCCGCTAGAGCAGGACCGAGGAGCACGGAATAAGAGGCCGTTATGGAATGCCTCGCAAACCAAGACCCCCTGGGGCATCAGAGTCCGCTAAAGCAGGACCACAGCCCCCACTCACCTGAATACAGGAAACAGCACTCGGAGTAGTGCAGAAACAAAAAAACAGGTTGTGGCTATGGGGTTGTGTCCTTTTATGTGATTGGTGATGGACAATGGGGGCCATGTTGGAGGGATAGGGAGACTAGTAGGCTAACGGAATTTTGCTTCAAGCTTCTGTGGTAGCAGAATGCTCATGTGTAATTACTGTGGCGAGGAAGACTAGGACTCGGAGTAATGAAGGTTACTGGTAAGTAACCAGGGCATTATCCTGCAGTGTCATTCACATTTTTCTTCTGCTCACTACAACATAAAGCATGGAGCAATGGGTCATCCCGCTGCAGCCACTTGCTAACTTTGCTTTTAGTGACAGCATTCTACCCTTTCACAAGATGCACGACCAGACACAAGTAGTTCCCTGCCTTGCCAGTGTTTCCTTTTTTTTTTAACTTTAGTTTAGATCCTGGGTGATAATTGGGTGCTTTAGGCCAGCTCCTCATGTTGTTTTTGATGTGAGCACAGGGCACCTTTCAGCTTTATCAGTTCCTGTGTGCTGCTCATGCTGTTGTAAATTCCCTTAGGCGTAGCCTTTATTTATAATCTGATTGCTGCTATTTCTCAGCATTCCAAATAGTGTCCATTTGAAACTTCTTTTAGAAGTTGTAATCTTTTCCGTATGCACGCAATTAAGTGCATTTATAACTGTATCCCCTTATCTCAGGCTAGTGTATATTTTAGGTGAGGACTACAGTTATGCTAGTAAACCAGTTTGGTTTCAGAGCGCCAGTATGTCCTGTTTGTGTGTCTTTCTAGTTTGCTTTCAGTGCTCTTGTATGCCATGTTTATTTAGATATTTAGCTATATTACTAATCTATCTGTCTATCCATCTATTTATCTATCTATCTAGCTTTGGAACCCTCCCTAGCTATCTATCTTTGCAACATCTATATCTATTTGTAATAAAGATTTACAAAAACATTAGCAACGGCAGTAGGTTGGCAGCCAACACTAGACCAATTGGCTTTGCAAATGCTTGTTTGTCATCAGCAGACTTTGGCCCTGAGCAAAAGAGAAATAAATAATAGTAAAAAAAAAGATAGGGTAACAGTGACAAAGGGTGATTATATCGATAAAAATAACCTGCAAGCAGTGGCGTAACGAAACTTGAGGGGGCTCCCTGCAAAGTACATGGAGGGGGCCCCGGCCCCCCACGCTCCTGACCCAGGCAAAAGCTCCCAGGCCAGGGGACCGCTGCCCATGCAGCGTGCCGGAAGGGGTCCCCTGGAGCTCGGGGGGCTATTGTTATGCTACTACCTACAAGAGGGAGATAAAGAGACAGGAAGTTGTAGGGTGGTGGGAGAGAGAGGCATGAGGTTAAATTAAAACTAGGTAGCTTTGGCATTCAGCAATACCAACTGAGGGCTTGTAAGAAAAACCTTCGGTCCCTGCACTTATTTTCATTTCAAATTTGGCACTGCGTAGACTCCTAAGCAATGTCCCTGGCCTCCTGACCACTGAACAACCTTAACCCCCTTCCGACACGAGAAACTTTAGGCTTTGGGAATCACCCCTGACATATTGGCACATTGATCAGTACTCTGACACCTTTAAACATCACTCTTAGTAAGTCAACACATTAAGGGGCCGACTCCAGGTCACGCCAATCAGCCTCTCCAGGGAGGATACTGGTCCTCTGGACCACAAGTGCTCTGGTGTTCCTGGCCGAGACCTGATTTTATCAGCTGGAAATGCCAATCGGTACATTTGTATGTTAGTTGCCCAGGTTTTGCAGTCAAAGCGCAGTCCGGTTCCCACCCAAACAGCTCCTACAGCATGGAGGAGCACTGAAACTTTCCCACTGCCTTCCAACAGCCTGGTCTGCCCCTAGGCACTCTCCCCACCCCTGCCCTCTGCCTCATTCCACAGCAGTCATCCGTCGCAGTTACCACCCTCTTCCATTTGTCATCTACTTAAAGCAAGTAACATAACATATCATGTGTATTTGTAAAGCGCACGCTCACCCAAGGGTGTCTTGGTGCTGAATAACAGATGTTTATTGTTACCCAACTCAATGATACTCATTTTATCGACCTCAGAAGGATGAAAGGCTGAGTGGACCCGCCGGGATTTAAACCTGTGACCACGAGGTCGAACACAGGCCCCCTACAGTGGAAGAATTAGTCCAATGAGCCACCAGACCCGGCAAGTGGTAAATGGGAGCTGAAAAGGAGTGATTATTCCTCATGGAATGGGGATACACATGTGGATTTAAGTGTCTTATTATTATCAGTGCCTTGGAATGTTGGGGGCGTTGCCAGCGAGCCAGCATGGCGGACGTGAGCTCTTAGTGCTCCGTACCAAATCCCTCAGTTCTCCTGATTTTTGCCTCGAACCCGACCCATCTGCACAAGAAGACGACAGTATTCACCTGGCGCAAGGCTGCGGTCGTTGTTGGAACCCCATAGCTGCCATTAGAGTGGACCCGAGCAGCGATAGCGGCGGCCGAGTGTTCGCGGCCTGTGCAGCTCTGCGGCGGGCACGGGAGCGTGCCGGCGTTGGTGAGTCAGCCGCTGGGGCTGACGAGGCGGCGTCCGCTTGGAGAAGACACGGCTGCACCACCTGAGATCACCGACATCCAAGGAGGCGGGCGCCCGGCCCGGACTCCTTCATACTCGTGCCCGGCCCCTGGAGGTTCAGCAAGGTAGGCCCTGCCTGCACAGCGCCGAAGAAGAGGCTCATAGTCTTCGTTGTTGCGACTCGGCTGCCCGGAGGGAGGCGCGCGGTAAGCTGAGACTGCGGGTGCTGCCGAAGACACACGGTTGGAGATGCCTAGCGGTCTCTAGCATTAGCCCGCCTGTGGAAGAGATCCAGAGACGGTTACGACCTGCACCCAGGGGTCAGATTGCTGAGGCTGAAGCTGGGCAGGGCGCGTGTAAGTAGCATCAAGGCGGAGAGAGGTAATGCGCCATGCGCCCACCCGGGATCTAGTCGGCTTCCAGGGGCACTTGTGGCGGCCTGGGTTTGGGGCGGTGACCCCTACAAAATAGCTGTGTCGCCGCGAGGCTGCACCCGCTAGCGTTGGCGCCAGGAGGACAACACGCCAGGACATGCCTTCCCCCGCCACTTGAGGAGACATAGTGCAGTGGCAGGACGCCAGCTGCCACACATGCAGAGCGCTCATAACGGGGAGGTGAATCGGAGAGGCCCTGCCTGGCTGTAAATCGACTGCTGTGAGACCGGGCCTACTGGCAGTTGGCCGCTCACGCTGACAGTTTGGGAACCGCCTATATCCTTGGCAGTGGGGACACATTGCCCGAAGCTGACCTGGTGGAGATACACACAGTGGATTGGACCCTAACCACACTGAACTTTGCAGTGGCGACACCCTACACGGGGGAGCACTACACCGGTGCACAGGCGGATGCCGGGGCGGCCTCACGCCTGGGACCCGGTGAGACACACATTGTCGAGCAACTGCTTCTCCCCAGGGGTCAATGCTCTCCGCGCAAAAACTGGCAATGGGCCGCCTCCGTACTAATGCGCAGCAGAACGTCGCTCGAACTGGCACTCTGGAACCAGCGCACACGGGAGGCGATGCGACTGGCGATACCTCAAGCGCGGCACTCGCTGCAAAACTGGACTCGGTACTGGCAGTGGTGGAAAAGATCGGGACCGCACTGGACCAGACACGATAATCCCTGGAGTCCAGGATTGATAAGGTAACATCCGACTTCACTCTTTTACGCGCCGACCACCACAATTTGGCGGAGAAGGTCCAGTCACATGCTCAATCACTCTTGGAGCTGAAACCCGCCACCCAAAGCCATGCCGCGGCCTTACAGGATGTCCTTGATTGCGAACACGCTTTGGAGGACAGAGTTGAGGATGCAGAGCTCTCGCCGCAATAATGTTCGTGTGGTGGGGCTTCCAGAGGGAGAAGAAGACCGTTCCCCGGAACTCTATGTGGAGAATTGGCTTCAAGGCATCCTGCCACCAGGGACACTGTCACCGCACTTTGTAGTAGAACGGGCGCACCATATGCCGGCTCACAGGCCCCCTCCAGGGGCTCGACCGAGACCATTCCTGTTCAAACTACTAAACTATAGGGACAGGGACGCAATCTTACGCGAAACTCGTAAGCTCTCTGATCTCAAAGTCGGTGGGAGTTCGATTATGATATTTCCGGACTACACGGCGCAGGTGCAGAGACGCAGAAGCACCTTCACTGCTGTGAAACGCCAACTGCGTGAGCTGGAGCTCCGCTACTCCCTACTGTTCCCCGCCAAGCTAAGGGTGGTGGCTAAGGGGGTTGCCCGTGCTTTGATTCACCTGAAGACGAGTGGGATTGGTTGGAAGAGTCAGGAATGTGGACGGGAACTCGTCCCTCGAGCACAAAGTCATCTAAGCCAACCAACAAAAGGATTCGTCGCCGTGGGAAACGAGGGCAAATAAGATGCGAGGCAAAGCGGACGGTGGCCCCAAATCCCGAGTAGAGCCAGTTGGAGCGTCGAGACGCCTTAGAAGTGGCTGCAACATTGGGGGCTCAGACATATCGTGAGTCCCGGGAAACAAGCTCCTCTGGATCGGCGACTGCCAGCGGTTCGTCCACCCCCAGTCCTGAAGATTTTGATGGTGTGCTGCTACCTGTGGTCACTCCACAGACTGCGGACGATGTCATGTGAGAGACTGCCCCGGACTTGAATACTACAGGCGGCAACACACGCAAGTAGAGACTCCCTCGAGTTGAATGATTGCAGCACTGATTACTTACCAATATGCAGTCTAACACTGAAACCACAGCGTGTCACATACACAATCAATCAATCAATCAATCAATCAGGGGTTTGTTAAAGCGCGACTACTCACCCGTAAGGGTCTCAAGGCGCTAGGGGTGGGGGGGGTGTGCAGGTTCCATCCATCAAGGAGGGGGTCTGTCGAAGAGCCAGGTTTTGAGGTATCTTGCGAAGATGGGGAGCGATGTTGTCTGTCTGAGGTGGAGCGGAAGGGCGTTCCATGCTTTGGCCGCGAGGAAGGAGAAGGAGCGGCCTCCCGATCTGGTCTTTCTGGAGCGGGGGACCACGGCGTAGGAGAGCTGGGATGATCGTAGGGTCCTTTGGGGTGCGTGGAATTTGAGTCGGCTGTTCAGGTATGCTGGTCCGGTGCCGTGGAGGGCCTTGTGTGCGTGGGTGAGCATCTTGAAGGTGATTCTCGCCTCGACAGGGAGCCAGTGGAGTGTGCGCAGGTGCTGGGAGATGTGGCAGTGTTTTGGCAGGTTGAGGACCAGTCTTGCAGCGGCGTTCTGGATGTTCTGTAGCTTGCGGGTGAGGTTTTTGTTTATTCCGGCGTAGAGTGCGTTGCCATAGTCGAGTCTGCTGGTGACCAGGGCGTGAGTGACGGTCTTTCGGTGTTCAAGGGGGATCCATTTGAAGGTCTTACGAAGGAGGCGGAGGGTGTGGAAGCAGGAAGATGAGACAGAGTTGATCTGGCGGTCCATTTTGAGCTCGGAGTCCAGGATGATTCCCATGTTGCGTGCGTGGTCCGTGGGGGTTGGCGGGTTTCCGAGGGCGGGGGGCCACCAGGTGTCGCTCCAGGCATCGGGGTTTGGGCCCATGATGAGTACTTCTGTTTTGTTGGTGTTTAGTTGTAGGCAGCTGTTTTTCATCCATTTGGCGACGGCTTCGATGCATTCTCGAAAGTTGCGTCTGGCGGTGTTGGGCTCGTTGGATAGGGAGAGGATGAGCTGGGTGTCGTCTGCGTATGACACGATGTTGAGTCCGTAGGTTCTGACGATGGGGGCGAGTGGAGCCATGTAGACGTTGAAGAGCGTCGGGCTGAGGGAGGAGCCCTGGGGGACTCCGCAGGTGGTAGGTGTGGGGTCCGAGAGGAAAGGGGGGAGTCTGACCCGCTGCGTCCTGCCGGAGAGGAAGGAGCGGATCCAATCGAGGGCCTTGTCCTGGATTCCTGCGTCGTAGAGTCTGCGTATTAGGGTGCGGTGGGAGACTGTGTCGAACGCCGCTGATAGGTCGAGGAGGATGAGGGTGACTGTTTCTCCTTTGTCCAGTAGGGTGCGGATGTCGTCTGTTGCGGCGAGGAGGGCGGTTTCCGTACTGTGGTTTTTTCTGAAGCCGGATTGGGAGGAGTCAAGGATGTTGTGTTCTTCAATGAATGTGGCGAGTTGGCTGTTGATGGCTTTCTCGATGACTTTCGCTGGGAATGGGAGCAGGTAGATGGGTCTGTAGTTTTTGAGGTCGGTGGGGTCCGCTGAGGGTTTCTTTAGGAGGGGGTTGACCTCGGCGTGTTTCCAGTCATCGGGGAACGAGGCGGTCGCCAGGGAGCGGTTGATGGTGTGGCGGAGCATGGGTGCGATGGTGTCGGCGGCTCTGTTGAAGATGTGGTGGGGCAGGGGTCCGTGGGGGCCCCTGAGTGGATTGACTTCATTGTCTTCAGTGTGTCTTCGGTGGTGAGGGCTGTCCAGTCGTCAATCGCTGGTTTCCGGGTGTCGGGGGTGGTTGGTGAGGGTTCAGTGTGTTGGTTGTCTTCGTCGAAGTTGTCGTAGATGCTCTTGATTTTGTGGTGGAAAAAGGTGCTGAGTTTGTCGCAGAGGTCTTGTGAGGGAGGGATGTCGGTAGACTCGCTAGTGGGTTGGGCGAACTCCTTGATGATGCTGAAGAGTTCCTTGCTGTTGTGCGCGTGGGTGGAGATTCTGTCTTCAATCGCTTTTTTCCTCGTTTCTCTGATGAGTTGATGGTGGGCGTTGGTGGCGGCTCTGAAGTTGTCGTGGGCTTCTGTGGATTTGGTGTTCCTCCAGGCCTTTTCGAGGCGGCGGCATGTGCTTCTGGACTCTCGAAGTTCGGTGGTAAACCATCTGGCTTTCTTGGCGCGGGAATTGTTGCTTTTCTTGAGGGGGGCTATGGTGTTGGTGCTGTCCGAGATCCATCTATGCAGGGTTCGGGCTGCGGTGTTGGGCTCGTCGTTTTCCACGATGGTTGGGGTGGAGTGGTTGAGTGAGGAGGTGAGCTGGTCGTTGGTGATTTTGGTCCAGTTTCTTCGTGGAAGCAGGTGCTGGTGTCTGTGGATGGTGGGTGTTCTGAAGGTGAAGTGGACGCAACGATGGTCGGTCCATGGGAGTTCGGTGGTGTGGCTGAAGGTGATGGAGTTTCCTGTAGTGAAGAGGGGGTCGAGGGTGTGTCCTGCTGAGTGCGTGGGCTCGGTCACGATCTGGCGCAGTCCAATGTTGTGGAGGTTGTCCAGGAGGGATGTGGTGTTGGGGTCCAGTTGGTTGTCAAGGTGGAAGTTGAGGTCTCCCAGCAGGGTGTAGTTGGTGGATGCGATGGCCTGCGGGGAGATAATGTCTGTGATGGAGTTGGCGAAGGGTCCGCGGGGTCCAGGGGGTCGGTAGATGAGGGTTCCTCGGAGGGTGTCGGTGGGGCTGGCCAGTATCTTGAAGTGAAGGTGTTCCATCAGTTCTGTGGGCTCGTCAGGGAGTGTGCTCAGGCGGAGGCTGGATTTGTGGACGATGGCGATTCCTCCTCCTGGGCGGGTGGGGCGGTCCTTCCTGGAGATCTTGTATCCTTGGGGGATGGCGATGGCGATGTCCGGTCCCGAGGTGGTGTTGGTCCAGGTTTCGGTGAAGAACGCTACGTCCGGGGTGGTGCTGTCGAGGAGGTCCCAGATTTCTGTGGCATGTTTGTGGAGGGATCGGGCGTTGAGGAGGATGCATTGCAGGGTCTTCGGTTCGGTTGTGTTCTTGTGGGCGGGTTGTGCTGGATCCGTGTTCTTGGCGGTGCTGCAGGTGTGCCGGCAGCGGTGACAGCTGAAGGGTCCGTGGGAGTCGGCTGGTGATGCTGGCTTGCAGTTGTTGTTGCGGCCTGGGTTGAGTGCGTGGAGTGCTGCTGGGTCGTAGCGTTGGCGGGGCGGAGGTCCAGGGTTCCTGGCGCTGGTCGCGGACGGGCGCAGACGGGCTTGCCTTTGACGCGTCAGTGGCGCGCCCACGGCCGCGCAGCGGCCGCCATTAAGTAGGGGTCGGGGAGGGCTGGACAGCTGGGAGGCAGGAGCGGGGAGGGGAGCTGGATTGGGCCGGTCGCGCTGGGGGGGAGGGGCCGCGGGGGCAGCAGCGGCGGGGAAAGGTAAAGGGAGGAAATAAGGGATAAAGAAAAAAGGGAAAATAGGCAGAAATAAGGCACAAAAGAGCAGAGATGCAGAAAGGTGAAAGATAAAAGAGGGTAGAAAAACGAGTGAAAACAAGTGAAAGGGCAGAGCGAGAGGAAGGGAAAATGAGCAGAAATAAGGCACAAAAGAGCAGAGATGCAGAAAAGTGCAGAGAGGTGAAAGATAAAAAAGGGTAGAAAAACGAGTGAAAGAGCAGAGTTAGAGGAAGGAGACAGAGGTCCACTGGACCACCAGGGATGAGGCACAGGGAAACCTGCGGGTGGAGGAGGGCCTCGATCACCAACACTCGAGAGTGCAGGGGCAGGCCTCACTTAATGGTGGAGCTGCGACGGTGGGAGAGCAATTTCACTGACAATGAGTCAGCACACAGGCCGCAGCCGCTATAGCGCGTTATGTAGTGAACCGTGTGCATTAGCACACAGATTGGGGAAGCGTGTATTGACGCTTTGACATAGAGGGATAAGAAAGGTACGTAGTCGGACACACGCTCCACACACCCCGATCAGTCTTTGCACTGAAATAGTTACTGCCTGGTTGGGCAGGGTAGTAGTTTGGACAAACGTCACCACAGAGTTCGCCCCCATCGTTAGCATGGTAAGATTCCTATTTCAAGTTCTAGTTACACATGGTCAGCCCATAGCCCCCGCTGGTATCACATGTCTGAGGTCTCACAGCACGCCCCAAATCCAACGGAAAGGTACATTAGCCAGACATGACACAAGTTAAGGTGACAACGTGGAATATACGAGGCATGCACACACCTACGCGTAGGTACTCTATATTTTCATATTTACAAAGGCATACGACAAGCATCGCATTGCTTCAGGAGACACACATGTCACAAGCTGAACTGGAGCGCTTGCGTAGGAGGTGGAGGGGTCAGGTGTTTGGCACTTCCTATTCAGCACATGCGCGAGGCACCTTGATATGGGTCAGAGCAGGAGTCCCGTTTGTTCATGAGGAGGACATAAACTATGCAGATGGTAGATATACCTTTCTGAAAGGGCGATTGAATGGCCAAAATATATTGCTGGGCTCCATCTATGTCCCCAACACGGACCAAGCCTCCTTTCTTGAGCGCATATCTGGGGTGCTGGCTCGATGGAACGTGATCCCCTGGTTGGTGGGTGGTGATTTCAATTCGGTGCTTAATGTGGACTTGGACAGGTAATTTCCACCCCTTAATAGAACTCCCTCTGCATCCAACGCAGCGGCCCTCTCGAATTGGCTTACGCACTGGGCTCTGCTTGATATTTAGCGCTTCCTTAACCCTACCGCGTGCGTTTATTCTCACTACTCTGCAGTGCACGGTCTGCATGTACGCCTGGGTAGGCTGGTGGGGTCACAGGCACTACTCCCTTTAGTCCAAAGCACTGAATACCTAGGGCGGACCCACTCCAACCATAACCCCCTACTGATGCAGCTCAAGTGGGAGACGCAGCGCCCCCCAGTCCCTACATGGCGACTCCAGCCCAGCGCGCTGGAAGACTCGGCGTTCCGCTCATCGCTAGGGACGGCAATTCTAGGGTATTTTGAATTAAATTCAGACACGGCTAGCGATGCGCTTATCGAATGGGAGGCATTTAAAGTCTCGATCAGAGGTCACTGCATGGGAGCCACATGGAATATCCGCAGGCAGGTATCTGACTCCCTTGCAAAACTAGAAACACAGCTGCTACAATACGAACAAGAGGGAGAGGGGGCAGGCAGAGACTCGCGATGACTAGCTCGCTGCGCTCTGATCACACGGAACAGTTGGAGCAACTTCGCTGTCATAGCTATACAGCGCATACAGCCCGCACGCCTGCCACAGCAGACAGGGCAGGCAGGCTACTAGCCTGGTTGATAAAACAGGAATGCGCCCGCACTCCAATCAGGACGCTGCTGGGAGTTGTGGGACAGATGCTATGTACACAGCACGAAATCCATGAAGCCTTAACACAACACTATGCCAGTCTCTACCAATCCCACCGACGATGTGACGAGCGAGATCTAGAGAGGTTTCTAAACGCCCTACAGTTACCCAAGGTGATGGGGGAACACAGGGAAGCACTTAACGTGCAGATCTCATTGGAAAAGATTGGGGAAGCCATACAATCCCTAGCCTCCGGGAAGTCGCCGGGCCCAGATGGGCTGCCGGCGGAGTATTGCAAGGCATACCGCGTCTCTCTTGTACAGCGTCTTCACACTGTGTACGCTACTGCATTAGAGACCCAACAACTCCCGCCCTCCATGCGCGAAGCGCTCCTGATATCGCTATTGAAACCTGGCAAGGACCCAGTGGAGATGGGCTCCTACAGACCCTTGGCCCTGCTTAACACTGACTATAAAATACTCACGAAGGTGTTAGCGGACAGGCTGGC
Organism: Calotriton arnoldi; assembly: GCA_963921515.1. Taxonomy (NCBI): domain Eukaryota; kingdom Metazoa; phylum Chordata; class Amphibia; order Caudata; family Salamandridae; genus Calotriton; species Calotriton arnoldi. Next base: position 486,943 of record CAWUFW010001356.1, read on the forward strand.
ACAGGTAGTTCCAATGCTGGTCCATACTGACCAAAATGGCTTCGAACCATCCCGTAGTACCTCTCTCAATTTAAGGCGTTTCTTCAGGATGTCCACATACGCGATGCGGGAGTGGCCAGGGGCGGGATGCCTAGTGCTGGACCTGGAGAAAGCCTTTGATACCCTGGAATGGGACTCTCTTCACAGTGCTTGAGAAGTTTGATTTGGGTCTAGACTTTATTCACTTAGCATGCTTACTCTATGCTAACCCCACAGTCAGAGTCAAAGTGGGCCCTTATATCTCAAGTTCCCTACCAATACAGAGAGGTACACAGCAGGGATGCCCTTTGTCCCCACTCCTATTCGCGCTCGCAATGGAGCCATTGGCAGAGGCGTTACGCGCCCGGCTGGGCGATAGGGGGCCCCTTGGAGACGCCACACATCAGGTGACATTATATGCGGACGATCTCCTTATTTACATTAGGGACATCGACCGAGTCCCTGTTCAGCTGGCTCAATTGCTGGAAGAGTTTGCTGCACTCTCTGGGCTGAATGTGAATGTAGATAAGTCCTGCATCTACCCATTCAAGGAGGGACTCCGGGACCCGGGTTTGATCATGAGTGGCAAGCGGGTACAGTGGACGGCGGATACGTTCCGCTACCTGGGAGTTCAGATCTATCGCCAATCAGAAGACCTCTTTGACGGAAACCTGGGGAAGGCGGTGACGTCCCTCAAGTCGCAGATGCGATTTTGGAGTACACTGCCGCTACCTGTAATGGGCAGGGTGGCGCTTACAAAAATGGTGGTACTCCCTAGGCTGTTATACTATTTCACGAACTTGCCAATGTACATACCAGCCTCCTTCTTTACCACCATTAACAAACAGATCAGGGATTTTATCTGGGGCAACACCAGACATAGGCTGGCGCTGAAAAAGTTGTACCTGCCCCTTGCCTTGAACATTACTACCTGGCCTCTCAGCTGCAGTGGATAGCGCGGTGGCTGTCGGACCGCCATTGTGCGGACACTGCGATTACGCGGCCGCCCTACCCCCTGGAGCGAATAATTAGTCTCTTCCATCCATGCGCAAGGGTGCGACCACCAGAACCCTTGCTGCTTGCTGTGGCCTATAGATGCTTTCGTAGGAGTCTTTACATAACACGAAATCTGATTCCTTATGCACCAGCGATACCATTAGAGGGAACCCCCAGTGGGCAGACGGTAATTGCTGCGTCGGTAATCAGGGGGTGGCAGGAAAACAGCATCCAAACACTTGGGGACCTCTATCGCGAGGGGGCGCTCATACCCAATACATCGCTAGTAGATGAAGAGGGGCTCCCGCCAGGGCAATTTCTAACCCATCGCTCACTGATAGCCTCACTCACAACCAAATGGGGGGACATCACCACAGAGCCACAAACGCACCTCACCATGCAGTACTTACATGTCTTGGGACCGGGCAGACACTTAACGCGCTGGTTCGCAGCCTCGCTGAGGACTCATGCAGCGATAAACCTGGATTCACTCCGTCTCAAATGGGAACGTGACTTGGGACACCAGTTCACTGATACAAATTGGGCTCGGGTACTCGAGAGCCCAGTACGCATTCCCAGGAACATGCGCTTCCGGCAAATTCAGCTCTATATAGTACACAGGGCATATCTCACCCCTGCCAAAATGAATCAATATTTTAGTCGCGAAGACGCAGAGTGTCCCAGATGCGCTGAGAACGGGGCTGATATCATACATATGCTTTGGAGTTGTACCCGGGTGAGCACATACTGGAGTGAGGTAGCCACAATACTACATTCCTGTACCGGCCGGGAGCTGTCTTTTGATTGGTCAACGTACCTATTAAACAGATTTCGTAGGACACCTAGCACGAAGGTCATGTCCAGATTTCTCGATCTGGGACTGATAGTAGCCAAGAGGCTGCTTACTAAACAAGCATTTGCAATGCAATCGGTCTCGCATTTTTTAAAGTTAGAGATGTTGGCGTTGAAAATGACAATGTTTTTTACTTTTATTTTTGTTTATTTGTGGAGGAGTGATTATCTTTGCATAGCATTATTGCCATTGGTATGACCTTGTATTCTAGCTGGTAACAGCCTTACATTATACAGTTATTGTTGAAACATTCCTAGTGTTATTATTGTAGAGTGGTCTGACACCCCCAAGTCTCTATATAAAACTGCAAATAAATAATTATAAATGAATCAATCCTGGGCGTAGAGTATTTTGTTGTGGGCCTTATGTACAGCTGTGGCAATTGTTTCTTTAAGTCTGCAATTACACAAACAGTGTGAAAAGAAAAACTGCATGTCCCAAAATGCAGTGTGCTGTTGTCTGACACTCAGTGCTGGTTGATGCTGTCCCACGTGACGTGAGTCCTTTTGGCAGCACCATGTGGGGTATGATTAAGGGATTTTGCAGTTGTGTGGCTTATTTGAATCAATAGCAAGATTTGACTTTAAATAAAGAGGGGGAATTTGAGGAAGTGACGTCAATAACATAATAAGGATGTGGGGAACCAGTCACTTCTGGGAGGGAAGTTTGAGGTTTTATTTTGCTGAGTTCCAAACAATAAGATGTACAGTTTCACACCGCTGAACACACGACACGCCAGGTAGTTATTAGTAGCAGTTGCAGGCAGTGCATTCCATAAAGGAGGTGTAACCAGAATGAAAGTCTAGCGCATTCCTTTATTAGCGTGATAAAAGACTGAGCTTCGCTAATAGTTGAACTTTGAAAGGCATTTCACATTAATTTATTTCACCACTGAACGCCAATTTGTTACCTATAACTCAGAAAACACTATGGAGAATATGTTTTCATTTAAATAATCTGCCCTGTACAATACTTGGAAAATTGTTATTGGTAGTTGCTACAAATATATTCCTGATTAATTGTCTTGTCTTATAGTTTTTCAAGCTCTCTTGCGTGGTAATGTTTACTTAAAATGTATACATTCTGTGTGGATGCATATGGAAGGAATGTCTGACCTGGAAGAAGAGGTAGTCTCACACTAAAGGCAAACAGATCGATCCCCGAGTTAGGGGAGAGCGTGTCTCCTGGGAAATGCTAATTCAGCACAGACAAAAAAATAATAGGGGCATATTATCAAGGGCTTTATCGCCGATTTAGCGGCACTTTTTGCCGCTAAATCGGCGATATTTTTAACGCCCTATTAGCAAGCTGTCGCTAACAGGCGTTAGCGACAGCTTTCAGGCGTTAGAGGCTGGGAATTACATCGCCTTGCATGTCAGCGATATTTATCGCTAATGACATGCAAGGTAGGCGTTCCTAACCTAACAGCGACTGAAAACAGTCGCTAACATCGCTATCGCCTATTAGCAATAACCGCGAGGCGATAAAAATACGCGCGCTAACCGCGATTAGCGCTGGTTTTTTAGAACTGGTAAAAGCATGACTTAACAATAATAGTCAATGGGAGGTGGATTGCAAGGTTAAGTCCCCAGCATTAGCGCGAGGAATCTATCGCTGGATTTCTCGCGTTATTGCTGGAGTTTCGCCACTATACGCTGGATATTTTATCGCATTGGAGATAAACCTTGCTAATAGCATGTTATCTCCGCGGTAATATCCAGCGATAGCCGGCGATAGAAAAACGCGCGCTAAGCAAGCTTTGCGATAATTATCGCAGGTTCTTGCTAATATGCCCCAATATTTTGTAGAATATGAGACTCACGTTGGCGTGACAACTGCTAGACACAACTCTGGCTCTGACTGCCTGGGCATCGCACCGCAGTAGCACAAGTTGAGGTCCGGACAAGGAGATGAGCAGTGGTCGATTCTCGACCACCGGCTCCCTCCTGTTTAACTCGGGGCTTGCAGTGAGTGGGGCACAACTGCAATTAATTCCTGAGTGCCCGGCAGGAAATTAAAACAAGTTTAGGCAGCAGCTGAACTCTATAAAAACATAAGATTCACCAACCCACGCTCGCCTGTTCAGGGAAGGTTTGTACAGGAAAATCATATAACAAAGCCCTACTTGTTTGAAAAAGAAAACGAGGGCATTGAGGGGAGGAAGGGTGGAGCTTCAGAGGTACTCTCATCGCCGGAAGATGCTGTGCGCCTGAAGCGAGGCAGAAACTAAGGGGGATATTCCCAAGAACGCGTGTTAACTATCGCCAAAATCGCTTAACGCAATTTCTCACATCGAAGTCCATCGCGGGAAAATAACACCGTGTTAACGCAGCATTCACAACCCGGCGGCACCATGCAATAGCCCCACGATAACGCGACAAATGCCCGTGTTAAAATCAACGCGACGCCGAAAAAATGCGAAACCCCAGCGCGAAAAAAGGTGCGATGACCCCAATGGCGATACAAAAATCAGCGAAAACCAGCGACAGGCCTGCGATTCCCACGCGCCATGCGTGAGAATGCACTATAAAAGCAGAGAAAAAAAAAAGACAAATAAATGCAACTGCGTACCACCATGGACGCACCCGGACCGAGTGCACAGGACAACGCGAACCCCACAAGCCCCACAGACGACCAGCCAGGGAGGGGCAAGGAGAAGAGGAAGAGGGAGACGGGGTTCAGTCCGCAGGAAAACCAGATCATCGTCACGGAGGAGACAGAACACAACCAACAACTGTACGTCACCTCCACTGTGTCATTGGCAACACAAACGGAAACATGGCAGTACATCGTGAACAACGTGAATGCAGTCGGAGTGTCGAGGAGGACTATGGAAGAGGTCAAGAGGCGCTGGAATGATGTGAAGGGCAAAACCAAGAAGAAACACTATGCCAACTTCAAAGCAGCAACGCAGATTGGAGGTGGGGGACCAGCGGCACACCAGGAGCTGGATGACAGTGAGAAATGGTGGCCACAGTCATCAGTCGGGATATGGTGCCAGGAGTTGGGGATCGGGACACTGCTCAACAGGACCTGACACAACATCAACAGGGCTAGTACCGACCAGGGACTGGGGGGACGGGGGGAGATGGGCACAATGGCACACATGCACAATTAAGTACAGCACACTGCACACCCACAATGACTCTGGAACATGTCCCTGATCCCCGTGCCACACAGCAGCACACATACAGATACTCAGGGAATGTGTGTCGCATTGAATTTATTTGCACATGCTGTGCCTGTGGTCATTTTGCACTGTCTCATGATTGCCAAGCACTGACACAATGTGACGTCCTCATGTGAAGAAATTGTCAATGATGTTGTTCCTACGGGCTATTCCTGCTGCAGCTGCAGTGGGGTGTGGTCCACCTGCCTCATCTTCCTCATCATCGTCCGGTGCATCTGGCACACGTAACCATGGGGCATTGGTGCGTACACATATGTTGTGCAACACATAACATGCAACGATCATCTTGCACACGATGACTGGGCTGTACAGGAGCCTCCCACCTGGGATGTCCAGGCACCTGAAACGTGACTTCAACACGCCAAATGTGCGTTCCACGATGCCCATGGTGCGTTTGTGGGCCGCATTGTACTGCCTCTGGGCCTGTGTGTTCGGGGCTCGGAGGGGTGTCATCATCCAAGGGCAGAGTGCATATCCCTGATCACCTGTGACAGTGCAGAGAGACATGAGTCAATAGTTGGTTCTGCATGATGTGTTGGCAGGCTCACTAGTTCATCGGCATGTGATATGTGTGTCATAGTGATTCCGGTTTGACATGTACTGCTAGTAGCAAATGAGCGCCATCAATGTGCATCACGTAGCCTCACTGCTGCTCCACCCTCCCCCGAGCCTATTTCCTCGTGTGCGCTGCGCGCTTGCATCACCTGCACTCCTACGGCACACCATTGTCATGCCTGTCTGCGCATGTCCACAAGCCTGACAACAACACTGTGATGTTGTGCGTTGAAGGTGGGCCGCCACGTGTGTGTAGGCCTATGGCAAGGATAGGGCGGACACAGATGTGGAGTACATGGCTGGCCGAAGTCGCGATGCGGTCGAGGCAAGACCTTTGGCTCATGCTGCGGTAATAGCGATACACACACAACAGTTGGCATGTATGATCCCGGACCCCGAGCGGGCTTGCGCTCATTCATTAATCCCTTCGTCCGAGCCCGCACTCGGGGCCTGTTACATTTCAACTTTGTCCATTGCGGGACGGGTGGCGCCGACACCACAACAAAGACACACGCATCAGGTACCAAATTGGCATGCCCAACACTTAACCACGCCCAAAGCCCCGGGGTGATCATCCACACCCCTACGCTGGACTGCCGTACGCCAGCCCACTCCGGCAATACCTACAGGGGGGTACAACACAGCTACATGTCCCAGGTCTACCCCACTGCCTGAGGTGACATGGTTGCGTCCATTGTACACAGCACAATGCAATGTGGTCGGGCCCGGGGGCCCTCATGCACACACAATGACAACACGGACACACTTAGACAGTTCGTGGAACTGGCTACGGGCACGTGCGCCCGGTCCCTTTATTGCCAGGGTCACATGTCCAGTGACGCCTGTGCTGGATGGGTGTGGGGTGAGTGTAAGCCAGCCCTCAGGGAGTTGTTGGCACTGGCAACAATTACAACAGTGTCAGACAATCAGAAGTTCAAACAGCAAGGGTCCACGACTTGAGCTGCACAGAGTTAGTGGCCACGGATGCACTGCGGCCGGCACAGGCACACCGCCACGGGACGGTGACTACCGGTGCACTGAGGTAGGGCCACGAGAGCTGAGCGGGTTCTCGTCGATGTCCAAGGTGATTGTCGCAGAGGGTTTTGGGAGACAGTGGAAGGTGTTCTTCCAGGGCATGATACAGAGGGCAGTACCAAGCAGACACATGCAATATGGAGGAGATGAATGCTACAGACTCATGTTCAACACCAAGTCATTACCAGCCACATGATGATGAAGACAACCCCCAGGCCATTGACTGAGACGCCACCAAAGTTCAACCAGAGGGTGTCCATGAATTTCGGGGCACAGAGTTAGTGGCACCAGAGCTGAAAAGGGATGCAGTCTGCGATGTGGCCTGTACAATGGTATAAACTCTGCCATAAATAGATCAAGGCTCAGTTCCAAATGTGTCACCTACTTGACCGTAGTGTGGGCCGGAGGCAGCGGTCAGCAGGGGCTCCCAGCCATGTGTCCTTGGCTTGCGATGCACAGAGTCAGTGGCACCAGGGCAGTTGTTGGTGGGGTTCGGTCACCTCCGTAATGAGGATCCTGTTCGTCATCCGGACTGAATCGCGTCTTCCTCTTACTCCTCTCCTAGCGTGCAATGATACGGACTCTGCCATTGTAAAATCAAGACTCAGTTCCAAATGTGTGACCTACTTGACAGCAGTGTAGGCCTGAGGCAGCGGTCAGCGCGGGGCAACGGCTGTTCAGGCAGCTCCTCCTGGTACTCTCACACATGACGTTGGAATGCCATGTGGCGATGATTTGTGGTTGACGGAGGTAGTGGCACCAGAGCTGTGCGTGTGTGCAGCCTGCAACGATGCCGTGTCCTGCCTGGTACGGATTGTATTGGATTTGTGTGAGGCCTGCTGGACCGCAGGGTAGGCAGTACACAGGTGAACCCTGCGGTGCTGGGCCGCAGTGTAGGCCGAAGGCAGTAGTCAGCATGGGCCCACAGACACGTGTCGTTGGAATGCTATGCACAGAGTCGGTGGCACCACATCGTAGGGAGTACAGTGATATATACCCTGCAATAAACGTATGTACTCTGCCATTGTATGATCAAGACTCATTTCCAAATGTGTGACCTGCTGGACAGCAGTGTAGGCCGGAGGCAGCGGTGGAGTACGTCAATGAGAAAGGTGTTATGGGGGACCTGTGTCGCGGAGGCTGTGATGGTCTGAGGAGGCTGCCATGGTCACGGCCCTCGGGCTTGGAGCTTGCACCGGCACGTGTTGGGCCCTCTTTGACACACGCCGGTGTCGGCAGGTGAGCAGTGCGGCCTGGCTGCGCTGGGGCTGGCATGACGCGTTTTGTGACCAGCGGCCTGGGGTGCAGCAGGCGCACAGGATCGAAGGCACCGCCGCTCACGGCGTTGGCCTCGTGGCGGGGTGAGAGGCGCCGCCCTGGCAGACACGTTGGGCATTCCGGAAGAGAACCACACCCAGAGTAACGGGCTTTTTATTCACACCCCTACGCTGGCCTGGCGTACGCCGGGCCAGCCACTACGCGCACGCTTACAGGGGGGGACGTAACAAGCTACATTTCCGCATTGTTCCCCGCTGGCTGCGGTTACATGGTTGCGTCCACTGTCCAGTGCACTCAAGGCACCAGCAGTGTATGTCGACATGGAAGTGTCTGTGGTCTGCATACTGCGGTCTGTCCAGCACATCCACTCCACACTTGGCATTGTGTGCATTCTTATTCATGGGTCACTTGCCTCCTTCGCACATGCCTGGTTCCCACCTCTCCCCACATTCTGCTATTGTGTGGCTGAGGTACCATGCCGTTGATGGCTTGTGTAGATGGCTAGCCCAGGTTGCCACAGTAAGTAGTGTTGTTGTGTTTGGAATGTGGAGATGTTGGTTGTCATGTTGTATGTGATTTTGTGACGTGTGCATTCCCAGAGTTGTGAGTTGTCTGGATGTGGTGTTGAGGTGTGTGGTGGGTTCCGTTGGTACTTACCGACGAGCAGTGCATTCCCATAGGTGGCATCCTGAAAGCGCTGGTTGATGATGGACTGTCGGAAGATGAAGGAATCATGCACACTGCCTGGGTAGTTGGCGACGACATTGGTGAAGAGTCCCCGGTGGTCCACTATTGCCTGCACATTGATGGAATGCGTGTGTTTCCTGTTGCAGTAATTGTGTGCAGTGGCGGCAGGGGGCACGAGGAGTACATGTGTGCAGTCGATTGCCCCCAAGACGTGGGGGAAGCCAGCTATGGTGTAGAAGCCTAGCTTGATCTCCAGCTGTTCCTGCGCAGTGTGTGGGAAGTAAAGTTGATGGGGGACCAAGCTGATGATGGCATCCAGGACAAGTGTGAGGAACTTTGACAGGGCTGGCTGTGAGACTCCTCCGACTCTGGCAGTTGTTGGTTGGAAGGTCCCAGAGGCCAACAGGTGCAGCACGGCCAGCAGCTTTGTCTGCAGAGGGATGATGGTTCTCCCCTGTGTTGGTACCGTCAGCCTGTGGGCAATGATGGTCAGGATGCGTAGGATGGTTGTCCTTTTGAGCCTGTAGTGGGCAATGACTTCCTCTGGCGTTAAGTCTCCCAGGCTGGTGCGATTTTGGAAGGTCTGGTGTCTTTGTCTGCGCTGCCTCTGTGGTAGTCCGGGTGGGGGGGTTCTGGGGGGGTGGGGGTCCTGGAGGTGGTGGCGGTGGGTGTTGTGGCCCTCTTGGCACTCCGAGCTGCATGATCAGTAGCTCCATGGCATCTGTTGTTCTTCTGGTGTGGCTATGGGCTGGGCTCCCTTTTATGGTGCAGGTTGTCGTCCGACTTAACACCAGGTAGGAGCAGGTATTAAATCCATACTGCTAACGCGCCTTATCGCATGTATTTGATTCTTATCGCCGTTCTGGCTGGTCGTTGGGAATGTTGCGAAGTGGTGTTTCCGCGGGTTTTTGCACGGGAACGCCTACTCTGCATCTCATTAGCGTTAGTTGCCGGTGTCATCCGTGGCGATGTTTTTTGCGGCTGCTATTGCAGGACTATTGGTGATATCGGCTGTTAGCACCAGCTTGTCAATGGTGCGATGAATTTATCACCACTTTGGCTGCGATAAAGTGCCGCTAACTCGGCGATAAGTCCTTGAGAATATGCCCCTAAGTGTGAAAAACATCTATGGCATTGAGGGGAGGAGCGGATGGAGCTTTGTAGGTACACTGATTGCGGGGCAGACACTGTGCGTCTGAGGCAGAGTTGATGGGTGTTGGGCACTCTCGGCGCACTGAAAGCGCGTTCAGTCAGAAACAAAGTGTGAAACATCTATTGCATTGAGGGGAGGAGCGGGTTGTTGTTTGTGGCTACACTAATCGTGGGGCAGGCGCTGTGCATCTGAAGTGAGGTGGAAACAAATTGTGAAAAACATCTATGGCATTAAGGGGAGGAGCGGGTGGAGCTTCGCAGGCGCTGTGTGTCTGAAGCTGAGTTGATGGGTGTCAGAGCACCGAAAGCACGTTCAATCAGTAAAAAAAAGTGTGAAACATCTATGGCATTGAAGGGAGGAGCTTCATAGGTACACTAATCACGGGGCAGGCGCTGTGCGTCTGAAGTAAGTCGGAAACAAAAGTGTGAAACATCTATTGCATTGAGGGGAGGAGGGGGTGGTTCTTTGTAGCTACACTAATCGTGGGGCAGGCGCTGTGCGTCTGAAGTGAGGCGGAAACAAATTGTGAAAAACATGTATGGCATTAAGGGGAGGAGCGGGTGGAGCTTCGCAGGCGCTGTGCGTCTGAAGCTGAGTTGATGGGTTTCGGAGCACCGAAAGCACGTTCAGTCAGTAAAAAAAAGTGTGAAACATCTATGGCATTGAAGGGAGGAGCAGGAGGAGCTTCATAGGTACACTAATCAGGGGCAGGCGCTGTGCGTCTAAAGTAAGTTGGAAACAAAAGTGTGAAACATCTATTGCATTGAGGGGAGGAGGGGGTGGTTCTTTGTAGCTACACTAATCGTGGGGCAGGCGCTGTGCGTCTGAAGTGAGGCGGAAACAAATTGTGAAAAACATCTATGGCATTAAGGGGAGGAGCGGGTGGAGCTTTGCAGGCGCTGTGCGTCTGAAGCTGAGTTGATGGGTGTCGGAGCACCGAAAGCACGTTCAGTCAGTAAAACAAGTAAACAAACATGAAAATAAAGCCTAAGTCACACCCGATGTGCACAATACATTCCTAACGCATGAATTTGAATTAAGGATTCGTGCAGAGTGATCCCTGAGCCAGAAACCACGAGCGTGCCCGCAGGCAACAGCCTATCGCCAACAAATACGTGAACCCTGTGTTAACGCGATGATGATTTAAAAACGCTGAGTTACGTGCCTGCGAGTGAAATGGACGCCATACTACATAATAACAAGTAGTCCCTAAACATGACATACCTACAGTTGCAGCGCAATGAAACTGTAGTTGGTCGGTGCTGCTTCTGATAAAAACTGAAGTGACGAATCGGAGCAGCAACCAATAGGGAGGCCAGAAGTGCCGACTGACGCATTAATAACCCAATTGCAAGAAGCAGGCAGGCAGCAGGCGGGATTTCTCTCGCTATACGGATTACTGGATGTCTCGGAGAGACAGCGCATGCGCGCTGCCTATGCGAGACCTAAAAATGGAAAGCGCCAAACCCTCCCCATATACAGGCCTGGCGGAACTCAATGCTCACGTGGGCTAAGGCGGAAAGTCTTGCCATTAGGCGTGAAGAAACCTTGGGACTGCGCAAGGTCCCCGTTGCAACATGCTGGGACGCTCTTTACACTGAGTTGCAACAAAATGTAGACACACTACCCGGGGGCTCCCCTGAAGTACAACCTGGGGGCAACTAACATGCATGCGAGTTTGAACAGCGTATACACCACGACACCTCTTCCCCCTTTTTTTTAGCCTTTCCTTTTGTTTTTCCTTTTTGATGGCAAGTACATGCTGAGAGAATCAATGTACTAACATACATTTCGAAAGTGAAGGGGTTGCTGGTAATTACCAGCTGTGAGAATAGTATACTAAGACACACATGTCAGAGGTGAGGCATTAAGGGCTGAGCTACTGTTACACACGTTTACTGTTTTCTTTTCGTTGGTTAATGCACCTGTTTTCTTTTGCCTTCTATAGTTAATCTATTAGCATTACCTAGCTCTTTGCAAGTAACAATGATGTCAGCTTAACCACATGCTCACAACTATATAGGCAAGCAGCGATGGCTATGTTACAATGTGTATGATCCATGGTACAGCTAGAATTATATGTACATAGCAACTGTTCCGCTTTTCTGTCCCTCCTCTCTCCTCTCAGCTGTAAAATGGACAAAACTGTATCTACATCCACGAACTTTTGTTTCAATATCACTTGTACTGTCTTGTGAAGACAGCTGAGATGCTCAAATGTACATGTATCACTACTACTGTGCCGACCAGAACAGTCTGATATTACTTGTATACATCCAATGTCTGAGATAAAAATGCAAAATCAATAAAAATAGATTTTACAAAAAAAATCAGTGCCTTGGGATGTTTTGACTTGACCCTAAATATATTTCTTAGCACTCTAGAATATTTGAGATACACTCATGTTCTTTGGCTGTGCCTTAGCATAGGATAACAGCACCACTGTGGCACATAATATCACATTTTGATGGTATTTTAATTTCTGGCACAGTTTAGGGCTGTTAAATGGCACAGACTCCGTGATGAGAGTGTACCTTAGCAAAATATTTATAGCTGGTGTTATTTTCCAGACATATAATCTTTGATTACCATTACCTTCCATTCATTACTGTTTAATGACATTTTGCTTCTCCACCAATATATTTGAAAAACTGTACTAACAGTCCAACATTTAGCATTACTGCATCCAATAATGCTTTGCGGGCACACTGCTGCAGAGAGGGCAGGATTTGCTTGCAATGCTTGCATTCTTGCTGCATTGAAGGTCGGTACAAACATTTTTGCCATGGTCGCTGTTAGCTCCTAGTCAACCCTGCTTGGATAGCGTGTGTGCACTTTCAGTAGTCCATACTTTGTGTGATCCACCAACAGAGTTGTGTGTTGTTTGGCATGTGTTGGAATGTCCTGGTCAGAATATAATCTGACAATAACACCACGCCATTTGAGTTAATAATAGATATTCTATACTAAATAGGACAATCTTTTTATTAAGAATATTTAGATCACAGTATTTATGGTTCACATTATTTCTGTCCATGATATTCTGTCACACAACTGCTGTCTCTATAGAGTATATATAAGATGTGTTCTCGTTCCACCCCTGGTAAATATGAGAAAGACTTCCCCAATGTTCTCAGCAAATGTTCAATTTAAAGACCAAAAAGAAGGGGACAGAGCACATCCCCATTAACTCCAGCCTTAACCATGACCTGCCGCATCTCCTGCTAAACCACTAGCAAGAGTTGAGCCAGCAGCTCTGCCCATTCACATCAGCGCTGCCCTGGGCATTCCACTACTGTTCAGCCAATGAGACTGCAGCTTTGCTCTGTAGAGCCCTCCTCTTCCTGCATTGATGCCCCCACTCATTTCTGCACGAAGCACTTCAAAGGGGACATCCAGCGAATGTCACAATATATTTTACAGCCCAACCCTGACATTTGAGAGCCCTTATTGTTGGCGATTATTGATGATATAAGATTGGGTAAGGGGACACGCTTTGTACGTTTCACCGGATTGTCCCATTAAACCAATTTTGCCACAACTCCAACTCTTCCACTACTGGTACATGCATGCTCAAAAGCGTGCCCACACACGCACACATGCCCTGTCAGTGCACTTATATCCGTAACACCCGTTTCTAGGACAGCACCGCAACCCACTCACAGATCTAGCAATGGGCCACAACGCGGACCACCCAATGTACTTAAGGCCTCCTGATCTCCAGAAATTCAGAGTACTGTCACCCTAAGAGCCACGCGCAGTCATTTCCCATCAGCTTTAAATTGACCACTTCCTGAGCCTCCCTCACCAGGCAGCCTGTGAACCACCGGCTGTGCATCATAGAGCTGCTGTGGTACATCGCGTGTCACAAACTGTCACACTGCGACCACAGCTCTTCACTGATCGCGGCATGGAAATGAATTTACCATCATGTTTCTTTTACAGTTTGCTTTAGAGACACCCTTTCAAACACAGTTCATGTAATATAAAAAGAACTATGTAAAATCTTGTAAATTCAAAATACTCGTGCCTTCTATTCCTTTTTCGTGATGTTTTGGGATCCTTAACTTGAACAATCTACACTCATATTAAATTCCAGAAAAAAAGTTAAATACATTTGAGTAAGTGTTTTACCAGCACTGGGGGTACTCAAGGGTCACGGCCAGAAAAAAATAGAAATGCAGCAAAAGCGCGTATTTCCCTTCCATTAGTCAAAACGGTGACTACAACAAGAAATGACTTCAAAATTATTTTAGAGCTGTCTAAACTAAAATATGTTTAGAGTAAGAAGAGGCAGAATATCCCTGATAAAAGATAATAAACAGACATTTAGACACATTCTTATTCACACATCAACTCCTGACCAGTCTGACACAACATAAACACACCAATGACCAGTGAAAACCTTATGTCGGCAGGTTAAAATAGGACCTTGGCCCGTTGGATGAGCCCCACCACAGATCTCAGGGTGTCCAGTGTCTGGCGTGAGTATGTCACTGTAAAAAAGTGTCTCTTTTTGGACTGATGCTGTTGGTTTTTCGGCTCTGAAGTGCGCCGGACTATGCTGACCAGGCCCCAGTGACCCCCCAAATGTGTATGTGCAATTGGCTAATCCCCGATTGGCATATTTGACTTACCTATAAATCCCAGGTATATGGTGTACCCAGGGCTAATGAGTTAGATATCACTAGTGTACTGCAGCATTGGCCACCACTACAGTGACAAGATGAAAACATGGGTCTAGGCCTGCCATTGTGGCCTAGTCGGATAGCTATAACTGCCAACTTTACGTGGCAAAATAACCCTTTTGCCATGCCCAAACATTCCTTTTTAATATCTGTAAGTCACCCCTACAGCGGGCCTTAGTAACCCATAATGCATGGTGCCCTATATTAAAAAGATGGGAATGTCAACTTAAAACTTACATGTTCTGACAGTGAAAACACAAAATTGTCATTTTCACTGTAGCAGGGCGGGGGCCCCATTGGGTAACATGGAGTTTCATTAACCCACGCACTAAGTGCTAACTTCCATTTATGACCGCCAAACCTAGTGCTCCAAAGTATCAAATTTATCGCTATATTAAACCTGACAATGCTGAAGTTGCATTTAAAGGTAACTTTTAATGGAAAGGCGACCTTAGTAAGTTACCACTTTCTTGGCACAGACTTCTAGTAGCTACTTCTGATTGACTGCAGCAGTTGTCACCTGAGACAGTCTGCTGCCTTCCTGCTAAGAGGTGTGAAGCACTCCAAGGATGGAGAACAAAGGGGTCTACTGCAGTGAGGAGGTGTGACCTCCTCCTGCTAGGATGTTCCAAGGGAAGTGGCCATAGACAGCCCAGCTTAAAAGAGACTACCGCCTTTGAGAGGCTACGGCGAGTTACACCTTAGCTTGTCCGCTCCTTTGTGTAGGTAGACAGACTGGCAGCTCCTCCAGAGGGGGAAAACCTATTGCAGAATAGGTTTTGCAGGAGGGGTGGCTGATTATACTGGACACACCTCAGGGGTGTGCCCACAACTCTGTCCCAGGAAAGAAGGGTCCCGAAATCCTGGATTTGGGCAGAGAGAGGCACTGTGGGATTGTTTAGTGCCAACCCCACAGAAAATAATGTAAAAGTAAGTAGAGTGTCCCCTTGGGAATTGTAGCCCAATTGACCAGCGAGTCCTCCGCATCCACAAACTCAAAATCGTCATAAAAGTGGCATCCCTGACCTCCAGCCTGAGAATACTGCTGGACTCAGAAAGAACACATAGAAACAATAGATCAATAGACAATAATGAATGGAAGGTAATCAAAAATAATATGAATAAGAAATTGGGTTATTGGTTTTGGGGGTGGAAGCCCCACTCAGTCAACAACCACAATTCTTGTCAGGGTGAACCAAAAAAGTAACTAAATTAACTAGTGCTTAGCCCTCAGGTAGCTTGGCACAAAAGCAGTCAGGCTTAACTTAGAGGCACTGTGTAAAGTATTTATGCAGCACCCAAACAGTAATAAAGTGAAAACACAACACAAGAAAAATCCCACACCCATTTAGAAAAATAAGGAACATTTTAGTAAATAAAATGAAACCAAAATGAATTAAATCCAATTAGTCGAACCGGAGATATGAATTTAAAAAAATTTCTAATGAAATCTAGCAGCTGAAAGATCAAAGCACCAACCACGGGTATCGGGTCTCGTGAGTGAGGGGAAAGTCAAAAGTTTAGGTTGACCACGATGGAGTGCAGGTCGGATGCAAGGGATGGATTGGACCCGGTCTTGATTTACCTCAAGGCTTTAAAAATGTATTGAAGAAAAATCCAGGAGAGGGTAGATTTCAGTGGGGCACGGCAGCAGGCGGTGTCCAAGGAGGAGACATCATTGTTAGAGAGCTGCTGGACTAGGTAAAGATTTTTACCTTCCAACTTTTTGGAAGTTGAAGATTTCCAGTGGGGCAAAGCTGCAGGCTGTAGCTGGGGAGTGCTCTACGAGGCCGGATACCTTCTGCGAGAGGTCCCACTGAATGGGATTTGCTGCTGCTAATAAGAACGTAGCGGGAGCTACTGCGAAGTCCGGCCAACCGGCGATGCACCTTGGGCAGATTGGCTGGCAGGTAGGTTTCGGTCTTCTGTCTGTTCTCGGCATACTTTTTGGTGAAAACATTTTTAAGTCCCAAGTTTTAGGGTTAGGCAGGAGCAGCACCTCAAACACGACTTCGAAGGTGTAGAGGACCTGTGGGGCACCACTTGGGGGGTTTGGACTCACTCCAGCAGAGGGAAGGTGGAGGGTTCAAAGCCTCAGGAGCTTGTCATGTCCTTGTAGCTCACACAGGAGGCCAGCCAACTAGCCTTTGGAGTCACTCCTATGGCTCCTGGGTTCAAGGAGATGGGTCAGTCCTCCTTCAAGCAGCAAGGCAGGCCTTCAATCAGCAGGGCAGTCCTCTGGTAGCAGCAGGGCAGTCCTCTGGGGGTCCAGGCAGTCCTTCTGAAGAGTTCCACAGGTCCAGACATTACTAAAGAGTTGTTCTAGGGGTTCAATATTTATACCTGGTGCCAGCCTTTGAAGTGGGTGGATTTGCTTTGCTGCCCCCACATCAGTTTCTGGAAAGTTCTTCTCGTCCCCTGCCAAGGCTCCAAGAAATCTGAGGTAACAAAAGACTAGTGTCAGGTTCTTCTGTGTGTGCTGGAGGCAAGCCCTTTGAAGTGTAATTGGGACAGGGAACAGCTCTGCTCCCATCCAACCTGGCAGAATGACCCATCCTACCAACCAGGGGCGAAGCTTTAGTGTGAAATGAAATGAAATTTGTACTTGTAAAGCGCACTTATACCCCCAAAGGGGTGTCCTGGCGCTGTACGCATACCGCTGTGGAACCCTTCCTGGCTTTTCCCTGTGAAATGTCCACTCCTGGGCACCCCCAAGGTGAAACCAGGCATCCCAGCGCTGTTGGGGCCGTTGTGGAGATTAAGCAAGCTATTGCCCAGAGTTGGACCCATGATTAGAATAGGCACCGAGGCGAGAATTATCAGGTCCGAGGAAATTGAGCCCAAGACCCGCCGAGGCAGGAATTGAACCCTGGTCCCGGGCCAGATCTCTGCATCAGGGTCTGCCGCTCTAACCATTGAGCCACACTTCTCCACTGTTGTTTGGGGTGAAACACCACCCTAATACATTTATTTTCTGGAAAACAGTTGGGTACAGATGCTTTCAGTCGGGTATAGTGAGGTGTCTGTTGAATTTCACAAGGAATAAATATATGCACACAGAAAAAAACGTACACACACTTTCTCCCTCTCTGTTTTGAAAGTCTTAAAAAAGATGTGGTTATTTTACAAATTATTGTGTTTTCTCTCACTTAGTACCTCTACCAATCCGCATTCATCTCCCTTTCCACTGCCTCTTTATACCATTTCATGTGTCCTGCTTGTTGTATGGTATATTTTAACATTATATGCCAGCACGATTGTTAGAAACTTTAAAGCTCACCCCCCAATCTTATTGACCAAGCTACGCCCCTGCTGCCAATATCTAGTCCCCTTATGTCTCACTGTCTGGGAGGAATACACAAAGGTCAACAGCAGAGTCATTCACAGTCATGTGATCCAGGGCACTGGCAGAAGGCACAAATGGTGAGGACAGGAAAATGCCAACTTTCTTTAAATGCCATTTTAAAAAAGGAGACTTAAAGAGGATTTTTAAATTACAATGAATTTGAGCCTAAACATGACATTCCTACGTATTCCCATTCAAAAGGTAGCACTTATTAAATGTAATAAGATAATCCAATGTAAGTTTATAGGAGGGGGTAGGTCTTACAGTAGTGAAAAACGAATTTAGGAGTTTATCACTACCAGGACATGTAAAACGTAAACCCACATGTCCAAATTTGTAAATAGAATTCCTTTTGTGCCTCATGTACTTTTACAGCCCACCTTAGGGGTGACTTACATGTATTAAAAATGAAGATTTAGGCCTGGCAGAAGGTTTATTTTGTCAAGTCAAAATGGCAGTTTAAAACTGCACTACAATCTGCAACGGCAGGCCTGAGACATGTTTTAAAGTGCTACCAGTTTGCCCTGGACTTGCCCTGGACTCCACTGTTGTAGTCTAGAGGTCCCTCTCAGGTCCTGTACCTTTGTCTAGTGCTCAAGTGCACTCTTTCTTGCCACAGGACTGGAACTTGGGAGCCTAAGATAACAGTTTTTGCTCATAGACTACCGCTACTTGCTGGTTTGTGGGTAGCCTCAAATGCCATTGGGAACCAAGGCTTTCAACTTAACTGGTCCTCTGGACTTCACAGATCCGTCAACATCGAACCGAAGGCCGAACTCCAGCTGTAGAGGACCCCACTGACCTCACAGTTGATAAGAAAAAGAACCAGAAAAGTTTCTAAGTGAGAAGTTAAAATCTTAACCTGGCCCAACCCTGCACCCGACCCGACTTTCATTGCAGTCGGCCTGAAGCTTTGATTTTGTGCTGGATCCTCATGTTTGAAGCTCATAGACTACTGCTAGGAGTGAAAAGCAGTGATACAAAATTTTCCAAACTTTTTGGAGTGAGAAGCAGTGATTTGTTAAAATCTGTCAAAATTCACAACTCCAGTTGCCTTCTTCTAATTTTTGTTGTTTCGGTGTCTACGTGTTCAGCCTCTTATCCAAGTGTCCCCAACATTGCATGTTCTGAACCAGATGCCTGAAGCCGGTGAATGTCTTTCAAGGCCTTATGCATTACCTATTGCACCGTATATGTAATAGAATCTACCTTCTTCCAAAGAAATCTCCATATCTGTTAGCCTCAACTCTTGCCAGAATTTAAATTAATCATGACCAACTTGCCTTTTGCCACCCATCAAGCCTAAAAGTATGACTTCATCACCACAAGTGACTCACAGACGTAAATCTGCTTAGTTTGCTCGGCTCTCATATATGTAGCATACCATTATTCCCACTAATCCTGGCAAGTAGTAATTGTGATTCCCAAATCTTAGCTACACTACCTCTACCATGAGCACCTCTAGTTTAAATTCTGTGTGCAACTTAAAATCTGTATTTAATATACTTCATGAAAACATGTGAAAATTTGTAGAATACAAGACATAAAGCAGTTGGCAAGAAACATATGATGGAAAGAGGCAGCCTTGGAAGATCTGTTAATGGTTGAAATTCCTAAAATTAATAGAATGTTTGACAATTGTATGATACAGAATAAAGGATCAGATTTACAAAGAAACAGGTGGTTGCATATTGCACACTGACTATTTGTATCCTGTCTCTGATTTTGTGATGTAATCTATGTACTAATAGGTCAGGTTGCAAAATCTCCAGTTGCAGGGGGTTGCAGAATGATCCTGCCGAGTGAACAACTATTAAGCCAGTCACTATTTGCATCTACTGGGATTGGCTATAAGCACATGGATGTTGTACGGTAAGGAACAGCAGACCACCATTCCTGTGGTTGCACTGCCAAGCAAAAAATTTAAAGCAGCCATGTTCTTTAAAATAAATAATATAACTTTAAAAAAAGTTTCCTGTTTGGGAAGACAGAGCAAGGAGCCACATGGCTGATGGGCACTATTAAAATCTAGTAGTCCTTTTTCCCAATTATTTAAGACTAATGTATGTCTGATTCTGGTTTCTTGGGACAGAATCCTTGCTGTTAGTGCTCACTCATATTCTGATGATGACCCAACATTCATGAAAGAGTCAAAATGTCGTTAACAACTCCGGCCACCAGGTGTACTGATCTTGCATCTAATGCAGATTTAATTTGTGAATCTTCCTCATAACCCTAAGTCAAATACTGGTATGGACACCGTATTTAGAATTTTAGATACACACAAAAAACGTATGTAAACCATATGTTCTCTATTTCTTTTATCAGTGTATGATCACAATGAGCACATATTCCGTTTCACAACCTAATTAATACTTGTATTGTCTTTTAATTCCAAATACAAAGAATACTATCAATGCCAGACCGCATGACTTGTATAGTTTGCTGTATCAATAAATACACATTCATTGGCTGATTGATTCTTTATATACAGATTTGTCATTGAAGTTATAATAGAATTTTCTTGATTTGTATAAATATTCCTTGATGGAACCTTGTTGTATATAATATGTAGTGGGTCAGGGCACAGGGTGAGTGAGGAGTCATGCCGATTAGCACAGGTTGGGAAGAGCACCTAGAAAGATCAGGGAGGCACATAGGAGATGAGTGGGGATAATGTGTGTGGATTTGTACAGGGAATCACTGACACTAGGGCATAAAGTCCCTCAGTAAGTCAGTAGGGGGTGAAGACGCAGTGGAAAGGGGCACAGAGGATATGAGAAGAGCTCTAGGATGAGAAAGGTGGTGAGAAAGACACAGAGGGGCATATTCTCAAGGACTTATCGCCGATTTATCGGCACTTTAGCGCCGCAAAAGTGGCGATAGATTTATCGCCCTATTCTCAAGCTGGTGCAAACTGCCGATATCGCCAGTTTTCCAGCGATAGCTTCCGCAAAAAACATCGCCACGGATGAGAGCGACAACTAACTCTAATGATATGCAGAGTAGGCGTTCCCGTGCAAAAACACACGAAAACACCACTTCGCAATATTCTCAACGACCAGCCAGATCTGCGATCCAAAAACAGGCGGTAAGGCGCGTTAGCAGCAGGGATTTAACACCTGCCTTTTACTGGTGTTAAGCAGGACGACAACCTGAAAGGGAGCCAAGCCCAGAGCCACATCTGAAGACCAACACATGTCATGGAGCTACTGATCATGCAGCTCGGAGACCCAAGAGGTCCACAACACCCACCGCCACCACCCCCAGGACCCCCCCCCCCGGACCACCCCCTCCCGGACTACCACCTAGGCAGCGCAGAAGAAGAAGACAGCGGACGTTCCTAAAATGCACTAGCCTCAGACACTCAACGCCAGAGGATGCCATTGCCCACTACACGCTCAAAAGGACAACCATCCTCCGCATCCTGACCCACATTGCCCACAGGCTGACGGTACCAACACAGCGGAGAACCAACATCCCTCCGCAGACAAAGCTGCTGGCTGTGCTGCACCTGTTGGCCTCTGGTACCTTCCAACTAACAACATATATTTAGTTACAGAGCACAGCCATCAATAAGTTTCAATGCTGACTTTGTTGTCAGTTATTTAATAATAAACAAGAACATTATTCAATGTATATACACAACAAATCAAAATTACAACAGATGATCTTGAATATGTTGACACGTAGTAAATATTGTAGGGCTGTCAGCATCTACAATATTTACTACGTGTCAACATATTCAAGATCATCTGTTGTAATTTTGATTTGTTGTGTACCGGAAAGACCATTGTTTCGAATATACATTGAATAATGTTCTTGTTTATTATTAAATAACTGACAACAAAGTCAGCATTGAAACTTATTGATGGCTGTGTTCTGTAACTAAATATATGTTGTTATTTGTGTGGGGAAAAGTTTTCTCCATACTAGCTAACACTGGGTGAGTGGCACAGTGTGATACATTCAGCACGCCAAAATACTGACTGTTGAAATTTGGACTGTTTGGGTAACTAGAACGGAGGTGCTGGCAGGTGTGTTTACCACTGCCATTCATATCCTAGTTGCTACCTTCCAACTAACAACTGCCAGAGTCGGAGGAGTCTCACAGCCAGCCCTATCAAACTTCCTCACACATGTCTTGGATGCATGTCCACAAAAGCAACGGCGGGCCCCTGTATCCGCACCACACGCTAGTTCCAATTCGTAGTGTTCCTGCGCAACCAACCCCAACGCCAGCCGTTGCTTGATGCCTCTGTGCTCCAGATCCAAGATTGTAGTTACTGAAATGGGGGTGCGCCAGGTCATGAAGTCCAGTAGTCAACAGTAGTGTAAAAACAGTTCTTCATTACAAATACATAAATCAACAATACGAAAAGCTCAGCCAACGCGTTCCATTCCCAACGGGGAACTCCATCAGGGCAACGTGTGGATTCAATTAACTGCATATGCTGCGGGAACTCCCCAATACAATTCCATATTCCGAAAGTCAGTATTCAGAAACCTGTTGGATAAATGGTGACAATGGTCAAGCGTCCGTATAGTCACAAACGTAATCTGGTACAGTGTATTGCACTTGGACAAACCAGAATGCTAACAGGTATGATAAATCCTGCATAAAAAGACCGTAACAGAAGTTCGTGTGGTCGTAACCTTCGTAGGAAAGAAAAGGAAGGTTACGACCACACGAACTTCTGTTACGGTCTTATTATGCAGGATTTATCATACCTGTAAGCATCACGGTTTGTATCAGCTTGATACCCCTGCACCTTCACTTCCCCCACACTGCGCAGGAACAGCTGGAGACCAAGCAAGGGAACTACGCCATAGCTGGCTTCCCGCACGTGTTGGGGGCAATTGACTGCACACATGTACTACTTGTGCCCCCTGCCGACACTTTACACAATAACCGCAACAGAAATCACACGCATTCCATCAATGTGCAGGCAAAAGTAGAATACCGGGGCCTGTTCACGAATGTCGTCGCAAACTTCCCAGGCAGTGTGCATGATTCCTGCATCTTTCGAAAGTCCATCACCAACCAGCGCTTTGAGGATGGCACCTATGGAAATGCACTGCTCGTCGGTAAATACCAACTAAACACACCACACACCTCAACTCCACAATCATACAACTCACAACTGTGGGAATGCACACGTTACAAAATCACATACAACATGCCAATCAACATGCCCAACTACCAGACACGACAACACAAGTAACTGTGGTAACCGTGGCCAGCCATGTAGACAAACCATCCACGGCATGGCACCTCTGCCACAAAATTGCAGAATGTGGGGAGAGGTGGGAACCAAGTATGTGCGAAGGAGGCAAGTGACCCATCAATAAGAATGTACACAATGCCAAGTGTGGCAGTGATGTGCTGGACAGACTTCAGTATGCAGAGCATGTCCATGTGGACATAGACTGCTGGTGTTTGTAGTGTTGTGGACAGTGGACGCAAACAGGTTACCTCAGGCAGTGTGGAAGACCTTGGACATGTAGCTTTGTCGTCCCCCCCTGTAAGCGTGAGAAGAGTGGCCATGGCTGGCGTATGTCGTGAATAAATAGCCCGGGGCTCTGGGCGTGGTTCAGTTCCGGGATGGCCACCAAAGTAACTACTGCGTGTGTCTCTGTGTCTGCCATATCCTGTCCATAGGCCTACACACACGTGGCCGACCACCTTCAACGGCCAGATTTACACTGGAGACGTGGTGGCTACGTCCCAAGCCAACCCGCGCACATCTTGTCATCGCATGCAGGGTCGTGTCTGCCAGGGCGGCGCCCCCCACCCAGCCACGAGGCCGCCGCCATGACCGGTGGTGCCTGCGCGATCCTGTGCGTCTGCTGCACCCCAGCCCTGGTCCCCAGACCGGTCCGCCGCCCAGCGATGACTGGCCGCCCCTGCGCAGCCAGGCCTCAATGCTCACCTGCCGCCACCGGCGTGTCTCCAAGAGGGCCCACCACGTGCCTGTGCAACCTCCTCAGCCGATCACTGGATTCCGCGGCACAGGCCCCCAGCGCACCTTGCGGCACCGCACCGAGGTGTCATGTGTGTGCTGACTGCTGCCTTCGGCGTACACTGCGGTCCAGCAGGGCTCTCAATTCAAATCGAATCTTGATTGACAGGACGGCGTATCGAGGTCTACGCATCATCGCAGGCTGCACACCCGCTCAGCTCTTCAGGTGCCCTTACCTCAGTGCACCACAAGTCATCATCCCTTGGCGGTAGGCCCGTGCCGGCCGCAGTGCATCGGGTACCACTAACCCAGTGCGCCACAAGTCATGGCCCCTTTATGATTGAGTCTCGTGGTGCGGACGCCATCATGTCACCTCCGGCAGTGGGGAATGTGATGTGGTAGGCCCCTTTTATTGGCAGGGTCACATGTCCTGTGACGCCTGTGCTGGATGGGTGTGGTGTGGGTGTAAACCAGCCCTCAGGGAGTGGATGTGGCATGCTGACAACTAGACCAGTGATCAGCAGATCACTACAGGGAAGACCTGGGACATGTAGCTTAGTCGTCCCCCTCTGTAAGCGTAAGCGGAGTGGGCTGGGCTGGCGTATGCCAGTCCAGCGTAGGGGTGTGAACAATGAGCCCGGGGCTCTGGGCGTGGTTCAGTTCTGGGCTGGACAAGAAAGTAACTAATGCGTGTGTCTCTGTTGTGGTGTCGACGCCACCCGGACCGCAATTGGCAATGTTGCACCCTGTGACTCAAGTCCCACAACATGAGCAACATGGACGTAAGGGGGAATCACTGACCCTACATTCATACTTGAATGATCATAGACATGACACATCTGTGTGAATTTGAATGTTTTATTCACATTCAGTGGAGTGTTGAAGCTGGAGCAGTACAGGGCCATGCAAACCCCACTTTACATTGTTGCCCCGTGGAGGGTCAGCCAGAGTCCTTTAGGGAATGACAAGTTCATCGGAAGAGGAAGAGTTCAGTCCGCAGTCTGATTGCTGTGTCATTGGTAACCAAACAGAATATGGTAGTCCATGTCGAGGTCCAAGGTGAGTGTTGCAGAGTGTATCGGGGAACAGTGGAAGGTGATGATGCAGAGGGCAGAACCAAGCAGAAACAGGCCATATGGCAGAGATGAATGCTACCGCTTCCTTCTTACCACTAAGGCAGAATCATCCGCATCTTCGTCCTCTGATGTTTCATGTGCCTCACATGTGGGTGGTGGTGTTTTGTCAGCAGCACTGTGTGGCACTGACACATAAGGGGCCGGAGGTGGAATGTCTGCCGCACTGTGTGGCAGTGACACATCAGGGGCCGGAGGTGGATTGTCTGCCACACTGTGAGGCACTGACACATCAGGGGGCGGAGATGTGGATGTAGAAGCAGCAGCAGCATTCATCGGCACCAGGCCTTGTGGCAGCAATGCCATGATGAGGATCTGCAGGGCATGGAAGATCCCAGCTACATCTCGCTGGTGTGCAGCCGTGGCAGCCATTCTTTCCGCCTCCATCCGCTCCCTGTTCTCCATGATCCTCCGCATGTGTCCCAACTCCCGGCTGACATCGCTGGAGCCACTCTGACTAGACAGTTGTCCTTGTCTCAGAGTCAGGACTCCAGCGATGTCAGCCATGGATCGTTGGAGAGCATGGAGTGGACTGTGGGTGTCCGTTAGGGACTGTAAGTGGTCCCTGATGGGACTTAGACACCCACGTATGGCATCTAGTTTGGCTGCCATGGGGTCGAACCCTACCCTGCACCTGATCAGCCATCTTCTCCTGGCACCCTAACAAACGGCGTTGGAAGGCCATGTGTTGTTCGTGGGGGTCTTAGAGACAGCCGAGGTGGTGGTTGCTTCCTGCTGTGTGGTCTGTGCAGGGGGTGAGGTCTCCTCGATGCAGCTGGGCTGCCCTGCTCCTGGAGGTGAGGTGCCGAAGCTGTCCATGAGCTCTTGGAGGGCGTCGGTGTCGAAGGTGTGGAGGTCCTCTTCGTCATCAGTGAGGAGATGTTCGGTCTGCTCTGCAGGAGGTGTTGATTCTCCCTCTGCAATGTGAAGGGGAGATGCAGTTTAACATTGTGTTCACATGTATGTTGACGCATTGAACAAGTTTACATACAGACTGCATGACAATGTACATTGTGACTGGGAGGAGCTGCCTATTTGATGCGGGACAGTGGACATTTTGACAACATCACAGATGTGTGTTTGTACTTGTATATTATCATCTCACATTTCCCTGCTATGCCAAATGTGATTGGCCAGTTTCTACACACAAGCTGCACCAGTTGTGTCCTCTGTTCTGTTGTGAACGTGCTGCAGTTTGTACCACATTGTTGTCAATGTTGATGTGCTCTGAATGTTATGTGTGTGTGCTGCATTTTGGGAGAGTCGCCCCTGCAGCTCTGATTTTGCTGCCCCTTATCCCTTTCAGGCGGTGTGCCTTTGACTTCTGTGCTTATACAGTGCTGAGATGTTGCATACTTGGGTAAATTGGGCTCTTGGTGGGAGTTGGGACTCTGGGGCATGGTTTGTCCGCAGATGTGTTGTTGATGTCAGGGGTTGTTTGTGCACGTGGATGTGTCAGAGCGTGACCTGCTCCTTTACGGATGTGGTCCACACTCAGCCACCTCAGTGTCGTGGCGTGCAACATGTCATGATATATTGACTGCAGCCATGCTATTCGTCATGCAGTGTCACTTGCATTGTCAGTGTGGTTCACAGACACGCAGCTTTGCTGGGTTTGGCACATGTGCATGGGTTGGTTGTGAGATTGGTGATGTGTGGGAAGGGTCCCCTCTGGGCACATAGTCGACGGGGGCCTACTTGCTATTTCTAGGTGTGCCGCAGGGTGCCAAGGGGATCAGGGACATGATCCAGAGTCATTGTGGGTGTGCACTGTGCTATACTTAATTGTGAATGTGTGACATTGTGCCCATCTCCCCCCGTCCCCCCAGTCCCTGGTCGTTACTCACCCTGTGGCTGTTGTGTCAGGTCATGTTGAGCAGTGTCCGGTCCCCCAACTCCTGCCATCATCTCCACACTGATGACTGTGGACACCATTTCCTCCATCTCATCCAGCTCCTCCTGTGGCGCTGGACTCCCACCTCCAGTCTGCATTGCTGCCTTCTGGTTGTTGCCGAGTTTTTGTTTGGTTTTGCGCTTCACATCATTCCAGCGCCTCTTGAGCTCTTCCATTGTCCTCCTCAGCACTACGACTGCATTCACCTTGTCCAGGATGGACTGCCATATTCCATTTTTTGTTGCCAATGACACAGTGGAGGTGACGAACAGTTGTTGATGGTGTTCTATCACCTACGTTATCAGGATCCTGTTTTCCTGCGGACTGAACCGCGTCTTCCTCTTCTTCTTCTCCTTGCCCTTCCCTGACCCCGAGGTCCCAAGCTGGTCCTCCGTGGGGCTCGTGGGGTTCTGCTTGTCCTCTGTACTTGCTCCAGCTACCTCCATTGTGCTTCGCAGTTGTTTTGGTTTTGTTTGTGGTCTTTTTCTGCTTTTATAGTGATTTTTCCCACCTGACGTGTGTGAATTGCAGGCCTGGCGCAGCTTATCGCTGATTTTTTTATCGCGGTTGGGCCCATCGCCACTTTTTTCAAGTTCGGCTTTAGATTTTTATCGCCGTCCCGGTAATTTTATCGCGGACATTTGACGCGTTATCGGGAAACTATTGCATGTTACCGCCGTGTTGAGAATACAACGTTAACACAGAGTTATTTTCCCGCGATAGACGGCGATATGAAAAATTGCGTTAACCTATTTTGGCGATGATTATCGCACGTGCTTGAGAATATCCCCCAGAGTGCGGAGAAGGCATGAGTGTGGGTGGGGCTTCACATGGCTGAATGGAGCACAGTGGGTGAGGACACATGTTGAGAGCAACATAGAGAGAATGAAGGGATATAGTGATGTTATGTTATGCAGATTTGTAGAGTGCACTATCACCCGGGAGGGTATAATAGTTCTAAAGGAATGATCCAGGTCTTTCTGTGGAAAATCAAAAATTTAAACAGCCATGGACTCTTATTGCAAATAGATGCAGCAGAGATTTGATGCTCCTCGTCATTGAGACAGCACAAGACATGATTATAGTTAAAAGGAAAGAAATTGAGGAGTTAGAAAACAATTCTGAGTGAGAGTTCTGCTCTTGAGGAAGCCAAAAAGAAACACGACGAGGGAAATCAGGACATTGAGAAAGACAAAGAGTACCTTATGAATAAATATAGTCACAAATTGAAAAAGATAATAGTAAATTAAAAGCAGAAGTCATATACTCATATTTAAGGGGTAATTATGACACCCAGATACAAGAACACAATTGGTAGCAACATAGGGAATACAATAAGGAGTATAGACCAAAGAAAGTGGTGACTTTTTCAGACATATCTATCCGTGCTACAGATTATGAAGATGAAAGAGAGTATTGAACAGATATATCGGAAGATCAATCATCCTCCTGCAATAATGGGCCCCGTTCGCCCCCATGCCCTCCTGTTTTTTTTAGAGAACAGACTTAGAAGGGATGGAAAGAACACCCAGATAAAGGGCAGGGGAGGGTTTTCCGCCACAACCACCAACAGGAATATGTGAGAACCAGGAGCCAGAGGAAGTGACATCCACAGGGGTATTAGATAAAGCCCCATTAAAAATCTGTCCCATAGGGTATTATCAAATGTAGAAGTTGGTGTGTTAGAGGAAAGGTTATTCCTACTAGTTTAGTGAATAGGTATGGGGGAGAGAGGGACTTGCAGGTTTTGTTTAGAAAGATTAGACTCAAAGGTTTTTGAAGGTGCGGAACCCAAGGAGACTAATAATAGATCTGGTTTAAAAATGAAATCCATGTTTACTTCTCTCTCACAGTAGTGGAACTGTTTGAGACAATGGTTGAAAAAGAGGTTGAGACATTTTAAATATTTACCAGGATCCCTGGATAACAATTTTTCAAAATCCCAGAAACTGGCTTTCTAAAGTCTGAGCAAGCATGTGAATTTACCATCAAACCAGCTGGTTAAGGTGTGGGTGTCATAGTCATGGAGACCGCTGACTACGATATACACGTATGCAAATTGTTGAATGTTAAGGAACATTACTCCAGAGTTGGCTAGAGTAGACTTGCCAGTCTCAAGAGAGAAATTAGGACAATCCTGGATAGAGTGAAGAATGATAATGTGATATGCGTTGAGGAATATGCATTCCTTTTGAATTTGAACCCTACTACATTGGCTATATATGGATTGCCTAAGGTGCATAAAGGCAAGTCTGACCCTCCCATGAAACCTATAGTAGTCACTTTGAACTGTTACCGAACCTCGTATTCGAGATGTTGACCATTTTCTCAGAGAGGTGGTTTCTAAGCAGAAATCCCCCGTGAAGGATACAACTGATATGATAACAAAGGTTGAGCGTATGAGCTTTGAAGCAGGGATGGAATTATTGGTAACGTTAGGTATCGAAGAACTATATACAAATATTCCCCAGAAGGACACTATTCAGGTTATCCAGGAAGTACTCCAGAGAGATGATATGCAGGTACCTAATGTTAGTTTTTTGATTGATTGTGTTAGGGTAATCCTTAAGAATAATATTTTTCTGTTCAAGGATGAACTGTAAATTCAATAAATCCACTTGTGCCCCCAGTCTGGTGTGTTGATATGCAGACAGGTTTGAGGAGAAGCATATCTTTAATGAACTTGCTCCCTTCTATGAGAATATTAGGTGCTTGTTTCATTTTATAGACAGTATCTGGTTTTATCTGGACCGGAACTGAAGCATTATGCTCTTGGAGTAGCAACAAATGTGAGTTTTTAGATTTGGTACTCAAAGTGAAAAATTATACCGAAATCCATCTGATCGTAATTCTCTGTTACATTACCAGAGCTTTCACCCTAAGAGCCAACGGGATAGCATCCCTTTTGGACAACTTCTATGTTTACGTAGAAACTGTAGTAGCAAGATGAATTTGACAAGCATGCTGAGATCCTTAGGCACAAATTTTTAGATCGGAGTTAGCCTCGGAAATTGAACAAGTATGCATATAAAATTAGCTAAATATTATTACAGAGAAAGTTTTTTCCAGTCTAAAGATAAGGACAATGTGAAAGATAAGATTGTTTGTGGCACCAGTTTCTTTAATATCAGTAATCAGTTAAAGAAACTTATTAATAGAAATTGGTATCTTTTAAATTGTTAGGGAAAAGAAATGATGCATAAACCCCTCTTTGCTTTTGAGAAAAATAAGAATTTGAGGAATTGTCTAGTACACACATACATAGAAAATGACAACAAACAATGCAAAAAGATGTGGTAGACTTGTCCAAAGTGATCAGCAATTTTAAATGTGGATCATGTAGCACCTGTGAATTTACAGTAGGTGTTTCTTGTATTGAGTGCTGGTGCAGTGCAAAATTGCCCACCCTTTGCACGTCACAATTACTTAACAGATACATAACATGAACGTGCACTTAGCACATGTTTCTTGTGTAGTTTAACGATTAATGTAAAGTGTTGCACTTGACATCAATATTAAAGAGTGCATTCTCTATAGGATTAGAGCATTTACACACATTGTGTTTTTTACCATAAATGATTTGAAGTCTTGATTAAATAAGCCATGCTTACTTAGTAGATAATGTACTTACTATAAAGATGAAATTTAACTTTCAAAATGTGTGCTTTAATACCTTGGATAACATTTATTGATTAGCAAACTAAATAGAAACCTTCCTCATATACGTAGAATGTGATTTCACTCAAAATGAAAAGAAGTTTATGTAATGTGTGCATTAATATTTCATGTATTTGTTTTAAACGTAGTTCCTAGCCATACTTACACATGACTGTTTTGAAGATTTACTTTATGCTACATGTAATGTGAATCTAATGCACTAGAAACTTATATTCATTTGTGTTTAAATGGGCACACTCATATTAAATGTGCACTATTGAGTTAATACTTTAAATTGTCTTGATTAGGCCTGTATCTCCCTGCTGCATAAATACTGTTTTCCATTTTCTGCTAATGTGACATTTCTTGCTGGTATTAACGTGCATAGTTAGTTTGAGAATAGATACATTACTATACTAGAGATAGAGAAGGAGCCTGAGAAGAAGACCTTGACGAAAGAACATGGGGAACTAGAGTGTCAACTGGAAGGCATGTTCAGCAATGTTGTGATCTCACCTGTGTGTGAGACGGAGATGTTCCCTTGTCCAGTTTGAGACTTTCCTCTGATGTTGCAGTCTGCAACATGAGAAATGGATGAGAACAATGGACCCCTGATGATGCGTACAAAGGGGGTGTTACCAAGAAGATTTTGTGTGCTATAACTTAGTACTCACACTGTTGGAGACCAGAGATTCTTTTTGACATCCCTTGAGGGTCTTTGTCCTGAATGCTTAGAACACTCTGAGAGGTTTAGACCTCAATGCTTTCTTTTGATTTTTTGCTGAGTGTGTCTCAGGCTAACACTTATTTCCTTGACCCAAGAAGACTCTTGACCAAGCTTCTGAAATGTTGACACCTTCGCAACTTATTTTTACAACTTATTTTTACCCTTGCCTTGTTCTAATTTCCTTAATGGAAATTCCTAATTTGAGACTGTTTAGGTTTTTAGAACCATCCTTTTAGCTGGAAATCTATTTTGGGTGATTTAGAGTTATTCATGCATGGACAACAAAACTTGTGACTCTTTTCTGAGCACCAGATACTTCTTTTGATCTTTTGTATTGCTGTGACTGAATTGCTTGTCTGCTTTATATTGGTCGCCTTAATTTCTTCCACAGGTTGGGGCTATCTGTTGCTATTTTGTATTTCTATAGCATGGTTTTAAGAGTTATGAATTTTAACTTGATTTTCAATTTGTAATAAACTTTCTTAACCCTAGCTACCGATTCCTGGTCCTCATTGTGAAGCCAAATGGTTTGCACTGTTAATTGAATTTGATTGATGTAAATGTAACTCCCCTCAACTCTTAGTCAGAGCAAAGGGTCCATCAGAGGACCAATGGTAAGCAAGTGGGCCCAGAAAATGCTGGATCAGTGCCATGGTGAAAAGTATTATACCAATTTTATTGCCAATTGAAGGATGATTGTTATCCACTTACCAATGTGCCCTTATAGTAAAGGGTACGTAGGAGAGACTGGCCATAAATTTAGAACCAGGTTCTGTGAACACAGGTCAACCATTTGCACAAAAAAATGTGGTGCCCCTTTGGTGGAACATTATGTGAGAATGAACCACAGTGAAAATGAGCTTGAGTGGTTAACTTTAGAAAATATATTGTGACCTTTGGAAGGTAGAGATATGGTGAGGAAAAGAAAGTTGTGTGAACAGTTTTTCATGCCCTTTTCCCTGACATGCAAAGTAGGTTTGAATAATAGGGAACACTGGGAGCAAAGTATTAGGCCCTCAGTGTGGTCTCAACCCGCTGTTTTCAGTCTCTTTACTTGCATTTTAGTTGATAAGTTTTTTGTTATCATTTTGGGATGGTGGCTGTTGTTCTACACCCTGGGTATTGTACCCTTGGTCTGGCCGGTTGCTTTATGAATCTCACTGGTTCTTTAGTTGATCACCTTTGTCTTAAGTAGTTGCTTCTGTTTAAGGTTTTTCTGGTATTATATCCTATGCTAACCAAGTTTGGCTTGGGGATTTTTAGTTTCTTTTTAGTTCCTTTTTCCGGTTATTTATATGTGTTACCTTGTGATATGTAATAATGGCAGACATTTTGGTGGCATTCACTTTGATTTATAACTAAACATCGACATCTCAGCAACAATTACAAGATGGCGCTCCCCCTTTTTTATGACATATGAGCAAGTGCCTAGTTTACAATGGCCCTGAGAATCATGGCGCACAGTGAAGACTGCACATTCTGTAGCAAGAGGGAAGTAGAGTTGTTTTGGGGAATCGCACTATTTTCTTTTGTACAATGGGGACTTTTCTATACCCTGTTTATTGATCCTTCGCAGGAGCTTTTCCCAACTAATGAGAACTCGAGTTATATTTGCCAAACTTTGAACCAGTTAGACTTGATGCATGACCGAGTTCACCTTGGCTAAGGTATTGGGGGTGTTTTTTTCTTTCTTTATTATGGGATTTTGGAGAAGCCTTGTTTTGTTTTTATAGGATTGAGTATGGGTGCTCTTTATCCCTGCAGTTATACTTGCGAGTGATCAAAGATATGTGTAGGAGACACACTCCATTCACTACATTGTAATATCACTAATGGGGTATGTATTAATTTATAGGAAACTCTGCATACCCTTATACGTGGCAGACAGTTGTTCAATTTGTGGATGGTGCATGTTCTGGTTTGAATGTATTTTTGTCAGAAGGTTTTGTCCAAAAAAGTGATGGAAGATCTACTTTAGCAGGTAAAGCTGCACTCTGCATATTGGACATGAGTAGAGTGTTTAATGGTACGATGGTGTTCAAACGTTTGAATGGATGCTATATGATGTGTAAGATGAAGAGAAAATTGTTATTTTCCTTTGATTCTCTCTCTCCCTCTCTAATTAGAATATTAATTGTTTACATAATAATATAAGGAATTACCCCTACACTCTATAGATAGGGTATATTTTTAGATTAGTTGCCTGTTTTCTGTGCAACAACTTTGTATCAAGGTCAAGGTTTGTCAGCTGTACATTATTGATGTCATGTAACATGTTTGTCATTTTGCTCGCAGGCAGATTTGTGTTCTTATAATTTGCTGGAATTTTAATCAAGAATCTCAATCCAGAAACATATATACTAATTAAATGTCCTGAAGAAGGTGGTTTCTATAATTTTATCCACTGAAATGTGTTGGCGAGCAAAATAGGCATATTTCTCACCACAGTGGATTTTAGAAATTCTCAGAA
The DNA here is from genome assembly GCA_963921515.1 of Calotriton arnoldi. Classification (NCBI taxonomy): domain Eukaryota; kingdom Metazoa; phylum Chordata; class Amphibia; order Caudata; family Salamandridae; genus Calotriton; species Calotriton arnoldi. The sequence continues at coordinate 520,586 of CAWUFW010001356.1, forward strand.
ACAAATATGAATCTAATATCTGATGATGTGTGACAGAAAATGCCAGTAACATGTACATTTATTTACAATTTGATGTATTGACTTGGAGTTTGTTTGTGTGCCCCATTTATGTTGTGCATTATGATTAAGGCTTCCAGTTTTCCGTTTTTACTGATTTTTACAGATAAAGACAGAAAACAGTCTATGTCCTGCCTGTATTTATTTTTAAAAGAGTAAAAATACAGAAAATGTTGCTTCTAATGAGTGATTCTCCTTGTTGTTCTTCATGAATTCAGGACCAACTGCTAAGCAGATAGACACCCAGGGGATTTAAAAACAGGATGAGATTCCCTTAAATATAGACATATGTTAACATATATTTGCATATAATGCTAATATTTACCTGTCAGTGTAGTGTTTTGTTATATTTGGATGCTTAATTTGCTAAAACGTGACAGGCATCAAAGTATGAGTGCATGTTTATCAGTTAAATAAATGTGGAAATATACCATTTCACGACTCAATTTGTTCTCAAAACATGAAATAAATATGGATAAATAGTACCGATAAAATGGCCCAAAAATAAATATGGATGAATACAGACGGAAATGTTAACAAAATAGATACCATGAAACCAGGAGCCCTAATTGTGATGTGTGCATCATATTTTTTATAATTTTCTATATTTATATTATCGCATTTGTTTCTATTTGATAAATAATATATTTTGGTACATTTCTTTGTCACGTAGAAAGTTTTTGCACAGTTTACACTTTAAGGGATTTATATTTTGCCCAGGAGAATTTTCATTGTGTGCTTGTCAGGTATGAGTCTAGCCACACCTAGGGCCTAGTGGGAATACTCCAAAAGCCAGGTCTTCAACTTCTTGCAGAAGTCAAGAAGCGAGGAGGTGGCGCTTATGTGTAGTGAAGGTCATTTCATGCTTTAGGAGTGATGTAGGAGACGAGTTGACCGCTGGATCTGGTTTTCTATATGTGTGGGATGTGTGTAAGTAGGAGCCAAGACGATCAGAGGTGTCTGGAATGTTTGTGAAAGTAAACGTAATTGTTGAGGTATGTTGGGCCAGTGTTATGTTGTGTTTGAAAGTGTGGGTGAGGAGTTTGAACTGTGCTCATTTGAGAAAGGGGAGCCAGTGGAGCTGCTTCAGGTGTGGTGTAATGTGAGTGCAGTGTGGGAGGTTGAAAGTGATTCTGGCTGCCGAGTTCTGAATGGTCTGCAGCCTTCTGGTGAGTTTTTTGTTGATCCTGGCGTAGAGGGTATTCCCGTCTTCTCAATGGGAAGAAAGTTAGATGAGTCACGCAGGGTGGTGAGTGGGTGCTGCCCAGATGAGTGTATGCAGTGGGTGACATTGCAGGGTGGGTCACAGATAGAGTGAGTGAGAGAGACAGAGGTATTAAGAGTATTTAAGTGGCATAGAGATTATATGAAAATACAGAATGGATATTAGTACATAGAGGGGGTACTGTGAGCTATAAGTGTGTGAGGGAACCTTGCACACCTCTCCATGTGATCCTTGACAGATGATGAGGGACTGAGAAGGATTTTCTATGGTAGATGAAATGATGCACTAGAGGCTAAGCTCAAGGGCGGGCCCTGGGCCTCAGAGACAGGGCTGGTGAGGACTCATCTCTTCTGTTACTGGGCACTAGATAAGGAAGGAGGCGGTGCAGTGGCATCTTCGCAGGTGCAGTGGCATGTAAAGTCCATGCTTTGTGTGCCTCTTTAATAGTGTTGTTCTGCATGGTGTTGGAATATCATGGTCAGAATATAACCTGACAAAAACGCCCCATTGATGTTAATATTAGAAAATCTATTCCCAAAAGGTGTTAGTGGTCCTCTGAACGCTAATTAGGTCTGTTAGTTAATACTCAACCAAAGGGGTCAGTGAGCCAATTCCCCTGCTTTCATTATGGCGCATGGCACCCTTGCTGCACCCCTGAAATTGGCGACAATGGGATATTAGATGGAGATCACAGAGAGCCATGGAGGGATAAGGAGAGACAAAGTGCAGGAAGTGGACAATACATTGGGCAAAAATTCATATTCTGGAAGAGGAGACATCTCATCTCCAGTTAAAAATGTGTTCATATATTGCTATTTTCAGCTCTGTGGCCTATATAATAATTGAGAAACATAATTTTTTGGATATTTTCAAGCAAAAGAAAGGGATCTAGACCCAAATATCAAGCTATTAACCCTTTAAATATTCCTCAGATAACTTACTCCTCATTAGTGACATCCACATAAATTCAGCTTGTAAAACTACAATGGGGCACTAGGCCACAAAATCCATTATTTATAATATTTCAGGGGAAAACGGCTCCAAGCCCGATGGCGTATCCGAACATGGACCTAGAAAACCCCAAATCAAACCCAACTGTATGGCCTGAGGTCAGTAATGTGGGCTTGAGTGGGACTACATGGAATTTTAGGATGTAGGCCCATGGCTGGCATGTTCATAAAATTATTGAGGGGCCCGCGTCGGATAACTCAATCGTGGATATAAATTAGGAAGAATTGCAAATTAGATGAGAATGTGGTGGGTTTATCCAAACTGTGAAACATAAGCAATTTATCAATTTTAAGATTAGGCAAAGTAGTTAATTTCATTGCCAAATGTCTGTTCCTGCACACTCAGCACACACACTGCCCACACTGCTCTCTACCGCGTTTGTTCACCAGTGGTGTCTGGTGATCTTTGAAAGTGGTGGAGCGTAATACTAGCTCCAAATTTTCAAGCAAGCCAGATCTCTAGAAGTGTTTGGGCGTTCCTCTTCCTCCGTGAAAATAATTTGAAAAAAATTAGGTCAAAGTGTGCATTTTAAAACACAATTTTCACATATATTCGCTAAAACGTTTTGTGCTCTAAAGAGTACTCACTAAATATTCCAGTACTTTATGTTATGCAAGAAGGCCCGACCATTCCCAAAGAGCAAAATTTGCCATGAGTACCTCCTCTATACCAGGGCTGAAATTTTGCCATGGTTGTACCCATATGCCAAAATGTACTTCCAGTATGCCAGGGCCAACATGTAGACATGCGTGTCTCCCAATATACTATAGGTGCGTCCCTTATGCCAAGAATTATATAGAAAAGTATTCCAATTCCAGAGTTTCGCTGTGGATGCCCCCATATAACATAGGTGCCCCATATGGCAAGAATGACTTCTGGCATGCCAGGGCTTGTATTTTGCAATAGGAGTGATTGCACTCCCACAGAAGTCAAGATTTACTTCAAGTAGGTCAAGGCCGGTAGAGCACTTGAAAGCATTACACACACACACACCTATGTGCACACTCTTGCATGCACTCATACACACACACACACACACTTACATATTCTCTCTCTCTCTCACACACACACACTTACATACTCTCTCTCTCACACACAAACACTTCCACGTTCTCTGACACACACCCTCTTAGACACACACACACTCTCACTATTGCCCTGTCTCAAACTATCCCATAATTCACACACACCCACACTCTCACACATGCATACCCAAACACACTCACAGCACTGTTTATCGAGTTTGCTTTTGCACTTCTGCTACCCCTACTATATCGCTCTTGCCTGTAATTGAAGCCTGACAAAACGTGTTCTCTATCCAATTTTCAAAAGTCAAAACAAATGGCATCTTTAACACTTGTTGTCATGCCTGATATGAATACCATAGTGCACTTCCATGGCGTAGGTGAATAGGGTTTATACTTGGTTTTACAAGTCGATCAAGCAGTAACTGTATTTAAAATGTACTGGAGCACTTTGTAAAATGTAAAAACATTTACGAGATAGCATTTCATGTGTAGCTGTTAGAAACCCAGTGCTAATGGGCAAACACTCACACTCCTCTAAAACAGTGGGACTTGCCACAAACTTTACTGCTACCACAATGACGCGCCGAGAAGCGTGGGCACCATGTCATTGCTCCCCCTGCAAACCCCACTCTTCCTGTGGTCAGGCTGTGAAGCAGCGGAAGAAACAACTGAGGCTGTCTGAGTTTACAAGAGGAAAAGAGGCCTCTCTCACGGTCGGACTGCTCTGGAGGGCAATTTTGCAATGTCAGAAGGGCTCGTCTCTGACAGATCAGTGTTGGGCGGTTATTTTGGCTGTTTGTGGGCCCGTTTTATGGTCTGCATGGCCTGTTTTACTGTTGATTTCCCTGATTTTACCACAAATTTTGCTTGCACTAAGCACAAATGCATGCAGTCTCCCATGAATTGCAAAACACCTAAAAATGCATGTCTTTGCAAGTTTAAAAGTGACCCAATTTGCAATGGTGGGCCACGTTTTCAACTCTATGAGTCACTAATGGAGGCCACTTTTTCTGTTGCCGTCTGACTGTGGCCTCACTACTGGTGCTTGTGTTCACACGCAGATTCCATGCTTTGGCGCGCTTTCGCAAGCCTATCAACTGAAAGATTGCCAGCGTTCACGCCCCAGTGACCTTCAGAAGTTATCACTCTTCAGTAGCTTGCACCCATGGTCAGGTCAGTGGGAATGAATGAATATCAGCTGAAGTATAGTCGCACAATTTAAGGTTAGTGATGTGAGGGTGTGCGAGACTCTATTGTACTACACAAGACCAGTCGCGAGTAATGCTTGAGACTCAATAGAGGTGTGTGGGGTCATTGATGGGGAGTGAGGGGGTCCTCGTTGATGTGTATGTGGTCCTTAATGACAAAGGAGTGAGGCTCCATTGAGATGTAGAGGATCGGCAACGAGAGCAGTAGTGGGATTCCAGTGACGCGTGTGAGGCCAGCGGGGTGTCGAGGCAAAGACTCCACTGAGGTTTAGGAGACCATTGACTGGGGGGCATGAGGAAGAACAAATGACGCTATGAGATCATTAACAGCAAATGAGTGATGGGGAATGTGTGACAATCCATTGAAATATATGAGGGCAGTGATGGAGACTCCACTGAATCACATGAGGCCAGAGATAGGACCAGTCTGAAGCACCATTGAAGGGCGCAATGCCAGAGATTGGACCTATGTAGAGCTACATTGAAGCGCATTAACCCAGAGATAGGACCTTTGTGGAGCTCCTTTGAAGCGCATGAGGCCAGAGATAGGACATTTGTGGAGCTCCATTGAAGCGCATGAGGCCAGAGATAGGACCTTTGTGGAGCTCCTTTCGAAGCGCATGAGGCCAGAGATAGGACATTTGTGGAGCTCCATTGAAGGGTGCGACGCCAGAGATTGGACCTGTGAGGAGCTACATTGAAGCGCATGAGACCAGAGATAGGCCCTGTGTGGAGCTCCATTGAAGCGCATGAGGCCAGAGATAGGACCTGTTTGGAGCTCCATTGAAGCGCATGAGTCCAGAGATTGGACTAGTGTGAAGCACCATTGAAGGGCCTGGCGCCAGAGATCGGACCTTTGTGGAGCTACATTGAAGCACATGAGGCCAAAGATAGGACCAGTCTGAAGCACCATTGAAGGGCGCGACGCCAGAGATTGGACCTATGTACAGCTCCATTGAAGCACATGAGGCCAGAGATTGGACCTGAGTGGAGCTCCACTGAAGCACATGACGCCAGACATAGGACCTGAGTGGAGCTCCATTGAAGGGTGCGATGCCAGAGATTGGACCTATGTAGAGCTCCATTGAAGCACACGAGGCCAGAGATAGGACCTGAGTGGGGCTCCATTGAAACACATAAGGCTAGAGATAGGACCGGTGTGAAGCAACATTGAAGGGAGAGACGCCAGAGATAGGACCTGTGAGGAGTTATATTGAAGTGAATGAGGTCAGAGACAGGATCTGTGAGGAGCTGCATTTAAGTGCATGGGGCCAGAGATAGGACGTGTGGGGAGCTCCATTGAAGTGAATGAGGCCAAAGATAGGATCTGTGTGGAACTACGTTGAAGTAAATGAGGCCAGAGATAGGACGGTGTAAGGAGCCCCGATCAAGTGATTGAGTACAAATATAGAACCTGTGTGGAGCTACATTGAAGTGCATGCGCCCGCAGATGGGGATTGGTGCTCAATTAAAGTGTCCGCGGTCCTTACCACTGTAAATAGAATCACTATAGTCATAGAGATGGGGGTGGCATCTTTGGGCCCGGGCAAGTGTGTGTGGGGAGTGAAGGGGCGACTTCCGTTAATGAGTACAGAGTGAGATACTGCCATTTCCTGTTTTGCAACTGGAGATGGTGTTGAAGGGAGTGTGGGTGTGGGTTGGGGGTAGTGTAATGGCTAAATATAGTTTGTGGACACCAGACGCTTTCACATTCTAATCACAAGTTTGCGTTTCTCACAGGATGTGTCCACTCGTACTGAAAAACGTATTTTCAGATCTTCTTGACGGTTTGATGTAGATCACAGATTTTTGTTGAGTGCAAGTGGGGAGGTGGCAGAGGGGGGCAAGACAGAAAGTTCAGCGGCCGTAGTTGGAGGAGTAGAATTAATGGCTGACATTTCAGTCGAAAACTGGATCTTAATGACCAGGGTACAATAGTAAAAACAACGAGAGTGAGTTTGGCGCAGGACACTGCTGGCATTATTCCCTTTTTTGTGTTTTTTAGAACTCTCTTTTTTGGCATTTTCTATAGATCTTCAAAAACTCTAGTATTTTGCCTCAATTATTCTCAAAAATGTATATATAAATTTGAAGTCTGTAACTATCAGGGTACAAAAACTTGAAAAAACCAAAAGCACCAAACTATTTATTATGCAGCCTTTCCATCACACCTCACATGTCTTGCCATCCCGCGTTCCATGTTTGTTGGATAGGTTTTGTGAATGGCCTTTTGGTCACGTGACCCAGATTCCAAAACTCTAACTCTAAATCAATAACGTAATTGATGAGAACACATGTAAAGTCAATAATGATACCGTTGAATATGTCATCTGTAATGTCATTTGTTGGAAAATAGCCCTCTCTGCAGGGCCACCCCCAAACCTTTTACCTTTCTCCTCTACTTTTTGTGACCTCGTTTCTGTTGGCCTTAGGACTCTGAGCACTTTACAACTGCTAACCAGTGCTAAAGTGCATGTACTCTCTCCTCTAAACATGGCAACATTGGCTCATCCCGATTGGCCTATTTAAGTTACTTAAATGTCTCTAGTAAAGTGCACTACATGTGCGTAGGGCCTGTAAATTAAATGCTACTAGTGGGCCTCCAGCCACAGCTAGTGCCACCCACTTAGGTAGCCCTCCAAACCATGTCTCAAGAATGTTGTTGCAGAGCCTGAGTGTGCAGTTTACTCTTGCCAGGCCCAAAACTTCCCTTTTCATACAGATAATCCACACCTAAGGTAGGTCTTGGACAACCCAGAGGGCAGGGTGCAATGTATTTAAAAGGCAGTGCATGCACTTTTAGGTTTTACATGTCCTGGTAGTGAAAAACTCTAAAATTCGTTTTCACTCCTTGAAGGCCTATCTCTCCCATAGGATAACTTCAAGATTACCTTGTTCCAGTTTATAAGTGTAATTCCCAATTGTGAAGCAATAGACTTTTCAAGTTTGGTGTCTCTGGAATAACAATTTAAAATCCAAACTTATGGTGAAGTCGGATTTTAAATTGCAAATCTGAAAATGCCACTTTTAAAAAGTTGGCATTTTCTTACTTAAGCCATCTGGTGCCTGCTACCTGCCACTGATGCATGCCTGGGGAGGGTGACAGATGGGCTTTGTGTATTCCCCCAGACAGCCACACCCAAAGGGAGCTTAGGTGTGACTTGATGGGCCATCCCGGCAGGATGGGAGGGAGGAGCTGGGCCCAGCCTCACTTACACCTGAATACACTGTGCCCTGTCCCCACATAAAGAGCTGCATACTCCCCTGTAGTGAGTCTTGAGCCAGGGCAGGAAGGGAGGACCACTGTGAACTTCAGAGGCATCTCTGTGAAGCCACCCCCCCCTTCAGAGGCACAACTGGGTATAAGTACTGGACCTCTGACACCACTACTTAAGTACACTTCTGGATCTGTGATGTCTGCGAGGAAGAAGGACTGCTCTACTGCTGAAGGACTGCCACTCTGCCGGTCTGTTGCTTTGCTGGACTCTTGCCATGATGTGCTGCTCTGCTGCCTACTGTTCCCCTGCCTGGGTGAGGGGACTGGACCTGCATCACTTGAACCTAGAGTGACTCCAAGGGCTAGCTGACTGTGCTCCTGATCTGAAGTCCCAGGGACATAAACGACTTCCAACCTACCTGCTTCTGCACCTGGACTCTGCCATCTGTGAGTCTGCCCTGCCAAGTGGTGCCACCCCAATCCTGGACCCTTGGAAGTGGGCCGAAGGTGCTTGCTCCAGCAGAGCCCACACATCCTCTGTTGAACCAGTGCATCATCGCTGTTATTTGGATCAGAACATTCGCATAGCTCCTGTTCCGTGGACCAGACCGGCACATTGTTTCTGCTGCGTGGATCAGCCCCAATGCATCGTCTTCAGAACCACCACTGCACGACGCTCTTCCAGGCGCAAGGTCTCTCGCATCTCCATCGACGGCATCCTCGACGATGCCGTTGAATCTCTGCACCGCAGCTCTCCCCTTATAGGAGCAGACGCATCGCCACTGCTGCACGGATCAGGACCGGCGCATCGCCACTACTGCGTGGATTGAAATCGATGCATTGCTTCAGCTGCACCCCGCATCTTTGATGTCGACACAGCTAGGCTCAAGGTACTTTTGTTCAGCGGGCCTTACTGGGTCCCTGTATCTGGAAAACACACAAGATGATAGACGGAATGCTGCACATTGGCAAACATTCACCCCCAGTCACAGATCTGGGTTTAATCCATCGTTATTTTGCTTCACCACGCCACCCCAGTTCAGACATAGCCATATGCAAATCAGTCTTGACCCTGTGCCTCATGGGAACAGTTCAGATCGAACTGCCAATCCATGTCTTCCCTGGACCGGAATCAAGCATCCTAGGACCGGTTTCAGGCTATCAGCCTTCATCAGCCAGGATAGCTTGACTCCAGTGGCGTAGTGAGCACGGGACCCACGTCTGGGCATACCCTTCCCACTTAGGGCGAAATGCAAAACACACAAGATGATGGACGGAATGCTGCACATTGGCAAACATTCACCCCCAGTCACAGATCTGGGTTTAATCCATCGTTATTTTTGCTTCACCACGCCACCCCAGTTCAGACATAGCCATATGCAAATCAGTCTTGACCCTGTGCCTCATGGGAACAGTTCAGACCGAACTGCCAAGCCATGTCTTCCCTGGACCGGAATCAAGCATCCTAGGACCGGTTTCAGGCTATCAGCCTTCATCAGCCAGGATAGCTTGACTCCAGTGGCGTAGTGAGCACGGGACCCACGTCTGGGCATACTCTTCCCACTTAGGCGAAATGCAAAACACACAAGATGATGGACGGAATGCTGCACATTGGCAAACATTCACCCCCAGTCACAGATCTGGGTTTAATCCATCGTTATTTTGCTTCACTACGCCACCCCAGTTCAGACATAGCCATATGCAAATCAGTCTTGACCCTGTGCCTCATGGGAACAGTTCAGACCGAACTGCCAAGCCATGTCTTCCTGGACCGGAATCAAGCATCCTAGGACCGGTTTCAGGCTATCAGCCTTCATCAGCCAGGATAGCTTGACTCCAGTGGCGTAGTGAGCACGCGACCCACGTCTGGGCATACCCTTCCCACTTAGGGCGAAATGCAAAACACACAAGATGATGGACGGAATGCTGCACATTGGCAAACATTCACCCCCAGTCACAGATCTGGGTTTAATCCATCGTTATTTTGCTGCTCACCACGCCACCCCAGTTCAGACATAGCCATATGCAAATCAGTCTTGACCCTGTGCCTCATGGGAACAGTTCAGACCGAACTGCCAAGCCATGTCTTCCCTGGACCGGAATCAAGCATCCTAGGACCGGTTTCAGGCTATCAGCCTTCATCAGCCAGGATAGCTTGACTCCAGTGGCGTAGTGAGCACGGGACCCACGTCTGGGCATACCCTTCCCACTTAGGGCGAAATGCAAAACACACAAGATGATGGACGGAATGCTGCACATTGGCAAACATTCACCCCCAGTCACAGATCTGGGTTGAATCCATCATTATTTTGCTTCACTACGCCACCCCAGTTCAGACACAGCCATATGCAAATCAGTCTTGACCCTGTGCCTCATGGGAACAGTCCAGACCGAACTGCCAAGCCATGTCTTCCCTGGACCGGAATCAAGCATCCTAGGACCGGTTTCAGGCTATCAGCCCTCATCAGCCAGGATAGCTTGACTCCAGTGGCGTAGTGAGCACGGGACCCACGTCTGGGCATACCCTTCCCACTTAGGGCGAACAATGCAACACACACAAGATGATGGACGGAATGCTGACACATTGTCAAACATTCACCCCCAGTCACAGATCTGGGTTTAATCCATCGTTATTCTTGCTTCACTTCGCCACCCCAGTTCAGACATAGCCATATGCAAATCAGTCTTGACCCTGTGCCTCATGGGAACAGTTCAGACCGAACTGCCAAGCCATGTCTTCCCTGGACCGGAATCAAGCATCCTGGGACCGGTTTCAGGCTATCAGCCTTCATCAGCCAGGATAGCTTGACTCCAGTGGCGTAGTGAGCACGGGACCCACGTCTGGGCATACCCTTCCCACTTAGGGCGAACAATGCAAAACACACAGGAGATGATGGACGGAATGCTGCACATTGGCATACATTCACCCCCAGTCACAGATCTGGGTTTAATCCATCGTTATTTTAGCTTCACCACGCCACCCCAGTTCAGACATAGCCATATGCAAATCAGTCTTGACCCTGTGCCTCATGGGAACAGTTCAGACCGAACTGCCAAGCCATGTCTTCCCTGGACCGGAATCAAGCATCCTAGGACCGGTTTCAGGCTATCAGCCTTCATCAGCCAGGATAGCTTGACTCCAGTGGCGAAGTGAGCACGGGACCCACGTCTGGGCATACCCTTCCCACTTAGGGCGAACATAGCAAACACACAGGAGATGATGGACGGAATGCTGCACATTGTCAAACATTCACCCCCAGTCACAGATCTGGGTTTAATCCATCGTCATTTTTGCTTCACCACGCCACCCCAGTTCAGACATAGCCATATGCAAATCAGTCTTGACCCTGTGCCTCATGGGAACAGTCCAGACCGAACTGCCAAGCCATGTCTTCCCTGGACCGGAATCAAGCATCCTAGGACCGGTTTCAGGCTATCAGCCTTCATCAGCCAGGATAGCTTGACTCCAGTGGCGTAGTGAGCACGGGACCCACGTCTGGGCATACCCTTCCCACTTAGGGCGAAAATGCAAACACACAGGAGATGATGGACGGAATGCTGCACATTGGCAAACATTCACCCCCAGTCACAGATCTGGGTTTAATCCATCGTTATTCTTGCTTCACCACGCCACCCCAGTTCAGACATAGCCATATGCAAATCAGTCTTGACCCTGTGCCTCATGGGAACAGTCCAGACCGAACTGCCAAGCCATGTCTTCCCTGGACCGGAATCAAGCATCCTAGGACCGGTTTCAGGCTATCAGCCCTCATCAGCCAGGATAGCTTGACTCCAGTGGCGTAGTGAGCACGGGACCCACGTCTGGGCATACCCTTCCCACTTAGGGCGAACAATGCAAACACACAAGATGATGGACGGAATGCTGCACATTGTCAAACATTCACCCCCAGTCACAGATCTGGGTTTAATCCATCGTTATTTTTGCTTCACCACGCCACCCCAGTTCAGACATAGCCATATGCAAATCAGTCTTGACCCTGTGCCTCATGGGAACAGTCCAGACCGAACTGCCAAGCCATGTCTTCCCTGGACCGGAATCAAGCATCCTAGGACCGGTTTCAGGCTATCAGCCTCTCATCAGCCAGGATAGCTTGACTCCAGTGGCGTAGTGAGCACGGGACCCACGCCTGGGCATACCCTTCCCACTTAGGGCGAAATGCAAAACACACAGGAGATGATGGACGGAATGCTGCACATTGGCAAACATTCACCCCCAGTCACAGATCTGGGTTTAATCCATCGTTATTTTTGCTTCACCACGCCACCCCAGTTCAGACATAGCCATATGCAAATCAGTCTTGACCCTGTGCCTCATGGGAACAGTTCAGACCGAACTGCCAAGCCATGTCTTCCCTGGACCGGAATCAAGCATCCTAGGACCGGTTTCAGGCTATCAGCCTCATCAGCCAGGATAGCTTGACTCCAGTGGCGTAGTGAGCACGGGACCCACGTCTGGGCATACCCTTCCCACTTAGGGCGAAAATGCAAAACACACAAGATGATGGACGGAATGCTGACACATTGGCAAACATTCACCCCCAGTCACAGATCTGGGTTTAATCCATCGTTATTTTAGCTTCACCACGCCACCCCAGTTCAGACATAGCCATATGCAAATCAGTCTTGACCCTGTGCCTCATGGGAACAGTCCAGACCGAACTGCCAAGCCATGTCTTCCCTGGACCGGAATCAAGCATCCTAGGACCGGTTTCAGGCTATCAGCCCTCATCAGCCAGGATAGCTTGACTCCAGTGGCGTAGTGAGCACGGGACCCACGTCTGGGCATACCCTTCCCACTTAGGGCGAACAATGCAAAACACACAGGAGATGATGGACGGAATGCTGCACATTGGCAAACATTCACCCCCAGTCACAGATCTGGGTTTAATCCATCGTTATTTTTGCTTCACCACGCCACCCCAGTTCAGACATAGCCATATGCAAATCAGTCTTGACCCTGTGCCTCATGGGAACAGTCCAGACCGAACTGCCAAGCCATGTCTTCCCTGGACCGGAATCAAGCATCCTAGGACCGGTTTCAGGCTATCAGCCTTCATCAGCCAGGATAGCTTGACTCCAGTGGCGTAGTGAGCACGGGACCCACGTCTGGGCATACCCTTCCCACTTAGGGCGAACATAGCAAACACACAGAGATGATGGACGGAATGCTGACACATTGGCAAACATTCACCCCCAGTCACAGATCTGGGTTTAATCCATCGTTATTTTAGCTTCACTACGCCACCCCAGTTCAGACATAGCCATATGCAAATCAGTCTTGACCCTGTGCCTCATGGGAACAGTCCAGACCGAACTGCCAAGCCATGTCTTCCCTGGACCGGAATCAAGCATCCTAGGACCGGTTTCAGGCTATCAGCCTTCATCAGCCAGGATAGCTTGACTCCAGTGGCGTAGTGAGCACGGGACCCACGTCTGGGCATACCCTTCCCACTTAGGGCGAAAATGCAAAACACACAAGATGATGGACGGAATGCTGCACATTGGCAAACATTCACCCCCAGTCACAGATCTGGGTTTAATCCATCGTTATTTTGCTTCACCACGCCACCCCAGTTCAGACATAGCCATATGCAAATCAGTCTTGACCCTGTGCCTCATGGGAACAGTCCAGACCGAACTGCCAAGCCATGTCTTCCCTGGACCGGAATCAAGCATCCTGGGACCGGTTTCAGGCTATCAGCCTTCATCAGCCAGGATAGCTTGACTCCAGTGGCGTAGTGAGCACGGGACCCACGTCTGGGCATACCCTTCCCACTTAGGGCGAACAATGCAAAACACACAGGAGATGATGGACGGAATGCTGCACATTGGCAAACATTCACCCCCAGTCACAGATCTGGGTTTAATCCATCGTTATTTTAGCTTCACCATGCCACCCCAGTTCAGACATAGCCATATGCAAATCAGTCTTGACCCTGTGCCTCATGGGAACAGTTCAGACCGAACTGCCAAGCCATGTCTTCCCTGGACCGGAATCAAGCATCCTAGGACCGGTTTCAGGCTATCAGCCTTCATCAGCCAGGATAGCTTGACTCCAGTGGCGTAGTGAGCACGGGACCCACGTCTGGGCATACCCTTCCCACTTAGGGCGAACAATGCAAAACACACAAGATGATGGACGGAATGCTGCACATTGTCAAACATTCACCCCCAGTCACAGATCTGGGTTTAATCCATCGTTATTTTAGCTTCACCACGCCACCCCAGTTCAGACATAGCCATATGCAAATCAGTCTTGACCCTGTGCCTCATGGGAACAGTCCAGACCGAACTGCCAAGCCATGTCTTCCCTGGACCGGAATCAAGCATCCTAGGACCGGTTTCAGGCTATCAGCCTTCATCAGCCAGGATAGCTTGACTCCAGTGGCGTAGTGAGCACGGGACCCACGTCTGGGCATACCCTGCCCACTTAGGGCGAACATGCAAAACACACAAGATGATGGACGGAATGCTGAACATTGGCAAACATTCACCCCCAGTCACAGATCTGGGTTTAATCCATCGTTCATTTTTAGCTTCACCACGCCACCCCAGTTCAGACACAGCCATATGCAAATCAGTCTTGACCCTGTGCCTCATGGGAACAGTCCAGACCGAACTGCCAAGCCATGTCTTCCCTGGACCGGAATCAAGCATCCTAGGACCGGTTTCAGGCTATCAGCCTTCATCAGCCAGGATAGCTTGACTCCAGTGGCGTAGTGAGCACGGGACCCACGTCTGGGCATACCCTTCCCACTTAGGGCGAAAATGCAAACACAACAAGATGATGGACGGAATGCTGCAACATTGGCAAACATTCACCCCCAGTCACAGATCTGGGTTTAATCCATCGTTATTTTAGCTTCACCACGCCACCCCAGTTCAGACATAGCCATATGCAAATCAGTCTTGACCCTGTGCCTCATGGGAACAGTCCAGACCGAACTGCCAAGCCATGTCTTCCCTGGACCGGAATCAAGCATCCTGGGACCGGTTTCAGGCTATCAGCCTTCATCAGCCAGGATAGCTTGACTCCAGTGGCGTAGTGAGCACGGGACCCACGTCTGGGCATACCCTTCCCACTTAGGGCGAAAATGCAAAACACACAAGATGATGGACGGAATGCTGCAACATTGGCAAACATTCACCCCCAGTCACAGATCTGGGTTTAATCCATCGTTATTTTTAGCTTCACTACGCCACCCCAGTTCAGACATAGCCATATGCAAATCAGTCTTGACCCTGTGCCTCATGGGAACAGTCCAGACCGAACTGCCAAGCCATGTCTTCCCTGGACCGGAATCAAGCATCCTAGGACCGGTTTCAGGCTATCAGCCTTCATCAGCCAGGATAGCTTGACTCCAGTGGCGTAGTGAGCACGGGACCCACGTCTGGGCATACCCTTCCCACTTAGGGCGAACAATGCAAAACACACAGGAGATGATGGACGGAATGCTGACACATTGGCAAACATTCACCCCCAGTCACAGATCTGGGTTTAATCCATCGTCATTTTAGCTTCACCACGCCACCCCAGTTCAGACACAGCCATATGCAAATCAGTCTTGACCCTGTGCCTCATGGGAACAGTTCAGACCGAACTGCCAAGCCATGTCTTCCCTGGACCGGAATCAAGCATCCTAGGACCGGTGTCAGGCTATCAGCCTTCATCAGCCAGGATAGCTTGACTCCAGTGGCGTAGTGAGCACGGGACCCACGTCTGGGCATACCCTTCCCACTTAGGGCGAACATGCAAAACACACAGGAGATGATGGACGGAATGCTGACACATTGCAAACATTCACCCCCAGTCACAGATCTGGGTTTAATCCATCATTATTTTAGCTTCACCACGCCACCCCAGTTCAGTTCAGACATAGCCATATGCAAATCAGTCTTGACCCTGTGCCTCATGGGAACAGTTCAGACCGAACTGCCAAGCCATGTCTTCCCTGGACCAGAATCAAGCATCCTAGGACCGGTTTCAGGCTATCAGCCTTCATCAGCCAGGATAGCTGGACTCCAGGAGCGTGGTGAGCACGGGACGCACGTCTGGGCATACCCTGCCAACTTAGGGCGAACAAAGCAAACACAAGGAGATGATGGACGGAATGCTGCACATTGGCAAACATTCACCCCCAGTCACAGATCTGGGTTTAATCCATCGTTATTTTGCTTCACCACGCCACCCCAGTTCAGACATAGCCATATGCAAATCAGTCTTGACCCTGTGCCTCATGGGAACAGTTCAGACCGAACTGCCAAGCCATGTCTTCCCTGGACCGGAATCAAGCATCCTAGGACCGGTTTCAGGCTATCAGCCTTCATCAGCCAGGATAGCTTGACTCCAGTGGCGTAGTGAGCACGGGACCCACGTCTGGGCATACCCTTCCCACTTAGGGGAAATGCAAAACACAACAAGATGATGGACGGAATGCTGCACATTGGCAAACATTCACCCCCAGTCACAGATCTGGGTTTAATCCATCGTTATTTTGCTTCACCACGCCACCCCAGTTCAGACATAGCCATATGCAAATCAGTCTTGACCCTGTGCCTCATGGGAACATCTCCATCACGGTCAGCCTTAACTTTTGAGTTTGTTCCAGTCCAACGTGACCTCATATCCCAAGTAAGCGCTTATTGCTTCTAAGGGCTATTTTAGTCTATTCTTTAAAAATACATAACTCAAGTCGTACTTCTTGGGTTTTTGTCATTTTGGTCTTGTATTATTTATTAAATTAAGTTCTATTTTTCTAACATACTGTGGAATTTTTTTGTGTAGTGTTTGCATTGTTTTACTGCTTGAAGTGTTGCACAAATACTTTTACACATTGCCTCTAAGTTAAGCCCGCCTGCTCTGTGCCAAGCTACTATAGGGTGAGCACATGTTAATTTAGGGTTTGACTTCTTGTTACACTGACTATGATTGTGGTTGCTGCCTGACTTGGGCTCATACCCCAGTCAACTAATAACCCAATTTCTAACATCATCTATGATGTCAAGTACGAGGTAATGGGTAGAGCAGAGAGAAATAAGTAAAATTTGTTTAGCACCCTAAAATGGTGCATTATAAGACTTTTATTGCTTTCAAGCTAACCGTAATCTTCCTTCGACCAAAGAATTTTTTTCATATTTTTTCTTTGTTGTGATAAGATAATTAGAAAATCTTAATGTATCTTAAGCAAAGTTTTTTTTTTATCAAGCTTTTAATCATATTCTATGACAAAACACCAATTATGTTTACCATACAAGGCCACCAAATGCTGCCTAAAGTGGCAAGAGGCCATGGTTCAGGCATATTAGATCAGTCCACGAGAGCAAGATCAAGGTTTCAAGACGCTATGGTTGGTGGCTACAAGAGTAATCATCCAAATATTTAGTAGACAGGTCCAAGAGAGACAGTGGCTGCAAGCAGCCATAATCAGCGTTCTTCAGACTGTGTTTATCACCAAACATGAAAAGACATCCTCTAGCCCATCGATGAAGGGCCAGTTTGATAATGAGACAGGGTCCGTGCTTAATACATTGGCCCTTTAAGGATCCTCCCATCTATTTAGTTATGGAGTTATCAGTCTAATCCGACAAAGCATCTATGAAAAAGCACTTATTGGACTAGATCAGTGGTTCTTATCCTGTGGTCCAAGCACTCCTGGGCATCCGTGAGGCTACTCAGTGGGTCTGTGACAGTGTTAATAAATAACAAATTAAATAATAATAAAATGAATACATAAAAATTATTAAAGTATATATAAATAAAGAAGCAACATTGAAAAATGTGAAAACGTTTTCTATATTTGATTGTGGATTAAACAAAATCATTCAATATTCGAGCATTTGTTTGGTGTTTTCTTGGTTTTTGCATTGTTTTGAAGTTGAAATCACAGAAATTGCGTAGGCTGGGAGTCCCCAGCTTCCAATAATGACTCAGTGGAGGTTCCCGGATACCAGGAATAATTCAGTGGGCGTCCAATGAAGTCAAAAGGTTAAGAACCACTGGACTAGATCCCCAAATGATGCCTAGTCTAGTGGCAGAATATATACTTTGCAATAAAATCTCAAGCAAAGTAATAGTTCTCACACATAAACCAACATGAATAAACACAGCTGGTTTATTATTGAAAATGCACATATTTATAAGCAGCCAACTTGACTAGCCCCCACATTTCAATACATTCTTTGTCACTCCTGTGAAAACACAAGCAGCACAAGAAAATCCTTAAAGCAGATCCCATCTTTGAAACCCGCACTTTAAAGGCCTCTTTGATACTAACCTACCTGTAGTAACGTAGTCCATGCTGGTAGATGTAGTTCAAGTAGGTTTATTCAAGTTACACAAAGCAACCCCACCAGGAGCAGCCTGCTAGCTGCTCAGCCCTTCCACCAACTGTCACCACTCATACCAGTCACTCAAGCATTCCACTCATGGCCCACACACCAACATTCCACACAGAACACTCACACTGGCTGAGCAGCTGGGAACAAGATAGCATAGAACATAATAACACAACATGAAGATACTACATTATCTCCTTCCTATAAAATAGAAGAATAATGAAACTAAACTTTAAAAACTATAAACAACAATGTACCCAGAAGTAAATGGTCCAAGACCCAGGGATGAACAAAGAAACCACATCACGAGAGGGAAATGAACCACACCAGGAGGAAAGATTCATAAAAAATACCCATCCTCGTCCTTTAATAAAGAAACAAAAAACAAAGAATAATGTGTATACTTCCCATGTACGGAGAACAAACATGTAAAAATGTGGAAAGAAAGGTCTAAAACCCAAATTCCTGCCCCAAATAAGGGAGCCTAGAGACTAAAACCCAGTTGAAAGGTAGTGAAAAGCATCCACTACAGCAAAAGCTAACGTGCGGCACATGGTGGCTTACGCACACAAGGAACAAGACCTTGCAACTAATGACCAAAAATGTACAAGGGACTGACACCCAAGACAACACACTCTGTGTAGGACGAACGTGCGGCACATGGTGGCTTACACACACAAGGAACAAAAACCTTGCAACAAATGGAACTAAAAATCCATTCTCTGTGTAAAAAAACCAAAACCCAGTAAGATAACCCTCATGTAAGGGTGCAGTGACGTAATGTATGGACATGGGACAAAAACCCATTCCTAGAGTGAAAGGGAGAAGACCCCTTAAGCTAACCCTCATGTAAGGGTACCATAGCTTACTACAAAAAAATAGGACTATAACCCATCCCTGCGTGAACTAGAAACAAATGTGAAAGGGAAACAAAACCCTCAACCCAACCCTCCTGTAAGGGTACAGTTTTAAAGTGAGGATATGGGACTAAAACCCATTCCCATCCCAAAGTAAGGGTTACATAAATTGTAAAAGTGAGGATATGGGACAAAAACCCATTCCCATCCCAAGGTAAGGGATACCTAAATTGTGAAAAACAAGCCAAAACACGTCAAATATGCCACCCTCGAAGTAAGGCTTGTTAAACCCACCTAACATATAAATATGGGCATAGTTAACATACATTTGCGTAAATCAGAAAAGATCAAACATTGAATCGTAAACATTTTTCAAACCAGCATATAAACGCAAAATACATGGCATGTTGACTTCAAACCTCGTAGGATGTCAGTTTCTTCAAACGCGCTTATTTAGTCCCCCACAGAGCAGATAGTTGTGTACGTGTGAGCAGACTTCACTCAAAAAAAAAACTCGTCACATGTTACAACTCAAACTTCTGTCTTGTAATGGTTGCGCAGCATCTATTAATAAATTGTCTGAACACGTTGCAGGCAGTACAGCGCTGACTCACCCGTGCGGCGCTCCTTAATTAAAAACTGTCCAATGTCAAAAATCAAATTGCGCAAATTTTTTATTTTTTCCAACCGTGTCCCTCAAAGTGGGCATCCTTCACTGCCCAACTCCCCCAAGTGTCTCTCTTTACCGCGCAGCCTTTATCTTCCCGCTCTACAAAGACAGGTTGTACACAGACTGACAAACCTGGACTGAGAACCTGTCAACACTTCCCGGGTGAAAAGCGTAAAGATGGCGGCACGCAGTATTGACGTGCACTGAGTGGCTCACGCCACGATCATGCTGCAAGGCGTCCCTCAGCAGCTCCCCGGGATCCCTGGTGACAACCACGTCAAAGAAAAGTCTCCGCGCATCACAGAGATGATGGTAGGTGTGCGCGTGAAACATACGGCTCGCGTCCCTGTTTTTAAACTGCAGAAACAGCGGTTTAACTGCCATTGTTAAAAGTGAGGCCTCAAATGAAACTAACAATAAGAGACAAAAAATGTCTCACCTCGAATGTCCCGCTCCGTGCGCCGATACCTGGGCAGATCACTAAACATGCCAATAACACTCCAATTTGGCAAGACGAGCAGAACAAATGTCGTCAGACACACCACACAGGCCGATGAGCCAAAGTATTAAGTCCCAGTGTGCAGCGATTACCACTCTAAGGCAGAAAACAAATCAGCTTGTGGACACTGCGCTTGTATACTCCATACCAGTCTACTGGCCATAACGTAAGCACTCTTCTTCCCCCAGAGTGAAAGCCAGCAAACCAACGCTGTCAGGAGCTAGAACACACATTGTGCATGCACACATATCCAGATTTGAAAAGAAGTCTGTGATGTAGACATGCTTGCTGAAAATGTGCCACAAATCGGTGCAGCAGAACACTCCTTACAGAAAGATTACTCTGTTTAACTGCAAACAAACGCTGCCAAGTCCAAGTCAAATGAGACAAATTGATTTGCTGTTGAGAATGAATTGCTGCCAATACTTGTTGTAAGCATATCCTTAACATCTCAAACTGCGCTGCATTCATATTAGAGATGACATGTAGAAAGTCTAGATTGATAATGCTTACTTCCCTTGAAGTCGCAGTTCTTGTCAAAATGTGCCAGATGAACAGAGTACAGCACGCTTGGACTGGGGCTGTCTGATGTAATGGACACTGGTGGGGCTGCTGCAAAGCGTGCTGTTCCAGTATACTTTGTTTACTCTGTGGCTTCTTTTGTTTCTGTGTGGCCTCCTGTGACCAAGACTTGTTGTAAACTTTTCCTTATGTCGTCAGACGCTTTTCTCCAACATTTTAACTATTTGTAGATGTCATCTTGAGCTTCTTTCACTGTAGAACGTGAGCAAGTCTCCAACTCGTCGCCAAAATAAATGTAGTAACGTAGTCCACGCTGGTAGATGTAGTTCAAGTATGTTTATTCAAGTTACACAAAGCAACCCCACCAGGAGCAGCTTGCTAGCTGCTCAGCCCTTCCACCAACTGTCACCACTTATACCAGTCACTCAAGCATTCCACTCATGGCCCACACACCAACATTCCACACAGAACACTCACACTGGCTGAGCAGCTGGGAACAAGATAACATAGAACATAATAACACAACATGAAGATACTACACTACCCTTAACGTGTAATTTGCACAATATAAATATATATATATATATTCTACAGCGGGTCTGAACATTGAAGGTTTAGGGCTTGAGTGGCCCTGTGGAGAAGTTTCCTTAACTGACCCTGTTTAAGAATCATAGGCCCTTGAATTCGTGGAAAATGTGGGATCATTTGCGCTTGTATTAAATCTATGATGCATTGAGGGCTACAGCTGGTCACTAACCTTGGCAATCCTTATATCTGTGGCATCACCTATATTGCTCTTTGGTTAACTACATTCCATAACCATATAACATTAATGTCTGGGGGGTGGGGGGGGGGGGGGGGGGTCTGACGCCAGGGAGAAATTCCCATGCAAGTCAGAGCGATTGATTTTTTTACTTTTCAGGAAAACCAAAAGGAAGCCTGTACAGCCTAAAAAATATGGCACCCAATCAGCGTTCAGCTCTGCCTACAGTGCATGTACCACCCTGTGAATGTACTAAAGGCACATATACTCCTGCCTGGCAGGAGGGAATCACTAATTATGCTGGATGGTCCTCTACTGGTGGGCAGAGGTGAAGGCCTCAGCCAATCCAGAGGCTGGTTGGCCACCCTCAAAGCTAAATTAGCCTAAAAATGCCAGGATTCTGACAGCAATTGTGCAAATACACAACTATGTAGGAAGTATTACACACATTCCTTGAAAGAGTAGGTCCACTTTTGTTTTACAATGATACCAAAATTCTTATGTCGATCAAAGGAACCTTCGAGGCGCTTAGCTTGCTTCTGGAAGAATTGCTGACTGCAAGATCAGGCATTAAGCATGCTGCTAACATTCATTACATATTTGTCGTTGACAACAGACCCATTTACTGACTCTCACTGAAACATGATTCATTGAGTCACCCGTTGTCTCATTCTCTGATATCCTCTCAGATGCTTACAATATCCCCTTAAAAATACCAAGGATCTGTTCAAGGGGTTGGTGTGGTATAATCAATTAAGAACACTTGTAAATAAACTAAATGCCCCCATTATGAGTAGTTCAAATATTTGCTCATGAAATGAATTACCAGTCCATCTTGCTCCTTATCCTGCACAATCTTCTACTAGCTCCCAGAACAGTGCATATATTTTTTCTCGCTGATTTCCTACAACTGGAACAATTTACGATGCCCTCTTTGTCCCACTTTTTCATCTGACGTGACTTAAATATTTGAGTAGCTATCTCCAGAATATGTATGCTTAAGGATCATGGATGATGTGGATACTTTGGGCTACCTCCAATTGATCAAAACTTCTTCCCACATTGCAGACCGCAGGTAGGAACCGCAGTTTTCACATGTTTGAAAAATTTGCATCACCAAATAGCAGCTTCTGTCCAGATCGGATGATGTTCTTACTCACTTCTTAGGTGGACCGAATTCCTATTAAAAAGGCTACCACGTCGCCTTCTGCCCAATCTCCTCAATAGCTTTAATAATGCCAAGGCTTGTGGCATCTTCTGCATCTTCAATGACATGACCTCCCCTTCCTCAGATGATCCATCAATCATCATAGATCATCTCTATAAACACACTGCTTTTGCCCTAGGCGATGTAGCTCCTCTAAAAAATAAAGTTAAACCAGGAAATGCACAACATGAGTAATAATTACCTGAAGGGTTCCAGTTCTTGAAACAAGGAGGCAGTGCTCTTTAAAGGCAATTGAAAATGTTATGCCTCCCAGCACATAGAACTGCATATCAAGTCTATGGCCATGTCTACAAAAAAGGCCTACCTTCAGTCTCACATTACTGAACTTGACAACTCCTCTAGAGAACTCTTTAGAATCTACCAAGAAAGAATTACACTTCCTTCTGGCACACCCTTAGCTACAGTGATGGTGAAGTGATGACTTGATTCTCTTCTTTAACAGCAAAGTTGCTTCAGTTCAGGCCGATCCCAGCCAGTTCACCCCTCTTCATCAGGATTTCAACACCCAGGTTGTTGACAAGCTCACCCGGATCAAGTTCTCACCAGTCTTAGAGGCTACCAAACAAAAATAATAAATAAATGAAAACCTGTTGCTTTCTTTAATCCTTTCAGTAGTGAAACTGTCAACATTTGTCAGTGTACATCACACTAATTATTGCAAGATTAACGAGTGCTTTCCTAATGTCCTGTGACGTTCCCCAAAATGTGAAACACCCATTTGTTCCCTCACTTCTTAATAAATCAATCACTGATCCATAGATACTGGCACATAGTAGACCCATCTAAGGTTTGACTTTCATAGCATCAGTTCTCTATAAAAAAAGATTAATAAAAAAATTAAGTGAATGTGAATGTAATGTATACTAGTTCTCATTATAGATAAAATCTCTGCAAATGTAATTTGAGGCTAGTCTTACAATGCAGCAAAACCACATTTTGCAGCCCTACACCTGGATGGTAATGTTAGAAAGCAGAGATGTCTCCATATGTTGTTTTGTGTCGTGCATTTAACAAAAGTAGACCTCAGAGGGGATGATCATGACTCGCCCTAGCTGCCACAGTGGAAATACATCTTTTTCACGTGTCCCATTTAAGATTTATGATCCATCAATGGCTTTTTGAGGATCTTTACTTAAGATCGATGAACTGGGGTAATCCTGTTTATTATGGGCATTTGTGCTTTCAACAAACAAACCCCATCAGACCTTGGTTTGTAACTCCCAAGAAGCATAGATGATACCGCCTGTAACCTAATAATTTGACCTTCCAGGACATTGTTGCAAGGAATAGTAAATTTTGTGGCACTTCATACACTATACCTTCCCATACACTGCACCTGTGTTTAAGAGAAAGAAACTGAGGTCCACTCCTGTTCTCTCTTTACACCAACTCTCAAGGAAACATCATCTCCTCTTTTCTGTATTAGCTTTGGCTTCTCTCTTCAAATCCCACTGTCCTTTCCTACTCTCGCTCCCTCGCCCCATATCTCCAGGCATGCACCTCTGACTGCTTCATTGCTATTTGACATTGGATGGTCGTCAATGCTCGTGTCTCTCTTGTTCAACTCCTTCAAAACTGAGTACTCTACTGTACCTCCTCCAGAGCACAAGTTATTCAACCTAGCTCTAGCCACTTGCCCCTAACAGCTTCACTTTCTCCTCCGCAGCTAAAAATATCTGCATAATTTCAACCCTTCAATGCATATGGAATCATTTATTTCTGCTGCTGCCCTGTAGAACAGTACCAACTAATAAACATTTGAGAATTACACCACAGCCCATCCCACCAAGTCACTAATTAATTAACTCTATTTATTTTCCCCAGTAGACAAGGTTCTCACCTTTGCCTCCAAAGTTCTACTCAGCCTGCCCAGGCACACATGTCCCTCTCACTTTCATCACAAAGGTGGGTGAGTGTCAGCTCAATCGAGTCAACTCTGCCAGCTGCTCACCCTCCTTTACAAAGTGATGCATGCTATTTCCTCTGACTACCTTGCCAAGAAAATGACTTGCCTGATGCCCACAAGAAACTTGGTTTCCACCAACCAGAACTCACTGGCCATGCCAAGTCACCCTGTGCAGATTCTGGTATCTCCGCCTCATCACTGGACTTCACGGTCGTCTGAAATGCAAGCACGCCCCTCACTCGTAAGTTCAAAACTGCCCTTAAAAAATGCCATCCCATGTGACTGAAAGGAAACAACAGCCAATAGTGCACTTTGTATCAAATGCATAAAGAGACCTACCATATAAATATATCATGCTACTTGTACACACGTTCATTTTCTGGTTTTGCCTTGCTGCCACTTCATCTCAAGGAGGCATCTTGGTCCAAAACCTCAGTCCTCAATCTGGTTTGTGTTAATCCACGTAGCACGTCATGAACCGTACTGACATCATCCTTGTGTAAGATGTTTCTGTTATAAATGACATGCCATCCAAAATCAATCAATCAATCAATTAATTAATATATAAATAAAAAAATTCAGGGATGTAAGCACACCTTGTTATGGAGCATGCTGGTGCATGGCACACTGATTATGAAACACTCTCTGTTGTCCTTTCTCTCCAGTGATGCACTGTCATGCCCTATGTTGAAAGTCAGTCCTACATTCCAGTGTAGAGCTACAATGACCATTATTGCAGGAGGTGACTGAATTGTGTGCAAAAGATCAGACAGGTTGTCGTTTAACGTGATCTCAGATTAAATAATTGCAAAACTTTTAGGAATGCCTAAGACTGAACAACTAACATGCAGAAGTTGTTACCTGAGTCAACATTGTGCAACGTTACAGTTTAGATTTTTGCCTCTTATAAAGACAGAGGTGACAGAAATGTGTGGCACAATGTGTTGCAATGATTAACCCATATGCATTTTCAAGCAAACTGTAACAAAATCTTCCCTATGTTTAAACATCTAATACATACCTGGTGTTAGCAAAGGCAATGGTGTGAAAAACTCAAGCCTAGAGCCCGGTCCTCAGATGTTTTACGACTACCTCAGAAGTAACAGGTAACACAGAGGGATGTAAGCTGAGACCAGGGGCGTAGCTTCAGGGGGGGGTGTTTGGTGTGTTACATCCCCTAATAAATGCATTTCCTAGTATATAGTTGAGTACATGTGCTTTTAGTCGGGTTGGGTGAGGTGTCTGTTAGATTTCACCAGGACTTTTTACGTACACACAGACAAAGACACATAGACACTCTTCCACCTGTTGGTTTTGAAAGTCTTCAAAAATGTTGGTTATTTTAAAAAATATTGTGATTTCTGTCACTTAGTACCCCTACCAATCTGCATTCCTCTCGTTTTGTATTTCCCTTCTCCATCGCAGAAAAGGTCGCTGAGCTTTTATACTTGCCAACCAGAAAATCCTCCTCCTCTGCTCCGAAATGGTTTGGCCCTAGTTGCTCTAGGGCAGGGGTCTTCAAACTGTGGGGCCCGACCCCCAGGGGGGTCGTGGAGTGAAAGAAAGGGGGTCGCACATTCCCAGTCACACTTCTGCCCTATGTTCCCCCTAAGCTGCGTGCCCGCGCATACTGTGATTTCTCCCCGCGCAGAGGCTCATTCGATGCGCGCATTACAAACAGGGCCGGACTGGCAGTACCGGGCACCGGGCGTTTCCCCAGTGGGCCAATAGGGTGGGGCCGGTTTTGGGCTCCTGTGGGGGCCGGTTTTGTTACCGGGGGTTAGCCTTATCGGCCCCCTGTAACAAAATCGGCCTAAACCGGCGCTCGCAAACTGCTCGACTGCACCCCCCCCTCACCCCAGGGGGGGCCAGCTGAGCAGTTTGCCAGGGCCGGTTTCGGTTGCCAGTCCGGCCCTGATTACAAAGGGCATTCAGTATTGGGAGAAGAGGTATTTACGAGGTGTGAAGAGGGATAGAGCTGAAACAAACTGCCTGCCAGGGACGCCAAAGGCATTCAGTCTCCTACTGTGAAGCACTTATGAAACGGGACCCATTCCCTCCCCATGCAGCCACTGAGACTGGATTTTCCACTTTTGGAAGTATTTCACTGGATTGGGCCAAAGAATGGCTGTTTTAACTACAGAACTTAGTCTCCCACAAGGCATCACTTAAAAGTAATGCATACTAATTAGCTTGCCTTTGAAACTCAGTTAAATCAAGTGCATATGTGAGTACCTGGTCGAGCAGACTGTGCTTGGGTGTAATATAAATTTGGTTCTAGGAAGTCTTTCGCAATAAGCCTCGGAGCTGTCCATACTGTATGCTCAGTAGAATGCCCTACAAAATGATTGCTGCCCCATCCACTCCCTATTCAAAATTTGACTCGTGCTGACATATTAATTGCACTAGGTTTGCAGTGCATTATTGTTTATGTTTCACACGTTTGACTTAAGTGTACATTCCCTAGGAGAATTAACCGTTTCAGGATGTTGTGTTTCCGGATTTTTATGTAGCATATTACTCTTGCAATGTGCATTCTTTGAACTAAGTTGCTTATATGCGTTTTTAAAGGGCCACAATTGAGCACTCCAGGGGGAAGCTGAAGACAGTGCGAGTTTCTCAGAGGGCCTGTCAGTGGGACATAAAAGTGTTCAAAATACATGGTCATACAATCCTTGGCCTCTTTGCAGAGCGCACAGAGCAATACTCTAGTCACAATTGTGATTCCGTGCAAATGGTTTTCTAAAGGAGGTTCACAGTTGTCAAAATATTGACAAGGTGAAAGAAAAGAAAATTCGGTGCTTACACGTGAGTGCATGTGTTGTGTGTTTGGGGGGGGTGAATTGAAAGGGATGCAAGAAAGTGCATTCAAGAGAGAGTGACAAGAGGGTGCTGAATAGGACAAAGATGAGGAGTTAGATATGCAGATTTGGCATTAAAATGGGCTTAAATGTCTAACATAGTGAACACAAGGGGTGTGATTGAGACACTGAAGATCACTACCCCTTTCATAGCCGCAGTTAAATTTAATTAACAGTCTCACAATTTCCAAACTGAAAATTTTTCGATAATAATTATTTACAACAAAATTATTGTTGCTATTAATTTACCTTAAACAGCTAACAACCATTGACAAAGCCAATAGTCCTGGCTGGTTTTAGGTGTATGTCTGTTGTTATGATATGTATGAATAGAAGCAATAACAGAATGCATACAGAGGAACCAAAATACTGGTCGAATAGCATACTATGAAAACCACAGAAATTTAGATTACGTGTTTAAGTCACTCCCTTTATTATACAGGCCACACTCCTTTTTAAAGACTCTCACTTTTTAGATCCCACTTAATACACTGCTTCCAGTGCTTCACCAGTGTTATTCTCCAGGGCTGTATGTTTCCCCCTCCTCATCATGCTCTTCTCTGATGCTGTCTGCTGAACCCTTCTCTGCTTGCTCTATTCTGTTACTCTCATCCTGTCCTCCCCACCCCTCCCTCTTCTCAGTGCTTTATGCTGTTCTGTTCCAGTGCTCTCTGTTCTTGCTCTTACCTAGTGCTCTCTGTTGCCCTCTCCTCTTTCTGGGCTCATCCAGTAGACTGTGCTGCCCACTCCTCTTCGCCCTCTTTTCTAGCACTTTCTTTTACACCCTCCTCTTTATGCTCTCTGCCAGTATTGGTCACCGCCCCCTCCTCTTCACGATCTCCTCCACTGCCCCCCTCCTCTTCACGCTCTTCTTCAGAGGTCTTCTTCAGCGCTCACCTCTAGTGCTGTTTTCCAGTGCTTTCCTCCAATGTTCTCCACCTCCCCTTCTCCCTCATGCTGTCCTCCAGTGCTTTTCACTGTCTACTCATCATGCTCTTCACAAGAGGTGTATTTTGGTGCTCTTCTAGCGCATTCTTACAGTGCGCTCTTCCAGTGTTCCTTGCTGCTCTTTGTGCTCTCCTCCAGTACCCCATTGCTTGTTCCTGACAGTGTTCTGTTCCAGTGCTCTCCTCTGCCACCTCCTCATTGTGCTCTCCTCCAGTACTTACTGCTAACCCCTTCTTTGTGCTCTCCTTCAGTTCTCCTTGCTCCTTTTTCTTGATCTTTTTAGGTGCTCTCTCCTGGAGCATGCTTTCTTATCTACATGCCATGATAGAGACGTGAATTTAATTTCAAGCGGATGGAAAGATAATCTGTCTCTTGGTGCATGCTTCTGTGAAGAGATGTAGGGAAGCCAGGTTATTTTCACCACAGGCATCCTTATCTGTTTCGCAGAATGTCCAGGTATGACAGGGCCAACCCTTAATTTTCTGCATGTAGGCTTTTTCATTATTTATCTCTCAAACTAACCACAAATGATCTTCATCACACCTTCATTTTATCACCATTGCAGGATTGCATGGGAGATTTTGCGTCTAAATTATGTTTCCATTGTGATCGGCACATTCGCATGGTTCTAATCCGTGACTACATTTCCTGGTGTTTCCTATTTCTGTTCCTAAATAAGAAAGATTATGTAATCACTGAAAAACAATACTCCTGGAACAATAAGCATCCTCCTGTTTTTGAACAACTGAAGAATTTTCTGTTCCGGATCCTAGAGTTTCTTTTATCTTCTTCTGGCTTAAGCTTAAGACAAGAATTTAGTTTACCTTTCATCAATATACCGTGTTCTACCACAGTTCCGAATTTTTAATACTGATCGACAACTATGTTGAGTGCAGAATATAAATAACTATGTTGTCATGGTAAGTATATATATTAATGTTTAGATTTACTATTCTTGGGTCCACCCTATTTAGGGGACCCCTGCTGCTCCCAGCCAGGGCAGGTGAGCTTCTAATGTGGCAACACGTATTCCTGCGGAGTGGAAGGCCCTTCACAAAGGTTGACTAGACATCTTTCTGTTGTTTATTGCTGTATTTTCGTTATAAACTGATACTGATGAGGTGAAATCTTTCCTCGGTGTTACAGTGTGTAAAAAATGTCAAAATAATGAAGCAATACTATCCCAAAATATGCGGCCTCACATAGCATTATTTATATTTACTTACCATATAATTTAGTAGAGCCTGTCGCATAATTTGGTCCTCACCTACCTCATAATTCCAGTAGCTATGCCTATAGGTTTAGAATTTTTTGTCAGGAGGGGGTCCTTACGCCAGAAAATTTTGACTGGGGGGTCTCGGCATCCAAAAGTTTGAAGACCTCTGCTCTAGGGCCTTGTGTAACTTTAAAGGCGCGCTTAATACAATCCCCATAGAAAAGACACAAGTAGCTATTTGTCGGTGCAGTGACAAGAAGGAGCTAAAGAGAAGGAAAGGTGTAGTAAAATGAAGAAGGTCCAATCCAGGTGGTTTTCCATGTAGGTTTATTAAGGTAAGGAGTTACATAGGGGAGAGCCCCAACAGGAGCAGCCTCACTGCTGCTCAGCCCATCTCCAACTGACACTCACACACACGAACATTCCATTCACCCACATTCTCTCTCCCAGGCACTCGGGCTGAGCAGCAGCAGTATAACACATTCCCTTTCTTTGCAATGTAAAAGAAAGAATGCTCACAGGCATTATACACATTGCAAGATATACAAAAGATGACAATTAAAAGAAGCATAATATACAAAATTAAAGAGAAGCAGTGACACAAGTACAAAGGCTCATGTACACCACCATCCTCCTTTCTAACACAAAAAAAAACCAACCCAGAGACTCCCACACTACAGACTACATACCAATCCAAGTACCAGAATCGTGCAAGCTGGCCAGGCAAACACGATGAGCACAAGGAAACCAACAACAAAGTTGTGAAAGCAAACTCACCAATGAGAAAAAAAACAGTAAGCAAGCATGGACAATATCCACGCAGAACATCGTAACAATCATAATAACAGCAAGCCTTCCCTCAACAACACAAGTTGAGGTGTGAGGTGTGGAAGGGGCTCCACACGGAACATCAAGAACAATAAAAATACTTCCCCCAACATCACTAGTTGGGGTGTGATGTGTGGGGGACACCACACGGTACAACAGACACGCAAAAGCTGCGGCACTTCCCCCAGCACTAGCTGGGGTGGAATGTGTGAGAAAAAATCACAACGCACGGAGGAACTTGTAAAACATGCAAGAAACTGCAGCACTTCCCCCAGCACTAGCTGGGGTGGAATGTGTGGAGGCAAAACAAACCACACAGCACGGAGGGACACTCAGGAACAATAGCAAAACTTCCCCCAAAAACCCTAGTTGGGGTGGAATGTGTGGAGGGAAAACCACACAGTACAGCAAGAATAATAAACACCTCTGCCAATAACCCTAAGACCACGTAAAAGTGGGAAACATCAGCACAATAATAAGGTAACACCACAGAGCAAAGTACAACATGCAATCGCAACCCTGACGTGCGACAGAAGAGAGAGGAAAAAGCAGAGTATAGAAAGTGCTAAATACCACTAAAATGCATAGACAAGCAGAAAACAATTCTTCAATGACCTTAGAGAAATGATTAAAAAAAATAAGGAAGAAACATATTGGTACAGTGTTAAGTAAAACCCAACAACATGTACAAGGCATATCATATTAGTACTCAGTAAGACTGAGAGAAAAAGAAAAAAAAACACGTGAAACTCCGGTGAGCATGGAACTGCTCAGCCCATCTCCAACTGACACTCACACACACGAACATTCCATTCACCCACATTCTCTCTCCCAGGCACTCAAGCTGAGCAGCAGCAGTATAACAAAAGGGGCCTTAAGGGACAAGGCATGGGAGGAGTTCGCACAGGTCTGTACATCAAGAAATTACTCAGCCTTCTGGCGCATTGTTAACCAGCCTTGTTTTGCCCAGGAGAATGCCCCTATCTTGTGTCATCACATTACTGCACAGGATTGGGTGACCCATTTTGAGAGCATTTATAACTGTCAGATTTGAGGGAGTTGGTCTTCAGCATGGAAGAGATCATACAGGGCGTCAAGAGATCATACTAGGCATAAGGCCCTGGGCCCAGATGGCATACCACCTGATTTATATGCTCGCCATCTGGAATTTTGTGTGCCAAAGATGACCGTGATTTTTAATGCTGCAGTAAGGGACATTCCACCTTCCGCATGGTCGTCATCAGTCATAGTGGCAATTTTTAAAAAGGGCGACAACGACAAACCGCAGTGCTATAGGCCCATTTCACTTATAGACTTGGTTGTTAAGGTCTTATGGCGGGATTTATTGGATAGAATGCTAATTTGGGAAGATGATAATATTATAATTAGTGACTCGTAATATGGTTTTCTGTCGGGCAAATCCACCATTGATCAGTGTATGAATCTTTATATGGTGATTAATAAATATACTATTGCCCTATCTGAAACGATTCCCCTGGCCTTTATGGACCTTACGGCCACATTCGACCGAGTCAACCACACTAAGTTATGGTAGTTCCTTTTGGGTTTAGGTGTGGATCCCAATATAGTTTATTTTTTACGTGACCTCCATGCTGAAACCACTGCTACAGTCAGATACTCAAACAATTCAACTTGTACTGACAGCTTTAAAACGAGTTGTGGGGTGCAACAGGGGTGTATTCTCGCCTCATTCCTATTCTCCCTTTATATCAATGGGTTGGAAAAGGCCTTAACCGACACTAACGTGGATTGCCCGTTTATTAGCTTTCGATCATCTCCTGTACTCTTATATGCTGATGACGCGGTCCTGATGTCAAGAACGGCGAACGGCCTGCAAACCCTTTTGAACTCCATTGACTCCTTTATGAGGGAATTAGATCTGTCTGTCAACATTTACAAATCTTACATCAAGTTGGTGTAGCCCTAGTCAACCAGAACTAAGACTTTTACTATGAACCATCACACCATAGCAAAAGTAGGGAGTTTCCCATATCTGGGAGTGTTTTTCGACTCAAACTTGAGCTGAAAACTTTCGGCTATGGTCAAAAAGCAGGAACTCAAGAAGTCGATAGGTGCTGTCTTTAGCTTTACCTCCAGGTTGGGGAGCAGACCCCTTAAAATGCTAGTGAAGATCTATCAGGCTAAGTACATTTCTAACACACTGTATGGGGGTGAGATCTGGGGCTTGCACCCAGCAATTGAATTTCAGGTAGAGGAAAATAAATTCCTCAGGTACGTAATAGGTGTTCCACTGAGCACGTCAAACTATTGTGCACATGAGGAGCTAGGGGTCAAGTACCTAAATGATCAGATAGCTTTGCGTCCACTACAGTGCTGGATTAGGATCTGGTCTAAGGAGGAATTGGTCCTGAACCATTTAATTATGAGGGACTTCCTATCACTACACCATGCCCTAAAAATACCCTGGCTAAGGTACTTAATGGACTCTTTCGGTAAACTTGGGAGGAAGGAGGCATTTTTCAACTTTGAGGGGATCAGCAGAGGACACCACAAACGGGTAAAAGATAGCTATTTAGAAAAGGAGAATCTCCTTAGGGAAGGGGTAGAGTTGATGAAACCGACAGTTAGAACATACGTTCTGACAACTACTACACTGGATATGGAACCTTATCTTACCTGGTAAAAAAACAACGGGGTCAGAGTTTTGCTAACACAATTCAGATTTAATCTGTTGCACCTGACTTTTGCCTCACCAAGGAATTGCTATGATTTTAAATCCCTGGGCCCCTGTGGTTGCGATAATAGGTCACCACAGGACACGTTGCATTTTATGATGATCTGCGGATGAGGCGGTTGCATGCCTGGTAGGTCGGTGTGGGTGTAGGGCCGAGTTCTGCAGGCCACCAGCTGTGGTCCCAAGCGGAGGTGTTTTTTCCAAAGATTAGAACTTCAGATTTGTTGGAGTTTGAGTTGAAGGCAGTTGTCTCTCATCCATTTGGCTACATTGGTTATGGCATTGCAGAAGTTGGTTTTGGCGTTGGAGGGGTCCTCCTCTGTGAGCAAGAGGATCAGTTGAGTGTCGTCTGCATAGGAGGTAATGTTGAGTCCGTGGGATCTGACAACGTCTGCAAGGGGGTCATGTAGAAGTTGAACAGGGTGGGGCTGAGGGATGATCCTTGTGGTCGCCGCATGTGATGTCTTTGGGTGTGAAGGTGAAGGGAGGCAGTTGGATGCCCTGTGTGTGTCCTGTAAGGAAGGAGGCGATCCACTTGAGGGCATCTTGCTGTATGCCTATGTTGTAGAGTCAGTTGATGAGGGTGTTGTGGGAGACGGTGTTGAACGCTGCAGAGAGGTCGAGGAGGATCAGTGCCACAATTTCTACACAGTCGAGGAGTGTTCTGATGTCGTCTGTGGCAGCAATCAGTGCGGTCTCAGTGTTGTGGTTGGCACAGAATCCTGATTGTGACTCGTTCAGTAAGTGGTTTTGTTCAAGGAATTTGGTGAGCTGCTGGTTGATGGCTTTCTCAAGTACTTTAGCCGGGTAGGGGAGCAGGGAAATCGGCCGGTAATTTTTGAGATTGCTGGGATCAGTCGAGGCTTTCTTTAGGAGGGGTCTGTCGTCTGTGTTTCCATTTGTCCAGGAAGGTTGCTGTGGAGATGGATGTGTTGAGGATGCTTGTGAGTTGCATGCTGATTGGGTTTGTTGCAAGGTTGTAGAGATGGTGGGGGCAGGGTTCGGTCTGCATCCCGGAGTGGATGGAAGACATGATGGCTGAGGTGGTCAGGGCGGTGAGTGGAGACCAGGTGGTAATGGTTTGGCTGATGATTGCTTGTTGGTAGAAGTCGTTGGGGTTGAGCGTGGCGGGTTGGAGGTTGAAGTTGTTGTAGATGTTGGTGATCTTGCTGTGGAAGTAGTCGGGGAGGGTGTTGCAGAGTTCTTGGGAGGGGTGGATGGTGTTCTCTATGGCTGTTCTGTTGGAGAATTCTTTGACTATTTTGAAGAGTTCCTTTATGTGGTAGGCCACGGAGTCGAAGTGGGTGGTGATGGCTGCTTTCTTGGCTTCTTTGATGTGCTGGTGCTGAGGGCTGTTTTGTGAGCTGCTCTGTCTGCGGGGTTCTTGGTGGCGCACCATCGTTTCTCAAGTTGGTAGCAGTAGCGCTTGGTGGTCCTGAGTTCTGGGGTGTACCAGTGGCCTGTTTGGATGACTTTTTGGATTTACTAGGTTTCAGAGGTGCTACTTTGTTGACGCTGTTGGTGATTCAGGCGGTGAAGTTCTGGTCGGCCTGGTCGAGGTCTGTTGAGGCCTCGGGTTGGAAGGTGGTGAGGGCCCATGACCACTGAGTTTCAGTGACCTTGCTCCAGCTGCAGTAGGGGGAGATCTGGTGCCTGGTGATGGTGTGCTGGGTGCGGGTGATGTTGAAGTGTACGATGGTGTGGTCAGTCCAGGTGAGTTCTGTGGTGTGGCTGAATATGATTTTGTCGCTGAAGGTGAAAATGGGGTTGAGTGTGTATCTAGCTTTGTGCGTGGGTTCGGTGACCAGTTGGGTGAGGCTGATGTTGTTCAGATTCCCCAGGAGGGTGATGGAGTTGGCGTCGCCGAGTAGGACATTGTGGTGAAAGTGGATTGCTGAGGGGGCGGGGGAGGGACGAGGTTGGGGATGGTGTCGTAGAATGTTGCTCATAGTCACGGGGGTCTGTAGGCAAGGGTGCCTCTTATTGTCGTTTTGCATTGGTTTGTAGTTGGAAGTTGAGGTGCTCCATGGGAGGCTTGGGGTTGGCGATGGTGCATCTGGTGGTTTCCTTGAGGATAATGGCGATGCCTCCTTGTTTGCTGGATCGGTCTCGGTGTGTCATCTTGTAGCCTTTGAGAGTGGCGGTGGTGATGTCAGGGTTTGAGGAGGGGTTGAGCCACATTTCGGTGATGAAGGCAACAACCGTGGAGAGGGTGGTGATGGTGGCCCAGATTTCCATGGCGTGTTTGCAGTGTGAGCGGGCATTGTCCGTAGGTTATGTCGCAGGTGAAGTGGCAGGGTCGGCAGGTGAAGGGTCCTTTGATGGAGTGTGGGGAGGAGGAGACGTGTTGTTTCGGCATCTGGGACCAGGTCCAGGAGTTCCTACGTGGTGTGGGGCCAGGGGTCCTGGGGCTGGGCATTGTCCAACCGGCGGTGCTTGTGGCACGCCCGGTGCTCGCGTTGGCTGCGTGGCCATGCGGTGGCCTCCATTAGTGGTCCAGGTAGTAGGTCCTGGGTGCCGGGCAGGGACCTGGAACG
This sequence comes from Calotriton arnoldi, assembly GCA_963921515.1. Lineage (NCBI taxonomy): Eukaryota > Metazoa > Chordata > Amphibia > Caudata > Salamandridae > Calotriton > Calotriton arnoldi. Next base: position 556,239 of record CAWUFW010001356.1, read on the forward strand.
GGCAGCGCAGGAGCAGGGACAGCAGGCAGTGCAGAGACGGCAGGCAGTGCAGAGACGGCAGGCAGTGCAGGGACAGCAGGCAGTGCAGGGACAGCATGCAACGCAGGGATAGGGACAGCAGGTAACGCAGGGACAGCAGGCAGCGCAGGAATAGGGACGGCAGGCAGCCCAGGGACAGCAGGCAGCGCAGGGACAGGGACTCAGCACAGGGACAGCAGGCAGTACAGGGACAGCAGATGGCGCAGGGATAGGGATGGTAGGCAGCGCAGGGTTAGGGATGACAGGCAGCGCAGGGACGCCAGTCAGGACGACATCTAACTCCATCTTAGAATTTGTGCATGGAGTCTACAAATTAAATTCTGGGAGGCCTATTTTGGGGTGATAGCCACAACCTTCTTTTTCTGAAATTGGGGTTTAAATAGAGGAGATTTCTCCTCCTTCTTTATCTTTATGTCAGACGAGCATTGTGAGTCCCTTTTCGCCGTCACTCTGAGTCCCTTTTCGGCATCACGCACTCTTCTTGTCTCCATTAAGATCGCCCTCCTGTTTCATACTGCTTGTCAGAGAGCCCTGAAACAAACGAGGAGAACGTGTATTAGAACTCTTATACCTGCCTGGAGCCTTGATTTTAGTGCGATCGCAAAAATCGTACCGTCTCTCAGTGGGCTCCTAGGGTGGAGAACCTCCGGGAGGTTTACCTTTCTATGTTTGTTTCGATTCATCCCATGATTTTTTTTAGCAAACTCACTGTTTTGCTTTGCTTCTTTGTCAGTACTAAGTTTGCCAAGAGGTGGTTTAGTAGGTCTGATTCCCAAATTATTGCGTACTAAAGATGTGCACACAACAGCAAAAATAATAGGTAGGTCGCGTTCACGATCTGCTTGTGCGACCGCTGTGAGCCTCTGGCGGCTAGCCACAGATGCCGCTTTGTCTTTAATGTTCGACAGAATCATTGAGCAAACCACTGGAAAATTGCCCATTAGTTTAATCCCCAAATCCAGGGCAGCAGCTGCCCAGTGCTCATTCTGTATTTGTTTTAAACCATCTGGCAAGGATGACATGGATGGAGTGCCATGACTGATGGTAGATACTGCGGCAAAGACTGTCCCCCAAGTTTGACAGTCACCTAATCCGGGAACCATTCCATGTGGTAAGCACATGATCAATATTCTGTGCTTGTCTTGTGGTCCCATAAGGGGAAACACAGCTTCAAGTTGATCTACTTTTTGGGCAATCCAAAATGGAATGTCCTCATGATTAGTGGGTACCTTACCCATAACTGACCGTACAATTACAGGACTTCTAGTAGGCACTGCAGGCAACTGGGCTTGTCCTAACAGGCCAGGTCGTGGTGGCACAGCCAACAAAGTGCGTGAAACATATTGAGTTAGGCGTCTATAGAATTTAACTAGAGCCTCATATAATGCTCTTGTTTGCAAAAGATTAAGAGCTCCCATATCAAGGTATGGTGTGTATCCAGCGAATGCTGGCCAGGTCGCCCCATCATTACTGAGAGGACCCATGCATGCTGGTGTATTCACATGGGGAGGGCGCCAAGGAACCAAGAATTCTGTTCCAAGTAAGATAGTGTTATTTCCATGAGTGCATATGCTCTGTATTGTACTGGTGGTGCAGGAGTAGAATATGTATGAAATGTGTTTGAATTAGCATCCACAGCCGGAAAATCGACCCAACAATAAAATACTTCAAAACAACAAGCATCATTTGCTTCTACCACAAAGATAAAAGCACCACCTGCATTAGTAAGTCCTCAATGTGTTACATGTGCATGGACAGCAGGCCTGCAAATAACAGGAATGACAACAGCTGGTGCAGCCATTAACAAAACAGAAATTGAAAAAAAGTTCAACACAAAAATGGATTCTCCTTTGAAACTTTCAAGCTTGAAAAACCACAGAATCTGGTGCTACCTAAATAATGAGGAGGATTAATCCCCAACACCATGGACATCTCTAGTGGTAGGTGTAAGAGGTATTATGGACACACACAAGCACTACTCAGTAGACCTGTACAATAAGTACCAGACGTTGGTCGCGCCATGTTGCAGGGATTCTGTTTGTAAACAGAACTATGCTTGGGACCACAGAATGTCAGTATGTAGGGAGTGAGTCACCATATCACATCAGTACCTATGATCCCCAATCCAGACTAGCTCATAGTGCTTTACCTGCCCTCCTAACCTTCCCAGAGTGACAGGTAAGTTAGCACCCCAGAACACAACACTCTAGTCCCCTCAGGGAACCGTGGAAACAGATCGTCAGCCTTTTGTTTTCTCGATCATGCATTCCTATAATAAACGAAAAAGACACGAAAACAGTTTACAATATTTATTGAAACTTAACATGGTCTATTATAAAACATCTGTGCTGCAGCTAGAAAACATATTCATCCCAACAGCGTGAGGGGCATTACAAGTAAACTAGAACCAATAAGAAGTCCTACCATGGTGAATTATTTATTTGCATCAGCCCACCCTCACTATGAAAACACAGTGTTATATTATAGATCTCTGGGATGAGTGGGGGATTCCATACCTTTCATGCATAAATAGTTGCTATACATGTCAGCCAGTGCAGCCCTCTTGTCTCTGGACCATTGCTCTGCTAGAATGTCTCCTCTCTGTTCTCAGTGTGGCCTGTCTCTGTGTATATGCTGCGAGGTGTCTTTTTGAAAACAGCCGATGTGAATGTATGTTGTGTCTTAGTGTGTAGCTACGTTTACTAACCTGATCACAGCAAAGACTGGGCACAGTGTTGTTTGACCTTGTACAATATGTTTAGACAGCCTGAAGCCATAACAAAAACATGTGGATTGATTTTGTGAAATAATGTTGAGGCACAAAAATAAATGTGTCAAGCGTAACATGTGCAAGGCAATGCAGCCTAAATCTGCAAGCAAACTAAGTGGGCCCTAAAGGAAACACATGACATAAGCATGCAGAGTACGTCGTTGACATCAGGGCTTGAACCCTCAGTCTTCAGACACCGATGGTCGAGCACACAGCAACACAATTACTGATGCACAATAACCCAGCATAGCATTCCCATGAGGCTCATTAAATTACGGGTATGGCAGCGACCTTAGCAATTAGACAAAGCCTGACATAGTAATGCCATAGAATCCTAAAACGGATTTCAATCAGGCTTCATGGTTAAACTGTAGTCTGTCAACTACATACAATTAGAATAAGAGATGAGAATGAGAGCAAGAGATAAAGATAGAGGGTGAGAGAGAGTTAGAACATTATGTCCTGAGAAAAGGCAACCAGTATGATATGTCCTAATTAACTCTACTTTAAGCCTCCAGTACCGCCTCCTGCCTCCATACATGCCAACCCTCCCGATTCAGACGGGAGACTACTGATTTCAAGGCTAGTCTACAGCCTCACGATTCCTGCATGTAGAAACACGATTCCTCGGCGGGCTTCGGCTGACAGGGACTGGTCTTGTGTGACTTGGAGTATATACTGCCAGTCACCTGCCCCTGCAGACCAGTGCACAACATTTTTATCACGCTCTCTGTGTCTGCCATATTGCTTTCTCCATGCTCCTGTTAGGCAAGGAAAAAAACCGTATATTTGCCTTTCTAATGTCCAGTCCTGCAGCAGCACACTTGCAGGACCCATACATAACAATAACCCGATTCAGGCCTCAATGGAAGACAATGGGGGAAATACATTCTCCCGATTATTCTTGTGAAATCTCCCACTTTTCTATAATGTTGGCAGGTATGCAATTCTTCAGGGGTGGTGCGTCACGATGGATGGAGTCTCTGGCAAACTTTTACTCCAAGTTACCAAGAATTTCCAAATAGTCCAGTAGCAAAATGAGCACTCGGGATGAAACACCACAATATTTATCGTGACTCACAATGCGTTTCGGCCAGCAGGGAAGCCTTTATCCTGTGCATGAGATAATGTGATTTAACCACCATACATCTACACTGATAATAAAGAAAGGACTACAGTTATATAGCAACTGTATCTGCCATCTTGGAAGGGAGTCACAGTGACTATGTACAATATTATTCTGTTGCTAGTTTTGTTACATTCTGTATGTATCCATGTAATAGATTATCCAGATTTATTAGCTCATATATCACAGTTATAATGTTCCAAACTGTCTGCAAACAGAATTAATTTTGAAAATCAATGTCTCACATGGTGAAAAGCAAAAGGCAATGCCCATTCTTATTTAAAACCACATGTTCAGAGCCACTAATGCCATTGATTCTTACTTACATATGACTGTAATTGAACCCATGGTCCCATATAAGCATTATACCTGGATCTCAATGTGTGTTTAATATAACAAAAGCCACCCCGCTATACTATACATAATGTTTCCAAGTGGGCTGTTTGTAAACACAGTGTTAAGTTCATATCATACCCCAGTGGGTATCCAATGTTCCATACAATTATTCATTGGTAAAAACGTACTTAGTTTGTTACAGAACTTCACAAGCCAGGATTGCATCCCACCGAAGTGGGCTAGAATCATATGCCTGCCCTCCCCAGAGACGAGACCAAGAAAGAAAATACATTAAAAAAAACATAGAAAAAAACAATTAATCAAATATCTTATCTGACTGATCAAGTCTGTAGTAAAGAAGAAACGGGTAAGGTCTGTTGGCAGACCCCTGGCTCCACTGCCTCTTGTTTATCGAACAACAGTTGCTCTGGCGAGAGTTCCCTTTATCCCCTTCCTATGTCTCAGAGAAAGAAAAAAATAAAAGGAAAGGAACAGATATCGCACATAAACAGCTGAACAAAGACAGAAATACGAACATTTCTACATATCTGTCATCTTATTTCCCTAGATGAATGTCCATCTTCTCCTCACTATTCAATCCATTAGGAGACTTTGTCTCTAATTCTAAAATATACCTGTATTCTCTACGTCTCAGGGCAAGTGATCTATTACCTCCCCTTCTCAGAAATTTAAACTGTGCTATGACATTGTACTTAAGTAGATTGCGGTCATCAAAAGGTATCTTGTGAGAAATGCCTTGCTACAGAATAATGCTTGCCATTAGTATAGACAGCCCACATGTGTTCCAATATTCTCTTCTTTACAGGATGAATCGTGCTTCCGCCATACCTTTGTTCACAGGGACATACCAAAATGTGTACTATGAAGTTAGAGCTACAGGTCAAGAACTGTGTTGTCTCCCTCATACCTTTTCAATGAAGGATTGGGTATTCATTAATTATGGTGCTGTGTTCACTCACCTTGCACTTGCCCCATAAGTAGAAATCCCTGAAATCTGAAATCCCAGATTACCTAGTGTATCCAACATCATTGTGGACTAAGATGTCTCTGATGGAAGGGCCTTTACGATATGCTATCCTAGGGATGTCTTCCATTACCTTACTCAGGGTTGTGTCACATTTCAGTAACTCCTAAATGTTCTTTAGAATATCATTTACCTCCTCATGTCTGCCATTATAAGTTATAAGCATACCAGTCTCACCCTCCTCCATGTTCTCCTCATTCGCTGTCATGCCATAGAGAAGATCTTCCCTACTTTTGGTTTCCACCATGTGGCATGGTTTCTCCAATATCCATTTGTGATAGCCTCTTTCCCTCAACCTTTCCAGCATATGCCTATTCCAGTGCGTCCAAAATGTTTTAGAACCACGACCCACTTTTAAATACAACCAACTTTTGCGACCCACCTAGCTTTAATGGACATGAGGTTGGCATATTTTAATGTAAGTAAAGCATAGTGTGGTAGCGCATTGTTATTTGCAGACAGCATATTTTCCATTGAAATGGTCACTAAATTTGCACATACATGCAGTTTTATATATAAAACTCTGTTGCACACAAATGTTAATGTGTGGAAATCGGGGTTCAGTGAATATTTATTATTTGTGCATCACCACGTAAAGTGTCTTGATTTTTTCTGATCTTACTAATATCTTTGTTTTCATCACACTTCTGAAATGCAAAGTAATGTGCTTCACTTTGCTTTCCTAACCACTGAATGTGTAAATTTTTTTGTGTGTTAGTAAAAAATGACATCTTTCAGCTTTTGTTTCACACTTCAAGTACCCCAGCAGGACAGTCACATAATTCACTTTAGTTTTCTTTCTCTGACTGCAAAGTGAGAGGAGCTAGTCCCCAAGTTAAATAAAATAAACAGCAGAAGATTTAGATTGACATTTGACCTCTGTATCAGTTCACGACCCACCCACAGTTGTGGGATTTTTTTGTTTTTCTCTTGTTACTATACTAACAATGTGTTGAAATGTTGATGCCAAGTGATAACCACTGAAAGTTCAAGTATTAAAGACATTATTCAAACAGGTCAGTGAAAAGATATTTAATCAGAAACAGGACCAGAATGTAGCAATGTTGTAATAACAAATCATTTGACAGTTCTCTTTGTAGACAGAAGGTCTTGACCCTCAATCATAACACTGAGAATCGGACACGCTGGCCATTAGGACACTGCCAACTCTCTATCAAGCTAAATGAATATATAGTACTGGTATAGAAAAGGAAGTAAGGATGGAGGGATAACATGTTCTCATTAATAATTTTAAAAAAGCATGTTTATTTTGCCTTATACTTCATTCTAATACAAAATGTCTGGAAATATAATAGCAACAATATACCTATTGATGTTTTCACTTATTGGAGGCATTAGTTATTTACTGTAGTGCAAAGACATTTTAGCAGACACAGGAGGGATACCAACACAGTGAAAGGTGGGTTAGACTTCTCAACCTTCAGCTTGAGAACAGGAGACCTTATCATTAGGCCATGACTAACTTTCGGTAAACCATATTGAAAATATACTAATGACATAGAACCCAAAATTGGAATTCAGTAAAGTTTCATATGTAATTAAAAGCTGCCACCTGCAGACATTCAGAATAATAGATGAAGATTAGTGAGAAAAAAATAAGTCATGAGAGAATGCAAGCAATGTAACAAGTTTAAATTGATTCAGAAATCATATATACTGTTAGTCTTGCTCTTCTATCTAAAACAAAACATTTGTAAATGTGATATGACAACTATTGAAACTTCACCTATTGGATGCAGAATTTCAATAACTCAAACTTCTGAACTTTCTACCTGCTAGCCATAAGGCCACAACTAATTGTAATCAAAATGTCTGAAAATAATAATGACAAAGAATCCGAAGATACAATTAATTGAGGTTTCATATGAGAATGCATGCTGCTACATACAGTCAAAATAAGGAATAACATTTCACTTGGTATATACATTATTTAAGCACTTGGGTAAATGGCCTTTTAAACAAGCCAGACTATGGTGAGAGTATGGCTTGGACCCTCCACCATCAGTTTGAAACTTACAGACCGTATCAAAACTTCTTCTCTACTAAGAGAGATGAAAATATTGTAAACAGACAGAATACAAAAACGGAATTCATGAGACCTAATATGTGACTATAAGGTTCTGTCAACATACATTGAGACTAAGAGATGAAGAGGACGTAGTGCGAGAATTTAAATCACAAGAGAATGCAAAAATATAACATGTTAATTAATACATAAATAACAATATTTTTAGTCCTACTATTCTCTTGAGAAAATGCAAATTTATAAATATTGATACAATATAGCTATTGAAAGTTCAGTTAGTCATGAGTCAATAGATCCTTAACTGCCAGGATGCCTATGAACAATCATAAACTTTGTAAAATAAATAAATTAATAAATAGATAAGTAAATACATGAATAAAGAAATAAAATAAGCAGACAAAGGACCACAAAAGAAGTAAGGTTTGAACTTGGAGCATCATACTGGGCTACATACCTTATATGTTTGGCCACATCTTAGCCTTCAGCATGCTGGCTGACAATACAGGGATTACATACAATCTAGAAATAACATTTGAGGTACTCAGGGCCACCTTCGTACATTGAGGAGATGAGGAAAAAAGACCACTCGAGCTCTGTTAATTATTATGTTATGCTATTTGTATAGCACCCTAATCACCCAAGAGGGTAACCAGGATCTTGGGCAGGTGTGTGGTCCCATAAGAGCCACGTCTTCAGAGGCTCTGATGCATTAAGGGAGGTCGTTCCATGTCTTGAGTGTGATCTAGGGGAATGATCGACCTCCAGTTTTACTTTTGCAAATGTGGTGAGGAGGTGCCCACTGCGTTGACTTGAGCCGTCATGTTGAGGTTGTCATCTAGGATGATCCCTAGATTTCTTGCGTGGTCTGTGGGTGTTGGTCCTAGCTCCGGCAGCCACCAGGTGGCATCCCATAGGAAGGTCTTGCTGCAGAATACCGGTAATACAGTCTTCACGGAGTTGAGCTTCAGGCTGTTGGTTTGCATCCAGTCTGCTATCATGGTCATGCAGTTGAAGTTGGCTCTGGTGGTAGTTGTCTAGTCTGTCAGGGAGAGGATGAGTTGAGTTTCATCGGTGTAGGAAAGACGGTGATGTCTTGTGATCGGATGATGTTAGCGAGCGCTGTCATGCATATGTTGAAAATGCTGAGGTTGAGGGACGATCCCTGAGGACTCTGCATATCAGTGTCTTGGTCTCTGATGTGAAGGCATCCCTCAACCTCAGCAACCTCCCTCAAGGGTGGCAGCCTGCACCGTTGGGTGGCAGCCTGCACCTTTGGGTTCTTCCCGTGAGGAAGGAACAGACCCATTTGAGAGCAGATCCTTGTATGCCAATCTCATGGAGTCTTCTGATGAGGGTATTGTGGGAGACAGTGCCAAAGGACACGGAGAGGTCGAGCAGGTTGAGGGCTACTGTTTTTCCTCAGTCCAGGATGATTCAAATGTTGTTGGTGGCTGCAATGAATGCTGTTTTGGTGCTGTGATTCTTCCTGAATCCTGATGAAGTGTTGTCTAGATGGTGAAGTTCAAGGAGGGTTGTGAGTTGCTTGTTGATGGCATTCTCAATCACTGTGGCTGGATAGGGAAGCAGGGGGATGGGTCAGATGTTGCTCAGTTGATTCATGTCAGTTGTGGGCTTCTTAAAGGAGGGCGTTGATTTCTGCAAGTTTTCATTCATCCGGAAAAGTGACTGAAGTGATGGAGGTGTTGATTGTGTGGGTCAGGGTGGTGCTGATTGGGGATGTTCTGAGGTTGTAGATGCAGGAGAGGGCATGTGTACTTTGGGGACCCTGAATGAATGGTCTGCATGATTGCTGCCGTGTCGTTTCTGGTGAGAGTTGTCCATTCAGTCAGGTGGCCGTCTTGGTTGGTGGTGGGAAGGTTAATGATAAGTTCTCTGGGGTTGGGTTGGTTTGCGAAGTTGCTGTAGATGTTTGTGCAATTTTGTTGTATAACAAGTTGGATAGGCTGTTGAAGAGTTAATGGCAGTGATGTTGTTGACAGTGGCTGAGGGCTAGATGAAATCCTTGATGATCGAGAAGTTCTCATTGCAGCTGTTGGAGCTTCCTTCTATGCGGTTCACTTGTGCTTTTTTCTTGGTATCTCTTATTTTCTGATGATAGAGTCTGAGTGTAGCCTTGTAGATAGTTCTATTGGTGGTGTTGAGGCTGGCTCTCCATTTCCATTTCATCTCTTTACAGTGTAGTTTGGTGTCTTGAAGGTCTTCTGTGTACCAGCTGGCATGCTTGTTTGATCTACCATGCTTTTTGGGCTTGATGAATGCAAGGGAGTCCGTGCAGTTTTTGATCCAGTCGTTGAAGTTGTTGATGTCCTTGTTGAGGTTGTCTGTGGGGCTATGTAGATCCGTACTAAGGGTGCTGAGAAAGTTTGCTTCTGTGATTTTGCCCCAGCTACGGCTTGGAATGCTGAACCTGGTAGGGGTGCTGACTTGAGGTGTGTTGATTTGGAAGTGAATGATGAAGTGGTCGGTCTATGTGAGGGGGGTGGTGGAGTTGTATTTGATGCTGTCAGTTGTGGTGAAGATGGGGTCCAGTGTGTGTGTCCTGTGGTGTGCGTTGGTTCTGAGATGAGCTGGGTGAGTCCAATGTTGCTCAAGCTTTCGAGGAGTGCTGTGGCGCAGGGGTTGTCTCAATCTTCCAGGTGAAAGTTGAGGTCACCGCAGAGAATGTAGGCTCAGGAGTAGGTGAATTATGGTTATGTTTCTAATCTCATTCTACTCTCTGTTACAAAATATTTGTAATTATTGTTATTATTGTTGCAAATAAGATGACTGTAATAACTTGACTTTTTAAATTAGTTAATACAGCACTGGACTTAAGAGACACTGACCACTGTGAAAGGGGAGCTTGAACCTTAACACTTCGAACTGAGAGGCAGAGATGTTATTAGGTCACAAATGTTTCCGTATTTATCCTGCTGAAAATATAAAAATGGCAAAGAATCTAAAAGTGAAAATCAAATGAGACTTATGACTTTATATCCTCTCTACTAGTAACTAACTAATGCAATACAAAATACTCCCAAATAAGAAAAGATATCTCTATATATATCTGTCTCTCTTTCTCTATCAATATATCTTTCTTTCTATTTTTCTCTCTCCTATTCTAAAATTATGCATGTAGGAGCTAGAAGTCAACTTCGATGAGCTTTCAGGTTCATTTATGAACATATTTCATAACAATATTTTCACCAGGTGCTCCCCGAATTCCTAAAAATATCCGGGCTCTGTACCTGAGGCATTTAGGGGCCGATTCTGATGCGGGTTGGAAAAGCTTCCCGACCGAATCGGTTGGGAAATGGTGTCCGACCCACTCGGATCGGGAAAGTCCGACCGGCGGAGTAGGATGCATCCGGATGCTTCCAGATACGATTTGGTTGAACTCCCATTGACTTCAATGGGAACATTTGTTCCTAACCGCATCAGAATTGGGCCCTCGGTCGGGAAGACACGTTCCCGATCCGATTTGGAAGGAGCAAAAGCCGTTAGGAGGCCTTCCTAACCGCATCAGAATCAGGCCCTCGGTCGGGAAGCTTTTCCAACCCGCATCAGAATCGGGCCCATAGTGTTAACTTAGCTACTAAATATTGCAGCACTTTACAAAGATGGGGAGAAGTGTAGAAGAGGGAATGAGAGACGAGATATAGACAGGACATGCATAGACATTAATTCAACAAAATGTCAGTGGTAGCAGAAGTGACATCATGCTCCCTTTGACACTCTTGATGACATCATGGGATAATCTCCTTTCCTGCTTTTACTCTCTTAATCACCACCAACTTGGTAGTGAAGGACTATGGCAAGGAGTTGAAAAAGTAAATAAGGTTCTTAAAGGCCTGTTTACCTTCTGTTCCTGTTACTGCTTTCAGAACTCCTGAAACCAAAGATATCAAGGCCAGTGGTCTCAAAGAACAAGCCAGGGCAAGCAGTTGATACGCCCTGCAACCCTTATGTAGGACACTTGGGGAGGACCATTCATTTATTATTCTGAGGTCATAAATGTTATGGTATGTGTATTTGTTAAGCGCGCTATCACCTGTGAGGGTATCCTGGATATAGTGTTGCTCGAAGAACAGATTTTTTTTGTCCCTTTTGAGGAGCAGAAGTAACAGAGCTTTCTAGATCTGATTGGTGCAGGGTTTCCGTTTTCTAGGAGCATAGCCAGAAGGGTTGGTATCTTGTTTTCGCCATCTTCCATTTTTTTTGTCACGAGCCCCATGAGGTTGCTGCTGCAAATATTTCATAGCCCACTGAAGATCATCATCTTGGTCCTCTATATAACACCACCATTCACTAAACAAAGTATTTGACCTTGTATTGATAATTAATTTGTAGACTACCCATAATTGTAGCTGGAGCAGTATGGCAGACTCATATATAGTGCTGACTTCCCTCAAATCGTAGAACTAGGGTGCGGTCCACCCACATTGGTAACATCAATGTTACAGTGATATGTACAAGCATTGGGTCTGAACTGCGGGTATGAATTATTCCTGAGACGCATGGACAGGAGGCACTGCAGGATCCAGAAGGGATGTAGTTAGAGCTTGGGCTTCTGTCAAGGTTAGGGCTACAATAGGAAGGTGCATGGCCACCTGTCATATTTGATTTCCATTCATGATCCCAGTTCCTGTATTTGTGCCATCCTCAGATCAGCAGAGGCCCATAGTGAAATCTACATGTGGTCTGAAGCTACTGCAAGATGTTTTTCAGCAGTTTACAAAAACCCCCAAATAAAATAAATGAACCCATGTGAGACATCTGCCGCACCCTGTGACATCTAGGTTCCACTCCTTCAACATGCACAGGACATCTGCATCTCACAGAGTGATCTAAGCTATTAAATCAGGGCCACACATTTCACCCTCTAAGAACACTTTCTGAGCTTTCTTAGGTGCAAGATGTATTGTAACAGGAAGATACATCTACAGTAGACCCCTAAACCCTCCTGGGACATTTACAGCACTATCCTAAGCCATCTACTACACCCTCTAAATATTTCTACTGCATCCTCCTGAGACATCTGCTGCTGCCTATATAAAAATCCTTTGCACGCTCTCAAGGACAACCATAACACCCCCTACAGGAGCTCAGTAAGAGGGGCTTGGATTCACCTTGCTCCTTTTACAACACAGGGCTGGAATTAATGAGACAGAATCAGTGAGAGAGAGAGAGGGCATGATAGTGAGAGGTAAAAACATAGAATGTGAAGACGGAGGGAAGTAGAGAGAGAGGGTATATTGGTGAGTGCATCTGTATAAAGGCTTAACATTAAATACACAGGCAATATGTATAGTATGCAAACTATTAAAAAAAATGACAACACTCTATGTCTACTCGAAATTCTGCTTCCTTCAGAGAAATAGGGATAGAAAGGCAATGCACAGCCCAAATTCACGTGATGATTCCCAGCAGCTCAGTTGATCTATGTTATATTTAATCAGTCAAGTAGTAATAGGAATGTAAAATGGGGCATAAGTCTGCTCCTGAAGGTTTCTAACGCATCTGTGCAACCTGAAGAGATTTCTCTGCTACCGGAGGCCCATTTCTGTGGGATAGTTCAGTTGTCTGAGCCTTCATTTTCTAAGTGATATGTGGAATAGCTTTGGTCTTTGAAGCTGGAACCCGCAAGTTGTGTGTAGTGTAAGATATAGGTCTGCACTTTGCACAAAACACACAAGATCCGTGCACTCTCAAAGTTTTGCCTGCCATGTAAGCCAAAGCATGGGCATGAGATAGCTCTGCTGTGTGAAGCCTGACCAATGAGGTTTTTGAAACATGAGCTATAGCTCTGTTCTTTAAAAGGTAATGCTTGCAAGATATGTCAATCCTGAAAGATAGTTCTGCTGTGTAAAGCTAAGACCTACAGAGCTGAGTAGCCTGGGAGATAATTGTGCTTTGTGATGTGTGCACCTCTGAGTTTTGTAAGTCTTGAGTGATAACTCTGGTGCTTAAAGTTAGAGCCTTTTTGCCTGTTTAGCCCTAAGTATACAGCTGCTATAGAAAGCCTTAAATTGTCTAGGATCACTGACAGAATAACGGAAACAAAAATATTGTGTCAACAGAATATCATGTCAAAAATATCAAGGACCAAAATATCAAAAAGGTAAGTGCAAATAGGTAAGTATAGATTAACTCACTCTTAACTCCACATCTACGTACCTTGAAGATATATATATATTGTCATGGTACATGTATGTGGAGTTATATATATTATAACTTTTCTTAGCTATAGAAAATGACCTTCACAATATTTTGTCATCAATATTTTTCACACAATATTTTGTCCACGGATATTTTTGTTTCCGATATTCTTTCTAAATACGGAGGGCCCGATTCACAAGGGTAAACTGAGACGAAAGTCCAACTTTACAACTTTCGGTATTCACAAAGGGTATTTACGAGTAGTAAAGTTAGACTTTTGTCTCAGTTTAACTTAAGATTTGGTCTCAGTTAGACTTAAGACCAAAACTTCAGTTAAACTGAGACAAAGTCTAACTTTACCATACTAAATGCTACTTTGTGAATACCGAAAATCGTAAAGTTAGACTTTACGTCTTCAGTTTAACTTAAGATTTGGTCTCAATTAGACTTAAGACCAAAACTTAAGTTAAACTGAGACAAAAGTCTAACTTTACTACTCCTAAATGCCCTTTGTGAATACCAAAAGTCGAATAGTTAGGGGTATATTCACAAGAACGTGCGATAACTACCGCAAGAGTAGCGTAACGCAACTTTCAATATCGCAGCCTATCACGGGAAAATAACCCCGTGTCAACGTGGAATTCACAACAAGGCGGTAGCATGCGATAGTCTGCCGAAAAGGCGGACAATGTCCGCGATACAACCACCACGATGGAGATAAAAACACAAACCACAACACCAAAAAACACGCGATGGGCCAAAGCGCGATGAGGAAATCAGCGACAAGCAGCGCCAGGCCTTCAACACACACCTGGCAGGCGTCAAAAACCACCATAAAAGTAGAAAAAACACCCACACACAAACTGACCAACACCCAAGCACCACGGAGGCAGCCGGAGCAGGCGCAGAGGACGAGCGCAACCCCACAAGCACCCCGGACGACCAGCCTGGGACCTCCGGGGACAGGGAAGGGCAAGGACAAGAAGACCAGGAAGACCAAGTTCAGTCCGCAGGCGAACAGGATCATAGTCACGGAGGTGATGGAACACCATCAACAACTCTTTGTCACCTCCAACGTGTCATTGGGCACCAAACATGGAATATGGCGGGACATCGTCGACAAGGTGAATGCCGTCGGAGAGCACAAGCGGACAATGGACGAGGTCAAGAGGCGATGGAATGACATCAAGCGGAAGACCAAGGAGAAACTCACCGCCAACCAGAAGGCAGCAAGCGCAGACCGGAGGTGGGGGCCCAGCGCCACAGCTGGAGCTGGATGACATGGAGGAGTTGGTGTCGACAGTCATCAGTATGGAGACTGTGGCCGGAGTCGGGGGACCGGACACTGCTCGACAGGACACAACACAACCGCAACAGGGTGAGTGACCACCAGGTACTGGGGGGACGGCGGGAGATGGCCACAATGGCACACATGCACAAGCAAGCAGGGCACAGTGCACACCCACAATGACCCTGGGTCCTCGCCCAGACCCACAGACTGTCACAATGTACAATGCCATGCTGTCTGAATGTCTACCTGTACCATGCGGCTACACACATGTGGACACATGGTAATACACCATCTCCCCTTCACATCACAGGGGCATCGTCAACACCTCCTGCAGAGCAGTCACAGTCACTCTTCACTGATGATGAGGAGGAGGAGGAGGACAACACCAGCATCGACACCCAAACCATCCAAGACATCATTGACCTCATCCGCCAGCCACCTCCAGGATCAGGGCAGCCCAGCTACATCGATGAGACCCCACCCACCACCCAAACCACCCAGCAGGAGGCACCCACAGCCCCGGCACCTCCCAAGTCCCCCAGGAACAACAAATGTCCTTCCAACGCCGTGTGCTGGAGGGCCAGAGGGAGACGGCCGAGAAGGTGCGGGTGGGGTTCGATCTCATGGCTACCAAACTGGACGCCATCCTTGGGTGTCTATCTCCGCCCCATGGTCTCCAACGAGCCCTGACTGACATCGCTGGAGTCATGACGCGGAGGGAAGAATACCTGTCCGATCAGAGTGGCTCCAGCGATGCCAGCTCACATGCGGAGGCTCATGGAGGACATGGTGCGGATGGAGGCAGAAAGGATGGCAGCCACCGCTGCACATCAGCAAAATGTAGCTGGGATCTACCAGGCCCTGCATGTCCTCATCATGGCATTGCTGCCACAAGGCGTGGCGATGATGAATGTTGCTGCCCCCACACCATCCACATCTCCGCCCCCTGGTGTGTCAGTGCCTCCCAGTGCGGCCGACAATCCTCCTCCGGCCCCTGATGTGTCAGTGGCACACAGTGCCGCAGCTGGTACTGCAACACCCACAGGTGGGGCAGAGCACACATCCTGGGAGGAGGACGTGGATGAGGATTGAGATCAGAAGGAGGTACTAGCATTCATTTCCCGCCACCTTGCCTGTTTCTGCTTGGTGCCGCACATGGCCTCAAGACCTACCACTGACCCCCGATACACTTCGATGCACTCACCTTGGACAGCGACATGGACTGCCACATCCTGTTCGATGACCAATGACACGACGACCAGACTGCGGACTGTACCCTTCCTCTTCCGCAGTACATGTCATCCCCGGATGGACTCTGGCTGGCCCTCCACGTGCCCATATTGTGTAGTGTGCTCGGCATTGCCCTGTACCGCTCCAGCTTGACTGCACTGGATGTGCAATAAACATCCAGTGACGCACTACTGTGTCATGTCTTTCATCATTCATGTGTGAATGTGTGGATGAATGTAGGGACAGTGACTTCCCTTGCGTCAATGATGTTCATCCTGTGGGATGCCAGTCAGAGGGTGCTACATTGCATTTTGTGTACCGGGTCACGTGAACACTACAACAGGGACACACGCATCAGTCACTTCCTTGTCCGGACATGGACTGAACCACGCCCAGAGCCCACGAGTCATTGTTGCAAGCCCTGCGCTGGTCCGGGGTACAGCAGGCCAGACCACTCCGCTAACGCTCCGAGTGGGGGCCCTCATTGCTACCCGTCGCAGGCGTACTCGCTGGTGGTGTTCAGGTCACTGGTCTAGTTGTCAGCATGTCACAGCCACTCCCTGAGGGCAGGTTTGCACGCACACCACACCCATCCGGCACAGGCGTCACAGGCCATGTGACTACGCCAACATAAGGGGCCGACGACATCACATTCCCCTCTGCCGGTGGTGACTGGATGACGGATGCCCCACGGTTCTCAATCATTAAGGGCCCATGAGTTTTTGCGCACAAGGTTAGTGGCACACGAGGCCTTGCGTCAGCACGGGCCTACCACCACATGGCGCAGACTGGGGTGGCACAGGGTTAGTGGCACACGGGGCCTTGCGGACGGCACAGGCACCCTGCCACGGGACGGTGACTTTGGGTGCACTGAGTCAGTGGCACCTTAAGCTGCTGAGCGGGTGTGCAGCCTGCGATGATGCCCCGTCCCGGCGGTCCGGACAGCTCAGGTTTTGTGTGCCCTGCTGGACCGCAGTGTAGGCCAGAGCCAGTGGGCAGCGCGGGCCTACCGCCACGTGGCGTCGCTTCCGGGATCCCAGAGTTGGTGGCACCCATTGGGCTGAGTGGGTGTGCAGCCTGCGATGGTGCCTGGTGCACTGGTATGTCCTACGCCATGGAGTAATCAAGACCCAACACCAAACGTGAGACCTGGTGGCCTGCGGAGCAGGGCTGCATGATGTGGAGGGTGCCATGTGCGCGGGCCCCGGGCTTGTGGCTTGCAGCGGCACGTGGTGGGACCTCCTGTCTACGCGCCGGTGGCAGAAGGTGAGCATTGTGGCCTGGGTGTGCATGGGCGGGCATGCTCCGATGGGCGGCGGGAGGGGTTGGGGTGCCTCTGCCTGGGTGTGCATGGGCGGGCAGGCGATGTTGTCTTGTGCGAGTGTGTGTACTGTGCCAGTCATGTATCTGGGCTCTGTTTCAGCTGACGGCTCTGACTCAGATGTGTGACTTGGTGTCCTGCTATACATACCGGCACGTGGTTGGGACACACCGGTGGCAGCAGGTGAGCAGTGTGGCCTGGGTGCGCAGGGGCGGCACGTTCTCTCTCTCTCTCTCTCTCTCTCTCCCTCTCTTCCTCTCTCTCTCCTCTTCTCTCTCTCTCCCTCTCTTCCTCTCTCTCTCCTTCGCTCTCTCTCTGTCCTCTGATGTGCGCAGGACACACCTTCTCATCATGTTTTTTGTCTTACAGGCTGTGACCTACGTATTGTCCCGAGGGGAGCGGCCATGTGTCTTCATTTCCTTTCGGTGTTCATTTTAATAAAGTTTCATTTGTTGCTTCGAAAGTGAATGTGTGCTGCTCATTTCTGTGATGACACATGCATGTCACCAGTTGTGATTGTGCGGCATCAAGCGGAATATTTTGTACATGTTTAGGTGTGGCTGATGTGGCATGTCTTTGGTCGGGGGGGGTGCCAGGGAGGGGTGGTCCTGGGGGTGGTGGCGGTGGGTGTTGTGGCCCTCTTGGGTGTCCGGGCCACATGATGGGTGGCTCCATGGCATCTGTTGCCCTTCCGATGTGGCCCTGGGCTGTGCTCCCTTTTGGTTTGCAGGCTGCCGTCCGACTTTACACCAGGTCAGAGCAGGTGTAGATTTCCTGGTGCTAACGCGCCTTATTGCCTGTTTTGTGTTTTTATCGCCAATGTGGCTGGTCGTTGTGAATGTTGAGGTGTGATGTTGTCGCGCCTTTTGGCACGGGAACGCCCACTCTGCATCTCATTAGCGATAGTTGCGCGGATCCTCTGTGGCGATGTTTTTTGCGGCTGCTCTCGCGGGTAAACTGGTGCTGTGGGCTGTTTACACCAGCTTGTGAATGAGAGGTATATTTATCACGACTTTGGCTGGGATAAAGTGCCGTTAATTCGGCGATAGCTCCTTGTGAATATGCCCCTTAGACTTTTGTCTCAGTTTAACTTAAGATTGGGTCTCAGTTAGACTTAAGACCAAAACTTAAGTTAAACAGAGACAAAAGTCTAACTTTACTACTCGTAATTGCCTTTCTGAATACCAAAAATCATAAAGTTAGACTTTCGTCTCAGTTTACCTTGGTGAATCAGGCCCTGATTGTCTAGTCAGTACATAAATGAGAGATAGCTCTGTTGCCTATGGCCTCAACCTGTAAGATGGTTCTGCTGTCTGAGGCCTGAACTCGTAAATAACATATCAGTTAAGGTATGGCTCTGCTTGTTGAGGCCCGAACTTGTAATTCTGTATAGCCGGAGAGGTAACTCTGCTGTTGATAAACTACACAAATGCTGAGACACATAAAAAAATAGTCCAGGTCTGTAAGATAGGCTTTAGTGACCAAAGTATGAAAAAGGAAGTCCATAAGGCGATCTTTGTTTTTCCTCCGTATATCCTTTATTTCATATTGATAGAGCGCTATGTTCTCGAGAAATTTGTAGGGGTGCATCATAATCACCGTTAGTCCGCACCCGCATATATCCAGTTATATATCAATGAATGGCTAGTAAAATGTAGTTCTAAACCGCATTTATTAGAGTGAATAGAAGAGTAATTGTGCTATTATAATTATGCAATTGTAATGCTTAACTGAAACGCGTTCAAAATGATGCATAAATGAATTAGCTCATGTGTAATCGAGATGCAGTAGTTTAAACGTGTACCATATTAAGTTGCACGTGTAGTTTACTTTTCGCATATGAAATGTAATGAACCAATGCTTATAGAAGTGATTAGAATTGTGTGTTTAAATTGTGTAAAGGCCTGACTGCATATACATCAAAGAAAGGCCTGTTCGTTCCTATGTTAGCTTATTTTGTAGGCCGAGAAGGTGTTCCCTTGGGAAGGCTCTCTGGGCACCGACGGTAGATTAGCACAGTGGAAAGTTTCTGTTGAATGTATTTTCTGTTGCAGGTGCAAGGACACATGCCTCGTTAGTGAAAGACTGGCTCTTTGTTTTAGGAGTTAGGATGGTGGGAGACACTGAGATGGGAGTATACTGGAATGCAGGGTTGATACTTTCAGCGGAGAAGGTGCCTGGGACCCAAGGTCACTGTAACCGTCCTGAATGAAGTAAGAGTTTCGATAGAAAAGTACGAGAAGGAAGACCTGTCCGAAGAGGCGTGACAAGGGCGTGTTCTATTGTATGTGGATTTTGTATTAGGGATAGTGCCCCGAGGGAGGAGAGCAGATTGGAGGTAGAGGAGACCTGAGAGAAGGGCGAAGAAGAGAGAGATCTAGTTAGGAAGGAGCATCTTAGAAGAAGCTCAAATGCTAAGTGAGTGCACTTCTTAGGAAGTCTTCACAGCTGACACCTTTACCTTTTTCTGCTCTTGCCTGGGGAAACTTGTTAAGTAGGGATGTCACCTTAGTGGTAGAGTAGGGACAGATTTAACGCTTTCCTTTTATTAGGTAAATGAAGAATAAAATAGAGATTGTAGCCGTCATTGCTAGTTTAATGCTTTTGGAGCTAACGATTCTTCTTATTCTGAGTCGGATGAGACTCCTGCGTAGGATGATGTTTGTATTAGTGCCCATCTATTTCTTTAACCTCGTGCTGAGGTGCTTGTATGTGCAGTTATTCTTGGCTTTGTAATAAACCCCTAAAATTTGAATTCGGAGTCAGTGATCTTTGGAGTCAAAGTTGAATTATAAATTGTTGTATAGAAGAATTGAGTTTTCTTCCCTTCACACTATTCAGCAGGTAAAAAGGTTCAGTCGACCTGAGGATTCTTAGTGATGGTAAGATAAGATAAGAATCCCGCTTTATCAGTTGGTAGCAGAGTAGGATGGTTTCCTCTGATAGTAAGGGGAGATCTAGATTAGGATAAGAGATTACTTGCCCCATAGAGCCCGAGTGATGGTGATCCAGTGGATTGTAAGAGGAGGACGACGGCGGTCGATGAAAACCGACGGAGAGTGATGGTGCGGCGTAGTAGCAGTTCATGGTAGCGTGAGTATGAACAGGGTGATGCTTGTTAGATTGTGGTGTTGATTTGATTGTGTGATGTTTTGCGGAGTTGGAATGAGAGTCGTGTGATTGAGGATCGGACCGTGAGCGCGCGTGGGGCCGAGAGATTTGATTCGATATCCCGGGATAAGAGATTGTGGTGTAGAAGACACCCAGAGTTGAGATTGTTGACCAGAGGTTGTGGGAGTCATGAGACGTCGTTGATAAACCCACTGATGATAGGGAGCGTATGTGTGAGTGTGCGAATAACCGACGCTGGTCGTAGGTTGTTGTGTGTGAAACATTCAGTGTTTTGGATCCTATCGATTGTGTCAGAGGCGATTGTCCGGTCGTTTCGCGGACAGACAGTTGCCAGATTTGAGGCCAGCAGTTTCGAGAGACTGTCCGGTCGTTGGTGGACAGACAGTCAGAGAGGTAATTGTCCGGTCGTTTTGTGGACAGACAGTTACTTCAGAGTGTGATTGGGACGCGTGTGAGCGTGAGAGGTGAATTGTAAAGGAGGGGAACTGCTGCGAGCGGAGGAAGAGTGACGTCAGACAGTGCTGCGCTGCAATAGGTCAGTTGGTGTGAGTCACGCTGGTATTGGTGGACTGACATCAGGAAGTAAAAATGAAATCTTGTGCGCGGACGGAAATCTGCTTCATCATGAAATGTTTTAAAGTTTTACGAGAACTCTGTAGAGGTGATAGACATGTGGTTACTCGGGGTGGAGAGGAAGCCCCTCCCGAAGATACGCCAGCACATTACATGGCTAAGAATGTGGGATTGCATACTATAATTTGGCTTGAGAATTGGCATACAATGACACAGGGAGAGGGAGAATTGTCTTTCCCACGCTATGGTACTTTCAGGTTGGAAGTGTTGTACCAGCTAAAAACCGTAATGTCTTCTTTACGACCACTGCCCAGACCGACACAATTTGAGGCACTACATGCATGGATTAGGGCAGCGTATGACAGAAAAAGAGACAGAAGTCAGGAAAGGATGAAAAAGTCGATCAGGGCATTTCAAGATGCGAGATGGGATGCACTGGAGAAAAGGTGGAGAGTGGAAACGATTGGAGGGGATAGATTATATCCATTGTTAGAGAAAACGGGAGGTACGCAGGCAAAGAGTGTAGAGGAAGATGACAGTGATACGGATGACAGCTTGGTAGAGAGACTGCTGACAGAGAGACCACCTCCACTTAATCCAGATTATAGCGAAGGAAAATTGACTGTGGCAGGAGGGACGGGTGAGTTACAGAATCAGACAAATGTGAGAGTATTGGGAAAAATCTCCACAGGAACAGAGGGAGTGGGAACACAACCTTCAATGGGAAGTGTGAGGTTGCCGGATGCCCTGACGGTACCTGTTACCATTGGTCCTATAGTATCAGTGTATGACCTAGATCGAGTAAGTGAAGGAAGTCTATCGCAGACGATAGGGAGAGAGGGGCTCAGCGTTGGAGGGAATGGTGTAGAGGAGGGAATGGTCCACTCTCCGAAGCCCATAGAAGCGAGCACGCCATTGCCAGCCACCGCAGACTCCTCTAGTGGACAGGTGGATGTGAGACCGGTAAGACCAAGGTCTTTGGCCGAGTCCAGATCAGACTTGAGAATGTGGGTACCACCTGTGAGGAATCAGAGTGATATGATAGCAGGAGATGTGGAGCAAGACAACTCAGGAAACAGACCAGTTTCTAGGAATACGATAGAAGAGAGTAAGCTGTGATTATGATGAACGGAATGGTGCTGCTTGTCGAGAAATTTTGAGGAGTGCCATGAGGGCAAGGATGTTGGATGTAGTGAGGTTGAAGGCAGTGGTAGACAAAATGATTAGCTGGAATCTGCCTTTGGATAGAATAGAGATCTATGAACCAAATGAGCTGCTTTTTGTAGCAAAGGATGTGACTCGTAAAGCGAGGACCGCACATGAGAAATTGACAGAATTGGCAAAGAAATATGAGGTGGATTTGTCTAAAACGAAATCGTTGCAAGGATCCCATAGGTTGCAATACAGTGACCAAGAGCTGGAAGAGAAAAGGGTCATAGGACTGAGGACACATATCAAGGACCTGATTGTAGGGATGCGTATATGGGTCATGCATAACAAATGGGAGGAAAGGTGGTCTAAGAGGAAGATTCCCAAAAAGAATGTAGGAGAGACGCCGCCTCCGGGGGGAGGGACGACAGGAGTAGAGAACTATCCTTTACGGGAAGTACAGACCGGAGGGTACGTGCATGTGCCATGGAGTAGAGTTGATTTGGCTGCATTTACAAATGACTTTCCTCGGCTAAGGGAAAAACCAGTAGAGTGGTACAAACAGGTCGACCATTTTGTTAAAATTTCGAAGGTATTGTGGATTGATTTGAACACCTTGTTCGATATCGTAGTACCAGGAGACTTATGGTCAGCTTGTAAAATTGCAGTTGAGTGGCCGACTTCTGAACCTGAAAGGGATGCTGTCACAAATGGTCCGTCACCTATAGTCATGAAAAAGTTCGAACAAGTGATTACATGGTTGAAGTCGAAGATCTCGCCTCAAGACATTGAATGGGTCAAGATAGATCGAACTGTTCAGGAACCAAAGGAGACAGTGCATGAGTATTATGAATGACTCTTGCAAGCTTTTAAACAGTATAGTGGACTAGATACCTTAGACCCCAAGGATATGGGACAGTTTGTCTCAAAGTTTGTCCTAGGATTGAGACCAGAGGTTAGTCTTATGATACAGCAACATTTGATCTGTTGGCAGAACAAGCCGGTGGATGAAATCTTGCAGTATGCGAGGTACTGTAGTGATGAAGTAGACTCGAAGCACCGGAAGCTGAAGGACAAACTGATGCTTGTTCAGATGCAAACAGCTCAGGTCCAGCCTAACGGAGGGACGCTGGGAAGAAGACAGGGAAACAATCAAGGGAACCAGAATGTGCAAGGTCAGGGTAAAGGGAAACCTGTAGATTCTAAGACGGGAATGGATGTGGCGACATTGAAGAAGACCACTGCGTGTCATCTTTGTCACCAGATTGGACATTGGAAGCGCGAGTGTCCCTTGAACCCAGCCAATCAGGTGCAACAGGAGGTAGAAGTGGTTCAGGCACCCGTGCCGGAGGTAGTCAATACTGTGACGAGGCCCAGATCGATGAAAGGGGGGACGTTTAACCCACAGGTGCAAGTTCCCCAGCCACCAAGAATGTCGCAAGGAATGCGGACTTACCAGCAGATGCCCCTTTTCGAAAGGTATGATGAGTACAGCCCAGACCCGTTGGCCTGATGGTGCCTGAGGGGGGAGGAAGACTGCACACTTGGAGCAGTCTTGGAGGTAGACCAGAGAGGACCTTTTGTGGAGGCAGACATTGATGGTCATCCTACCACTCTTTTGGTTGACACTGGTGCTACCCGGTCTACTGTAAGATCAGCAGTAGTCCCCAACCTACCCCTCTCGGGACAATCGATCCAAGTTGTTGGAGGGGCGAACAAGAGGATAACTAGCCCATTGACTGAACCGATTCCGGTGAGGATAGGCTCTTTCTGAGATAGACATCAGTTTGTGGTGTGCAATTCGAGTCCAGTCTGTCTGTTAGGAAGAGATCTATTGTGTAAGTTAAATTGCACCATCTATTGCACACCTAGGGGAGTTGAGGTCTAGACGAAGGATGATGATGCCACCTTCAAGGTTGCGAATCAGCACTTGTGCATATGTATTGCCCAACTCACTTTCGTAATCTGCACTTACGCACACCACTTAGAAACACCGACACTCCTCCGGAGATGAAATGAGCTTTATTAGTATTGCAGACAAGGGCAATAAATCACTGAAGCTGGTAAGTTCTTAGGCACCGAGTGAAAGGCAATAAATCATGAATACACCACACTATATATATATTGTGATACATAAACCATGAGTATAGATATATATATATATATATATATATATATTATAACCAATATGGAGTGCACCACAAACAATCAAGCAAAAAGTCTCAGTCCATCCATTATGGTTATCAAGTGAAAACTTTATTCTTCTTTTTTCGTTAAAGAACAACAGCCAGACAGGCTTGATAACCATAATGGATGGACTGAGACTTTTTGCTTGATTGTTTGTGGTGCACTCCATATTGGTTATAAAATTTAACATTGGTCTTGGAGACTGCCCCTTGGGAGCAGCAGGGGCAGTGGAAGTGCACACTATCTGAATCATTTGGCTCAGGATTTCGGACTTCTTTTTGGGGGATTGTTTTGTGTGGAGGTGCGTCACAAACACATCTTTGGTGTGTAGGGTCGGCTTGCTGTTCCACCTTGGAGACATAATATATATATATATATAAACAGTTAATGTACAAAACACCTCACCAGTTGCGTCTGCACCGGAGTCTTCAACATCCCTGGCCAAACACCAATAACACCAAGTCGGGAACCCTGTAGAGACTGGGGCTCAGGAAGTAATCTCTCCGGGCACCAAATTCGTCCCGCGAGTGCGTCCACTCCAAGACTGAGTTCCTGAGCTCCACCCCACAGGCACCGTTTTATATAATTTAATTAACACGTTCGAGGGGCCTCTAGTGGGCGCTCTTGCCCATCTTTTCGTCATAGGTGTTGGCCGCATCTCTGCATCAGATTCACCCATACAGTCCTGGCCAGATACTGCCTGGGTGCGCCGAGGCAAAGACATTCCTTTCCCTGTCTCCGGCCTTGGAGAGCCTTGCACAGCGCATCCTCCCCCCGTCCTGAAGATAAGCATAGAATGCACAAAAACAAGCGCAAAGTGCAAAACAATCTCACGAGACACTTCTCGCACCAGCTTGTTCTGGTTTACATGAAAAACATGTTCATGTTAACCTCGAGTTACTGCTAAAGGGTAACTGCAGGGCAAAGCAGCACAAAATGGAAGAGCAGAGCATTGCATAGAATCGAGGTCAACATGTAGCTTAGCACGTATAAAAATGGTGAATGCAGTACAGCATAGAAATGTATCCTGTGGTGACAGTGGAGGAACTTCCACTAGATTTGAGAGATTCTGTGTCACATGAGGTGTGGGACTTGACGGGAGAAGAGATCAGACTGATCAAAGGGGTTGAACCTGTACAGATCCAGGTTAAGCAGAATGTCGAATTCCCTAGAACGCCCCAGTACAACCTGTCACCCGAGACTATTGCAGGGATTAAACCTGTAATCGAGTCCTTGATCAAGCAGGGAATTTTGAAGGAGATAAGAGGTAGCCCATGTAATTCACCCATCATGGGACTACAGAAACCGAGTGGGAAGTTCAGGATCGTGCAAGACCTGCGAAAGGTCAACACGATAGTTCTCCCATGTT
Source organism: Calotriton arnoldi (assembly GCA_963921515.1). NCBI lineage: Eukaryota > Metazoa > Chordata > Amphibia > Caudata > Salamandridae > Calotriton > Calotriton arnoldi. Next base: position 582,013 of record CAWUFW010001356.1, read on the forward strand.
GTCCAGTGGTACCGAATCCATCAGTGATACTGTTTCAGATCCCATGCGAAGCTGAGTGGTTTACTGTGATTGATTTGTGTCAAGCATTCTTCTCGATTCTGCTCCACGAAGAAAGCCAATTTCTTTTTGCTTTCCGGCTGGAAAATCATGTGTTAACGTGGTGTTGTATCCCTCAAGGGTATACAGAGAGTCCATCGATCTTTAATAAGATCTTGAAGAAGAATCTTGAAAGTCTCGTATTGCCACAGAACTCAGTTCTCGTGCAGTATATAGACGATCTGCTTATTGCCTCAGAAACAGAAGACGCTTGCAGGATAGACACGATAGCCCTATTGAATCATTTGGCAGAGAATGGACACAAGGTGTCACCGAACAAGCTGCAGTACTGTCTGAACGAAGTGCAGTACTTGGGTCACAGAATAGAGAAAGGCAAGAGGAAGGTGTCACCAGATCGAATTGAGGCAATAATGAACATGGCTGTGCCTACCACTCAGAGGGAGCTTAGCATGTTTCTGGGAATGGTCGGCTATTGTCGCCAGTGGATTCCCAACTTTTCCTTGAAGGCAAAGCCTTTGCAGAGGCTGACGCACAAGGATGTGAGTGATCCGGTACCATGGGATCACAACTGTTTGATGTCATTCCTAAGACTGAGAGAGGGTTTGTGTTGTGCACCAGCTTTGGGAATGCCTGACTACCACAAGGCTTTCTCACTGTTCTGTTGCGAGAGAGAGAAGGTTGTGCATTAGCAGTCTTGGCTCAGAACCATGGAGGTGTCCGTAGACCAGTTGCCTATTTTTCAGCTACTTTAGATCCAGTAGCTTCTGCGTTGCCCGGATGTCTCAGATCCGTTGCTGCAACAGGTGTCAGCATTGAAAGATGTGAAAGCATTGTAATGGGTCACCCTCTGACAGTTTATGTACCACACTCTGTTGAATTGTTAATGACCAGGACAAAGACCCAGTACCTAACGAATAACAGGTTAACGAGGTATGAGCAAGTCATACTCGCCGCAGAGAATGTGACTCTGAAAAGGTGCTCTGTCTTAAATCCTGCGACATTAATGCCCATACCGAATACAGATGATGAAGATTGTGAGGACCATGATTGTCTCGATGTGACTGAACTATGCACCAAACTGAGACCCGACATTGTTGACGAACCACTGACTGACCCTGATGAAATTTTCTTTGTTGATGGTTCGTGCCTAAGAGACAGTGTTGGCCAGTTGAGAGCAGCGTTTGCTGTATGTACCATCTCAGGAGTGGTTGAGGCTGCTTGTCTAGAAGGAGTACACTCCGCGCAGGTAGCTGAGATCATTGCCTTGACTCGTGCCTGTTTGGCCGCTGATCAAATCCGAATCACGATCTACACTGACAGCCAGTATGGGTCCGGTGTGGTTCATGACTTCGGACAGTTATGGTCACAGAGGGGATTCATGACATCATCTGGTTCACCCATTAGGAATGGGGAATATGTGAGACAGCTACTAGATGCATTGCAATGTCCGAAGGAAATCGCAGTAGTCAAATGTGCTGCTCATGGAAAGGGGAATGATTTTGTCTCTCTGGGAAACAACTATGCCGATGAAGTTGCCCGCTTTTGTGCAGAGCAAGGATGTATATTCACAGGGGGTTACACAGGAGAGAGCCAAGAAAGAACCGAGCTCAGCATGATGTTAGCCATGGCAGACACTTGGGAGGAACTCAAGCGACTGCAGGATGAGGTTTCAGATCAAGAACGAGACGGATGGATCAGAGCAGGATGAGAAAAAGGAGATGTTGATGTTTGGGTTTCCAGTGATGGTCGAGCGGTGTTGCCAGAGAAATTGTTGAGCCCGATGGCAAGACTGATACATGGTCCAATACATCTTGGCAGAGATGCAATGGTGCGTGTGTTTAGACAGACATGGTATAACCCATGATTTCGTGCAATTGCTGAAGCAGTCTGTCAGAGATGTGTTACGTGTCAACAGATGAATGCTGGAAAGAAGACTGTGGTCACATTGAGTCACATTGGGAGGTCAGGAGGACCCTTCAATAGGATGCAGCTAGATTTCATTGAGATGCCCAAGTGCAATGGGTTGAGGTACATTTTGGTGGTGGTGTGTGTATTCTCATGGTGGGTGGAGGCTTACCCAACACGTAGGTGTGACACTCTCACAGTGGCTAAGTTATTGTTGAGGGAACTTATCCCGAGATTCGGTTTTCCAACCTCTTTGGAATCAGATAGAGGAACACACTTCCACAATGAAATCATGAAGTTACTTTGTGCCGCATTGAATGTCGATCAGAGACTACATTGCAGTTATCGACCAGAGGCTTCTGGGATAGTGGAACAGGTTAATGGGACTTTGAAAGCCCGGATGGAAAAAGTGTGTTCATCAACGTCTCTGAAGTGGCCTGATGCCCTGCCGCTTATGCTTATGAGTATTCGCAGTGTCCCAGACAGGAGAACTGGGTTATCCCCACATGAAATTCTGATGGGGAGGGCGATGCGATTGCCAGCAGTACCAGCTACAGCTTTGATAAACATCACTGATGACTTGATTCTCGATTACTGCAAAGGACTAGCTGATGTGGTCCGTTCTGTATCACAGCAGGTACAAGCTGCAGCTGTTCCGGCCTCGAGTGATCTGTGCCACGACCTGTGTCCAGGAGACTGGGTGCTTGTTCGAAAGCACGTGAGGAAGAGCTGTCTGGATGTTCGGTGGCGAGGCCCGTACCAGGTAATACTGGTGACGAACACAGCAGTGAAGTGTGGAGGATTGCCGAACTGGGTGCATGCTTCCCATACCCGCAGGATTTCAGCACCCTCGGAAGAAACAGCTCCTCTCGTCAATAAAAATCCAGCTGATGTGGCAGGGCCACATGAGAGGACAAGTCAAGCTGTGAGGGCCGCTGATGCAGCTGGTTGTGCACCGGAACAAGCAGAAGAGGGTTCCGACAACCAGAACCCCGACTTTGACTCGGATGACGGAGGTGTTGCTGTGGGTGGAGTAGAGTGTAATTCAGCAAAAGAAGGTAGTGGTGCACAGGGTATTCAGGGAAGAAGTGGAAGAACAACCAGAGCAGAGGAGGCTTGGCCTGAAAGACAGAGGCGACTGAATCTAAGGTTGGCACCCGAAAGAGATCTTGCTCCAGTGTCTGAGACGTCTGAATCGGAAACAAGTGACGGAGAGCAGGCTCAAGAAGGTCGGAGAAGGTCGAAAAGAATGAGAGTACCTTGCCAGAGATACGCTACCCCGGAGTGGACTTGCGCAGTAACTGATGCCGGATGTAGTGAGTTCAGGGAGGCTGAGGTCCGGCTGGTGGTCAGCAAGAGCCCGAACGTGGTGTTGGATGTGGTGCTGTTAGTACCAGGGCTCGAAATCGAAGGAGTACTGATCCTCACGGTTCCGAATCCCCCACATCTGAGTAAAGTTCGACAATTGGTTTTGCATCGACTTGAATTTCCGTCATTTGGGTTTGAGCCACCTTCACATGAAACTATAATTCTTCGTCTTGAACTTTTGCAGTATGTTTTAGAAGCGCTTGGAGCTGATCTTATTTTGGACTGAGTATAAGCTGTTGTAAATAAAAGTCTGAAGAAGAAGATAACCTAGGTCCGAGTGGAAGAAGAATAAACTTAGGGACTTTCCACAGAAGAGAAACGAGGACTTAGGGAAGTCTTTTTCTGGACTATGTAAATAAGGAACTGTAGCTGAAAGGGGGATTTCCAGCTGTTTCGGAGTGTTGTTCGAACTGGTTAAGCAAGTCACGCGTGAAGAAGACAGAGACTTTTGAGTGTTCGTTGCTGAAACCAAGAACTTTGAGAGCTTTTCGAAATCATGGAGGCTGGAGATTCACACCGTAGATCCAAACTGCTAGTAGGCACTTTGGTAGGGGGTGTGATAGTTTCTATAATCATAGTAGTTGTAGTTTCATATATTGTTCCACACGAGCTAGCGGTGGGGGGGTACAAGGGACTCCTATACCCACTACACCTAGCAAAAAGGAGGGAGGCATAGGAGACGAAAGAGCTTTGCTGATAGAAGAGAGTCGTAGGTTGCATGTAGATTTGTCTAGAGGTGATTTTAAGCTTAACGCATATGCCAAGCTGCTATATGAGTACGTGGATGCGATGGATGCGAAAGATTGTTATGTGTGTATGCAGTTGCCAGCTTCAGTGGATGAGGGTATTAGATACCACCATCTTCCACTGACTTATGGAATTTCGTGTAGCTTGTTACTTAGTATGTTTTATGGGAGAGGTCACTATGAGTATTTCTTTTCCAACTATGATGCCGTGCTTTCAGAGGTTCCTGCCCATAAACATTTGAACAAGTATGATTATTACAAGGCGGAAGATAGACTTGGAAAGTACTTCATACCGACTTCGAACTTAGATACAGCCTATGCCCATAGACACAATTTAACATGTGCATTAACAGAAGTAGAGAAAAAGTTTGTAGATCAGGTAGAAGATAGATATAGAAAACTAACACAAACACGTCATACTGGAGACAGTCCTGTAGATTGGACAGACGAGGAGAGGTCACATAGAGCGAAGGGAAGTTATGGCCCTATAGCATTGGATATGGTGCAAAGGGGGAAGTTGTGCGTGAGACGTGTGCAGACCTATTATGATAAGGTCTTTGTGGGACAGAGTGAGCGTGATCATGATTTCACTATGGAGGAATCAGCAAAGAATTTTCTGCAAGGCCCTGTACAAGTGATACCTACGGTGTATTATGTGTGTGGAAGGAATGCTTATGTGAGATTGCCAGGGAACTGGTATGGTACGTGTTACTTGGGAATTATATTTCCAAAGATTTACCATGCAGAGGATTTGGAACTTTTGGAAGGTGGAAAGCATTCGAGAGTAAAAAGAGGTGCAAGTGCAGGAGCGGTAGTAGGAGATATCTTTGGAGCAATGATACCGAGTTTGGGAGTGATCCTGAATGATGTGAAGATCCGGAGATTGGCGACTGTGGTTGATGAATTGTCAATGAATACAGCAAAGTCGTTGATACTGGTGGATGGAGAGATGCTGTCGATAAGGACAATGGTTTTGCAGAACCGTCTTGCTTTAGATGTCCTATTGGCAAAAGAGGGTGGAGTCTGTAAAATGTTGAAAGTTCAAGAGTGTTGCACTTATATACCAGACAACAGCAAAGATCTGGAGAAATATATAAGTAACATCACTATGATCCATACTGAAATAGAGGATTTGACTGAAGAGGGAGTTTGGGAGAAAGTTGGCAAAGGATTTGGCCAAGTGGGAAGCTGGTTTGCGAATTTGGGAAAGGGTTTCCTTGGTTATGTTCTGAGACCTCTCATTATCGTTGTGGTTTGTGTGGTTTGCTTGTGGGGTTTTATCAGAGCATACAAGTGGTATAAAGCAGGCAGAGTTGAGAGAGCTTTGAGAGAAAATGAGACGAGAATGGCTAGACTGCAGGACAGTCACTATCGAAATATTAAGAGTCTGGAGAGATTCCGACAGGGGAGAATGGCAACAAGTTCTGTTTAGGTCGGTTCTTTCTCCAAGAAGGTTGTAAAAGTGTGATGACAGGAGTCATCAAAGGGGGGAACTGATAGAGTGCTATGTTCTCGAGAAATTTGTAGGGGTGCATCATAATCACCGTTAGTCCGCACCCGCATATATCCAGTTATATATCAATGAATGGCTAGTAAAATGTAGTTCTAAACCGCATTTATTAGAGTGAATAGAAGAGTAATTGTGCTATTATAATTATGCAATTGTAATGCTTAACTGAAACGCGTTCAAAATGGTGCATAAATGAATTAGCTCATGTGTAATCGAGATGCAGTAGTTTAAACGTGTACCATATTAAGTTGCACGTGTAGTTTACTTTTTCGCATATGAAATGTAATGAACCAATGCTTATAGAAGTGATTAGAATTGTGTGTTTAAATTGTGTAAAGGCCTGACTGCATATACGTCAAGGAAAGGCCTGTTCGTTCTTATGTTAGTTTATTTTGTAGGCCAAGAAGGTGTTCTCTTGGGAAGGCTCTCTGGGCACCGACGGTAGATTAGCACAGTGGAAAGTTTCTGTTGAATGTATTTTCTGTTGCAGGTGCAAGGACACATGCCTCGTTAGTGAAAGACTGGCTCTTTGTTTTAGGAGTTAGGATGGTGGGAGACACTGAGATGGGAGTATACTGGAATGCAGGGTTGATACTTTCAGCGGAGAAGGTGCCTGGGACCCAAGGTCACTGTTACCGTCCTGAATGAAGTAAGAGTTTCGATGGAAAAGTACGAGAAGGAAGACCTGGCCGAAGAGGTGTGACAAGGGCGTGTTCTATTGTATGTGGATTTTGTATTAGGGATAGTGCCCCGAGGGAGGAGAGCAGATTGGAGGTAGAGGAGACCTGAGAGAAGGGCGAAGAAGAGAGAGATCTAGTTAGGAAGGAGCATCTTAGAACGAGCTCAAAAGCTAAGTGAGTGCACTTCTTAGGAAGTCTTCACAGCTGACACCTTTACCTTTTTCTACTCTTGCCTGGGGTAACTTGTTAAGTAGGGATGTCACCTTAGTGGTAGAGTAGGGACAGATTTAACGCTTTCCTTTTATTAGGTAAATGAAGAATAAAATAGAGATTGGAGCCGTCATTGCTAGTTTAATGCTTCTGGAGCTAACGATTCTTCTTATTCTGAGTCGGATGAGACTCCTGCGTAGGATGATGTTTGTATTAGTGCCCATCTATTTCTTTAACCTCGTGCTGAGGTGCTTGTATGTGCAGTTATTCTTGGCTTTGTAATAAACCCTAAAATTTGAATTCGGAGTCAGTGATCTTTGGAGTCAAAGTTGAATTCTAAATTGTTGTATAGAAGAATTGAGTTTTCTTCCCTTCACACTATTCAGCAGGTAAAAAGGTTCAGTCGACCTGAGGATTCTTTTTTTTAAAAAATGTTTTTTTTAATTCATTTTCAAATACATGGGCAAAGAAACAGGTACAGGCACATTAGCATATCACTGATTAATACATCCTTAGCAGTTACAAATCTAAACATCCACCTCACGCCCTGAAGATTTAACAGATTATGGTACATAAGTGGGCCTTGGATGTCCCGAGTAATACATTTATGACACAAGTCAGGCCCGAACGACTGGGAGCACATGTATATTGGGCAAGTTGGTACCTTGAGGGAAAAATTGTGACCGGGGAGGTCCGTAAGAAATCCTGTGTCACCACACAGTCTGTGGGGGTTTACGCGTCAGCCAGAGGGTGTGTCAGCAAGTACTCCGTAAGTATCCATCCAGTAATCGCGGGGCGGGAGGAAAGAGGGAGTAGCTCAGCATAAGTATAGATTTGTTCCTGCCAGAAAACCATATCCCGCAACCACTCCTTAAATTTGGGCGCTCTACCCCGCCCCCATTTGCAAGCCACTCGTCTCTTGGCCAAGAGGAGGCTAAAGGAGATGAATCTCCGGTAAGGTGCGGCAATTGTTTTTGTGTAGCCTAATAGGGCAATGAGGGGGTGCGTGGAATATTCATCATGGACATATGATCCAGGGCTGTAAGCACTTGGTCCCAGTATTCTTGGACAACAGCACAGCCCCAGGTCAAATGGAGGAAGTCTGCGTTAGCTGCACCACACCGGTCACAGCTATCGTTGTCTCGGAGCTTGTATCGGCAGAGCCGAACCAGGGTATAATATGTGCGACGAAGAAATTTATAGTGCAATATACGGAGGCGACTACTAGAAGTGCTTTCTTCAGTCTGCATACAACAGTAGAGCCACTGCTCATCAGTTAAGGGAGTACCTATTTCAGCCGACCATTTGTCTCGGGCAGCGTCCTGCGCAAGAGTCCGAGTAGTGGAGAGGGTGTGATAAAGTGAGGACACAAGGTGTGAGGCCCCATTGTCGTGGAGTGTAAGGCGCAGCGCGACAGTCTCCTGCGGTTCCTGGGGAAAATCAGGTGTGTGTTCTTTAATGCCTTGGCGAAGGCGAACGTATAAGAAAAGATCCATTGGAGATGGCGAAGTCCCAGAGAAGAGCTGCTGTGATGTGCGGAAACGGCCATTAAGGTAAAGGTCTCCCCACGTTGTGATCCCATATTTAAGCCGAGTTTTTTTTTTAATTCCCTCTTGTAGGAGGGGTAATTTCGGATGATACACTAATGGCAGGTGAGGCGAATAGAGCATGGCAGTTCGGGTGCGCTTAGAGATGGCCTGCCACGCCCGTATAGTGTTGGTGACTGGCGATGAATCGTCAGTGCGCGGTGGGACAACAGCAAAGAGTGCGCCGGCAAGCGGAATAGGATCAGATAACCACTGCTCTGTCGCTATTTGTGGCATGTATCTGGGAGGGTGGAACCAATAATGGGCGTAATGGGCCTGCGCGCAGTGATAATAGAGCTCAAAGTCCGGGACGTCGAACCCCCCTTGTGAATATGGCCGAGTGAGCGTATCCCACTGGACCCGAGGCTGCTTGCCGCCCCAGGTAAGACGGATGAATTCAGAGCGGAGGAGAGCGAAGAAATGTCGCCCCGGATGTACCGGTATATTTAAAAACAGATAAAGGAGTTTGGGAAGGAGGACCATTTTTATGAGGGAGATACGCTCTGCGATAGACAGCGGCAGGGCTATCCATCTCGTGACACTCTCTCGAATGTTCTCCACAGTACGCCCATAATTCAGGCGCAGCAGTTCCTCGCGGTCAGCAGTGACCTGTATCCCCAAATATCTCACCTCCTCCTCACACCACTCGATGGGGAAGTCTGGAACAAATCTGGCCACGGATGGAGTGAGAGGGAAGATCTGAGACTTGGACCAATTAATATTCACTCCCAAAAGCCCCCCGAATCGGACGAACTCTCGGAGCAGCGGGCTAAGATTGATTTGGGGCTCTCTTACATAAAGCGTCACATCGTCCGCGTATAAAGAGATGAGAATAGGACGGATCGGACATTGAAGTGCCTTATCATTATGGTGTTGCCGGAGTCTCGCCGCGAGCGGTTCCACCGCGAGGGCGAAAAGGAGGGGGGAGAGTGGACATCCCTGGCGCGTGCCTCGAGTGATGGGGAATGGAGATGAGGAGTGCCCATTAATGAGGACTTGAGCCTCAGGATCAGTGTATAGGAGCCGAACCCAAGAAAGAAATCCCACTGGCATTCCCATGTTTTGAAGAGTGACGAAGAGGTAGTCCCATTCCACCGAATCGAACGCCTTGGCAGCATCGAGAAAGATGGCGGCCTTGGGCAGTTCCGGATCTACCGATCGTAATATGGAGAAGAGGGTGCGTAAGTTGTGTGTTGTTGCGCGACCAGGGATGAATCCCGCTTGGTCCGGCAGGACTAGTTTCTCCATAAGGAGACTGAGGCGGTTAGCTAAAAGTTTCGCTAGTATTTTGGCATCCGTATTTATAAGGGAGAGGGGCCGATATGAGTCACAACAATCAGCGGCCTTGCCGGGCTTCAAAAGAGAGGAGATCAAAGCCAGCCGCATAGAAGAGGGGAGACGACCCAATTCCTGAGCTTCATTGAAAACTTGTTTGAGGACAGGTAGAAGTTGAACAATATAGGTTTTGTAAAAGTCGATGGGTAGGCCGTCCGACCCAGGGGCCTTCCCGACTTCATTTGCATAATGGCAGTATGTAATTCATCGTTCTCAAAGGGTGCAGCCAAAAATTCCCTTTGGGAGTCACCCAACCAGCCAAGGGTTATGTCCTGTAAGAAAGGGGTAAAATCCGGAGACTCCCGGCGACCGCTACTATATAAGTCAGCGTAAAAGGCGGTGAAGGTGCGGAGAATGTCCCGGCTGTCTCGGTATCGCACACCAGAGGAGTCTTTAATTTCTAGGACATAGTTTGAGAAGCGCGGCCGGCGAATATCCTGCGCAAGAGCTCTGCCCGGGCGCCCACCCTCACCATATCTACGCGCTGTGTGGTACTTTCCACGGAATTTCGCCTCTGACTCAGCAGTATGATTGTATTCAGATAGCTTATCTCGAAATGTCGCCAGACGCTGTCCGGAATTGTTCCCCCAGAGCTCCCTCTCAAGTTGTTTAAGCTCTGTTTCAAGCGACTGAAGAGTGCGACGGAGATCGCGCAAAACGCCAAAGCTTTTGGCCATGCAAGAGCCTCGAATGGTGACCTTAAAAGCCTCCCAGACTGTACCCAGCGTGGAGACAGAGCCTATGTTGGCACGGAAGAACTCAGTGATTTCAGTACCGATCTCATCCCTAAATACGGCATCTAGCAAGGCCTCCGGCCTAAGGCGCCACATTATAGGAGAAGCGAGTGTGTCGGGAGGGGTCAGCGAGATGAGTACTGGAGAATGGTCGGAAAGAGTTCGGGCCAGATGTGATGCGTGTGTGACCCATGAGATCGCCCGCGCGAGATCACCCAATAGTCAAGTCGGGCCCAAGAGGCGTGTAGCGCAGTGTAGTGAGTGCCTTCCCGCCCATCCGGGTGCATATGTCGCCATACGTCCGTAAGGCCATGTGCTTCAAGTATGCCCGACAATGCCTCGCGTTTCCGCGTGTAATGTTGGGGTAGCGTGTTGGATCTGTCCACAGGAGGGCAGAGGGCTGTATTAAAATCTCCCCCCCAGATAACGTGAGTAGAGCCTACTTGGATGATGCGCCCCCAGAGCGCAGTATAAAAGTCAGGGTCATCTATATTAGGCCCGTAGCAGCACACCAGCGTCACCGACTGAGAACCCAGCATCCCCCACAGAATGCAACTACGGCCTGACGCGTCTTGCTGCGCACCTCCCAGGATGAAGGGAACCCCCGTTTTATGAGGATTAGTGTGCCCCTAGAGTAAGTGGAGTAGGAGGAGAACGCTCGAATCTCCGCCCACCTGTTGGCAAAGGCGGGGTCGCGGGTGGGGTCCAGGTGTGTCTCTTGTAACACTGCGATGTGGACATGATGACGATCCAAGTATGATAATACCTGCCTACGTTTCCGGGGTCCCCAAGGCCTCTAACATTCCAGGTAACTAGATTAAGTGTCAATGGTCTATCGTGAGTGGACATTCAGCCGTGTAGCATTTGCAAATATCGTGTGATCTGCCGTGTAAGGACGAGGAGATATCTTCAAGTGTTGAGCCCGCAATTGCCCTTGTACAGTACATTTTATACATAACAATAAAACAAAATCCCAGTACCACCCCCACCCACATCGGCACCCCAATCGTACCGGTATTATGGATCCCACCCATCCCTAAGGCTGTCAGTTGCAACCGTGCAAAAGAGCGGGAAGTGGACATGGAATACAAGGGGGAACACCCGCGTGGGGGTGCGCTAGTGGGCAACGAGAACCTCCCTAACCCCACAAGAATGAGAAGGAAAACCAGAGTCCCGATGACTATGGAGTCAATCAACAGGGACGTGGGGTGGGGTAGGGAGGGTGCCTGGCAGCATATTAATCAACAGTTAAGAGTGCAACTAGTAACAATAAAGGGAGACGTGGGCCCTTAGGTAGTACTAAACAGTTACATAAAAGAATTGACAGCATTTATCTGACCAGAGCGGCGAAGCTGGAGAATCCGCCATTCCCTTATGAGGGTACAGAGTCCTTGCCCTCGACAATTAAATGTGGTCACTGCAACATGACTGGGCGACAAACACCCAGTAACCAACTAGGAAACCCTTCACAATAACATTTCTATCACGCAAGGTGTCAAAGTCATCTGGAATAGTGAAGACAGTCTCTCAGCCGCAACCCAGTTGGGGGATTGGGACAGTCGTTCTTGCGAGTGTTGCGAGGGAGTATTCTTCTTGAGATCACGAATAAAGTCATCCACCTGCCGCTCCGTCGTGAAGAAGTAATGTTTACCATCTTGTATGATGCGCAGGCGAGCCGGGTACAGTAGGGCATACTCAATTTGCAGCTTACGTAGCTTTTGCTTGGCCGGTAGTAACTTGTGGCAGGCCTCCTGCACTATCATGGTAAAGTCAGGGTATAAGGAAATATTGACTCCATCAAACTGCAGTTGTTGTTGCTCCTGGCGAGTTTCAATGCTGTGTCCCGGTCTCTATAATTAAGGAGCCGGGCAATTATCGGTCGAGGGTTCGCACCAGGGGAGGTCTAGGGCCCAGGGATCTGTGCGCACGCTCCACTATAAATTGTGAGGAGAAGGCATCTCTGCCAAATGTGGTGCTCAGCAGGCGTTCGATAAAGTCTTCCATCCGTCCCGTGTTTGTACTTTCAGGGACTCCTGTGACGCGTATATTATTGCGGCGATTGCGGGCCTCCAAATCCTCATTTTTCGCCGCAATCACCTTTAACAGCTTGTCCATTTGGGTCACCTGCTGAGTGACCGCAGTAGTAGCGTCTTCGTTGTCCGAAATCCGTTGCTCAACCTCCTTAAGCTGTTCGCCGTGTTTGTCAACTGTTAAGACAATGTAGTCCATGCGGGCATTCATGGAGTCCATTTTGGTGGAGAGTTCAGTGAGGCTATGCTGCATGGCTAATAGGAGGGTTTTTACTTCGTCAGCTGGGGAGGGCAATGGGCCCGAAGCCTGCCCATCTGGATTCTGCTCAAGCTCTTCAACCGCCGAGCGCGTGACCGCCCTCTTCGTCTCAAAGGGAGCTTGGATTGCTTGCCATCAAGTTTCCCCATGATGGAGTGTATCGTTGGATAGTTCACGTGAGAAAAAGGCGACATTTGGGGGGCAGCTATAGCCGTAGTCGTCAGCCAATTAGATCAGACAGTGATCCCAATCTCAGCAGATACAAGAAGGCACCAAGTCCTCCAAGGTGCTATGGATGGGAAGCCGTAGCACCTTCCACCCCCTTCACTAGGCCCTAGGCTCGCTGGCCATGCAGCGCGCACCCAGCGCAAAGGACAACGAGGGACGGCAGCGCGCCAGAGGAAGTACCAGACAGCCGTCGAGCCTCAATCAGCCTCCGTGTCACAGGGTAGAGTACGGGCGGAACAAGCAAAGGGAGCTTCAAGTACAACCACCTCTCACGCGCAGGAGGGCGCCGTCATCACAGCATCACTGTGGCGGGGAGCATGTTCGTGAGCATGTCGAGGTAGTCTCTGTCAACTGCGCCACGTCTCGGGGGGGGATGCCGCCACAATTCCGCACGGTCCCCCACCACTCAGGTAGATCAGGGGAAGGAAGTCCAGCAATGGCCCGGCCCCACAGGACCCTCAAGCCACGGAGCGTGAAGAGGGCAGCCTCGCAGCAACAGCACCTCCCAGACCTCCGAGAACACCCGGGCACCCGAGACCAGGCCGGCACCGCCGGGTCGGGCAAAGCTATCGCCGCGCTTTTCCCAGGATTAAGGGTCCGCACACTCACCACCTGCTAGTGTCCATGCACGCGGCCCGCCTGGCATCGGAGTTCCCTCTCAGCAGCGCGGCAGGGGTCGGCCGTCTGGGATCCCGGCCCGCGACCAGCGGCCCAGATGCCACGTAGAATCCCCGCCGGCAGAGTCCAGTGCATACGTCCGACCACCCGGGCGCGCCTTCCCAGCCCAGCACTCCGCCTGCCGAGGGTTCCCAGAGGTGCCACAGGTATCGGAGTGATGCCGCTTATCTCAGGAAAGTCATTGGGCCATCAAAATAGCTGTGTTGCGACTCCAACTGAGGATAATTAACGGATATTGCTGCCGGGCGTCCAGAGCCTCACTGGTGCGCGGCCATCTTGGTCGTGCACCACCTAGCGCCCCCACCGACCTGAGGATTCTTAGTGATGGTAAGATAAGATAAGAATCCCGCTTTATCAATATCAACAATATTTTCATAACATCCAAGAAGGCAGCCGACACGTGTTTCGTCCGAAAGGACTTTCTCAAGGCTGCAAACAATTAGAATCTAAATTAAAACAATGGAAACTATAACAATATCCATATATACAAGTTAAAAATCACATGAAAAAGCATGTGTCAAGAATATTGGGATGTTATGAAAATATTGTTGATATGAAATAAAGGATATACGGAGGAAAAACAAAGATCACCTTATGGACTTCCTTTTTCATACTTTGGTCACTAAAGCCTATCTTACAAACCTGGACTATTTTTTTATGTGCCTCTGCATTTGTGTAGTTTATGTGTAGACCTCAAGGGGGACTTGCTTCTCCCAGGAGAGTCGACTTGGTCACCTAAAGGCGGAGGGAGACCTATGCTTTGAGAGCACTACAATATATTTAATTTTGGAGAAACTACTTCCCGACAGACGAAGTGGGCAGATGTGCATCTGAAAAGTGGCATTTCTGCTTTGTTTCTTTGTTTAACTCTGCTGTTGGTTGCCAAACCCCATAAGGTGATATTGCTTGAAGAAAAGATCTGCTGTCTTAAACAACGTTCTATAAGAGGTCTGTAACCTGATTGATAGCTCAGTTGTGTAAAGCCAAATCCTACATTTCTCTGTCACTTTAAGTCTATGTCAGCAGTATGCGGTGTATAGAGATACTAGGGCTTGCTGTCATTACAACATGCAAAAGAATCTGTCGAAGAATCCCTATGAGACTGTGGTGGACTGTGGTGGCTGAGGCGCCATGACTACCATCCTGGGAAGGTCAAGGGGGGAGACTTACAAGTCATGAGTGGCAGTACTGCTTTATGAACAATTCACAACCCTTCTGAAGGTGCCTGGCAACTTTCTATGTTGTGGTGACTCCTTCACTGTTGCTCTAGTTCACCATAATACCTGTCCTTCACGTTTGTTATTTTGCTCCTTGTTTCCTTCCCTTGGTTCCCTGACCTGTTTATGGATTACGATTTGGCTTGGTTTGCCCCTTAATTCCTGTTACCTTTATTCCAGGACTGTTATCATCCTGGAGTTCAGCATTTCTGGTAAAGGATTCCTCCTGGGTGACTTATGTTCACTGCGGCCCACCATTCTGAAGTCAATAAACATAACACATAAAATCCCCTTTGCTATTACAGTGCTCCTGACCTTGAACCGTATTAAATATGTGTTTGTTATTCAAGCCTACAGTAGACACGTGACGTTAACTCATAGAAACACTATCGTGAATCCCCTGAAGTATGAGAGACATGCTGCATACGAGACTGTGACGCTCCAGCTATCTTATCTTCCAATCACTCCTATATACCCCACCATACTGTGGCCCTGCGGTCTATGCCTGCTCACCTACGAGTAGAACTACGCCCTGGGCTGGGAGTGGGGCGGATTGTCATCAGTCTCTACCAGTCAAGATCTGCACAGTGCCTGAGCCTCCAAGGGTCGTGAAACCTGTGATAGAATTCAGCAGTCGGAAGCTAATGCCTTCAAGATCTGTGGAACATGACAGATACTTGTATTGTCTAAAGCTAGTTTGCATGATGAATCCATCTTGAGGGATAGCTTTGCTGTGTGAGGCCAGAGTGTGCAATGTCTCTGTCTCATAAGGGATAGATTTGCGGTCCAAATACAAAGCATGCCGGACTGGGAACTGAAAGTAGCCCTGGCAAATTTAGTCAGACCAGCCCCCGTATGGTGCGCAGCGAGCATGCCTGACAACTGCTACAAGGCTTTGGGGCGGTTCTCCCTCCAAGAAAATTTTGGAAAAAGAAAGACTAAAACAGTGCATTTTACTGCACATTTTTCATTACACATTTAATTGTATTAACTTTCAAATCACAGTAGATAGTAGATGATGACCTTAAAGAGCACCTGGTTACCCAGTCATATGTACCCATAGACCTTCTTACGGAGAACATCAAAAATAGACACAAGAGTAGTGAATCAGAGAGCAGAAACTATGGAAACGTCACACATAAGCACAGGCCCAGGCTAGAAAGTATGGAAACGTCTAACATAAGCACCCAGGCCAGTAAGCATGGAAATGTCTCACACATGAGCATCCAGCCACTGAGGACAAACTGTGGAAATGTCACACATAAGCACCCAGGCCACTGAGGCCAGAAACAATAGAAACGTCACATATAAGCACAGGCCCAGGCCAGAAAGTATGGAAACGTGACACATAAGCACCCAGGCCAGTAAGCATGGAAATGTGACACATGAGCACCCAGGCCATTGAGGCCACTAACTGTGGAAATGCCACACATAAGCACCCAGGCCAATGAGGCCCGAAACTGTGGAAATGTCATACATAAACACACAGGCCACTGAGGCCAGAGACCATGGAAATGTCACACATAAGCACCCATGCCAGTAAGCATGGAAACGTCACACATAAGCACCCAGGCCAGTAAGCGTGGGATTGTCATACATGAACACCCAGGCCACCAAGGCCAAAAACTGTGGAAATGTCACACACAAGCAAGCACCCAGGTCAGAAAGCATGAACATTTCACACAAAGGCACCCAGGCCAGTGGCGCTGGAACACTTTTCAGAGTGTGGGTGCTGCCATCAATGTTACATCACTGAAGTCATTGGACTGTGAAAAATTCAAGAATCACACAAAAAAACAAGGGTAGGAAATGAGCCTCGCTTTTCCAGTGGAGGTGGTGAGGGTGTGGTTCAGAGTGGAAAAGGTCAAAATTTCATCTCAGCACATAACACCCCTTCAGAACAGATCAGATACTGTGACAGATTCACCATGTGTGGGGGTTTAATGGAAGCTGAAGACCCTTCTTTAGCAGATCTGAGCATTCCCACACACACCCATTCAACACCACTAAAAGCGTTATCACCGGATTTTTCAAATGACACTATAGATGGACTGGACATTTACATCCTGCATGCCACTCTACCTCGCGTATATATTTTAGACTTCATATTCATACAGCAGACACAGCACTTGCAGTCTTAGCATTGTCATACTAAGAACCAGAAACTGCAAGAAAGAGAACCAGAAGACAGGCCTTCCGCATCATGCATTTTAGTTTAAAACAGCACCCTTTCGAACACCTGACAACAGGGCTTTAAGTGAGCCAGGTCCTGCCGGTGCCTGGCAGTTCTAAAAAGCAGCTGCTGAGATGGATCCCTATCATGCTCTCCATTTTTGCCCTCACCCACAGGCCAGGTGAAAAATAATCTACGGGCAGTAATCGTAGTATTTGTGAAAGTGACTGGAAGTTTGTGACAGATCAGCCTTGTGACTTCGTGCATCATAAGAACGAACATTTATGAGTTCCTCTCTGTATTACAATCATGTTTACTCTTCTCTTTGTAAAGCGCGCTATCGCCCTTCCTGGTTCCAGTCCGTGCTGTGTAAAAATTGCTAAATAAATAGATATTTAGCTGCCAAGTCGCTAACCTTAGTAAATCCACGCACTGCACGCCTACAGGATAGGGAGATGTGAGCACATAGGGTCTGTCCAGAATCTTCGTGCGCCCCTCACAAGGGAAGTGCGTCACACTATGAGCGACAGTGTGTCCACCAGTTGTAGCTAGTAAAGCAATTCGGGTTTTAAATAATTTCTCTATTAGAAACAGTTTCCGTAGGCTCTCCCTGTGGAAGAGGGTCCTCTCTTGAGGCGCTTGCACAGGGCTTGTGTCTGGAGCAGTTGTGCGTAATTCCTGTTCTACAATCACAGCAGTCAATGCCCCTTGCAAACTACGGGCCAGATCCACAAAGACATTAATGCGAGTGGGTGTGGCTGAGTTGCGAGCATGTCTTTAAGTGGGCCGGGTCCTGCCGGTGCTCAGCACCGGAGCACCGGCAGTTCTTAAAAGCATGTGCTGAGAGGGGTCCCTATCGGGCTCTCCATTTTTGCCCCCACCCTCCGGGTGAAAAAAAAAATCTGAACTCGGCAGAGGTACCACTCTTCACTGCCTTTGATGTAACTTCAAAGAGACTCGGTATAGTTCTTTCCCAGTCTCATCATTTCACAGATGAAGCATTTTCAATTTTATATACATTGAAGCAGTAGTTGCTGATTTTTTTCTTATGCAACTGACAACCATTGACAAAGCCAGTAGCTTGTTGTAGGTATAATGTTACTTGTTGCACTATACCGCAAAATACCAGTTGGGCGGCACACTATGCTCAGCACAGATTTTTAGCTTTAATGATTTTGAGCCATGCCCTTAATTACATTGGCCATGCCCTTTTGAGACCAGTTTTTTCATTCCACTTAAGCCCCTGCCTGACAAGCATCATGATATGATGACTTTTGCCCCTGAACCAGAGAGTGAAAAGCGCTGGCTGGTGAGGTGATGTGCAGCCAGGTCACGAGTTAGATCCAATTCCAAGGCCGACAGGCCTGAAGGTCTTTATATTCGCTGCCAGGGCAGCGCGCGCCTCTGTGCCTTTAACACATTTTTGCCCTATCATGTGCAACGTTTTTTAAGGAGACTTACTTACTTTAGTTAACTGCTGTGATGTGGCCGGACTCGGAGGCCTACTCAGGCCCTTCTTCTACGTGTGGAGCCTGGAGGACGTGCGCACACCCTACTTTGCTGCGGTGCCAGCAGGCGAACTTGGGGAAGGGGCTTAGATCATTGGTCCGACCGCGAGTCAGACCAATGATCTGCACCCCCTCCCCAAGTTTGCCCTATACTCGTGCTGTCATTGGCAGGCACTCCAGTCCTCGATGGTTGGTGTAGCTGGCGCTGCACCTGCCTACATAAGCCGGCGCCGAAAGTGTACGCGGCGCGCACTGCACATGCACTTCTAAATTCAAACAACAGTTCACTCTGACTCAGAGTGCACTGTTGTTTGAATTTAGTAGTGCGTGTGTGCTCTGACCTCTGTGCGGTGGGAGAAAAGATGCTTTTTCTCATCACAGAGGTCAGAGTGCAGAGCCTGAGACTGTCACGGTGACCGGTGGTCTTCTGATTTTGACACTGAGGGACGATTTTGCTAAAAAATCGTCCCACAGTAACAAAACCGGCCCCCTGTGAGAAAACCGGCCCCCACCCTTCCGGCGTACCGGGGGATTGCCCGGTGCCCGGCATCACCAGTCCGGCCCTGGTGGGTGATCACTGAGGCAATTCTGCTGTGGGAAGCCTGAGCCAGCAGGTTTTTTTGTTGCCATGTTCCGTCATCAATTTTAATTAGTTTTTTTTGGCATGTGTTAGGTTAGAGTGTGGCATGAAAGGCTTCCCAGGCCCTTAAAAGTATACTCTCAAATATACAATTTCTGTAACAAGACTCTCTACAGCACCTGCCAGGGAAACCCACTGCAGCCCCCAGGACAGGTTCTGTACCCTCCTGGCTCATGTACTACATCTTTCTGGGAAAAAGACCTACACCTTTATCATCATCATAAATTAGTTTATTTCGCCAAAATGTCATAAGAACAGCAAATGCAAAAAACAAAAACTTCGAACAAATAATTCGGCAGGCATAAATGTGTTACAGTAATGTCATATTTTGCAGCAGAAGATTAATATGACCTCTCCTTTACTGTTTATCTTATACACCATTTGATACGATTTTATGCCATGTTAACTTGTTGAGATTAAAGACAAACATTAGACACGAATAACAGTGTCAGGGTGAGAAGAGTTTCTCTCACATGCAGGGTTCACACCTCATCATCAGCTTCTGTGAAAGCCACAAAATGCTGTTCCTGTTTTCTGCAGAAGACCACCTCACCACTTGCCTCCTCTACCGCCATGCAGCTGGTTTGCAGTATATTTGAAATATAAATTCCTTAAACGTGTGTTCGGTGGGGTGGGTCAGACAGAGTGGTAAAGAGAGACTTAGCTACCTCTCTTGGAGCCTCAGGGCCCCTAAAGCTTTTGCTCTTTAACCTTTCATATCTACTGTTCTACAGACAAGGGTATAGTTTAGTGAGATTCGGTGGTGCGAATTTAAGATTTCTTGACATTTATTTGATGTACCCACCTAAAAAGATGGAGCGAGAAAGGTGGGCGTTTTGTGATTTGTGGGATTTCGTGGAATGTATCAACTCAGAGGGTCACATTATGAGGGACAGAGGACAATGGGGAATATTCTCAAAAGTAAACATTCTTGAAGCTCTTCAAATCAATCTAGCACTGAGGCCTCTGTGTGCTGCATAAAACAATTTCAAAATTTGGCAATTTTCGCACAAATTATAACTCAGGTGGTTCAATGCCTGCTGCAGTGATATGTGTATAACCTCCAGGTTCCAAAGACAGTTTGGTGGGTTACTGTGTCTTTTTGTATATGTCTGTATTTATATGCGTGTGTGTCCTTAATATGTTTTTTGTGATAGATATTTGATAGTCAGGTATGTAGGGATGACTACAAGGGATTTAGATCAAACAAGTTATTAAATTAATGAATTGATAATTTGAGATGCCTTAGAATGACATTGAAAGTTGTACAATACTTTTTCTATTTGGAATTAAATTTCAAGATGCAGGTGTATATATTTTTGTCAAATTTTATATAGAAATTCCAACTTGAAATTAGAGGGGTTCAGAATATCAATCTCATAATACGTTGCCAGTAATCATTGTAGTACTTTTCCAAGTTAGTATGCCATTTGTTAATGTATTTCAAGCCCACTTTCTGAATATACAGTTAGAGCCTGTTTCACACAGAAAGGCTAGGATCTGAAGGAAGTTTAACAATCACTAAAGAGAAAGTAGGGTTATGCCTTCACGTTTCGGTGTCATTTGTTGTGCATCTGTGAGACCCTTTTCAGCACTGTATAATTTCATGAAGATGATGAAGGCCCCCCCAAATATTTTTGTGGTCCCACTAGAAAGTTTATAGTGGTATTTCGACTGTTAACTTAGCATATGTCTTCCTTGTTGGCATGCTTACCTACCTGACTTCAAATACCCAAGCCCACAAGGGAATAATGGGTTGCCCTTCTGTATTTAATAACGTATTTGATAGTAGCATGGACCTAACATCAGTGCTTTATTTGAGCTGATGGTTGCCAGTGGGACCTACCGGCATTCATTTTTGGTAATTGGCATTTATTTTTCCTCATCGGACATTTCTCGAGAGAAAGAGAAGGAAAAACAAACAAAGGGGAAAGAAAGAGAAAGACGGAATACCGGTCACAAAGGGAGAGCAAGAACCAGCAAGAGTGGGAAAAAGGGGGAGGGAATGTCTGGCAGTGGATTAAATACCCTTTTCTTTCCAATGCTTGTAGTAAAAAGATTTGTGACAAAATGTCAGAAATGTATTATACCAAACTGATGAGGTTAAAAAAATTGGTGAAAATTTAGAGTCATGGAAGATAACATATGTACTACATGGTGTGAATACTTTAAAATGTTTTTTTTAAATAAACATACAATTAGATATATGAATGATATCTTTGAATGAGAAAACATTCATTAGGGATTTTTCAAATGCGATCCATCGTGGAGCAGGCAAATCTTGAAAGTCATTGACTAGGGTACAAAATTGCCTAATTAAAAAGGCAGAGTGATAAAGTTTAAAATCAGGGAAGCGATCACCACCGTCATTTTTTGGACGCTTAAGTTTTAAAAGGTCAATATGGTAACGTTTATTATTCCATAGGAATTTTGTACATATGGAGTCAATTTGCTCAAAGTAGTGTTTAGGGATCTTAACAGATAACAGAGAGATAGTGTAGAGAACATGTGGCACACTCATCATCTTAATGGTATCAAGTCTGTCCCACCATGACAAGTGCAAAGGAGATCAGGTTGAAATTAATGTTCGTAATTTGGATTGTAATGCTGTAAAATTGTGTCCAAGGGTGTGGAATATGGCAGAGGAGCGCCAGACACCAAGACATTTAATTTTAGAGGGACACCATGTAAAATTGGTATTAGTAGGCAAATATTGATAACAAGATGAGTTCAAAGGTAAAGCTTCCGTTTTAGAAAAATTAAGCTTATATCCAGAGACACTGGAGTACAATGTGATCTCCTGTATGAAAGGATCCAGGGAGGATAAAGGGTTAGGCATATATAGCAATACATTGTCAGCGTAGGCGGATGCCTTAACCTCAAGGGAATTGTGTTTGAATCCAGAAATTAGTGTATTACAAAGTATTCTTTCAAGAAAAGACTCTAGGCAAAGAACAAACAATAAAGGGGAAAGGGGGCAACCTTGTCTAGTAACCCTGTGCAAAGTAAAGTAAGAAGAAAAACAACCATTGATAAAAAAGCTAGCACGGGGATCAGAGTATAGTAATTTTATAAATGATATAAATTTTGGGCCAAATCCGAACCAGTGAAGAGTGGTAACCATAAAATGCCAAATAGTGCAGTTGAAAGCTTTTTCAGTATTTAGGGATAAGGCCGTAGAAGGTATAGTGCGCTTTACAGCCAACGCAAGAATGTTAGAGGACATCCTGGCGTAGTCTGCAGCAAGTCTGCCCTTGATAAATCCAGATTGGTCAGATTTGACAAGCAGTGGTCCAGTGGTTTCAAGGCGGGAGGCTAGTATCTTAGCATACATTTTGCAATCATAATTAATCAAGGAAATAGGTTGATAATTATTGCAAAGGGTGGGATCTTTGTCACGTTTGGGGATAGTCACAATTAAGGCATCTGACAAGGAACCAGTAGCTTTTGAATTTAAAAGAAATTAGTTAAAGAGTTCTAATAATTTGGGGTAAACAAATACAGAAAAGAAGGAAATTAATACAATGGAGAATCCATCTGGACCAGGTGCCTTGGCTCTTTTCAGGGCTTTGATTGCATTCAGAATTTCTTGAAGCATGGTATCTGCCTCTCGCTCCTCAAACAAATGCGAAAGTGAGGGAGGTTTTGGGAGGCCATTAAAAAACTGTTTCAAATTAGTGTTAGACAGTATAGTGTCTTCTGTATAAAGTGTTTTATCTAGGATTGGAAGGTGCTGGAAATGCCAGACTCAGAAATGTAAGTAGTATTAGTAGATTCATTCAGAATGGGACATATTTTCATATGTTCTGTCTTTATTTTTAAATGGTTAGCAAGCATTTTGCCAGCTTTATTTTGACCACCATGAAATTTTGACTTGATCTTAAGCAAGATTTTACATGCATCAACAGTAGCAAGTTTGTTAAGAGAAGACTTGGCTCTGATCAAGTCATGTAGAATCAGGGGAGATTTGGAGGTAAAGTAAGTATGTTCAAGTGCTTTTATGTGTAAGGTTTAATATTGTGAATTTTACTTTTTCTTCTTTTTGGCAGATTAAGCAATAGTAAAAGCATGGAATGAGGCTTTGAAGGCATCCCAATTATTAGAAATTGAGATATTGCTAGATTGGTTGAATTGAAAAAAATTCACAAATAAAAGTGTTAGCCTCATTTATAAAAAGTGTATCAGATAATAGGGAATTATTAAATTTCCATCTACCAGTTGTAGACTCAGCATGAAAAATCCAGGAAGTTCTTTTCTGGTGCATGGTCAGAAATGAAAATAGAACCAATATCAGATGATTGTATAGAAGGTTGAAATGATTTGGTAATTAAAATACAATCAATTCTAGACATTGTGTGGTGTACATTAGAGAAAAAAGTGAATTCAATTCTGCCAGGATTACATGTTTTCCAAACATCGAACAATGGTCAAGACTTATCTGGGTTAAATTTGCATTTAGACTTCATATCTGAGAATGGATCTAACCGCTGTTTAAAATCACCAGACACAATAATATTAGGAGTACCAATATTGGCAAGTTTTACTTTAATACTATACCAGAAATCAGAATCTGGTTTAACAAGACCATAGATATTGAACAAGGACACACGTTTATTTTGAATTATGGCATCAACCAAAACCCATTGACCATTATTCATGACTCCATGAGAAGGCCATTTGATTGTTCCACTCTACCTGGCTCCCTTTACTGCTTAACACTGCCACTACCCTTACCCTCTCCCAGAGTGGCCTCAGAACCGCGACGCCTCCCCACAACTCCTTTTGACCAGGGTTAAAACGCACCCCGCAAACTTCTTCTCGCTCAGAGGGGAAACTCTTACTGTCTGTCTTCGTCCACGGGCCGTAGTATCAGTATTTGTCCCTGTGACTTGATCCCTCTAAGTGACGGTAACCGGCACGATCTCACCCCACAAAATAGCAGATGGTCTTCCTCCAAACATTCTGTAAGCCTCCTCTCACTGGCATCTCATGGCCTCCCCAGCTCCCTGGGCTAGATCCCTGCCTCTCACTATTTAACTAACCTAATGACAGCGTTCAATCCCACCAATAATCCTGACCTTTTGGCTGAATTGGAACGTTGATACTCCCTTGCTACCAAGATTACCAGCCTATGCTATTAACCTTGCAATCGTTACTGTCATTTCTTTTGACTACTGCTTAACTATTCCCTCTGTGGAACTACAGACTTCCTAAAGATGGTTTGAACCCTACATGCTCTTTTGTATTGTTTCTCACTGTGGTTTACTTCCATTGCTCACTGTTTGTTGCCACCATCTCACTTAGTTTCTCACTAAATCCCCAATGTCTCTTTCTGTCCCTCTCTGATTTTGCCATTTCTCCTCCCCCTTGCTCTGATCCCTCTTCCTTCCCCTTATTCCTACCTGTTCCTACACTTGTACAGGTTTTCCAATATGTACACTGACTGATTAGCCCACCTAACACCTGACTCCGATTTATGGCTTCTTCTCCTTCCAACTCTATCCTCTTACTCCTTTCCCCTAATGCGCCCCCCCTTCTGGTTCTTACTCTACTCACTCACTTTAACCCGGCCCCTATTCCGACCCCCACACCTCTCAACGCCCGCATCAAGTCTTCCCCCATCCTCTTTCCCCCGCCCCTAGCCTCCTTAATCCTACCACCATGCCCCCCCTCACACACCCATTCATTACAACAGAACTCAGAATCAATCCACAGGACTCATCCATCACTAAACATGGCCCGAACTCTTGGTCCATCCTCCACCCACCCAATCTCTCCAAAAACGCTAAGAAAAACTTCAAACACAAACTACTTATTGACCACCAAGAAACCCTATTTGTCGATAACTACCTTAGCCTCTCCTCCATAATAAAAACAAACTACATTTTTTACTCCAAATGTCCCTCCAAATGGAAAAGCATTTTTCTCCACCACCTCCCCATCACTAAATCATGTAAAATCCCGTATGGTTTTAAATTGTCCACCTCCCCATACTCTACTTTCCTCGGCGAAATAGACATCTCCATGTTCAAATCCAGTAACATCCTAATCCAAGCTTCAGAAAATCACCTCACCATCTTTGTGCAACATTTCAGCACCTTATCCTACCTACTATCCACCCCACCTCCCAACACTGCAACCTCCCAACCGATTGACACCCCCTCTCCCTCCCTTTCCTTGTCCCCAACCACTCACCCTACAGGCACCTATACTGCGTGTGAGGACTCTCTAACCCAATCCTCCAATCACCCCCCTCGCTAACAACCCCCTCGTCCGGACACCTCAACAGCATGCCCAGTCTCCCAAACCCTTTCTCTCTCCAATGACTCCCCCCCACCCACCACTAGGCACACCCCCTCCCTCACTTCCGCCTTCCTGCACCCTCCTCCAGACTTTCCTACTATTCAACCGCCTGTACCAATTTCATCTTCTCCGAACTGCCTTTCCCCCCGTAGACAGAATTTTATTAGCCAGGATGTTATTTCCCCTCTCTCCCCTCAAGATCCCTTACCAACTCAGAACTCCGATTATAATTCTATGCACTCCCCTCCCGACGACACGCACTTCCCCTCGTCCAACAACCTGAGAACGCCTCCCCATCATCCCCCCGACCTCCCAACACACACACTCCACAGACCTTTCTCCCCGGAAATTTCTGATGCTAATCTAACACAGACCCTATCTAACATCGAAAGCTATCTTCTTACCCTGTCGTCTGAACTCTCCCAGCTCAGAAAAGATCTTTCCATGTCGTCTGAACTCTCTCAACTCAGGAAAGATTTTAACTCCCTCGCCTCTGAAATCCTCCTAAACCGGACGATCTCCCCAAGCTCAGACGCACAAAACACCTCCAATCTTCAACTGTGGAGAACCTTCCCTCGCTGCAACTGCTCCCACCGACCCCCCCGTGCCTCAAGCCATCTCTCCCCTTCTGACCTCCTTGACCTTTGTAACTCCTACCTCCCTAAATATCCAAATGACCCTCCCACCCCCCACTCTACCATCCCCGTGATCCTGGGGACGTGCAGAATCCCTTCCTTCCCCGTCTCCCCTAGACCCCCAACACAACTCACCGCTATCCAAACATGCCCTCCTCCCATAAACAACCCGAAACCCCTCACATGCATGCTGGTAAATTGCCGCTCAGCTGCCCAGCATGCGACGGAAATAGCTGAAACCATTCTCAGCGAAGACATTGACATTGCCTTCCTTACGGAAACTTGGCTCAAGGCACACTCTACATCTATCTTGACCTACTCTCCCCACCCGGCTACTCCATACTCAGAAAAGATAGACCTGAGAGAATCGGAGGTGGTTTAGCTATCATCTTTAAAAACGAACTCCAACTCTCGCTTGTCAAGAACTCTGACCCTGCCACCTTTGAATACCTCGGTGCAGAACTCAAAATTCAAGGCGCCCCACCTATTCGCCTACATAATATCTACCATCCTCCTGGCGAATCCCTTCCCTTCGCAGAGGAACTTTCCGACCAACTCACCCAATGCTCTCTTTCCAACTCTAAAAATCTCTTCCTTGGAGACTTCAACCTCCACTGGAATGATATCAAAGACCCCGCTGTTAATCTCCTCATGAATCTTCTAGAGATTAGTGACCTTAAACAAATTTGTCACTCTCCAACTCACACTAAAGGGGCCACTCTTGATGCCATCATCACCAATAATGATTTGGCCTTCCTCTCCAACATCATCCCCATCGACTGGTCCGACCACCACCTCATCCTCTTTAAGATCACCACGACGGCCCCTCCCCTCCACGCCAAAAGCATCAAACACAAGAAATTGACCAGAAACCATCTTATCCCCCCCGGCGAACTTGAAACGAAACTCAAAGCCCAATTCCTGCTTGCCCCCCTCTCCCAAAATGCGAACGCCCTCACCGAACATTATAATAAATCAGTTACCGAGGTCCTAGACCAAGTGGCCCTTCCCAAACTGAAAGCCCAAAGAAACATACCTTCCAAATCCTGGTTCGACTCTGATCTCAACAACGAAAGACGCTCTCTTAGACAGTCCGAAAGGACCTGGAGGCAATGCCCGTCCCCCTCCCATCTAGCCCTCCTCCGATCTGCTAGGTCCAACTACAAAAAACACATCCTCAATGAAAAGGCCTCCTTCTTCCGAACGCAGCTTGATAGGGCCAAAAATAGACCTAGAGAACTATTCAGCATCGTCAAAAACCAAACCTCATCTGCCCCCCAAAAGCTGATGGCCACAAATGAGAAATGCGAAGAAATTGCTAATTTCTTCTCTGATAAAATCACTAAAATAGATCAATCCTTCCTCTTAAATCCCCTCTCTCCCAACCCACTACTTTCTTATGACATTTCTCCTGAATCTCCATCCCCATCTAATCCTCCCCAGGTCCCTTCCCGTCCCTCATCCGTTTCCCTCCCACCTAAATCCAACACTTTCCTCCCACAGCAACTAAAAAACAATGCCGCCTGGCATAATTTTCACCCTGTCACGGAACACGAAGTCTATAACATCATCTCTAAGCTTAAACCATCCTCTCACACCAAAGACCCCATGTCCTCTAAACTTGTCCAAGACCTTAAACATATCATCGCCCCACTCTGGACCTCCATTATAAACTCATCCCTGACCTCAGGGTGTGTTCCCGCCTCCCTCCAACTGGGTCAAATCACACCCATCCCCAAAAATCCCAACGCAGATCCCAACGACCCAAATAACCTCCGACCTATCTCTAACCTCCCTCTTCTCTCCAAAGCCCTTGAAAAATGCGCCCTGCTCCAACTGGATAATCACATAAACACCTTCGACCTCTTTGACTCGCTGCAATCCGGCTTCAGAAAAGGATGCAGCACAGAATCTGCCATGCTCAATATAGTGGACGACATTCATCACTCACTTGACAATGGCGAGTCTTGCCTACTCATTCTCCTCGACCTTTCCGCTGCTTTCGATACTGTTAACCACACTGCCTTACTTAACACTCTTAAAGTCCGTTTTGGCCTCAATGGCCATGTCCTCAACTGGTTCACCTCCTTTCTCCAACATAGAACCCAACAAATCAAGATCGAGAACTGCCTTTCCAACCCCACTCCAATCCCCCTCGGAGTCCCCCAGGGATCCATTCTCTCCCCTGCTCTCTTCAACCTCTTCATGGAACCCCTCACCCTCATTCTCAAACAAGCAGGAATCAACTACCACCTCTATGCAGACGACACTCAACTCTACTATAAGATTAAATCCCACTCTGATGTCCTACACCTCAATGACACCCTGACCAAGATCCAATCTTGGTTCCACCAAAATCATCTCAAACTCAACCATAAAAAAACAGAAATCATTCTCTTCTCCCCTAAAAACAACCCACTCCCCATACAAAACTGGATATCTGACCTTAATGCTCTCAACTGCTCTCTCACCACCTCCAATTCAGTTAAATCTCTAGGCATCACCATTGACAATAGCCTTACCCTTACCTCCCACATAAAAACCACAGCCAAAGGAGCACTCTTCACTCTCCGTCAACTCAA
The DNA here is from genome assembly GCA_963921515.1 of Calotriton arnoldi. Classification (NCBI taxonomy): domain Eukaryota; kingdom Metazoa; phylum Chordata; class Amphibia; order Caudata; family Salamandridae; genus Calotriton; species Calotriton arnoldi. The sequence continues at coordinate 610,397 of CAWUFW010001356.1, forward strand.
GAAAATTAAAACCTTCATCCCGATCGATGACTTCAAAACTGTTGTGGAATCGCTGGTCCTGTCGAGAATAGATTATGGTAACGCTATCCTCGCTGGAACACCCAAAGTCCATCTTGCACCACTCAAAGCTGTGCTCAACCTAGCTGCTAGACTTATCTCTGACTATAAACGTTTCAACCACATCTCCCCCGCACTTAAAACCCTCAAATGGCTTCCCATTGAAGGCAGATCCACCTATAAGATTGCATGTATCATGCACAAAGCCCTTCACCAAAACACCCCACGTTACCTCTCATACAAACTCCACAAAGCGGGCTGCATTCGACCAACAAGGAGCACCAACGCCCTCATTCTTATCCCCCCTCTGCTAAAAAAGAAATGCACACAAGCTCGCTCCTTCTCTGGAAACGCTCCTTCCATCTGGAACTCCCTACCCAAAGACCTACGCTGTAATCCTTCCTACATCAACTTAAAAAAAGACCTCAAATTGTTTCTCCTCAACAAATATTGGGGTCAATAATACCCACCTCTGACACCGTCTCACACTCTGAGCCCCACCAGGCTCCCCCCCTTTGCCATCCAACGCTCTCACCCCCTCACTCTCACTCCTCACTCCCCTCCCTCACGCTACTCCCTTCCCCTCCCCATAACACCCCCTCCCTGCCTCTACCTTTAATTATGACATCTAGCCTCCCGCACGGCCTCCCTCTGATCTCCCATTCCCCCCTTCCCCTAACTCCCACTCTCCTTATCCCCCTCCTTTATCTCCTCTTGTTCACCTCCACACACCCGCCCTAACCTAATTACTCTCTACCCACTTGAGCTTATTATTTGACTTTTGTAAATAACATTCGTATTTATCTGCTTTCCTTATATTGGCTCTTATTGCAATGTTTTTGACCAAATGTATCGATTACTGTACCTCCTCACACTCCTGTAAAGCGCTCTGATACCCCTGGGTCTAGCCAGCGCTATATAAAACCTTTAAATAAATAAATAAATAATAAATAAATATTATCACATTTGGTGGATAAAACTTGGAGTTGCAATGCCTTATTACAAAGAATAGCAGCCCCACCTTTACGATTAATAGCAGGAGAGAAAAAAACCTGACCAACCCAATGTTGTTTCAATTTGACTGATTCCACATCATGACAATGAGTTTCTTCCAAAAAGGAAATTTGAGAATTAAGCTGAGACAAATGTGAAAGTACCTTTTGTCTTTTAACAGGATTTTCGCTTCTAAGGACGTTCTACGAAACAAATTAAACATATTGAAGACACAAGGATAAGGGTACAGGAACAGGGGTGACAAGCTCCAAAAACAAACAAGCATTAAAAATGCAATAGGTCTCGCCTTTAATTAAGTTAAAGCGATTTGCTTTGCTATACAATACCATTAGCAAAGCAAATGGCTTTCACTTAATCAAAGGCGCGACCTATTGCATTTTCAATGCTTGTTTTATTTTACAATCTATCGCTCACTCCCGCCCCCAAGCCCCAACCGAGACTCATAGGAAGGGACTGCAAAGAACGTCGCCCAGAAATAGAAAGATCTGCTGTTTGCTATACGTTGTGCCTCTACCTTACCATTTATTAAAAACGAAAACACACATTTATGTAAACTCCGATTTGAAATTGGTAGGAAAAATAAATGTTTCAGATGCCAAAGAAAGAAAAGTGAACAATTGGCAAAAGTTCTTCTCAAAACCAGACTCTCCTGCAACAGCAAGACATTTATTCGGTCTATTATTATGGCAATAGAGGACCTTCTATAGCGCTGCGATGAGTTTTGTCAATGTCAGCACTATACAAGCACCGCCTACATGCATACAAGTAAAACGCCAACACAAACGTGTGCATAAACAGCTGAGTGGCTTATGGCGCGCGATGAAGTGTGCAGCATTGTGCAGTCTGCTCCCGTTGTACGCCCCAGCTGTCTAGCGCTGCGCAGCAATAACCTCGACAGGGGTCGTTTCCACACGCATTTTCCACGAGGCGCTGCGCGGATTAAGATTTCGCCACGCTTCAGCGTCCAAAGCCATTTCGCAGCTGGAAATGGCACGGAAGCGGTTTGGCGTTAGCTCGCCCAGAGCCAGGGCACGCTGGGGAGCTGGGTGTGCAAGGGACAGGAGGAGTTGGCCTCTAGGCGCTTGTTCAGCAGCGCGAGAGAGGATACATCTGCAAGAGACAAGCTTGAGCAGTGCGTGCGAGGCCGGATGAAATAAACCCAGAGACACCCCAGCCTTAGGGGTCAGACAGGGACACACTATAATTGTATTTATATAGCGCCTGCTTCCCTGGGCCAGCGCTAAGGGCCCCCAGAACAGCTCTCAGGCTATGTAAGCGCTATACTAGCCGCCATAGCCATTGTATAACCATAACATGTAAAACACCATTAACATTCCCTTCCACTGAACAGGACGTCTTCGTTCGTCCATTATGCATGTTACTAGCCCTGGGCTAGCAGACTTTCTCCAGACGCTTCTCTATCATGCTGGCTGCCCCCCACTACACACGCCCCCTACAACCACATATGGGGGGCGGGGCATCAGGAGAATGTTTGGCGTGCAAGTGATGGCGATGCAGGAGCTTTGCAAAAATGAAACATGCGTTTGGTTCTGACAAGGGGGGGCTCACTAGAGACAGGTAAGGGCTACAGAGTGCCAAGAAACAATACATCTGGGGGCACAGATGATGGAGCAGAGGAGAAACTAAAGGGGGCATACGAAGCAGAGAGAGGAGGCCATATATAGGACCTTAAAGGTGAAAGAGGGCTGCGCAAGGGGACACAAGGCAGACGCGGGGACCGGTGCGGGTTAGAGAAGGAGGCATAAGGTGAGCTGCTAACAGGACGCATGGAGTCCATATGTGCAGCTCAGGGCACATGCGTACATAGGTAGGTGGATACATGGATGCGTGGAAGGATGCTTGGATGGATGGATGGATGGAAGGACGGATGATGTATGGATGCGTGGAAGAATGGATGGATGCGTGGATGGATGGACGGACGGACGGATGAATGCGTGGAAGGATGGATGGCAGATAATGGGACATATGCAGAACAGATGTGACACACCAGGGCCGTAAACATGTTTATATGGGAACACGAGCTGCAGGTGTGCTGCGAGCAGAAAGGGGGCGTGTGAGCATCATGCAGGCAGAGAGCGGCTCAGTGAGCACAGGGCCAGGGCTTGGTCGGTGGTGTGGGCATGTGGTGGCGCGGGGGGCTACCGGAAGGCCGTGGTCCCCTGGGTAAGGGCATATAAGGGGCCCGTAATAGACTGATGGGGGTGACACATATAAAAGCATTTCAGGGAGACACTTGGGTGAGATCATGGGTTGTGGGGGCAGATACGGTGACGGGGGCTTATATCCTTATACACATTGGTATAGATGCAGTGACATGGGGGTCAGACAATGGGCCATGTTAGGTCAAATTAGGAAACACAGCGAGGCGGCCATATACTTAACATCAAACTTCCACGAGAAACAAGGGAGACCGAGAAGCGCGCGCGCCTCGCGCTAAAAGTAAAACAAGTGACGCGCGGCCGTGAAAGTGACACGGCGGCGCGGCCCCGAGAAGCGCTCTGTGGTGGGGGAGGGGAAGGAGCAAGTGAGAGGAAAGACATATGGCGCCTGGAGCATGCGAGGAATGCGCGTTACTGTGCGCGTACCCGCATGCTCTAGGCAAGCCCAAAAATAAAGTGGTCGCAATTCTAAAAGCCCACTTACAAAATGTCTCGCCCAGACCAGCGCAAGCGCTGGCTTCAGGGCGAGACCTAAAAAGGGGACAAAATGACACCATATATTAACAACATAAATCCAGGTACTGAAATCGATCAAATAGCCCACCTGCCCCTAATACACACCAACTCCTCGTATACAGTGCATCCCAGTTGTAGTTACCCTTGTTGAAGTGTTATGTCCCCCATTAGGATACACTGAGTCGTGTCCTCTAACATCAGCATCGCTGATAAACACCGTGACTATAGAACATTATACAGGCAAAGGCCTTTATTGTCTTACACCCGTTCTACACGGTTTCTTCAGCATCAGATGTACCAGTACTATAACAACTAATAATAAGGCTTGATATTGATACGACGACACACTGCATTGCATGCAGAAACTTTACTGTGTACTTTTAATGATCATCTACAGTGTTTGTAATCTGTATACAACAAAATGTCAATAAATTTAGAATTTACAAAAAAACAACATAAAATAAAAGATAGGTGACAAAGCCATATTAAGTGGCATATCAGCACTCAGAAAGTAAAAGGAGAGAAAGGAAGAAAACAAAAGGAAGAAAAAAATGTGAAAAAGTAGAATCCAAGACAGATGAAGGAATATAGTCCAGATCTGAAAGAAAACAAATAAAGAAGCAATAGTAGACGTGTCGACACCATATTAAGAACAGCAGCAGAGAGAAGATGAAAGTAGATATGAAGAAGAAACCCATGTATTAACAAATTTTGAGGAAAGAAAAAGAGAAGAGGCGTAATCCAACACGTTATTAAGACTTCTCAACACTAGTGTCCATAACATGAGATTAAATAGTTTGAAGAAACGTTTTTAATTTAACAGGATCTCTTGGTGCCTTCATGGGTAATTTTGCATGTGCAGGGATGGAGAAAGCCATATTGTATGTTCATGTGTTTCATTTGTGGTCTTGAAGCAAGGAACTCCTTTTGTCTGGCGTTTGTCGCCGTAGAAATGTCTTAAGAGATAAAGATATTGTGGCCGGACCAGACAAGGCAACTTTTTTCCTTGGCAGCTTTCAAGGTACGAAGAAGGTCCGTGAATTAAAGGAATAGCATAATGATTGCCCTACGCTTGGAGGAATGAGGATGAGGACGACCAAGTGGATGTGCTCACTGGATGTTTAGAGGAGGAGCAGTCAAAAAGCCAAGCAAGCTAGGACCTTCAAGAGACTCCGGTAAACTATATAGGCAAAGGTTAATTCATAGATTTCTGTTTTCAAGATCTTCTGTATGTATTTGGAGATTAAAATTTCCTGCTCAATTTATTTTCCATAATAATCCCTTGATCCTCAATTTGTTGGAGTTTTTCATTGGTAGAGCACATAAAGGGTTTCAAACCTCTTATTTTGTCCAGGATGGTATCTAAGACTGAATTATGAGAGGACATGATAGGCGATGGAGGGAAATTCTTTGCCCTCTTTGATTTTGTGCTGGAGGAGATGGTTTTAGCAGATGCGAGAAGGTTGCTTGCCATCTTGGCGTAGTGCATAGTACAATGAGGGATGTTCGTGATGTGTCTTGTTCTGCCCATATGAGTAACGTCATAAAGAGCACAATTTGAAGACAAGTAATAAATGAGAGAGACACTTGAAGTCAGGAAATGGAGATACACACTTACGGTTGTATAGTTAAGTCAGTAAAATAGAAAATTGGAAGGCACCAGGAGTACATCCAACGAGAAAATACCCTAAAATAGTCAAATGGGAGCCTCCATAGCATCCATGTCAAATACTCAAAAAAATAAGAGGTTGAAGGGAAAAGAGAAGCCTTAGAAGACGAACGCAGGAAAGTATATATGCTCATATGTTATATAAGAAACTGTAACATAAAAAGAGCAAATGTAGACTCATAGTCACAAATCAATCAATCAATCAGGTGTTTGTTGAAGCGCGACTACTCACCCGTAAGGGTCTCAAGGCGCTGGGGGGTGCAGGTTCCGGTCCATCAAAGGGGGGTCCGTCGAAGAGCCAGGTCTTGAGGTCTCTTACGAAGATGGGATGCGATGTTGTCTGTCTGAGGTGGGGCGGAAGGGGGTTCCAGGCCTTGGCCGCTAGGAAGGAGAAGGAGCGGCCTCCCGATCTGGTTTTTCTGGTGCGTGGGACCACGGCGTAGGAGAGCTGGGCTGATCGTAGGGTCCTTTGGGGTGCGTGGAATTTGAGTCGGCTGTTCAGGTATGCTGGTCCGGTGTCGTGGAGGGCTTTGTGTGCGTGGGTGAGCAACTTGAAGGTAACTCTAGCCTCGATGGGGAGCCAGTGGAGTGTGCGCAGGTGCTGGGAGATGTGGCAGTGTTTTGGCAGGTTGATGACCAGTCTTGCGGCGGCGTTCTGGATGTTCTGTAGCTTGAGGGTGAGGTTTTTGTTTATTCCGGCGTAGAGTGCGTTGCCGTAGTCGAATCTGCTGGTGACCAGGGCGTGAGTGACGGTCTTTCTGTGTTCAAGGGGGATCCATTTGAAGGTCTTACGTAGGAGGCAGAGGGTGTGGAAGCAGGAGGATGTGACTGAGTTGATCTGGCGGTCCATTTTGAGCTCGGAGCCCAGGCTGATTCCCAGGTTGCGTGCGTGGTCCGTGGGGGTGGGCGGGTTTCCGAGGGCGGGGGGCCACCAGGTGTCGTTCCAGGCGTCGGGGTTTGGGCCCATGATGAGTACTTCCGTCTTGTTGGCGTTAAGTTGTAGGCAGCTGTTTTTCATCCATTTGGCGACGGCTTCCATGCCTTCTCGAAAGTTGTGTCTGGCGGTGTTGGGTTCGTTGGATAGGGAGAGGATGAGTTGGGTGTCGTCTGCGTATGACACAATGTTGAGTCCGTAGGTTTTGACGATGGGGGCGAGCGGAGCCATGTAGACGTTGAAGAGCGTCGGGCTGAGGGAGGACCCCTGAGGGACTCCGCAGGTGGTTGGTGTAGGGTCCGAGAGGAAAGGGGGGAGTCTGACCCGCTGCGTTCTGCCAGAGAGGAAGGAGCTGATCCAGTCGAGGGCCTTGTCCTGGATCCCTGTGTCGTGTAGTCTGCGTATTAGGGTGCGGTGGGAGACTGTGTCGAATGCCGCTGAGAGGTCGAGGAGGATGAGGGCTACTGTTTCTCCTCTGTCCAGTAGGGTGCGGATGTCGTCTTGCGGCGAGGAGGGCGGTTTCCGTACTGTGGTTTTTCCTGAAGCCGGACTGGGAGGAGTCGAGGGTGTTGTGCTCTTCGATGAATGTGGCGAGTTGGCTGTTGATGGCTTTCTCAATAACTTTCTCAATAACTTTCGCAGGGAACGGGAGCAGGGAGATGGGTCTGTAGTTTTTGAGGTCGGTGGGGTCCGCCGAGAGTTTCTTCAGGAGGGGGTTGACCTCGGCGTGTTTCCAGTCGTCGGGGAATGAGGCGGTCGCCAGGGAGCGGTTGATGGTGTGGCGGAGCATGGGTGCGATGGTGTCGGCGGCTCTGTTGAAGATGTGGTGGGGGCAGGGGTCCGTGGGGGCCCCGGAGTGGATTGACTTCATCGTCTTCAGTGTATCTTCGGTGGTGAGGGCTGTCCAGCTGTCAATCGTTGGCTTCCGGGTGTCGGGGGCGGTTGGTGGGGGTTCCGTATGTTGGTTGTCTTTGTTGGAGTTTGTCGTAGATGCTCTTGATTTTGTGGTGGAAGAAGGTGCTGAGTTTTTCGCAGAGGTCTAGCGAGGGAGGGATGTCCGTCGACTCGCTGGTGGGTTGGGCGAACTCCTTGATGATGTTGAAGAGTTCTTTGCTGTTGTGTGCTTGTGTGGAGGTTCTGTTTTCAATCGCTTTTTTCCTCGTTTTTCTGATGAGTTGGTGGTGGGCGTTGGTAGCGGCTCTGAAGTTGTTGTGAATTTCTGTGGATCTGGTGTTCCTCCAGGCCTTTTCGAGGCGGCGGCAGGTGCGTCTGGACTCTCAAAGTTCAGTGCTGAACCATCTGGCTTTCTTGGCGTGGGTGTTGTTGTTTTTCTTGAGGGGGGCAATGGTGTTGGCGCTGTCGGAGATCCATCTGTGCAGGGTTCGGGCTGCTGTGTTGAGGTCGTCGTTTTCTGCGATGGTTGGGGTGGAGTTGCTGAGTGACGAGGTAAGCTGGTCGTCTGTGATTCTGGTCCAGTTTCTTCATAGGAGCAGGTGCTGGTGTCTGAGGATGATGGGTGTTCTGAAGGTGAAGTGGACGCATTGGTGGTCCGTCCATGGGAGTTCGGTGGTGTGGCTGAAAGTGATGGAGTTTCCTGTTGTGAAGAGGGGGTCGAGGGTGTGTCCTGCTGAGTGCGTGGGTTCGGTCACGATTTGGCAGAGCCCGATGTTGTGGAGGTTGTCCAGGAGGGATTTGGTGTTGGGGTCCAGTTGGTTGTCGATGTGGAAGTTGAGGTCTCCCAGCAGGGTGTAGTTGGTGGATGCGATGGCATGCGGGGAGATGATGTCCGTGATGGAGTTGGCGAATGGTCCGTGGGGTCCAGGGGGTCGGAAGATGAGGGTTCCTCGGAGGGTGGTGGTGGGGTTGGTCTGTATCTTGAAGTGTAGATGTTCCATCATGTCTGTGGGCTCGTCGGGGAGTGTGCTCAGGCAGAGGGTGGATTTGTGGACGATGGCGATTCCTCCTCCCGGGCGGGTGTGGCGGTCCTTCCTGGAGATCTTGTACCCTTGGGGAATGGCGATGGCGATGTCCGGTCCTGAGGTGGTGTTGGTCCAGGTTTCGGTGAAGAACGCTACGTCCAGGGTGGTGCTGTCGAGGAGGTCCCAGATTTCGGTGGCGTGGTTGTGGAGGGATCGGACGTTGAGGAGGATGCATTGCAGGGTCTTCGGTTCGGTTGTGTTCTTGCGGTCGGGTTGTGCTGGGTCCGTGTTCCTGGCGGTGCTGTAGGTTTGACGGCAGCGGTGGCAACTGAAGGGTCCGTGGGTGTCGGCCGGCGAAGCTAGCTCGCAGTTGTTGTTGCGGCCTGGGTTGAGTTCGTGGAGCGCTGTTGGGCTGTAGCGTTGGCGGAGTGGAGGTCCAGGGTTCCTGGCGCTGGTCGGGGTTGGGTCGCGGACGGGCGCAGACGGGCTTGCCTCTGGCGCGCCTTTGGCTGCGTGGCTGCCATTAAGTAGGGGTCGGGAAGGGCTGGACAGCTGGGAGGCGGGGAGGGGAGCTGGATTGGTCGCGCTGGTCGTGCTGGGGGGGAGGGGCCGCGGGGGCAGCAGCGGCGGGGAAAACGGGTGGGAAAAGGGAAAAGGAAATAGAGGAAAAAGGGAGAAAAGTAAGGGCGAATAAAGCAGAAATAGCTCAGAAATGAGCAGAAATGCAGAAAAAAATCAGAAAGGTGAAAAAAGAGGGTAGACAGAAAACGAGTGAAAACGAGTGAAAAGCGGGGCAACAGGAAGGAGACAGAGGTCCACTGGACCACCAGGGATGAGGCGCAGGGAAACCTGCGGGTGGAGGAGGGCCTCGAACCAACACTCGAGAGTGCAGGGGCAGGCCTCCCTTAATGGTGGAGCTGCGAGGGTGGGAGGGCAATTTCACTGACAATGAGTCAGTGGCCTTGCAGTGATATTTCCATATGACATCACAGAAGCTTCAGGTAGGAATGGGTCAATGTGCAGAAAAGGGAGCTAAGAGATGAATAACAAAGGCAGGTGAAAAAGGGCTAGTGAACATGCCCAAAATAAGTTATTATGAGCATATTTGCAGTAGTTTAGTCGAAGGAATGGGTAACTTCTGAGGCGAAATGTCACTGAGGAAAGTGGGCAGCATGCTCCATAAAATGGCATCTGCCCGCGCTTTTACCCGATATCACCGCCGCAGCACCGGGTCTTTGAACGCTGCAGAGAAACCAGGATGCAGCAAGACCTCCGCGGTCAGGAGTGTCAGGAAAACATCAGCATCATTTAAAGGAGGATTCTGCCTTATTGCGGCTTTAAAATGGCAAAATGCTCTGCTCAAGAAAATGCTGCCATCTTGATTGGTGTGTAAGCCGCGCCCCCGAATTATAAATCAAAATCTGCCTTCCACCTCTAATACATGTAATCTCCTGGCAACCTTGCAACCAAAAAAAGAGAGGTAGAAAAATATTTCATGATCGAAGGCATTCTAAAACAAGCATTGAAAATGCAATAGGTCTCGCCTTTGATTAAGTTAAAGCCATTTGCTTTGCTAATGGTATTGTATTCTAGCTTTACATTATTTAGTGTATATTTGTGATATGTGCATATATTTGCATATATTTGCTCTCCCCTCGCCCCTTTCGTCTGCCTTATGCTATTGTAATCCTCACTATACAAAATTAACACACATACTATTGTTCTATTCATTCACCTCCCAAATCTGAAACACTGCTCTTTTCCTACTAATGCTATGCTTTAAACTACTACACAGCTAACAAAACAATTCTAACTACATACAACTACAACATATCCCAAATATACACTAAATAATGCAAAGCTAGAATACAATACCATTAGCAAAGCAAATGGCTTTAACGTAATCAAAGGCGAGACCTATTGCATTTTCAATGCTTGTTTAGAAAAGCCCTCACCCACATTATAGTGGCATGCTTCAACATTGGGCAACTACAACATCTTCTGTACCATGGGGTTGTACAATAGGGGGCTAGAGTAGAGATTTTAGGAATCAGGTAAATGACTGAAACTGCCTAAAATCGATACCAAGTCTATTTGATTCATTATAGGGTTCCTTTGGGAAGGATTAAAAGCAGATTAAGATGGTCAATGGGCCATTATTACCCTACCCTCTAGATGGCAACATGTTTCGGCCATACTCCTTCCGCCCTTACGGGTCGTCGGCCTTCATCAGGACTAGAGATCCCTATACTGTCAGCGTAATTTACATCAGAAAACATGTCCAAGTTAGTGCTGTCGAGAAACACACACCGTTATTTGTCACAAAAATTTCATGATACTCTTGTTTCTGATGGGGTTCCTTGAGGTTTTCTCCAGGAATTGGGTCTAATTCTCCCAACCCGGGGAGACACAGGAGCATTGCCCTGTAGTCACACATTCATCAAGGGTATGATGCCGCTGTAACAGTCAGATGTTTCCCTTCGCCAATACCCACCGATGGTACAGGAGGTGTTGTAGCTGCCCATTGACGAAGCATGCCAGACAAATGTGGATGAGGACTTTTCTAAAAAACAAATATGGGATCCTATTTCAAGGTGGAAACCCTAGTAATACATTCCATCAACCTTTATGTGTTACCTGAGGCCTGATAATGATCTGCCTTATGAATGTTGCAGGGGACACTTTAGTATCCATCTAGGTGGTATATCTGCGCAGTGGTGAGGTGTACTGTCTAATAAGGTGTGTTGAAAGTGTGTATCTTTTGTTGTTTAGAGAAAAGTGCTGGTGGGAGCGCATTGGTACCTAACTATGTAGAATGTCTGCATTGCTTGTTGTGTTTGTACTCAGCTGTCTAATGTGCTGTGCAGGAGGAAGGGTTAGCTTTGAGTATTGTTGGGACTCCAGGACAATCTTTGAGGCATATCTGAGCTGGATAAACAGAAACTGAAAAAAACCAAGCAGAACCAATGACTCTCTTCCACTGATTATGGCTGGCCACCAATCACAGCAAGCTACATTCAGTGACACACTCTGAAACTACCTGAATTGGTTTCAATGTTTCATTACACAAATATTGGGTGTCCGCAATCAACATTAACCATCAACCTGCACCAAATATTGCCAATGATTCATTTCTCCTTACAATGTCCATCACTCAAGCAACAAGTGACAAATGGTAGGAGAAATGAGGTGAGCTATTCCTATCCACCCGCAGAGTTCCTTTGTCATTGCAGTGCAATTGGTTATCATTTCAATATCTTGCCAAAAACTCTTCCAAACCTCAGTATTTCTCTCTCGGATATAACTGCTCATCACCTAGAAATGCAGCAAATAATGAGCAACGGTGTATTTTTGTTCCATTTATAGCATGGCCACATTTTCTAACTAACATATACAATTAAAAGAACATTTTCTCAGAGAGAGATTTGCCAAAAGTACATCGTACTTGAACAGTCCACACACAGTATGCATCCTAAAATAGCAATTTTTCATGAAAAAGTTTACATTACATGTCAGTTTATTAGCATGTGTGCTGTCCATTTGCAGTTTTCAAATGGCAAATCTCACAAGTATTTGAAAAAACGATTAAAAAATCATATTTGAACATGCTATGTGAACTCTGTATAACCTTTCTAATGTGCTGCACTTCTCACATCATGTACATTTGCAAGTGATGGAGGTGGGAAAACAGAGACTGGCGGGCCCACTTTGCTGAATAGTCATTTTCAGGTGTTTTTTAATCTCTCCTGGTATTTTCCAACCTCAAGCTTTAAGACTCCTCGCAAAAATAACCTTTTATTTGCAGTGCCAACTGCGTGGCGAGATAGGAACCACTGGAAAGGCGCTTGGACTCGGCGCTCAGTCTGACTGCCAATTGGGTGTGGTCTAACAAAACACGTCACAAATGTACCTCTATCAGAACAGGTCAGGCAGAGGCCGAGCGATGAATATGGAGCCCCAGAGCTTCAGTCACTGGTCTCCGGTCTCTCCTGTCCCCACCCCCAGGGTGATGAAACCAATCAGTACAAGTTTCTGTGAAATACATAAAGCTGCCCTCCTCAGGGTAGATAAATGACTGCAGACATTGGACAGCTGCCATTTTCCCACACAAGCGCTGCCGTTTTGTCATCCTTTTTGGGCCATAACACTGAGCATTCTTTTTTTTTTCTTTTTCCATTTCAGAAGTTAAAGCCAATTTGTCAATGCCTGGCTTGGGAAGGAGGCGGTGTATTAAAACTGTTGTGACAGAAGCCCTTCGCTTGCACGTTTACAAAACAGAAATAACACAGCCGTACCCAGCACAGCTTGCTGGCCATATGTTCCATACATCACATGCACTGCTCTGCTTTTCTGCAGGGGTGTTTTCCAAACCTAGGGTGCTTCTGGCCCAGGCACAGTAAACAGCATTGAAGCGACAAATCATGAAAATGAAGTGTTTATTGTTTAAGAAAAGAACGTGTAATAAATCGCCTTCTACTCCCCCGCCCCCAACACACTGTACTTAAAACGTGAAACTTTTATGATGCAGCCCCGGATAAACTGCAACCCCCATCCTTTCAAGATCCCACAGAAAGAACATTCTACACATAAAAACCAGCCAGACACATACTACCCCCTCCCCCGTTCATTATTGATGGATGGATGTCACCAGATAATAAGGGACAGGATAGATTGGGGCGTGGCGTACTCTAGGAAAAGTCTGTGGGGAGGGGGGCGCTCTTCTGTACAGAGAGATCCCTCGGGAATGTTCATTAAATAAAAACCTCCAAAGAACAGCATGGGGCACTGATCGTGAATTATACAAAAGCTTTCTGCTCATGAACTCTTCAGTATTAAACTTTTTTTTCTGAAGAGAACTGTATACCAGAAGCTAAATTACAATTCAAGCAAGCAAATAAACACACTGAAAAGGGACGGGTTTTGCATTTTAAGGCATGTTTCTTAAGAATTAACTTTAATAGAATTATGCAAATGTGAAGAAGCATATGGGCTAATGGAAAATATTAAAAACCTGTCATGCACAGAGAGCGCTGAGTACCTCGCACTGCAGCGCTGAGTGCTGTTCCCACGCAATTACAGTCCAGGCCGCCTCATCGCTTTTCCCACAGCCCGCGCGACTCCGTGGGTGTCCTGCGCGCCCCGTTCCTTGAGCCCCGGTACCGCGGAGGCGAGAGGGGCTCCCGTGCCCGTCATCCCGTCCTCACTGGCCCTGCCGCCTGCAGCTGACCCCTCCTCCACGGCGCTCCGGTGCGGACAGCGGAGCCGAATCCCGGGCCATCCCAGCTCTGCTCGCAGCAGCCCCGTCTGACTGAGGTGGGTTCAGGCCCCGCCTCAGGGTCTCGGCTGATGGAAAATACGGCACAGCTGGATTTTCTTTAAGTCATCCTGTCCCGCACTGGCCGTGCCGCGGCGGGACGTGCTGAAAACGGAGCTTTACCTCGGATCCGGGAAACAAATTGTAAAGATACTTCGGAATGATGAGGACAACTTTAACCAGGCATTTTGGCTCGAGTTCGGAGCCCGCTGCGGAAAGTGATTGCGCTAAAAGAGGTTTCATCAACTTGCGTCCACGTCTCAAGCAGCAGCAATAAAAGATTTACATGACGGCTCGCCGCAGACCAGCCGGCCTGGTGACTGTAGGAATGCGCATGCGAGACCGCAGGGACAATTAAAGTTTTGCAACATTGTCTTTTTTTAACGCGGGAAGCTTTTCCGAGCTAGCCCGGATCCACCAGTGTCTGTAAGTAATTAGCCGCCAGACTCAAAGAGTTATTCAGGGCTGCTGCTGCTACCGTCTCGCCTACCAGTACCACTCACCTCTTCCACCATTTTATGGACATGCGCCCTTCACACTTAAAACAAGTGCTGTCCCGAAAGTGAAAGAGGACCGCGCTGCAGCCGGAGCATGGGGATCTCTTGTCTTTATGGGGCCATGTGTTTCTAATTAGAAACACATGGCCCCATAAAGATAAGAAACTGCTTTGCGACAGCAGCAAAGCAGGCCACCGAGTCCGGCTCGGAGGCGAAAGGGCGTCCACCAAAAACCCTCATTTCCAATAGCAGGACACCGTTTAGCATAAACGGTGATGCCAGCCAATGGAAATGAGGGGCGGGGCTTAAAGCCCTCTTCTGAAAGTCCTCATCTACAATAAATCTCGCCGAGCGAGCTGCCCTCAATTCTATGGTGGAAGGTAGCAGATCAAGTAGCAGTTCTTGATGCTTCTAATGACCCCTCTGGTGTTTGAATCACCGTATCTCACAGCACATAGGCTCAAGCTCTATCAGCACAGTGAAATTCTTCACAGTGGCCCCTTCTGGCATACAGGGGTTGCCACCTACTACTACACAAGGCTACGGTCCTTACTGCACAGCAGTCTTTCTCATGACAGCCCCTCTAGGCATACGGGTTCGCTGACTTGGCTCCAAGCACATATCGGTGGTCCGATCAGTGCAGCGCTGCACATGGCTCAATTCACAGTGGTCCTCTCCTGGCATACAGGGGCCGACGGCTGTGTCCTGCACACGGGTAACAACCCGATTGGTGCAGCAGCTGTTTCCTCACACCTCGCACAGGGAGTCCACTCGACAGGGCTACACACTGGTCCTTGCTCCCTTTAATGCTCTCCTCTTCCTCACATGCCACCCTCGTTATGGCAAGCAGGCAGGTGCTTGTGCTCCAGGGTAGGTGGTCTTGGATTCCCTGGGTGATGTCCCCTCACCCAGCATGTAGACTAGCAGGTCTTAGCCCCCAGTCCTGGTCACAGGCAGAAGTCTTGCAGAGCTTTCCCTCCTCACACAGTCCTTCAGGCTGCTTGGCAGATGACAATTTTTGGGGTCTCAACCTTCCCTTGTTATAGCCCATTTACAGACACCAAATGTGATTTAGGGTCCAAGTATTTGAGGCTTTATGTTGTGGGTCTGCTTCTTTTGAAGGGCCCACTCCTCTGCTCCTTCTTCCTCTGAAAAGCAGTCTGTCACAGCAGGAGTGACTCCAATGCTGATAGTCCCACAACACAGGCCATGCGAGTGACTAGAGTTCACACTTGGATGTCAGCCACAATCAAATGTGCATCAAAAGGTTAGCCCATGGCCCGAGCCCTGCTCTTTATGATTCTCTTATCAGCCTAATCTCCTTCCTGAGATGTGCCCCGGCCCCTTCCTTGTGACTTCTCATTGAATCAATGAGCACCCTTTGAAGTGTACAGGGGAAGCCTGGCTCTCCCCTCTCCAGTATGTGTCCCACCCAGCTTACAGGAATGCAGCAATACACAAATCTGTCTGGGGGGATCTCTTTAATGCCTCTCCATGTTTCACCATGCAGGCCTGGGACTTCCAAAATGGAACCCAGGGCCCTCCATGCATTGTACCATCCATAGGCACACATACACCCAGCACATGCACTTACCATGTACGCACTGCTCAGTACTCCATTATCCCCTGTATTTTACCCTTGTCAAGCATGTATATACCCAGCGCAGATACTCCACTTCTGCGCTGCGCAGAACTTCAAAACAAACCAATGTAGGCCAAGAGTGAGTTAAGCACACAGCAGCGGAACTTTAAAAATGAGTGAACCTGTAGTCTTTACTCAAGTGACACAGGTTAACAAGGACCTGTTCACTCCTACTGATCACTACACGTTATGCTCCCACCAGCATGCTGCTTAACACCTGGTGAAGGCAGCCTACCACCACTATGAGGGTAGTGCTTTGGGCACCTCTTTGGGTCCAACAAGACCACAATCCACGAGACAGGCCTATGTCATGGCGCACACACATGATCCATGTTTGCCTATGATAATAAAAATCAGCCTTAGAGATCTAGACATCAGTACAGTAGAGCATTCAGGGCAGGGGTGCACGTCCATTACCATGCAGAGGAATTTTCTGTCCCAACACACCAGAAGAAGGAACTTCAGGCCTTGTTTAAAGTTTGACGATGGGGCACTTTGTCTGGCTGATTCTGCATCTACCTACCTCACTGAGAGACGGGCATACTCTGATCTTTCTGTTGACGGAACTCCTGTTGTCCTTTTTTATGGTGGATGCCGCGTTAAGCTTTTTTTTGTCTGTCACCGCTAGGAAAAACCAGATGCTAAGGGAGTAAAAAAAACAATGACCCCCAAGTCCTGAGAGAAAACTCCCAGGAAGTTTGGGTGATTAGATTTTTTTTTTTTAAACGTGGTGGATAGCTGCCAAAACCGATGGTGGCTGTCCACAATACCTTTTGTACCTTCAATGGAACCACAGTGACTCCTGTTCCTTTCTATGCACAGAGATGTCAGTTGAGCTGGCAGTCACCTCTGAATTTGGCAGACGGTAGTCCATCAGGGTGGCCAGGGTAATGTCCTTTGCCATCCTGAAGGACTGCACTCAGAATCCAATCTACACAAAGTTATTTTTTTAACATCTTTATTTTCTATTTTTACTTTTAATAACACAATAACAAAAAGTGTGAATCACAGCACTACAACAGTGCCAGACACATGTCCAATTCTCATTGTCCAATCCACACAAGTTGAATTATGAGGAGAGATATTAATGTCATACAATATATTATAGATATAAAGTATATTTAAAAGGGTGTATTCTGTGTCAAGTGCATACAATACATAGAACAATCTATTTTTAGAAAAATTGAGTTTTTCCTATAATAAACTATACAGTGGTATATGTTTTTCCAGTACATGCTGCACAATTTAGTTTTTCAATACTAAATCACACAGTGATAAATCTTTTGATACAAGAAGCATCAGACAAAGAGCACACACCAAACAAGGCCAAATCGATTGCCTCATGCATAAGTCCATGGAAAAGGCCTTACATGGTGTATCATAGAGTATGCCCTCTCATATATATTTAACCTATTTTATATATTGTACGACAAAAATGTTTCTCCTTATAATTTAACTTTTTGTGGATTGGAATCTGTGAGACCAATCAGTTGAACTACAGATTTAATCCCTCTGAAATTATTCATTTAAAAGCCTAAATAAGGCACTTTATCTTGGTTATATTCTTGGTACTACTATAGCAGTTTGACTTTCTTAGCATGAAACGTACTCTTGCTAGACATTTTTATGTCTAGATTACAAGGATACATTTTGTATATGGTATCTTTCAGATGTTTTAAAACAATATGCATAAAACATTGTGACAAACTTTCACCCTTGAAAAATGTTTGAAGTTTGGAAAGAAATGGGTCAGCGGCGTTCTATATAATGAACATTGTGATACCACTATCAAAGACTAATATAAGGGATGTGTCCGGCCATGTACCAAGATGGCCGCAAGTCCGTGAATGCGGCGGTTTTGCCTACTGATCCCCAGTTACCCCGAGGCATGGGAAGGGCTGGCAGCAACACCTGCAGCCTCCAAACAGAGCGGAGTGCCTGAGGGACAGCTGTGGCCATTGCTTGGGCCGCTGCAGGGGCCCTGGGTGGGGAGACGGAGAAGGTGGACCCCAGTGGCTGGGCCAGGCAAGATGGTACCCGGCGGCAGCCGATCACCCTAAATGTGGCCCTGGTGGAAGAGGGCGGCAGCGACCCACCCAGAGAAGACCCGGTACCAGTGCAGCAATCCACCACTGCACCTGAGGGAGAAGGAGGTGGCCACTTTTGCAGCCCGCAGCAGAGAAGAAGTAAGCAGGGGAAACAGCGTGGAGGCACCCAGCCAGATAGCAGACTGAGACCTCTCTGGCAGAGGCAGCCCTCAGGGGACTCATCGCAGTGGCCTGCTGTGTCGACTTCTGCCACAGTGGGATGAGCTGCAGGTGGTGTTGATCGAGCATTGTGGGTCTCTCCGCCTGCACTAGGAGAACACATCCAGCAGCCCCCAAGGCCATCAGAGAGGCATTGCTGGGGATCAGTGGGGAGTGGAGTGGCAGGGATGGGTGGCCTCATGGAGGAGTCGGTGGTGAGAGCAACAGGTCTAGATGACCGACAGCAGGAGCTACTGAATGCAGGGATATGGCAGAGTAGTAGCAGAGTGAAGACCTTGTTTGAAGCCACATCAAATGTTTGGTAGAAGGACGCCAGCCGAGAAGAGTGCTATGGGGGCCCAAAGACAAGGTACCCTGGCCCAGCTGGTAATAGTAGCAGTGATCCCCAGATGCGGGGATGACAGGACATTTCCTTCTGCCCCCGCACAAACAACAGTGCTTCATACTGGGGGACCAGGAGGAGATTGGGAAAGACCCCCGTTTACGAGGAGCACAGACCAGTGGAGACTTGCCTGCACAAGGTTGCTCCCCCCTCAACTGCCCCAAGTCCAAGGTGGATCATCTCTGATCCGCTAGGGATACGCCGGAGGCTCTGCAACAGGAGTCAAGAAGTACCTGGCACAAAAGGGACTGTCGCAATTCTCTTATTGGAATGAGAGCACAGGTTACCTGCATGCCCCCGTCCACCTGGCCCGTTGCCCAGACCAGTGGTTGCGAGACTACTGCACTACAGGGACAGAGACCTGGTGCTCCAGAGGGCACGCACGCTTTGCCTCATAAAAGTGAACGGGGCCACTGTTTCCGTATTCACTGATTACACAATGGAAGTATAGGGAAAACGGACTGCGCTCATGGTTTTTAAAAAGGAGATCTGAGACGCATGGATCTGATATGTGCTTCTCTTCCCAGCCTGGATGAAGATTATGCTAAGGGAGAAGTCCTGGTTCTTAGACAAACCTGAGAGCACCTGGAACTGGCTTGTAAAAGAAAAGGCAGGGATGGATGCTCAGCAATGGAGCAGATCACCGATACCAAAATTCAATAGAAGGAGAAAGGGGTCAGAGCGGCTGGCTCAACCTACCGAATTTCAGACAGCTCAGGAGAGAGCAGCGGCCAGAGATGTGGCGTCCACCTTCCATGGAATGTAATCCAGAGATGGACTGGTGACGAAAACTGGATGGACTCGACACCTGGCTCAATGGAGAGTATGTGTGGTTCCCTCTGCTGTGGATCAAATGTAACATCCCAAATGGTGGAGAACTATGATGCTCCCATGAATCCCAACTGACCGTTGTATGGCTCCAAGTGATGACTGTTCAAGGGCAGAGAGGGAGGAAAGAAGGCAAATCCACACTCCTGGGCATTATGACTGCTGGCATGCCCTGAGGCCTATAACAAACAAGGAAGAGGGGCCCTGAATAAAATATATACCAGGGGGCGGATTCAGGGGACTCTGAATCAGAAAAACAAACAACAACTGGTCACCCAATCACTTTACAAGTGGCATTATTCAAATCTGCACTGATTATTCAATACATATATGTTGATATATGTTGAGCCCAACATTCGATGTACATACACATAATTCTTTTCATTTACTTTTTATTTCTTTTTTCTTTTTAAAGGGAAACAGCATGTATCATGAAGTCTAAACCACGTACTGCCTTTACAACGTGGTCTTTACAACGAGGCGTCTTTACCACTGCATTCCTTTACCACAAGAATCTTTACAACGACTTGCCAGCTCACTTAATTGGAAGCTTTTACTTGGTTGAATTAATATATTTCTATCAAAATTGAAAACTGTGTATTCAAGATGAAAATGTGTGTGTTTCTGAACTCGTTGCTGATATTGGAGAAAAACTGGTTACATTTCTAAATATATTTAAAGCTGAACTATCTATCTATCTAAATATATATATGTGTATATATATATATATATATATATATATATATTTAGGTTAAGAAGCAGCGCTCTGTTGCTGAACATAGACAAAGGTTGTAGGTAGTAGCACTACTAGTTGTAAATTTTCTTTCTGGAGGTGTGTTTTTATCAGAGTTGCAGACTTAACAAGTTTTTTGTTCCCAAAAGAAGTTGCGTGCCAAAGAGGTGTTGTGTGAGAGTGGTCGCTCCAAAACAGCTATGGTGTTGTGAAAGTGGTGGGTGTAAGATAGTGCTGTTGTGAGCATGTTGACTCTGAGAAAGTGCAGGTGTTGGAGAGCGATGGTGTGGCGAGAGTGCTGGGTGCCAGTGTGCTCGACAGATATGAAAGGGTTGGATGCCTGAAAACGCTTTCCTGTCTAAGAGCGGTCGTGGTGAGAGAGCACTGGGTGCGACAGCATTGTGTGTGTGTGTGCTCAGCATACAATGCAATATTTACAGCTGCCACACACGGATTGTTTCCTACCACTGCTGTATGTGAGAGCGTTTTGGGTGTAAGAGTGCAGGTTTGAGTGTGTACTCGTGAGTGTCCTTGGAGACAGACCTCTTGCTCCTGCCTCACACGCACACACACAATTACACCCAGCCTGCTTGAGTAGAAGGCTCAAATTCAGTATTTACTGAAAGGAGTGCTTCATTTTCCCAGGCAACAAGTGGGTATGTCCAAAATCAGATGTGTGCAGAGGGCATTGTAAGGGGAGGGGCTAATGGGCAAGAGGGTCCTGAGGGTCCTTTAGCATCACCAGCAGCTGTGCATGTTACTTCTTCCACCCAGATGCGGGGTTGGAGAATATCTTAGGAGAGAGAGAAAGAAAATGAACAAGTAAGTGAAACAGAGGGGAGAGAAAGGGAAAAGAAGATGGGGAGGAGGAAGAGAGTGCAAAATTGAGAAAGAAATGATGAGGAAATGTGGAGAGAAATATATGCAGAGAGGGAGATCAGAAGGTTGGAATGCTGAGAGTGAACAGTGAGAAAAGTGGAAAGCAAGTGATTTTCAGCTAGATGAGAGAGAAAGAACGGATGGTGAGAGAGAAAGGAGGATCGCAGAGGAAGATGAGGTAGGCTAAGGGGTGAAAAAAGGTACAGAAAGATGCTGAGGGTGACAGAGAGAAGGATGAAAACAGATAAAGGTAGAGGGAGCATACCAATGGTGAGGTAGAAGGACCAGAGATAAAACACGTGGTAGTGAGAGAGGCAGAGATGACTGGCAAGGTTAGTAGACAGTCAGGACAGTCAGGAACAGATAGATAAAAGGGAAGGGAAACAAGCATTTGCAATTCAATAGGTCTCGCATTTGTGAGAGTTTAAACTATTGGCATTGGTAATGACAATGCCTTTTATTTATCTGTTTTGATAATTAACACATAAATAAACTCTTGTAAATGCGAGACCTATTTAATTTCAAAGAAGCGGCCGCCATTGTCCCAGCTGCTTGGAAAGTGAAAACGCGCATGGTGCGCTGAAAGTTACCGGAAAGCATGTCGTGCCTGCTGTAAGAGAAACTCATTAAAGAAAATAGTGCTTACAGACTAAATAAGACATACGGTGTAGCAACTGAAGTAAAAGGGCCAGTCCTCATGGGAGGTTACAAATGAAGACAAGGCAGTACTAAGGAGGGTCTAACAAGCCGATTACCAAATCAGAAATCAAAATTTGCAAAGGACAAAGACAGAAGCCAATGACAAATATGGGCGGAGAGTGGGCAGGGCTTCAAGTCCATACTCTAATATAGCATGCCTTGCAGAGCAGCGCATGCGCTGCCCAGGCTCGACCTAAAAAGAGAAGATCAGGACAATTTACTCATCATGGCTGGCAAATAACCTAGCAAGGCAAGGTTTTTTTTTATTCTATTGGGTGAAAGGGGAAGAATGGGTCAGACAGCAAATGGAGGGGTCTTTAGGAATTTCTCACTGTGCAGGTCATCCCATGTTAGGTATGTGTCACAGATCCAGGCATGGGTTTTATTTTGCATTCTGGTACTTGTAGTTTTGTTTTTCTCTGGACTATAAGAACTTATTAGGGACAACTATTGGTCAGAAGAAATACCTTAAATTGGCCCTCCAGCCCATTTAGGGAGGGCATGGAAAGTAAGCCTCCTTAAATTAATTGTCTAAAGACCATGGGTTGATGAGTCTGTGCCCACACTGCAAAGGCAATGCATCCAGAGTTAAGGTATCTATCTATAATGTTCAAATGTAATGTGTGCAGCCATAATCTGCTAGGTTGAATTAAAATATTCATACCAAAATTGAGAGTGTATATTCCAGACGAAAATGTGTGTATAAGCTTATGTTTTGAGGAAAATTGCTGAATTTCCAAAAATATATTTAAAACTGATATATGAAAGATAAATCATGTGGAATTGGGAGACTTATTACAAATTGTATACCTTGGTTCCAGTGGCATTGCTGCTATGACTGTTTTACCCATGTAGAGGCATTCCAAATTGACGAAGTCTTTTGTACATTATTATGGGCAACCAAAGCTAATGCTCTGGTTCGACTGCAGCTAGTAATCTTGAATATGGTGTCCATTAATGTCATCTTGTCTGATGTGGTCATTATTATAACACTAATTAAAATAGTAACTCTTATGATTTTCATTGAACACCAGTAGCTCTTATTACAGAAAAGGTTGTAGACACAAAGCCCGGTGGCATGCAGGGCACTAAGCCCTAGTGTTCTGCCCCTGTTGTCTTTGCAACACAGATATAGAAACCTCAGAGCACCGTCTATTATTCTTCTATAGTCTTGATAAAATAAGGCAAATTATATTATTCAGCTACTATAAGATTACTTGTGTGAAAAGAAACAATTTTGCATCTCAAGTTTGTTAAAAAAGGGTTCAGTTCAGGCAGATCTAATTTCTCAATACAAACTGAGCTGGCAACTAACAGGATGCACTGAGGTTTGGGGCAACGCTCTGGGTGTGAAAGACACAGAAAATATGTGTCAACAAAAGTATGCTGTGGTGCAAATAGCAACCAAAACTTAGCTGGAAATTGCAGCCTGAGTTCAGCCTTCTAGTAATGTGTATTAATCATACAAACCACACACAGATGGTGGGTGGTATGCATGGGGCAGGCCCCAGAATCCTGCCTCTGCTGTCTTGCAATACGTACCAACACCTCCTCCGACTATTCTGCTCCACACTGTGACTTTGCTCCACCTTCTGGTTTGATTCACATTGTATCTTTGCTCCCAGCTGTCAATGATTCCACACTGTCACTTTGCTTCATACTGTGATTTGCCTGCTCTCTGATTAGCTCCACACTGTAACTTTGCCCCGTGATGTAACTTATTCCACACTATGAATTTTCTCCATTGTGATTTTCTTCACACTGTGACTATGCTCGACAGTGACTGTGCTCTACACTGGGATGTTGTTGCACATTGTGAGTTGCTTCACACTCTGACTTTGCTCCACACTGTTTTCTTGCTCCACACTGTAACATTGCCTCACACTGTGATTTGCTCCACACTGATTTGCTTCACATGGTGACTTTGCTGGTGACACTTTTACTACACCTCTTCAACACCACATTGGCTCCTGAACCACACAATGACTGGGCCCATTAATAAACATCTTCCTTAGACAAACAGCTTGAGTGCATTATGCTGTTACCCCTCACTCTTTCCATCCTTCTTCTTCTTCATGCACTCCCCAAAACCTTGAGTCACTACAGTTGCATACACTTTTACTATCTTACACTATCACACAGTCTCCCCATGTAATCCTTCCCCAGTTCTCTGCTTACCTCTGGCATGCTAGATGTATCACTTGACACCTTACCCACCCTTTAGATTACATAGCAAATATTAAGCAAAATCCTAGAAAACAGAGTGGGCCCTATCCTAGAAACTGCTATGTCACTTTTAAGGTCTCGTCGACAGAGCGCAAGCACTGTGCTGCGAGACGTATTGTTTACAATTCAGTGGCCTTACAACTTACTCACAGCATTCCATTAGTAGTTTTCCTTGTCTCTCTCATTTGCAGCCTTTTGATTACTTAGCTCCCATAGGCTTCCCTTCCTTTCTTATGTTAGCTCCTCCCTGTAGCATGGACCAAGTACATGGGTTCTTCCTTGTCTTTGTTCTTCCTCTTCTTTTTGCAACACACTATGTTTTTAATAATCGTTTTGGTATTATTTCTGGAGAAGTGCAATGTGCTTTTCTACTTTCAACACAGGCATACAGCATATTATTTATGCTGCTTACTCCTTATTTGCATTCTCTACTGACACTTTAGTTACTTTAACCCACAACTGTACTACTCTACGCCACTCTGCGCTACTCCACTGTATGCCACTCTGCTCCACTCCACGCCACTCTACATCACTTCACTCTGAGCCACTCTATGGCACTCCACTCTATGCCATTCCACTCCACACAATGCCACTCTATGGCATACTATGCCGCTCTACTCTATGCCACTCTACACCACTCCACACCACTCCAATTTACTCCAACCTACTCTATGCCACTCTACTCTATGGCACACTACTCTACACCACTCTATGCCACTCCACTCTACGCCACTCCACTCTATGCCACACTACCCCACTCTACTCCACTCCACCCCACTCTATGCCACTCTAATCTATGCCATTCCACTCTGCTCCACTACATTCTATTCTAAGTCCCTCCACTCAATGCCACTCCACTCTACTCTACAACACTCAACTCCAGTCTACGCCACACCAATCTATGCCACTCTACTCTAGGCCACTTGACTCCACTCCTCACAATGCCACTCTACACCACTCCACTCTACTATATGACACTCTACGGCAAACTACACCACTCTACTCTACTACACTCTATGCCACTCTAGTCTACGCCACTCCAGTCTATGCCGATTTGCAATACTCTATTCTTAGCCACTCCACTCTACCCAACACCACCCCACTCTGTGTCACTCCACTTCACTCTCCTCTATGCAACTCTACTCTACTTAGTGGTCTCGCCACTAACTTTTAGCCATGCTGAACAGCAACCACGCTGCTGTGCAACATAGCTAAAAGACATTCACAAAGCCAATATTCTTTTTAGAATGTCTGGTCTTCCTGCAAAAAGACTTCCAACATCACTGAGCACTTTGGCATCTCCAACTCCACTTCTGAGGCTACATTGAAACCTGGATTGATCCCAAAGACACTGTCAGTTCTGCCAATCTTCTTTCCGATGCCATCTTCTCACACCTCATGGAAAGCTGGCATTGTCTGCCACTAATCACTCCTGGGTGCCTCTGTCCGTGCACTTTTCAATCCACTATCCGCCTTTGAATACCATTAGCAATAATAATCACCCCGTTCCAGGCTGTGGTCCTGGCCCTCTAACTGTAAGTGCACCATCTTTCCATTTTGAAGACCATGACAATGTCCTCAAATAGGCAATTCCCAATACTCCCCTCATCACTGTGGGAGTCTGAAACCTGGACCCTAGCAAAGAACTAGAGTACACTCTCTTTATGCAGCTTCTCTCTAACCACAAACTACTTAATACTTCAAACCCCCACATAGAATCAATGATTTGTTGGTGAAAAGTTCAGGTCTAGAGGTAGTGTCTGCAATACCTTGAAGTGAGGTGGCCACCTTAACCACCATTGATCCCTCTCCTTCTGATCATGCCATTGTTAACATATCAGTCCCCTTCAATCATCCCCTCCATTCTTACTTCGTCATCCTCTTACGGCTCTCTCGTAGCATTCTTAGGCCAAATCCCCAACCACTTCACAACCTAACAACAGCATACATCATTTGCAAACTTCAAGCATACCGAACAACATGCTTTCAACTCTTACTGTCTTATGCCCACATTGGCCCCATAAGCCTCTTGCCCACAACCAAGGATTATGTTATACATTTATTCCTCCAAAATGCTGATACACTAACTTATTTGTAAATGGCGCAAGAATGAGACCAAAGAAAATGTTCATGCATACAAATAAGTCATGAAAAATAGTACCCGAAACCCTCATTAATGCTAAATCAGTCTACTTCCAAAACTTTTTTACCTCTGTTCACCTACACCTACAACGACTGAGACACACAATTAACATCCTTCTTCCTCGGCCTCAGAGAACTATATCTCTGTACTCTCTCTTTCCTTGAAAGAGTTTGTATCCTTCTGCTATTCAAAAATCACCAAACCATACAAACCCTCAATACACTAACTGGCCTACTACTACCTCCATATGACTTCTCAACTGCACTCTGCAATGCTTCTAGATTTTACCTCTATATCACCCATAGAGCGGTACGCCAATACTCAAATCTACTAAACCATTTTGTGCCTCATCTGACTTTTAGTCTTCAAAATATCTTGGATTAACCACCAAGGTATTACTTGGCCTGAACTCTTAATTTACTAATTTGCTCTTATCTGGTACTGTGAGGAAATGGGGTGGTTTGTGTTGTTGTGCAACCTCACCGTGTAATACACTTACTAACCACTTTACATCCAGTAGGTTTCATCTGTAAAACCCTCAGCTCAGCCCTGGGTAGCTGCGCACTGAGCAGCAAGGCTTATACAGAGGAACAAGAGTTAAGCATTTAAACAGCAGCAAACAATTGAAGATGTTTACATGCCACTCCAACACCAATTTATAAAAATAGACTGCATTCTTATTCGAATTTAGGCACTAGAATGAAAGAGATCTGCCAGAGGGTTCCGGAGATATAGATTTTACAATGAGCATTAAATGAAAACAATTTCACTCAACCGCGAACAAGCCTTGGCAAAGTCAACAAATTTGACACTTAGGGCATGATTTAGATCTTGGCAGATGGGATACTCTTTCACAAATGTAACGGATATCCCATCTGCCATATTACAAGTGCAATAGGATATAATAAACTTCAACAGGTCCAGGCACTTTATCTGCTTTGCAATAGATTCCAATGGAGTGGTCCTGATGTAAGGGATGAAGAATGCTGAAGATGCTCCAAGGATGCTGTGGATGCTAATCGGTCGATGGGGGTCTTCCTGCAGTGATTCCTTGGTCCACGAAGATGGTTGTAGAGTCACAAAGTCCTCTCTGGTCTGGCTGAAGTCCAGTCGCCAATGAGCTACCACTCGTCCGTTGTCGCGGTAAGAGGCTAATTCTTCCCAGGTTGATAACTTTCCTTCTGAGAGTCCCATCAACTCTCTGACAGCACTCCTGGGTTCAGCAAACTTAGGTGCAACTCTGAGTAGCGGGTCTTGGTCCTCAGTGCTGAATGGCAGCAGTAGTAGCGGCTTGAAGACTTTGGACTACCAACTTTCCCTAGCAGGCTTCTTTGTCTGTTGTGTCCCTGTGCTGGGAACAGGAGGCCAGCCGGCTGGCCCTTGGAGTTCGCTTGGCCTGGCTGGGCTCTGGAGTCAGCTTCTTCCTGAACAGGACATGGCAGGTACCGTCCCTCTCTTTGCATGTGCAGCAGGAGCAGTCCTCGCTGGTGCAGCCTCTTATTGCTGATCCCACAGTGCAGCTGGGCAGTCCTTTTTGGTCCTTCTTCCAAGTTGGGCGAGATCTGAGGTCTGGAGTTTCCAGAGGTGCCCCCTTTATGCTCGGAAAGTGCCCTCAGGGCACGATGCAGTTGTTAGCCAATGGACTACCAGATTCTCTCCCTCCTGGTATCAATTCCTGTGGAGTGTGGCATCTGGCTATCTCAGGATGCACCATTCCGCCCACACCAAAGATGGTGAGACCCCTCTCCTGGTGTACAAACCTTACTAGCCCACCCCCAGGGTGTGGCTACCTCAGGGCTACACACCCCTGGGGAAACCTGGTTCGGCAACTGATTTCCCCTCTCTGCCTCCAGTGCCAGCCTTTCTACTTCAACAATGGGACAGCCTTCCCCCCTGGTGCCACACACCTGTCCTTCAAAAGTGGCTTCACCTTTGAAGCTTGCCTTTTGGGGCTAACACCCAAGTGGCTTGCTTCAGGAGGGAGATGACACATCCCTGGCCTGCAATCCCTCATTGTTCTCCTTCCTGGGAGTTGATAGCACATTTCTCCAGGAGGGCAGAAAGCTGTCTCGTGGAGCAGGCTCAATGTTTGCCTGGGAAGGCACCGGAGTTTAAGAGGGAACAAAGTGGCAGCTTTGCTAAAGCTGCACACTGCAACAAGTTACATTATTTTTGACTTGAGATACAATTCAGGTGTAATGTAACAATTTGTTTGATACCTTGGAGTGCCCACTTTGGTCTCACCGTTCAGGAATTAGCACAGCTGAAGGGTCAGCGTGTAACCCTGTACTTGACAACTGGGTGATCAAGTCTTTCCACAGTAAAAACAGTTGCTTCATGTGTTTTACTGTCAGGGCATGTGAAGTATAGATCCTGCCTGCGTCATATGTTGCACCCTCCCTTTAGGGCTTGGTAGGCCTGCCAGAAGGGTGACTTACACACATTTCCAGGGGAGGTGGTCACTTTGCAATTGCATTCAATGGTTAAGTCGGCTAGCTGTGCACGACTACTCTAACAGTCTGCAGTGGGGGACAACGGGGCTTGTTTTACTTGGGGCTCCTCCAGGGTGGCACAATCAGGGCTACAAGCCCTGGGGACCCCTCAAAATTACATACCCTGGATACCTGCAACTTACAGGTAAGTTAGCTACTCCCAATTGGGTATAGCCAATTCGACATACACTTTAGGGTCAGGGCACTGAGGTCTGTTTCGCAGACCTCAGTGCACTCTCAGTGTCAAAAAACCAGCAGCATCAGTCCAAAATCTTGGAGTGACCATACAAAAAGAGGCATTTCCTCACAGGTACCAATACCACATACTTTAAAACTGTGCTGCTTCTATCATTAAAGAAAAACAACAAAATACTTCAACCACCAGACCCTTTACATTGATTTATACAATCTGCTTTACTCCTTCTAGTCGGGTTTTGGTGCTATGCACTCCACTTAAAGAGCCCTCACATGTGTACCTAGCTACATCACCAACACTCATCACACCCATCTGTCATACACTTTCACATATCCTCTTAAACCTTGATGCAACTGCACTTTTCAACACTGTTGACCAACCTACTGTATTGGGCACCCTAAGGAACCTTAGCACAGCAGATTGCACTCTCAATTAGTTTTCCTCTTACCTCGCTGACTGATCCTGCTCTCTTTGAGTATAAGATCACCTCCCATTCCATTACCTGTTGGTGCCCTGGAACGCTTTGTCCTTGGTCCTTGCTATATCTGCTTTACACAACTTTACACTACTTTCTTTTGGGTTCTCTTACCACTTTAAGCAGATAACAGCCAAATATTCTTTTTCACCTCACGTAAAATTACCTAAATCTCACTGTTTTACTGACAGTCGCAACTGGATGGCTATACATCAATTCATGCTGAACTCTTGTAAGATAAGGGTCCTATATTTCCTTCCTCAAATATGACTAATTCTGCTACAAGCTGTATCAACTTCCCTCCGAATATACTGACTGACTTTTACCACATCTGCAAGATACCTTTTCTACCCCTCAATGTGGTTAGAATCTTTTATCACCACCACTGCCACTTTGCCTTTCTAGCATAATAAAGTATCCACAGAAACAATCCCTACTTCACACTATACCATCAAGGCCCTTGTCTTTTCGTTAAGAACATGGGGGCATATTATCAAGGGCTTTATTGCCGCTATTAGCAAGCTGTCGCTAACAGGCGTTAGCGACAGCTTTCAGGCGTTAGAGGCCGCGTTTTCCATTGCCTTGCATGTCAGCAATAATTATCGCTAATGACATGCAAGGAAGGCATTCCCTACTAAAAGCGACTGAAAACAGTCGCTAACACCACTACCCCCTATTAGCAAGGCAGGCGAAGCGATATAATAATTCGCGCTAAGCTCGTTTATCGCTAGATTTTAACACCTGCTAGTGAGGATGACTTACCTGTTTGAAGTATAGGAGGTGGATTCTAATGCTGAATCCACCTTAGCGTTAATGCGAGAATATCGCTGGTTTTCCAGCGATATTCTCGCATTTTGCCGCTATCTCTGGAAATATTATCGCTATGGAGATAAACCTTACTAATAGGGTGTTATCTCAGCGATAATTTCCAGCGATAGGTGGCGTTAACAAATAACACGCTAAGCGCGGTTAGCGATAAATATCGCTAATCCTTGGTAATATGCCCCATGGATCTTTATAAACTTAAAAAGCTAGTGTTCAAAGCCATTCCTAGCACATTCTAAGGCTACTTGTCAGATACTGAGGGGCTGATTTAGAGTTTGTCGGACAGAGTAAAGGGAGTCTGGGTGACAGTGGACTTTACGTCTGCCATCCTACCTTTACTCTACCCACCAAATTTAGAGTTCACAACCAGCCCTGTGTTTAACTCTGTGGGCTTGTATGAACCGTTGTCACAGCGGTTCATACAAAACCATTTAAAAGTTTGGTGTGTGTGCTTCATTGGTGATGGACGCTTACACCAAATTTTTAAAGGTTTATACTTTACCAAAAACAAACCCCCACAGCAGGAGTTTGTTTTTGGAAATGTAAAAAACTAATGGCCTCAGCACCATTGGACTTGACCCCCATAGTGTGGCTGGGTCTTTTTTTAGGTCTCGCCTGGCATTGGAGCGCGCATGCGCTCCTCGCTTGCGAGAGCTATAGTAAACAAGTCAGTTTCGAGAAGGGGACTCGAGCCCGCCCCTCATTTCCATTGGGTAGCGTCAGCGTTTATGGTAAACGCTGGCTTCCCATTGGAAAGGAGGGTTTTTCGTTGCCTCCCTTTGGCTTTTTGGTGGACTGGCTCGCCTGCTTCACGGCTGTCGTGAAGACTTTTCTTATCTGCTTGTTTATTTAACAAGCAGATAAGAAAAGTGTTCACAACGGCTCTCCGTCACGCTGCCCGCACGCGCCAGTCCGGCTCTGTGATTGGGCATGTATTACAAATCACGCTGCCTTCACGCCACATTCTCTCCATAGAGACGTCACTGTCCCTCCTCCCGGCTGCGCAGTTGTACTTGTTTTTTTTTTTACTTTGAGGCAAGCTCGTTTCAGTTTTGCGCGAGGCAATTTCTTCCCGTCCCTTCCCCCCCTCCCGCAGTCCGATGCCTTCTCGCTCGGCCGCCGCCCCCCCCCTCCCCGTTCGTGCCTTCAAATGCTTGTTTCTTTTTTAGAGCCATGACGTCGCGGCTCGCCCGCCGCCCCCCCTCCCCCATTCGTGCCTTCAAATGCTTGTTTCTTTAGAGCCATGACACAGCACAGACGCTAATAACACATATTCATCCACACATTTAATACTGTAGCGCAAGGGTTATATTCGGTTTACTGTCCCTGACGACAAGCCTAGGTGAGAAATAAATAAAGTGCCCCCTGCTCCCAGGTGAGAGGCCTCCAAACCCCTCGCACCCCGGCCAGGGTTCAACCCCTTCTGTTATACAGGGCAGACCCGAAGAGACCCCGCAGGAGCCGAGGCCGGGTGTGCAGGGAGAGATGTCGCGTCGGGGTGGCTCTTTTGGATGCAGCCCAGAAGCCGTTTACAACGAGAAACAAATGCAGATTTCATGGCGATGTAAGAAAAATAAAAGCAGCTTCACGTGCCGCCCAGCATAGCTGACGGGTTTGTAAAAATACCCCAGGTATTCAGACGCACAGAGTATAATATTCCACTTATTGCCACTGAAGGGGGGGGTCATCTTGACTCGTTGCCCCTCCCAACGCTTAACATTGATAGTCAAAACCATATTAGACCGTGCGCATCCGCATTTATTAAGAATATATGTAATACTGCAATTATGGCCAGACCATGAAATATTAAAAACTTCACAACGAAAGACTTATTATCAATGGGGAAATCGGTGATCAGCGTTAAGGCTCAGAGTCCTGCTCTCTCTGCTGCCACAGACCACACATTTATTCACAGCCTGAGGTGCCGGGATTTCATTCTTTTCTATTTGAAAGAAGGGCTTTAAGTGGGCCGGGTCCTGCCGGTCGGCACCGGCAGTCTTAAAAAGCAGGCGCTGAGACGGGTCCCTATCGGGCTCTCATTTTGGCGCTCACCATCAGGGTGAAATAAAATCTTAATTCTGCAGCAGTGCCTTCCTTCACAACTTTGAGGTAACTTCGAAGAGACTGGTTATAGTTGTTTTATGGTCTCATCATTTCAGAACTGAAGCATTGGTATAAATAACGAAGGCTTAGTTGTTACTTATTTATTCTATGCAACTAACAACCATTGACAAAGCCAATAGTCCTGTTTTGTGGGTGTAATGTTGTTACTTGTTGTATTCAGTGTTAGAAGTGGGCGGGATCGGAAGGGCACGGCGTGCCCCTACTTTTAAAAATTATGTTAGTCCGTTCCCCTACTTATTTGTTTTAAAAAAGCGTACCGGGACTGCAGGAATATCCCTACTTTAAAATGACAACTTTATTTTTCAGCCTGTGTGGTGCACCGTGCACATCGAGGAAGGCCTCTGCAGTGCGCCCGACCTCCTCCCCTTCCCCTCTGTGTCTAGGGGCCTGCAAAGTGACACTGAAAGGGCCATCAGTCTTAGCATAGCGCGAAAACGGCTACCTCTGATGGCCCTGCTGCTGCCGTGAGCCCGTGATTCACACCTCATTTAGTGAGGATGCTGCCTGCCTGCCCCCACTGTGACCAATACAATGGTCACATCAGGATACTTTGGTGTCCCCGCCCTTGACCACCCCAGCCCTTTTTTTTCGGGCTCACGCAGACTGACGGACGCCACCTGGGAAAGAAGACAAGCATTGAAAATGCAATAGGTCTCGCCTTTGATTAAGTTAAAGCCATTTGCTTTGCTATATAACACCATTAGCAAAGCAAATGGCTTTAACTTAATCAAAGGCGAGACCTATTGCATTTTCAATGCATGTTTATTTTTGCTGTCCCTCACTGCTAGGAGTTTCCTGGCGTTTATGGATAGTAAAAAAAGGCACACAAATGCCCACTTGAAATAGGGCGGACAGTCAGATGGTTTACTTCTGGCAGACCGTACTTCCTTCAAGCCATTAGGGGAAAGTTTCTGCAGTTCAAGTAAATTTTACTTTGGCAGAATAAACCTGGTAATCAGTCTGAGTCAAAATTAGGTTGGCAGACTGAGAGTTTGGTGGACAGGGTACTCTTTTGCTATTGTGACTGTGTACCCTGTCCACAAAGCTCTAAATCAGGCCCTTTATCCCAATACAACCCCTTAAGCAACTTGACATCACCCTATTGGCACCCACTAACTGCACCTAAACTATCTTGTGCACCGTCCTTATTCCGGTTAATCCAGCTTCTTGGGTCCTCACATTGCAACATTCTTCCACAGCAAATCAGAGTCAGTCCAAAATTCCCCACTAGAAACCCTTAAGCCGTAGAAGATAATTATTCTCACCATGACCATACATAGACAAGATATCATTTGCTTGTCAAGCTAGTAGGCATTTGTCCCTTTCTTCAGGTAGATTGTATATGCTTTGCATTGTACTCTATACAGAGATCTGTTAGTACTTGCTATGTTCTGGCTCTAATATAATGACCCACAGAACACTTGCCATCAATAACCACACTTGGGGTGGACGGAGTTCGCGGAGTCACAAAAAAACTCTGCAGCGATATGAGGAGTTCCATGTTTGGGCAGAGTTTGCGGCGCGCCCGTTCGTGTTGTGTTGGGAACACGGAATGTGTCCACACGATCCAAAATCGCACTGGAACATTGCTACATGGTCCTGAATTGTGCTTGCGTTCTAAATGACGCGCGACCAGCACCACCCGTCCGCATGGGTGCTGCCATCTTATTTTTCTGCTCTTGGTTATGGTGCTGGGCCTAATTTTTAATCTCTAGTTAATCTTTGTCATCTTCCTCCTTTAATACTTTTCTACCCCTAATTTTTACTTTTTACAATAGTGTGCATCTTTGTGTTTGTGTGTTTTACGTTTTTGCTTACATTTTTGTGTGTTTTTGTGACTTTTTGACTTAGTTTATTATTTCCCACTTCTTTTTTCCTTATTTCTTTCTTCTTTACTTTTCCTTCCTTTACCGTCTAAGGTTAATAGATTCCCCCACCCAGAGCCATGGCAGAGGGGTGGTGCCGCTGCCACACAGGCGTGAAGCCCCGGGCAATCTTTGAAGAGGAGGAGGTGGCAGCACTAGTTATTTTCCTGCAGCGCAACCTCCCCTCTATGCTGGCAGCAGGTGGCAGGCCCGGTAACGGCTAATCCCTGCGGGAACGTCGGCAGCGCTGGGGGACGGTGCACCGGTGCGTGTGGCTCCACAATGAGGTTCGACGCACCGCCCAGCAGATGAGGCACCGCTGGGCCGACATTCTCGACAGGGAGCAGGACCTGCTCGACCTGCTAGGCGTCGAGATTCCGGGCATTGGTGAGTATTAATTATTTGTTGTGTTTGTGTTCCACAATGCTAAAAAAAAATCAAAATAGCATGCTGCTCACACTCAGAGGTAAGTTATGTGTTTAGTAAAGTTTACGCTGGTATATTATTATTATTGTGTGATCCAGTTTCTAGTTTCTGCTAGGCAGGTGCCACTACCCAATCACATTCATCCAGCGCTCTCTTTGGCTGATTAATAAAGAAGCCATTGCAGACTGTTTCTTCCGTCACTATAGTGAATCAATGAGTAGCGCGTTCTCTCTGTGACTTTGTTTATGTAGCTCATACAGTTCCAGGTTATTTATTTAATTGAATTCACAGTGATGATGTGAAGTACGCATCTATTCATTGCAAAAAAAGGAGAGTGAGTTGGCTCATCAAGGGTGTTGAGAAATGGGAATAGAATAAAATCAAAGATCATTAACTGCAATATGTAGTTTTTGTTAAGGAGATTTTACAGTTTGCTTTTCATAAAACATTTTGTGGAGATTATTATCAGAATTACTAATCTATTTTTATTTATCTTCTTAATTTCTTTCATCAGCACCCAAGGGGCAGAAGAGGGACGATTCGGAGGGTCCGGGGCAAGCTGGTCAGCTGGCGCCGACCTCCAGCGTCGCTGCTGAGGGCTTTGCAGATCCCAGTAAGTCTTTTTATGATTGTTGTGGACTTCTTAGGGCACAACGGACCGTAGAATCTTGGGGTACAATTTGGCTATTGGGATGTTGGTGCTATCTATCGTGATTTGTGAAGATTCAGATAGCAGGCCCAAGTAAGCTAGTATTTTAAATAAAAATAATCACCATGTATGTTTGTTCACACAGCTTTCCTTTTCCTGCTTATGCCTAGCTCTAGCACAGGTCAGTTCACGAGACAGTGGCCATCGTCATCATGGACCACACCCACCCCTCAGTGTAGTGTGCTGCAGACCCGTTCATTTATTGTTACAGTACACCACCAGTTTCCAATGACAGTGTAGCAAGGCTTGAAAAAAAAGTATGAGGTCCCACTCGCATTGCATTTGCCCCCAAACCCCATAGGTTTTTCATTTCGTGTTATTTCATGCCTGGCTTTTCTAACTTTGTGAACCAACCAATCAAATGCCCATAGTGATATATTTGGAAGATACGTTCTAACTGAGCTGTAGTGCTGCGTTGCTGTTAAATTTGAGGTTGCATATCTGGGATCTAAATTATGTGTAATGTTTTATTTTCTAGCCACACAGAAGCCGGTGATGCCGGCTCCAGTGCCGCTGCAGGAGGAGACAGCTCAGTTCTTGGAGGGTGAGAAGTGGCAGCAGGGACGGGCACTGGTAAGTCACATATTTCTTGCAATTACTATGCTCACTAGCTATTGCCATGGCATCGCTCGTCGTCGTCATCAAAAATGACTGTGAGGTGAAACCCCCCCCAGCTTTACCAGCCACAGCGGTGGTTGAGTTATTAAGGACTCTTATATCTGCAAATGCAGCAAAATCTCACATAATGTGCTTTGACGGTTTGAGGGAGACATTAAAGAACAGAAGGCAACTTAAAAGAAAGGAAATGGCATCTGAGTGAAATTGTGGGTGGGCCATTCTTGGCACGTGCCACATTTAATCATGCGATACCCATGTGAAGTGATCCCAGAACATATATCATGGTTTCCCATAACAGATTAATTTACACTTGTTCAGATTTTTCCCTTGTGAATTGAACCGCAAGTGATAAGCCAAAGATGATGAATCGATGATCAGTGTAGTGGCCCCTATATTATATATTAAAAAAGCTCTACCCTACCTGTCTAATCCCTCTACCCTACCCCCAGGAGTAGAGAAACTCAAGTTTCCTTTCCTTGGTTCTTGCCCAGCACATGAAGTTGTTGGAAAACGTGGTGGCGGGCGAGGCCACTGAGTAAAGTGGGAGTAAGTGCATGATTTGATATAAAGTTTGGCATATGGGATACACAGTGATGAATGTGCCAAACAAAATGCGTTCCTTTACCTGTAGAGCAGTCCATAACATTCATTTTCCTCAATGTCTACTTACGGCAAACAGAATAATATATTAAAATCCGCATTTCATACAAGAGGTGTGTGACTGACGTAGTATCTTATTTATTATTCAACATCCTCTTTGGAGACAGGGTAGAAAGAGAAATGCATCTGGTGAAGAGCAGGGCCATTGGGATTAGATAATTGTCAATACAGCTGCAGCCAGTAGCAAACTAGCAGAGGCGCTTGCTAGTAATGAGCATGGCTTCATTATTTTAGCACCATACACAACTTGTACTCCATAATAGTGCATAATGCCGTACTCATCCTCAAAGTGTCTGACTCTGTTTATTATAGTTACTTGAAAAGCCTTTAGAAGAAAAAATAAACTCAAATACAATCACTGTAATCCTGTGATGCTATTCTCTGCCAGTCTGCTTGTTACTTTTCTGCCACACAGTCACTGCTTTTTATGTTTGACAACATGTATGGGTTAAACATAAAATTGGCCTAGTGAATCTCCTAATCATAATCACATCAAATAAATCCCAATGGCCCTAGGGGACCAGCAATGTACTGCTACTGTGCGACCCAGTAATTTAAAACAATTGTTTGCACAGATCATTATTTACAATTTGTCTTATTTATTTTTCTCAATATAGCTGCTCCTGCTGGTCAAGCCGGACCACCCACCAGGCAGGAGATAGCGGCCTGTTTGCGGCGGCAGAAGCTAGAGCATATCCAGCTTGTATACCGGCAGCTGGTGGTCCTGGAAGAGGAGGAGGGGAAGATTAATGCTCAGCTCCCGGGCCCCAGTGCAGCCGGTCCCCCTCAGCCTCCAGACTCCCGGCCATCCCATCGCCGGCGCCGCCGCCAGCCAACTGCTGCCACCCCCACCAGAATGGCAACAGACCATTGCTGTGCCACATCCTGCAGTGGCTGGACACTATCAAGTGCCGGCTCACCTCAATGGAGCAGAGCATGGACCAGCTCTGAACCGACATCCATAATGCTCTCTTCTAACCCTTTTATAAATATTTGTTTTGGTGGGAGGGATTTGTTGTTTGTTGGGGCTGGGTGGAGAGGGTGGGGAGGGAGTTGAGCATGGGACTCTAGAGACTTTGATGAACATTTTGAGTTTTGGGGCTTGGGTCAGTTTTGTGTGGGAGAGGGGTGGGCATGTTGTTTGGGTGGAGAGGGTGGGTTGCTTTGTAAATAAATAAAGGGGAAATATTTTTTATAATCTAAATATATGCTTGAAGTAGTTTATTTTACTTTTACTTTGCACTGCTGCCTTCAAGTAGTTTTAGGTAGCCTGTTTATGTGCTTGTAACTTAAGACTAGAGATATCGTTTAGTTATAGAGTCTAGGCTTCTACTTCTCTAACTCTCTTGACCAGTATGGGGAATGCTGCAATGATGAGATGACCTAGGCTATATTGTGTCGAGGGTCTGAACTATCTAGATAAAAAACATAGTAGTTAATTTATTTCTTACTAAGTTAAATTACATCCATGCTAGTTATCTTACCTGAATATACGTGCAGCAATAACAGGGGAGGCATGACAACTGCACAAGCAAGGTCCCACTTCCAGTTCCACCCAGGTGAGATCCATCTGTAGGATTGTTCTGAATGATTGATTAATGATTATAGTAGGCAACTAAATGAAAGTAGAAAAATTGAGTAAGTGGGTATATATTTATCAAAGATTTACAAACAATTGACACCACCTGAGTAGTACGTGATGATGATGACACAATGAGAATGCCTGATTGTGCTAAAATAGAAAAAATAGCAATACTAGTACGTTTTGGCTAATGTGGAGCTAGCAGTATTATTTGTGAAATCCACAAGTTATCAAAAATAGACTTATAGTCTGGAGTCGAAAAACTTAGGTTAGGCGTTTACAGTTAGGCAACACAAGGCCTTAATGATGATGATGCTGATGACTGATGTTTTTGATTCTATATCTAAAAAACTATGGATCATTTTTAATGCGCGGTTTGGTAATGGGCTGGTGTGGGCTACTGCTACGAAGAGTCTACAGTAAGCTGGTGTTGCTTTTACCACATCCGCCCCAGCAAGTGTGTGATCCATTGATGGTATAATTTAAGACACAGCTCAATAAATCACACAGCTCGGGGGAAGAGGGTTAGGGGTCTGATGAATGGATGGGTAATGGGATTCGGGGAAACACAAGGCCAACATTAATCTGGGAAATCAGCAGCAGCACATCATTCACCATCAATCTGTTGTTAGAAGGAAACAAAGGAATTAGTATGACAGAGTACAGATACATGCATTGCAAACAGTCCTTCTGCCCCAGGCCGAGACCCAATTTACCATATATCCAAATGTTCTGTCTTCTAGGTTAGGGAGTAAACCCACCCACCCACTTCTCTAAGTTAATATGATTGTTAAAAGAAAACTGATACTGGGTTGCAAAATTGGGTGGTGCGTCTGCATTCTCCTCTGGAATGTCCACTCTTTGTGGCCTCTCTGCACTGGTCCAGTAGGCAAATGAAAAACAAAACAACTGATGGACAGAATGCAGAACAATGTCATACATTCACCCCAGTACAGAGATCTGGGCCTAAATCCATCGTTTTTTTGCTCACCATGCCATTCCAGTTTGAACTCAGCCATATGCAAATCAGTCTTGACCCTGTGCCCAATGGGAACAGTCCAGCCTGAACTGCCTAGCCAGGTCCTCCCTGGACTGGAAACAAGCATCCTAGGACCGGTTTCGGGGTTTCACCCCTCATCAGCCAGGATAGCATGATTCCAGTGGCATGGAGAGCACGGGACCCACGTCTGGGCATACCCGTCCCACTCGGGGTGACAAATGCAAAAAGAACAACTGATGGACAGAATGCAGAACAATGTCATACATTCACCCCAGTACAGAGATCTGGGCCTAAATCCATCGTTTTTTTGCTCACCATGCCATTCCAGTTTGAACCTAGCCATATGCAAATCAGTCTTGACCCTGTGCCCAATGGGAACAGTCCAGCCCGAACTGCCAAGCCAGGTCCTCCCTGGACTGGAAACAAGCATCCTAGGACTGGTTTCGTGATTTCACCCCTCATCAGCCAGGATAGCTTGATTCCAGTGGCATGGAGAGCACGGGATACACCTCTGGGCATACCCGTCCCACTCGGGGTGACAAATGCAAAAAGAGCAACTGATGGACAGAATGCAGAACAATGTCATACATTCACCCCAGTACAGAGATCTGGGCCTAAATCCATCGTTTTTTTGCTCACCATGCCATTCCAGTTTGAACCTAGCCATATGCAAATCAGTCTTGACCCTGTGCCCAATAGGAACAGTCCAGCCCGAATTGCCAAGCCAGGTCCTCCCTGGACTGGAAACAAGCATCCTAGGACCGGTTTCGGGGTTTCACCCTTCATCAGCCAGGATAGCTTGATTCCAGTGGCATGGAGAGCACGGGACCCACGTCTGGACATACCCGTCCCACTCAGGGTGACAAATGCAAAAAGAACAACTGATGGACAGAATGCAGAACAATGTCATACATTCACCCCAGTACAGAGATCTGGGCCTAGATCCATCGTTTTTTTGCTCACCATGCCATTCCAGTTTGAACCCAGCCATATGCAAATCAGTCTTGACCCTGTGCCCAATGGGAACAGTCCAGCCCAAACTGCCAAGCCAGGTCCTCCCTGGACTGGAAACAAGCATCCTAGGACTGGTTTCGTGATTTCACCCCTCATCAGCCAAGATAGCTTGATTCCAGTGGCATGGAGAGCACGGGATACACCTCTGGGCATACCCGTCCCACTCGGGGTGACAAATGCAAAAAGAGCAACTGATGGACAGAATGCAGAACAATGTCATACATTCACCCCAGTACAGAGATCTGGGCCTAAATCCATCGTTTTTTTGCTCACCATGCCATTCCAGTTTGAACCTAGCCATATGCAAATCAGTCTTGACCCTGTGCCCAATGGGAACAGTCCAGCCCGAAGTGCCAAGCCAGGTCCTCCCTGGACTGGAAACAAGCATCCTAGGACCGGTTTCGGGGTTTCACCCTTCATCAGCCAGGATAGCTTTATTCCAGTGGCATGGAGAGCACGGGACCCACGTCTGGACATACCCGTCCCACTCGGGGTGACAAATGCAAAAAGAACAACTGATGGACAGAATGCAGAACAATGTCATACATTCACCCCAGTACAGAGATCTGGGCCTAAATCCATCGTTTTTTTGATCACCATGCCATTACAGTTTGAACCCAGCCATATGCAAATCAGTCTTGACCCTGTGCTCAATGGAAACAGTCCAGACCGAACTGCCAAGCCAGGTCCTCCCTGGACTGGAAACAAGCATCCTAGGACCGGTTTCAGGGTTTCAACCCTCATCAGCCAGGATAGCTTGATTCCAGTGGCATGGAGAGCACGGGACCCATGTCTGGGCATACCCGTCCACTCGGGGTGACAAATGCAAAAATAACAACTGATGGACAGAATGCAGAACAATGTCATACATACACCCCAGTACAGAGATCTGGGCCTAAATCCATAGTTTTTTTGCTCACCATGCCATTCCAGTTTGAACCCAGCCATATGCAAATCAGTCTTGACCCTGTGCGCAATTTTACGGTCCAGGGAGGATCTGGCTTGGCAGTTCGGGCTGGACTGTTCCCACAAGGAACAGGGTCAAGACTGATTTGCATATGGCTGGGCCCAAACTGGGGTGGTGTGGTGAGCAAAAGAATGATGGATTAAACTCAGATCCTTGTGACTGGGGGTGAATGTTTGCATTGTCCAGCATTCCGTCCATCAATTGTTTCTTTTGCATATGTCGCCCTAAGTGGGAAGGGTATTCCCAGACGTGGGTCCCGTGCTCACTACACCACTGGATTCAAGCTAGCCTGGCTGATGATGGGTGATGCCCTGAAACCGGTCCCAGGATGCTGTTTCCGGTCCAGGGAGGATCTGGCTTGGCAGTTTGGGCTGGGCTGTTCCCACAAGGAACAGGGTCAAGACTGATTTGCATATGGCTGGGTCGAAACTGGGGTGGTGTGGTGAGCAAAAGAATGATGGATTAAACCCAGATCCTTGTGGCTGGGGGTGAATGTTTGCATTGTCCAGCCTTCCGTCCATCAATTGTTTCTTTTGCATATGTCGCCCTAAGTGGGAAGAGTATGCCCAGAAGTGGTTCCCATGCTCACTACAACACTGGATTCAAGCTAGCCTGGGTGATGCCCTGAAACCGGTCCCAGGATGCTTTTTTCCGGTCCAGGGGGGATCTGGCTTGGCAGGTCGGGCTGGACTGTTCCCACAAGGAACAAGGTCAAGACTGATTTGCATATGGCTAGGTCCAAACTGGGGTGGTGTGGTGAGCAAAAGAATGATGGATTAAACCCAGATCCTTGTGACTGGGGGTGAATGTTTGCATTGTCCAGCATTCCGTCCATCAATTGTTTCTTTTGCATATGTCACCCTAAGTGGGAAGGGTATGCCCAGACGTGGGTCCCGTGCTCATTACAGCACTGGATTCAAGCTAGCCTGGCTGATGATGGGTGATGCCCTGAAACCGGTCCCTGGATGCTTGTTTCCGTTCCAAGGAGGATCTGACTTGGCAGTTCGGGCTGGACTGTTACCACAAGGAACAGGGTCAAGACTGATTTGCATATGGCTGGGTCCAAACTGGGGTGGTGTGGTGAGCAACAGAATGATGGATTAAACCCAGATCCTTGTGACTGGGGGTGAATGTTTGCATTGTCCAGCATTCCGTCCATCAATTGTTTCTTTTGCACTGGTCTAGTAGGCAAGCAGGACTGTTGTTGAACTCAGCTAGCTTTCGCCTTTCATTCGTGAAGGAGACTAGAAGAAGGCCTGCGGATTGAAGAGAAACTGTATTTTAGAGTCGAGGAGAAGGACAGAAGGAAGTTAAGCTTCATGAAGAGTGTATCAAGATAAGAAGACTCAGAGGCAGAGCGACGAAAACAAGAGGGAGACACTCAGAATTTCACTTTTGCCACAAGTCCAACACACACACATAGAGCAACATTTCACAAACACACCTCTCTCTATTCCAAATAGCTGAGTAGTACTAGGCTTCATACTCTTGGTTTACCTTTGAACTGAAGCCGAAACTCAATAACTTCTTGCTTCTTGCTGTTGATGAGGTAGTCCTGCAGCTCCCAGTCCCACCTTGAGTTCTTCCATGATACTCCTCCAGTCCTTAGTGACTCCGAGTAACCCCATACCAGACCAGTCATCGTTATTATCATGAATCGCGAGGACCCGAACAAGATAGACATGGAGTGCAGTGCACTGCTGTTGAAGAACAAGTAGAGAATGAAACCGAATTGCAGTATTTTTGCATGGGTTTTGTTTGATAACTAAAGTGACTGTTCTGGCATCTGAAGAAACAGAAAAAAAAGAGGAGAACATCCCTGCTATTAATTAAATCTGGCTACGTGTGAAAGGGCTGATCATCACCTACAGGGAAAATAAAATAGGCGTCCATCACTCAAGCCCCAAACAATGCAAATCAATAATCATATCAAGAAATTTCCCATATTACAGTTCAACACACACCCTCCCTGAGTGTCTGCCACCACAGGAATCATCAATCAACTTAAATCATCACTCACACAATCAGTCACTGACCGTTGCAATATTTGAAGTTACCTCATTCAATCCAAGGCAAGCACGGGCAGTGTTCAGGTATTGGGTCTTTGATGCAGGCAACACATTGGAATTTGGTATTGGCAGGCAGTCCTGTACATAATAAATGATTTTATGGTGCAGCCGTTCTAATATTAAGTGATGCAAAAAGGGATAGGCATTAGGCAATAGGCATGCGAGGGGGGCAGGCATTGTCCCCAATGTTATGAACGAATTGTGGAGGCTTCTTCAATGCACACTGGTCCAACTGCAATCCAGCAATATACGTGACTCGTTAAAAAAATGTGGGGCAGCATAAATCTGACCCAAAAATAATATTGTTCCTCTAGCTAATTTTAAAAAAATGTTTTTTGCAAAGAAAAAAGTTAGTTCAAGAAGAAAATGTTAAAAGTTAAATGGGGCACTGGCATACTTAGTCCGGGAAGTAGAGTTCAACCTCAAACTCAGGTGGTTCACCCAGAAGTTGGTCAGATTACACATTTGATTCAATTTCGGACCAATCACCCACTTCCTCCTCCTGCGCTGCTGTTTCAGGAACGGTGTAATTGTGCGGTATAAAATGTTGGTTTATTCTGATCATATTCAATCTCTCTACATTTTGAGGCAAGAGACTGATTCTTCTCACTGTGACTACTGCACCAGCTGCACTGAATACACGTTCAG
The DNA here is from genome assembly GCA_963921515.1 of Calotriton arnoldi. Taxonomy (NCBI): domain Eukaryota; kingdom Metazoa; phylum Chordata; class Amphibia; order Caudata; family Salamandridae; genus Calotriton; species Calotriton arnoldi. Next base: position 653,966 of record CAWUFW010001356.1, read on the forward strand.
TAGACACACTGGTAATAGGACAAGCCAGATACTTTATTGCCAGCATGCTGAGCTCTGGCCATTTGCGCATCTTCCCATACCAATACATCAATGGATTTTGATCCACATAGACCTCTTTTGGATCATCCAGATACTCCTGGAACATCCTGTGGATGGTCATTGGTGCTACCACTTGCTCTACTTGTTTTGCCATTGCCTCTGCACTGGACTTGAGCCCTGCCAATTGAAACCAATCCAATGCAAAGGTTGGGTCTTCTTTTGCTGTTGTTCCCGGTGTTCTGGTTGATGGTGTTGTTGGCTGCTGTGAGACAAGACTGCCCTCTCTGGAAGTTGAAGGCAGCACCCCAGGACTGCGATGTGGAACTAGACGTTCCAGCCGTTCTTCTTCCAAGTCGCCGGCTTGCTCTACAATCCACCTCTTGTATTTTAAAACATCCCCTTCAGAAAAAGGGATGAAAGTGGGCAGAATTATTTTGTAACATGGATCTAGTAGTGTGGCACATATATACTCTTTGGACTCAATGATGTCACGTTGCAGCCTTATATTAGAAGCCAAACGCAGGACTAAGCTCTCAACCAAGGCATGTGCTTCTCTATTTTCATTCACACCTGCAGGGGCGAACCTTTCAGGTGCCATCTTTACATGGTCTTGTAGGAGATGCAGCAATGGGATAGCTTGGCCCATCGTACTGTCCTCCTTGCTAACTTCCCGCATGAAAACCTCAAAAGGGAATAGCATCCGTGTCAGACATTTGACTATGCCCCATTTGTCTGCCTCCATGGTCATAGAGTTCACAACTGCATCCCCTCCTCTTTGAATGACATAGTCATTGATCTGTTTGCACTGCTCAAACCGACATTGCAGCATGTAAAAGGTGGAGTTCCAACGTGTTGGCACCTCCTGTATCAGGGCTTTAACTGGCGCTCTATTATTATGCTGAATAATCCGCAGCTGCTTCTGGGCTTTAAAAGAATGGCTGAAATGGGTGCAGATTCTTCTGCAGGTGGTTAGCATATTGCTGACTATGTCTTCCTTTTTGAGGAAGTTTTGCACCACCAGGTTGATGCAATGGGCCAAACAGAGGACCCTGAAATAGCCTCCGTCTGACATGGCCTTGACTATGATACTGCCATTGTCCATGGCAACAAATCCAATTCTAAGACCTCTGGGTCGCAGCCATTCATTCACCTTGCTGTTAAATTCCTCCAAGATGTTTACAGCTGTATGTGAGTTCTCCATGGCGAACATGGCCACTTTTGCATGCCGCTGAACACTCCTAAAACTGTCTTCAGGGCCAAGACCTGAAGATATCTGTTGCTTTACCCCTGCAAAAGAGATCCAGTGTGCAGTGATGCACATGTAATCAGTCGCCTGACAACTGGTCCATATGTCTGTTGTCAGGTGGATGGTGTGAACAACACTTTGCTGCAAAGCTTGTCCAACCAACTGCAGCACATCGTGATGCAGCGCTGGTAGAGCCACTCTGGCAAAATAGGTCCTACTTGGTACTTTCCATTTTGGGCAGATGGCTGCCACAAACTCTAAAAATACCACTCCTTCCACAAATGAAAAAAGGAGGAGGTCCAGCACATTTTTACCAGCTTCCCATTGTACAAACGTGTGGTTAGGTGGTTTCGCTCGTAGAGCCCCTCCTGCCTAAACATGCCCGTAATAGTAGCCTGGATTTTCCTCTTTTCTTGGGGCACTGACACAGGCGTCTTATCAAAATTAGATGCTAGTGGTAGACTCATTGTGTGTGGTGGTGGTTGGGCAGTCACTGTATGCCGCGGTGTCTCCATCATTTTACTCTGAGTCTTCTTGTGCCACTGTGAAGACGCTGAGGTGGGTGATTGTGCTGGTGCACTGCTGGGTACAGGGCTGGGTACAGGGCTGCTTTGCGTGAAGATGTCCCCCTTTTCTTCCTCATCATCACCTTCCGCCATGATTGGACTTGTAGCTGATGTTCCCCGGCTCTCCTCACCACCACGACCACGTTCAGCAATTGTTTTAAGGTGCCCCTCCCACTTTTTCGTGTGGTGTTTTTTCATATGGGTCGTCTGGCCTCCAGTACCATAATGTGTACCAGGCTTACCTCGATGAACATTTGTGTGGCAAATGGTGCATGCTGCAATGTGCTCCCCCTCTTTGCTAACTGTAAAAAAGTCCCAAACTGGGGAGGAGTACTTTTTTGCCGGGCCACTGCCAATGCCTGAAAACAAACTGGAGGTAGATGGGCATGTCGTCGATTGCCTCTCTGCTTCTCCTGAGGCAAGGGTTGATGCAGGTCTCAGCTGGGGCTTTACAAATATGGGAGCTGGTGGCAGTGCTACCTGTGCCACATCCCTCGGAGCTGGTTGAATAGCAATGTCAGATTCCTCTGTGTCACCTTCCACCATGACTACTTCATCATCGTCATCCTCCTCTTCATCCCCTTCCATAAGTGTAAGTCTTTCTGGAACTTTTCTTTTCCCTTGCCTCTCCTGTTGTTTCCTGGTCTCTGTCGGGATCCACTCCATGTCCCTATCATCATCATCAGAAGTGGTGCTTGGAGAAGATGGTGCTGTTGTACCCTTAATTTTCCTTGCTGGAGATATGGGAGCCAATTATTCTAAAAGAGGAGGTTCAACTTCTTGCTCTGAAGGAAGCTCAACCTCCTGTTCTGCTCCTACATCAGACAAATCGATTGCTGGCTGCGGCTGCTGTCGACCTTGCTGTGTTTCCTGAAAAGATTGTGTACAACTTTGCGAAAGGGACAAATTCAATTCAACATCACTGCTCGTCGGGATTGACATGATTGCACTGGCTGCCTCACTGACAGACATGGTCTTGGGCTTAGGTTGGGGAGGTGGTGCTGTTGATGGAGATGTGCTGCTCTCAGCTTGCTCGCTGGACGCCGGTGCGGCAGGCACAACTTTCCTGAAAAAGGTTGCGGTCTGCATGCCAGTGGTGGAAATCTGCTTCTTCTGCTCCCCACTAGCCACTTTCTTGGCAGGATCTTTCTTTGGGGCCATCTTGAAGCTGTTAGTTGGCAGTGGCACTTAGCTTCACAACAAGCTGAAGTGATGACCGTGTTGCGTAGTCAGTCATGCGTCACGTCGTGCAGAGGCCTTCTGTCTGAATGTACTGTGGGTGATGTTTCTTCTCTTGTGAACCTAAAAGCAAACAAGCAAGAAAAACATCAGTGAAACATGGCATTGTTGCAGTTCAAGTAATAGTACAAATAAACAATATCATTTAGTGTGGTTACTTAAGTTATTATAAATAATTAAAAATAGTATACAGTGTTCATTCGTAAAACGGAAAACCAAACTACACCAACATAAACTTTCATGGTGACTGTAAACTCAGGAAGGATTAGAAAGAGCAACAACAACAACAAAACAATACAGCTGTAACTGTTTGCTTTATGTGCAATGCATCACGTGGGATGTGGCACGCAGGGAGGTGCAGCTGACAAATGCATTGACAATCGAATAATCCTTACACAATGATTGCTTTTGTGCACCTGTAGCAGAGATGGGGCTGATTCATTAATGCCAGATGTTATGAAAATGGTAAAAAAAAAATTATCCCCCCCGAAAGAAAGTAAAATTGAAAAATAAAAAAAGAATAATAAAACAATAACTAAAATTGGAAAAAATAAAAAAAATTACAATAAAAAATAATACTTTTTTACTAACATTGAAAAAAAAAATTCAAAAATTAAAAAGTAATAAAAAAATAAAAAATGTATAAATAAGTGAAATTATTCTCAAGCATATAATTCGTTTTTATTTATTAAACTGCTATCTCATTGCTCAACCATCCATGCAAGCATATGGCAAAAGGCCACACTGGCTGGAAACACAAAATGTCTGCCTGCCATTGCTACATGGTCATCAACAACAACAAAACAGAGCAAAAAGGCATTGGGAACATATAGAAGACAGCACACTGGCTATCTACACAAAATGGCCACCGAACAACCACATGGTGAACCAGCAATCAAGGAGGCATGGCCGCAAGATAATGATAGAAGAACAACACATGCAAGCCTACGGCAAAAGCACACTGGATGCCTTCGCAAAATGGCCACCAGCCACATGGTCAAATAGCAAGCAAGGAAGCATGTGAAACAAAGAAAAGACATACAGGCCTATGGCAAAAGTACACTGGCTGGCTAAACAAAATGGCCGCCAGCCACATGGTCAGACAACAACAACCAGCAAGAAGGCATGGCCACAAACAAAGAAGACATGTAGGCCTATGGGGAAAGCACACTGTCTGGCTACACAAAATGGCCATATATATAATATCAACAAGAGAGAGAGGGAGAGGGTCACTCTTATTCCCCCTAACGTATGAATTCAATAACAACAAAAGAGTGAGTAGAAAAGGGACGATGGGGAACGTAGCACGAGGAAAAACCTCTTATTTAAAAGAACCCTCACTCACCAACCTAGTTGGTGACATGCTTCATCATTGGGTTCCCACCAGAGAGGCCGAGTGCCTCCCTGGTGTGCTACGACGCCTGAATTACAGCGGAGCGGGTATTTTGTTGGGGTAGTGTCAGTGCAACAGTGAAGGTAGTGCAAGTTAAAAGATATCTGGTTTAATCCCAAATCAATTTTATTGGTGGAAAACCAGGTAACATTAAAAACAAGTGAAATGGACACTAGGTGCCTAGCTAAATTGACCAGGCGCATCCAAATTGATTTAAAAGTGATCAATGGTCAACATGTTTCTGCTTATAATGTGTAATTTACAAAGCTTTCATCAGGACCAGGCCTCCACGGCGGTGTACACTCGCTAAGGTGTACCCTAACCAGTGGAGGTATATGGATGGTAAAACTCACGGTTTTACCATAGGGCCTTCTGGGATTCCAAAAAGCCAAAGAACTCTGTAAGAAAACACAAATACAACAGTTTTGTAAGTTCAGTGGTATTTCTTGCCAGATATTCTGGAGGTCTAAAATGTTTAAGAAACCTTGTGCTATTAATTGCCACAGCGTGATTGTATCACGTACACCTTTCAATCAGGCAAACGTGTCAGACATACCGCCACTCCGTGTCTAATTGGCTCCGGAGGGGTCATTATTACTAGATAAATACTAGTAACATTTAACGCTTTACTTAGTGAGCGTAATAGATGCATTCTCAATTATGCAACAAACTTGGAATATAGTGACAAACCCGTTAAAAACGCGGATAAAGTGTGCACGCGTTTGTTAAAATCCAAAGGCAGATTTTCAAAACATGGAGAAATTAGGGCTTACGTGAAGAAACTACTAACTTCACGTCATGGGTCCGGGAGGGGGTTAGAGATGCTGGTGGAATCTATACAAGACAAACGTGTGCACACTTTATCCGCGTTTTTAACGGGTTTGTCACTATATTCCAAGTTTGTTGCATAATTGAGAATGCGTCTATTACGCTCACTAAGTAAAGCGTTAAATGTTACTAGTATTTATCTAGTAATAATGACCCCTCCGGAGCCAATTAGGCTGCGGAGTGGCGGTATGTCTGACACGTTTGCCTGATTGAAGGTGTGCGTGATACAATCACGCTGTGGCAATTAATAGCACAAGGTTTCTTAAACATTTTAGACCTCCAGAATATCTGGCAAGAAATACCACTGAACTTACAAAACTGTTGTATTTGTGTTTTCTTACAGAGTTCTTTGGCTTTGGAATCCCAGAAGGCCCTATGGTAAAACCGTGAGTTTACCATCCATATGCCTCCACTGGTTAGGGTACACCTTAGCGAGTGTACACCGCCGTGAGGCCTGATCCTGATGAAGCTTGTAAATTACACATTATAAGCAGAAACATGTTGACCATTGATCACTTTTAAATCAATTTGGATGCGCCTGGTCAATTTAGCTAGGCACCTAGTGTCCATTTCACTTGTTTTTAATGTTACCTGGTTTTCCACCAATAAAATTGATTTGGGATTAAACCAGATATCTTTTAACTTGCACTACCTTCACTGTTGCACTGACACTACCCCAACAAAATGCCCGCTCCGCTGTATTCAGGCGTACGTAGCACACCAGGGAGGCACTCGGCCTCTGGTGGGAACCCAATGATGAGCATGTCACCAACTAGGTTGGTGAGTGACGGTTCTTTTAAATAAGAGGTTTTTCCTCGTGCTACGTTCCCCATCGTCCCTTTTCTACTCACTCTTTTGTTGTACACAAAATGGCCACCAGCCACATGGTCAGACAACAACAACCAGCAAGGTGGCGTGGCTGCAAACAAAGAAGAAATGCAGGCCTATGGGTAAAGCACACTTGCTGGCTATACAAAATGGCCGCCAGCCACATGGTCAAAACAACAACAACCAGCAAGGGGGCATGGCCGCAAACAAAGAAGAAATGCAGGACTATGGGGAAAGCACACTGGCTGGCTACACAAAATGCCCGCCAGCCACATGATCACGACAACAACAACCAGTAAGGGGGCATGGCCACAAACAAAGAAGACATGCAGGCCTATGGGGAAAGCACACTGGCTGGCTACACAAAATGGCCACTAGCCACATGGTCACAACAACAGGCAGGAGGCCTGGAAAACAAAGAACACATGCAGGCCTAGGGTGGACACGTGCTATACAAAATGGCCCCTGGCCACATGGCATACTGATTCTTGACAACAAAGGCAAATGGTGACCTATTCCAAACACACATACACACACACAGTGGTCAGACAAAAGAGGCATGTTAACACAGAGAACACAGCATTAATTCAGCAATGCCAAAAATGAACAGGGCTAAAAATGTTCACAACAACACACATCCTCCAAAGGCATTACCCTACCTAAACACTATTTGCGTGGAAAAAACGTGAATACCCACAAAAAATCCACATTTTGTATTTTAATCCAATGCCATCCATGGCCTAAATGATGTTTGGGTTCAATTCTACAGTCACCACACAAACAGTTGTTTCATGCACCTATGAGTAGTACAGGGCCTACTGGCTGGAAGGCTCATTTTCAAACTAGGACACATAGTGAATTAATTAAATCAATCAATATTGCAAACTTATTAAAAAACATGGAGAAGAAAATATACTGAACTGTGCAACATTATTCCTTTACAAAAGAAGATAAATTTCATGCACAAGAAAACTAGGCCCCTACTAAAACTGCAGGCCACCCACCACAATAAATTTTAAAATCAAATAAAAAGTACAAATAAATCCAGGTGCATGCCCCCAGTCAAACAAACAACACCCTTATGCACCAGTTTTTCAACTTACTTGTGATATCTCAAAAACAAAGTTCTTGAATCCAATGGTACATATACAGCAGACAAGGAGAGTGATCCTTCTAGCTTCAAATCCCAATGAAAAGTGACCAGGAGAGGGACAAAGCACTGGGAGGAGCCTGCTGGACAGGAACAGGAAGTTGGAGTCTCTGTGGCACTTCCTTCTGGTTTAAAAAAAAAAAGTTTTAAAAAATGGCTTCTTGCACAAAAAAAACAACTCCAACGGCCAGTTTGAGAAGAAAATCCACTCCAAATGCCTCTCAGCTGCATTCCCAAGCAGAAAAGCTGCGTGACAACTCCGTTTGCGATCGCGATTGGCTTTAAGAATGCTAGATTGGTGTTGTTGTGGCCGGAAGTCGTCAGGTGAGCACGAAGTCTCACGGGAGATTTCTAGCGGTGTGAAAAGTCTTGCGCGCTCTCGCAAGCGGCCTGAGAGTCTTGGTGCTCGCGATTGAGCACCAAAAGAAAACGAGTGCGCGGATGGAAAAAAAACCTCTGCTTCGCGCCAGAATGGCGGTATTCAGGAATTCTGCGTTCCTCTGCGGAGCGTGGAGTGCCTGAATTCCGCAAACTCCCCGAACAGAGCGGAGTTTACATCCCAGGGTTAATATTTACAAGCCTGCATCGCTACAGGGACGTAACTTTTAAAGATGTTCCTGTGGCGATACGTGCTTCGCCTTATTTACAAAGCAGTGCTAAGCCACTTAACGTGACTTATTGCTGCCTTGTAAATAAGGCAACCTTTCCTTCTATACTTAGCGTGAAAGGGGTGGGCAATGGGTGTTGCAGTGGGCGTTCTGCCACAACACCTATTGATTTTGATGCTGTCCGCTATTTACAAGGGTGACGTAAATAGGAGGCAGCGCCAAAATTAAGACCAAAAAAAAGCTGGTCTTAACATGGCAAAACGAGGAGAAATGCTTTATTTCTCCTAGTTTTTGCTGTTTCTATGTGTGCTGCATTGTGCTGCACACATAGAAACAGCAAAATGCCATGCATGATTGTTTATGTGCAGGAAGGTATCCCTTCCTGCACATAAGCAGGAAGGTATCCCTTCCTGAACATAAAAAATCATTTTAAATGACGAGTTGCAACTTCTATGTTTGTTGCACAAAGTAGCACACATAGAAGTCACAAATTGCCATTTAAGATTGTTTATGTGCAGGAAGGGACACCTTCTTGCACATAAACAATCATTCCCCCCCAACCAGGCACCCTTGCAGGATGGTGCAAGGGTGCCTGCATTGGCACTAGGCAGCTGAAATTAGCGCCAGCGCAGGGGGAAACGCAGGGCTGCACCATATTGTTGTAAATACGGTGCAGCCCTGAGTTTCAGAAGTGGCTGAGCGCGGTGTGAAGCCAAGAGGGCTAACGCTGTGCTCCGTCACTTCTTTGTAAATCTGCCCCTTGGTTTTGTACTATCAAATCATCCATCTATTGCCCAAGTACTGAAATGAAAATCTTTTTTAATGTGCATTTGTGATTATAATCATCGTGATGCACCTTTTTGCCAACAGGACTGCAACTGCTGAGTGTTCTATATAGATAATTAATAAAAATAATAATATGCAGACTAGACAACAGACTGAATTGCTTTATGTATCTTATAAATAGATATTTCCAAACTTGAAATTACTAATTTCATGGGTTTTAAGAGGGTGAACAGCTGATGAGGAATCAAGGTAATTCAAGCATACTACTTACTTCTAACAGAATAAGTACTAATAGGTTACTCAAAATGCCACATTTTCAGTGTCTGTGAAAAAAGTTGCACGTCAAAATAGTGTAATGAAATCGTGCATTTGAAAGAATTGAGGAGGTAGGATACAGATATAGACATTATCACAGTAAAACTAGTAAATTATCTTCTCCTAGAATGTCCTTTGTAAGCCTGTATTTTAACCTATAAGAACTATAGACTGTGGGCATTGTTTACAAAATCTATTTGCAAGTCACTCAGTTAATATGTAAATGTTTAACTACATACTATTTTTCAATGGGCTGACTGAGTCACCTGTTTTAGGTGTAAACTATTAACACAACAACCGTTACAACTCACCAAGCTATCTCACAAGCTATCTTCAGTGGCGGCTAGTGACATTTGAAAGTGGTGATGCGTAAAAGTTCGGGATGAGTGCCCTGTGGTGAGCGAGAGTAGGGAGCAAGCCTGACCATCATAAGGGGGCTTGGGGGGTTTTCCCCCTGGGAAAAGTTTGAAAAAGAAGTGGGCAAGTGAAGCATTTTGAAGCAAATTTGAGAAAGCAAGAAGTGTCTGTGCCACTGAAGTAGGCCTCAAATTCATATGCGATTCATGTGCTTTCCCACCAGGCCATTTTCCTGAACTAGTTCCTCCCTGTGTCTTCTAAAGTATGTTTACTGTGAATCCCGCCTACTAAAGCTTGTTTGTGCTTCCTGCCACTGGGGCTAGCGTTGGGCTGGAAAACAAACTGTCATTAACTGGAAAGGCTCAAAACCAGTTTGTCTTGGCAAAGGGATTTGAGTAAGTGGACATTATATGAATGGTATACTGGAATAGAAGGCCCTCCTATGCATGTTGATAGGTAGTTATTTGCTTCATCAGATGATTACCTACAAATGAAGAGGGATGAATCTGATTATCCCAGTAGAATTTTAATACTAGTAGAAAGAATCTGGCCAGAGACCTGGGAAGTAGATGTGGCCAAACTGCAAAAACAGCGAACTTTGAAACTAAGAACCCAGTTGCGAGTGCCGGGGTCAGATTCTGGGCGAGTCAGTTAATCTTTCCGTGTCTAAAAAATAAAATATGTAATGAAACTGGTTCTCATGTTCAGCACTCTAATGCCCTTGGACCAAGTTTGTGCAATAACAGTGTGAAGTCTACAAACTTTTTCTTAATCCTATCCTTTGTGCTGCAGGCTTGCAGGTCTGTGGGCACAGTTGCAGTTCTGCATGTAAGCTTTCGGCATATATACTTGTCACTTCCCCCCAGTTCCACAGAGGCACAAACAGCTTTGGAAAATGTGTGGATGAGAATAAGGGACTACATTAGGATAAGGTGTAATTAAATATTATGGTGATGTGCGAAATAAATGAAGAAACTACTCTTTAAAGAACCCTGCGGGTGCCCTGGTAGGACCAACACATGGTTGACATATGCATTTCTCTCCCAAATACTACTAAAACAAGCATTTGCAATGCAATAGGTCTCGCATTTACACAAGTTTGAGCTATTGGCATTGTAAATGACAATGCCTTTTATTTATGTGTTGATTTTTAAAACATAAATAAAGGCATTGACATTTACAATACTAATAGCTTAAACTCTCGCAAGTGCAAGACATATTGCATTGCAAATGCTTGTTTTATTTGTAAAAGCAAATTCCTGCTTTGGGATTTAGTGTTTGAAAATAAGAAGAGAAAATGAAAGTGTACAGCGCGGTGTTGTCATGTTGACAGAGCTGCACAGCACATTTTCAATGCATTTACAGGAACTGCCCTAACGGAGGTTCCTCTAAATACAAGAGAGGTATGCAGAGCCTGTGGACATCTCTAAATTTGGCAGGCAGAGTCCCCTCACTATGGCGGGAGTAAATTACTACACCATGGCGACTGTTCTAACACTGTCTGCCAAAATCAAAAATCAGGCCCTTAGTTTGTGGGGTGGTGTATCATAGCTGAGAAAGGTAGACATATCAGGTGGGAACTGGCCAAAACAGATAGGCTAATTAAAACAGTGGTGAGCTTCAGTTTTCAGGAATTGTTATATTGTTGGAATGAGGCCCCTGTTCATTGACATATTCTGGAAGCATTTGAAGTTATTTCCAATACTATTGAACGTTTGCTTCGATCAAGTACACTAGGCCCTATCTTGGTTAAGAAATATAAATGGTTCAAGTCATGCTTTGATCTTCATATTGCCCGTAAACACTCTCTTCACGATAAAGAAGTTGTTGTGATGTTAAGGTGCTACAAACAAACTATTCCTGCCAGGGTGGCGCAGTTCTATGACAAGGCATGGGAGGATCTGTGTCTAGCTAGTATTTCAGAAATCAAGGTTTATTCTGGCAGTTTGCCAACAGCTCCTATTTTCACGAAGGGCCTGTTGTCCAATTAGCTTCCAACATAAATGGGTGAACCACTTTAGTAGTATGTATAGATCTAACGAAATGAGCATTAATAAGACAATAATGTCATCTACGAAGAGCATGGTCTTTCATATACAGGAGGTAATTAAATAAGTTCATGAGTGCTTCTCTGGGAAATCACGGGACCAGACAATATTTCTTTAGATTTATTTAAGCACAAAATGTATTTGTGGGCCCCGGTGGTGACTGATGTCCTGAATGCCAGCAAATAGTTCCTCCATATCAAAATCGGGATCAGAATCTATTTCAATTCCAGTCTTTAAACAAGCATTTGCAATGCAATCGGTCTCGCCTTTGGGACCTTATATGTATTTAGCTATGCAGCACATTAGCCTGGGTGCTGAAACATCTACTGTTCTTTAACATGGAGGGAAAGTAAGCATCAAACTGGGTAACATGCCAGGTATGGGAACACATGGAGAGAAATATTGCCTTTCAGTGGGAAATGGTATAGTCCAAAACTCTGTTTTGAATATAAAATCGGGACCTTAGGTAGTCATATCACTGAAAATAGAAGATTTGAAAAATATATTAGTGTCTACGGGTGCTCGTGGAAGATATGATGCGGGGTTAAATTATTTATGGCCCAGTACCTTCTAAATAGTCTGTCAGATGCTGTCATTTAGACAGGGCTTCAAGCTGTGAAATTCATATAATGTACAAAGATACCTGTGCACATGGATGCCTGAAGGGTTTGGGGGCTGTAAGAAGCCATATATTATGGCTCACTCATGTGCAATACACGCGGATAAAAATATTAGCATTGTTTAAAGCTTTATTGCGAAACTTTGTCCTTTTTTTAAAAAAAAAGAAGAAAAAACTGTCCTTCTTAACATTCTGCATAGGTACCAGCCTGACACTTTAATACTACGTATTTCTATTTTTTTTCCCGTGTTCAATCTTCCATAGAGACAGAACTAGATGGTTTTCTACCTGCATATTAAGAAAATAAAAACTGGGAGCCATTTTAAAAGATATTGTCTACCAAGTGATCTTGCATTTCTATTATGCTTTTTACTTTTTTAAATTGCAGATCATTGCACAACACAGGTTTGAGTACTTAGCTAGATCACCAATTACGGATGTATGCGTATATAAATATGAGCATAGATTAAGTATGAAAGGCCATGCACGTTTGGGTTACCAACGTTCCGAACGTGAGCATGCACATAAAAACTCCAGATAATCGAATTAGCTTCAACTGCATTTGAATAAGCCTGACCACGACTTGAACTTCCTATAGCATGGGGCTGTAAACAGTGACGTAACTACCATCTTCCTGCTAAACTCGTGGTCTTTCCTTTGAAAGTCGCGAGATGCAAAATGAATTTGCATATTGGAAGTTGGTTAAAAAGACATAAGTACACGAAGGAACGAAAGCTGTCTGTTGCATTCTGTTACATAGCTAACAATGTTGATGCAACATTCTCGTTCTACAGAATGTGTAGATTTGAAAGGCTGTCACGGGCACTATTAAATCAGTTTTGAAACAAAACAGGCAATTTGATTGCAGTTAACTTAAAGATAAGCCATTGAAAACACATGCGATTTTCTGGTCCGGGAACAATCGTTAAAAACCTACAGTCCAATGGAAAAGTATGAGAGTTTAGTCTTAGTTTTCATTTCAATTCGTTTAGTACATGGTGGACACAGGTTGCATCACTGTATATGTATCAGGTAGTGCGCTTCTCAAGAAGACCGACACTTGTTTTGCATAAGAGAAAGGCGCCCTGTCTGTCACTCTGACAAAACGAGAAACCATAAAAGTTGAACAAATGAGCACTCATGGCATCCAGCCGGGCGGAGAGCTGAGTGCCAGCATTTCCAAAGGCTGCTAAATCGCCGGTTAACCTTGCATATGAAGGGTAATGTTACGGCTTCAAGAGATACACAGTGCAGTGATCACGGCATATCAGGAGCAGGGACCTGTGTGAGGTAACAAAAATGCCTTGTTACCTTTTAGGGGGTGGGGAGGCAGGGTGGCAGATGGCTCCGGCCTGGTAGCCTTAAGTATGCTCCCGTCCAACCCAGCATCCTCGTGAATTTCCATGTAAGAAACGGGCATGCTCTCACACCTCCCGCCTCTGTAACTACCTTGAGTTCACATTCCCACAATCAAAGCACCGCGATCGCCCGCCTGTGAAGCCTGTACTGAAAGCTACAGAGGCAGACGGCAGTGGGCACTGCTCTCAGGACCCTTTCTACCTCACTGGAGACGTAAGGGCGGACCTTGCACTACACAGCTCTCGCTGGGCTCGCATCGCACCAGTAAATTTAGTCGCCATCTTGCAGTGACAGTCACTTTCCTGTTGATGCACAGTTAACCCTTCAGTACTCAATAAACTATAACACTTGAAAAAAAATTATATCAAATGCATTACTGTTTCCGAAAAAACAATAAATGTACAACAGTGTAATGTAAAATAAGCTGTTGAGCTCTACATGATAGTAAAACTCCGACCACACATTCAGTACACATAAATTTAAAGCTTCTGCCATTGCATCCAGTCCAGATATATAATACAACAAGTAACTAGTCGGCACTATTGGCTTTGTCAATGGTTGTAAGTTGCAGAAGATAAATAAGCAACAACTATGGCTTCGTTGTATAGAATATTGAAAATGCTTCACTTCTGAAATGATGAGACTGTGAAAGAACTTTAACGAGTCCTTTCTGAAGTTACCTCAAAGGCAGTGAAGGGTGGCTTTGCGGCAGAGCTAAGGTATATTTATTTTACCGAGGGTGCGAGCAAATATGGAGAGCCCGTCTGAGCAGCTGCTTTTTAGAAACACCGGCAGGACCCGGCCCACTTAAAGCCCGGGCTAAATGCAAATGTCAAACACTAAATAAATGACTGCACACAAAGAAAGTTCATATTTATCAACTCCCAGGTGAAAAGGTGCTTGTTTGCAGGTACACTTTGCTCTTGTTGAATTAGTTGGTGGCTGAAAGTAGTGCGGGTCTAACCGGATGGAATACCTGGTTGATCCCACTGCACTGATGCGCAGGGTGGCTTGGGGCATTACGGAGTGGGGTGGGGGGTAATATTCTCGCAGCATTGATTATATATGAGACTCACAATCAAGTTACTTATATGGGATACTTTTGAGGTGAACGGCATGAGTTCATTTGTAAAGTGCCGCGTTACAAGGCAACAGCTGGTGGCAAAAAGCGCTAAAAAGAAAAACATATTTTTGTTATAATACGGTACACGTTGACTTAGATGTCTACTCTGGACCCAGGAGGCTCGATCAGCATTTTCACTTGGCAACATTGAGTGATCGTGGGCAAATTTCTTCATTCGTTGTGGTTGACGTCCTTCCTCTGCCCACACAGAGAGCGCTTATTTACAGAAAAACTGGATATTTTCGAAGTCAGGAGGGATTACTCAATTGCAGTGTGCAATAAGAGAGTGCAGTGCACGGCACATACTGTTTCTGGTGTTTAAAAGGCAGTAAAGCTTGGCGGCAACCGTTTACCTATATATTGGCCGTTGTCACTTTTATTTGTGTTTCGAGTGCCCACGGAGTCCTGCGAGAGTAGAGTGGGGCACCTGGCAGCAGATGGCGGTTCTAACGCAGAGCCGTACCTCGGCGCTCTAGGTCTCGATGACTAGCTAAGTCGTGTCTAGGCGCTAGAGCAGACCTTGCATGCTGTGCCCCGCTCCTTACTGCCTTCATTGCAGCTATAACATGCCACGTTGTGTCGGCTTGAGCATCCTTGAGTTTAGAGTTTGTCACACCCTTTCTTTATAGCGCTGCAAAGACACAGGTTTACATAACAGACACTATATAAAACAAGCACGTTCGCCGACATTGCGTTTATGTAGGAGCCTGACTTGCGGGCGTTTGGGTGGGGGGGGCGTTGAAACAAAGCCTGACGAGCAGCGAGGGACGGCGAAAAGCTATACCAAAAAAAAGTGCTTAGCGGCTAATTAAGAGACACAGTCTCCCGCCGCCAGTAAAAGATGCAATCCCGGTGGGCCAAAAGCGGACAGGGTGGTAACCAGGAGGGACTAAAAAGCCTCCTGGACAATTATAACACCCGGTTTTGCATAATTGGTGACGCAAAATGACGCGCACCAATGGAAAACACGGGCGGAGCAGAAAGCGAGCTTCTGGAATCGTATTGATTCCAAGAAGCCCTCGCATGGCGAGAGCAGCGCATGCGCGCTGCTAACGCCAGGCGAGACCTAAAAAGCCAATAGGTCTCGGCGATACGAGAGCTATTGACTTTTTCAATGTTAAGGCCTTTTAGCCAAGTAGCCCAAGAGCACACAGTATAAGAAGGGAAGCCCTGATTTACACTTGTTTTCTGGTCTACCCCTTTATTTTTGTCTATTTTCTGTTTCGTAGAAAGGGCATTATGGCAGCTGGAAAGACATTACCAAAATGCATAAAAAAATAACTAAGCAGGATGCTAAGATAGAACCAGGTTCGAGTCTGGGAGTCAGCTCAAAATCTTGTGATCCTGCGCAACTCCACTGCCTAAAAAAAATGAATACAACCTTGTGTAATGCAGCAGTTGCTCATGTTAAGTGCTACAATACCTTTGGGTTGAGTTTGCACTATATAAAACTGCAAAAGTAATAATGATTTGGCTGTTTACGTCCATGGATTAGATGAGAAACTGGGATTTTTGGTTTGCGAAATTAGGAAACTAGTAAATTCTATAGGAAAGGCTATTTCAATTTGGGACTAATTTTTTAGGGTTGAAGTATCGTTTTGCTTTAAAATGGTAAATAAGGGTAGAGTAGTGTGTAGGTTGTTTTTTAGGGGGAAGGGGTGAGCACCTTATAAAGACTGCTTGGGTTCGTGAAAATACATTATTGACGTTTTTCGAAGCAGGACTTTGATTGGACCTGGACTGTGTGGAGGAGTGGAAGAGGGTTAGAGGGAAGATGAAAGCACTGCTTGTGGGAATGTGCAACAGCAGCTATGCGATTTAGACAAGATTGTTTATTTTAAGGGCTAGTCTGTGCATTGTTTACATTATAAAGACGGGCAAATGGCTAAACCGGTGCACCTCTGCAGTCGCTGGCTCACAGCAAAGGGGTCGTATGTAGGACATTTTGTGCAACATTCGTGATTTAGGTCTAAACCAGAAATCAAATAATGAGCTTTGTTTACGTTGCGTGTCATGCAGGGAATTTTTATTTGTTCAGTATAGAGGATCTCTTAAGAAAGGCCTGTTAGCATGGAATGTGCACTGACCGACTTGCAGGAAGTTTCCCACGCAGGCCGTGTCCAGAATGACAGGACGTCGAGCTGATGCCAAGATCCCAACCTAGTTTCCCAATTCTAAAATCGCAGCCCTGACTGCAATGCCACATCCTCTCCCTGCGATGCTCTGCAGCTAGGAATAACCCACAAGTGTGCGGCGCCAAAGGCAGCTGCTGTAACTCAAACTGTAGATAACCAACAGACAGTGTGTGGCACACACAGCCACTGTAGTTTAAAACAAACACAGTGCACTGCAGCTGCAACTGATCAATAAAGAGAGCGGCGTCCTAAGCAGCCACTGTGTTTTAAACATGAACGCTGTGCACTGCAACAGAAAATAACCAATAAGTGTGTGGCGCCACAAGCTGCCACTGTAAATAAAGAAGAACGCTGCACACTGCAACCGCAAATAATAAATAGGGAGAGCAGCACCCTACGCAGCAACTGTGCTTTAACAGGACCTAGAAATCCCAATAAATAATTAATTTCCCCTTTTGATGTGACATAGAAACACCGGATTCTCCGGCAGACTTATTTTAAGAGGGGTTTTAATAAATAGTCCGTAGCTGCCAAAACACAAGAAAGTGAACGAGTGGTGTGCGCTCGATGGGGAAACAAATATGAGACTGTGGCTGCCCGCCGCCCCCGCAGGGGGCCCTCCTAAAAGGGTGGCCCTTTAGTGCCATTGCGGCACGAGCCTACCCCCTTTCTAGTGTTCGAGGGGCTTCTGCCTGGAGTCCGCCTCTGTCGCGACAAGGGCGTCACATCCGGTGCGCCCGAGGTGAGGGAGGGTATTTATACCCCCACCGACCTTCCTGGCGTCCTCTTTGTCGCCAGCCACGCCGTACTAGTTTGCACAGTCCTGGTTCGCCTAGGTGAATGTTCCCTCTCAGCCCTGTATGGGGCCTGTTTCACACTTAAAGAAATGCCTATTCTCTTGACTTTAGAGTGATGCAAGATTGAACTGGCTGCTACCATTCTTACTCACGCCTGCATATGCTAGGCTCAGAACACGGAACACTTACTCTATAATCCCTTGGATTCTAGCCTGGCATACCTATGTCCCGCTATACCAACCAATAATGGCTCTGCTGTATCATAATGACCCGAAAGACACATCAACCCCGCGGAGACAAGGTGGGGATGCTGACCTGCCCCAAACTCCGCGGAAACAACAGCGTGTGCAAGCTTGCGACAAACATCTGAAAAGTTGCCAACCAACAAACCATCCCCAGCACCCGGGGGCATGCCGCCATTCCTTGGCATGTACACTGACCGAGTTTAAGATTAATAATGGCATCGAAGGACCCCTCTCTGAGCGCATGCTTGCAACACTCTCCACTGCCTAACCCTGGTCAGTAAAGCCACTGCAGGGTAGCATGCAAAGCTAAGCCCACACATCAATCACCTGCCAATGCGAACGGCCGAGCATTCACCGCTCCCTAAGCCATCAGAACTGTTGACAATTAAGAGGACCTCAAAATAAATGACCTTGTACACAACCTGTTCCTGTGTTTGATTTAATAAACTATAATGTTGTTCATTTATAATAGGAACCCAGGTCACCCAAAGAGTGCTTGCCGACTCGACGGTCCCCGGGCTCGCCCCGCAAAGCCCCAGTGTTGCCCGCAGGCACCCCAGCGCAACTCAATGCCGCTCAGCCGGAACCCATCGATCAGCATGTCGCCCGGCGAGGGTAGTCTCCAGTCTCCCATGGGGGCGCTGCATGGGGTCAGCAAGACACCGTGACGTACAACTACCAAGTGCACTGGGCAAGGGTGCAGTCACTGGATGAAGGATGCCAACACCGGTGCTGGGAAGACACCGCCACACTCTACCCTTGCTGCTATGCAACGCACGGACACACAGTCCCATCTGCGATTACAATTACCACCTCGTGTGCCTAGCAGCGCCCAGACGCATCACGCAGACCAGCCAGTAGAAATACCGGTGGTGACTGGGGACTAAGCCCAAAACAAACAAGCGTCACTGACACTAAGGCCGCTGCCTCGGTCAGCCTAGCAACCTTCACTTATCTAATGCACACCTGATAGCGCGACCCACAGCCTTAACTTGCAAACAGAACACCGGGTTAGCCCAAGAGGTACAGTACCGTGGGATCCCCTTCCGAATCAACAATGCTCAGTACCATCTTAACCAAGGCAGATATGGTGTGGGGTTGTACTTGTGAGTGGCTGCCCCAGGGGATGACAAACTGTGTGCACATGGTGTTAAAGCAGTGACACACCAAGCAGACCACCGGGTAGTGATGAGGCAGCCAACCATGCCCCAGTTGCCAGGTGAGGCGACACGCCCGAACTGTACAGTTTAACGATAATCCCACCCACTGCTTTATTTAGTAAGGTGGTGCCTGGGTGAGCCTGTGCAGCAGGGGTAATAGACAACTCAAGGTTAGCGGTGCTTTGCATATGGATCACGACAGCAACCGCAATGGTTCTACACCAACCCATTGGGCACGAGACAGACCTGTAAGACGTACCTGTCGAAGCAGTGACTGGCTCCCCCCGGCGGCCGTCCCCAAACCGCATCCACTCCCTCTTAACCCAAGGTCAAGCAAACCAGACGCAAACATGGAGATCCCAGTCTGGCGATGGCAAACTATCCCTCTACGGGGCAGGCAGCTTCACGAACTGTGCTCAACATTAAACCATTGTCAGTCTAAAGTAAGTTGTGCTCACCAAGAATGCACCCCTATCAAATTACACACACGCAATATCACGTGGGCTCCATGGATTTGAACGCACCGCCAATGAAAACCTGCATTCCAAATGGACACAGCCGAAAGACCGGGCCCCTCCCCCACGTGTGCAAATGGTAATGGCGGCGAACCTAAAACGGCCGTAGGTGCCCCGCCCAAATGATATACCCACACGCTTCAGTTGTGAAATGACGAGACTGTGCAGGATCTATGAAGAGATTCGTTGAAGCTACATCATAGTCGCAAAACTACACTTACGCAGTGTGATTCACCTGCCTGCATGCTGCCCGTGGGGCACTGCCGGGAACTTTTCCTCGCCAAGCACCCCCCCCTGCGTGGCGTTCTATATAATTAATTATATAGCTTACCCCTGTTCTATATTGCCTGGGCACACCCAGCAGGAGAAGTAGCACTCTACATGGGCAAAGGTTGCCTCACACAAAGGCAATGGCACCTCGGAATTGTACCTCATGCCGCATAGGGACCTGGGGCAGGCACTCAAGGTGCGAGGTCGGTGCCTTACGTGCGTGTCTGAAGATCGTGAGCTGTAAATTGGAGCCACTTAGTGTGTCGCCGACTGGCAATTTGCGGCCTCTGTCATTGCCTCGAGCTACCTATTACAAAAGTGAGCCTACACCCAAAAGCTAGACTATGCATCAGACAATTAGCACAATTATGGCTCCGTCGTAAGAATATTGAACATGCTATGGTTCTGGAAGGAAGAGCCAGGACATAAGTCACTTTGAAGCTACATCACCGTAACAGCCGTCTACAAAACTACAACTGTATCGACGCGTTACTCCAGAGCGCACACTTCAACGCCAGCCACCATCGATACACCTAGCTAACAGCCACGCGCCTTCTGTTACTCCTCTCCCAAAACCACAAGAGCCCCCGAAAATTGCCCATGTACTACCAAAGGTGCCACACCTCAAACTGGCTCCAGTCTCCCGTTGCGCCACAACGTAACATAAACATTATCAAAGTGAAAATGCGTTTCCAATATTAGCGCTGTGAATGCCCCCCATTGCGGCATTTCCATTACACGAGTCCGCAGACATAAATGAACTTGTGATGGAATTCAGGCATAGGTGCCCTCCTAACTACTGAATCAACTGCGCGGTTTAGGCTTTACGTGTTTGTTCTCAGTTCAACTTAACACACATGAAACTTGGACAGGCTTGACGATCCACCACCAGCAATAGCCCTTGAACTCAGCATGACCTTGAGCAAAACCCTCGTTGGCTCGCCCGCAACTCAACCATTCATGAAGGAGGACCCGGCCTCCTTCCTGCCCCCACAACCTTCGGTCCCCTTGGCCCTTCTGCGACAATGTCGACATCCCCATGGACTTTTAACTGTACAAACCAGCTGGCCCTGTGCTCCCGGCACCATATTGGCCCCTGACCGGTCACCTGCGGCCCCCGTGTGCAGCGGCCGCCATCTTGGAGCGTGAGCATACACTTAAGTACCTGCACCCTTGCACCGTCACGGCCCCCTGTTCAACTTCTCACTACAAAGTCCCTGCAACACAACAAGAACGTCATACACATTTATACAATTGGCAAAACATTTAAAACGTGCGCAGGGACACCGCAGCAAGCCTTCGCACTCGCGGTCAGCGGCAGCCGGCGAACCACAACCACCGCCTTTGCAGGCCGCCGCATGCTCCATGGCACCTCCACCCAGACAGGGCACCCCATTCCTCCTGCCAACAACCTGCGCGCCACCAGGCTCCGCTGCTCTGTACCCCCCAACCACGCGCCATGCCTCCACCGAGCGGCGCAAAGCAGAGGAATCTAGAGAATAGGAAGGTCACGTGTGTTTAAGGTATTCAAGAGCCACATAGAACAAAAGCTCTCCATTGAACCCGTATCAAAGGTGGTTTTTCAACCCCTGTTGGATTGATTGCATACACCTGAGGATGACATCGACGTGAACCAGCATTAGAAATATCTCTTCCCAAGGGAACAATGCCGAGAGAGACAGCGAGGTGCAGGGTCCTGTGATCAGTGACATTCAGAGCTCACAGTGCATCCAGTGGCGTGTAATGTGAATATCACATCCAGAGATGAACCAATTCAACAATGTGCGTGGAAACTGCGCACAGTGGAACGAAATGACCCAGCAACAATCAAATGTAGGGAAAGCGTAAACACTACACTGCCTACTAATGCTCAAGAGAGTCGAGGAGTCGAAAATGTGCGTATGCCTTGGTGACAGTAAATGGTGATCATGCTCTGATCAATCAATCAACGCAATGGACTGCATTTACAAGTGGGGCCACCATGATGACATGCCAGAGTGTATCCTAATACCATGCATATCGAACAGGGTGGTGAATCACATCTTCAAATTACGGTACAGTAATAACACACCCGTGTTTAATGGGATCTCAACCATTTCTATAATGAGAGCTACTTGTGCCTAATGAAGTTTGTCCCGAGCTACTATATTATTAATGCTATAATAGGGACCACAACAGACAGGGTTACATTAGTGGCCCCCATGGGCAAGATTACTAGGAATGAACACATCTGTGCAGCACGCAGGGTTGCAGCAGACTGTGCAAACGGAAGTGAGACCCTGACGATGCCCACTACTTTAACGAAGGTGAGCGCCCCCTCAGCACCACAAAGGCCGTGCCCGGCCGCGGGCCCTCCCCCTGCCGCTTCCCCATGCAAAACATTTCCAGACTTGGGGCCTCGGGCCACCGGGAATCATGGGAAAGGGTGCACTCACCCAGGAAAACGACGCCAGCCCAAGGACATGACCGTGTGACCGCCGCCAGACCAGCGCTCCCTCTTATAATGGGAAACGCAATCCGAAATCGATTGTTGTTCTGACCCTAACGGTCAGGCCCATTGAGCCGCCTCCTGCCCCTTGCAGCGTTGACGCTGGAACCCTCATGGGGGGGGGGAGGGGTCTGCCACGGTATGGGCCGCGCAATGGAGGCTGGCGGGGGGGAATGGACGAGGAGCCACAGAAGCTCCGTGTACTGTTGCTTGGCAGGTCTGCCCATTGTGAGGCCGAGACTAGGCCCCCTTTTGCCCTGACCCCCGGCCCCATCGCTCGCCACACCCCGGCCGCAGGCTACACCCGGCGTGCCTCCAAGCGGGGCTGGGCCATGGAGCGCCCGGGAGCCTGCAGCTGGAACGGGGTCCAAATGGACAATGGCCTGCGTGACGGGGCGGGGGGGGGGACTCACCTCGCTATTCACACGGCAGACCTCACAACCCCCAAGGCCAACAGCCATCCCGTACGACCAAACCGACGGCGTGTCCAACAACCCCACACGACGGCGTGGCTGGCGACAAAGAGGTAACATACACATGACCCCCCCTGGTCTTGTGGGGTTTGTATGTCCCATCCTGCAATTTAAGGTGACTAGAAGGGAAGCTGAATGCGGACTTGAATTTGTGGAGGGCAATCATTCCAGGGATACCAAGGTGAACTAGGTCTATAGCTGGATTGAGCTCCAAGGGTCACAGGATCGAGCTTTAGTTAAGCAAGCCAAAGGGTCCGGTGCAAATGTCTGGGCAACTGCAACAGAGTAGGGGTTCCCTGCCCTAAGGGCAGGTTTCGCGTTGATTCAGTTAAGCACTATATTCTCTGCCCTGGTAGCCCTAGTAGATAGGCTGGTTGTGGAAGCGGTCATCTAACAAGGGTGATGCTGTCCCACAAATTGGGGAAAGGGGTGTTAAAGCACAAAAAATACTGGAGGATTGCAACTACAGGTTGCAGGAGGTGGGAGCCTACATTAGCCTCAAGGGTAATATAGCCATGGTAAGAGTAGAGTTCCCTCCTGGGAGGCCATCACATTCCTACAGGTAGTGTGAGGCAGTTGCTCTTCCCGGAGTAGGATAAATTGCTCCAAGCGGTTTCCCAGACGCAGTTTGTCTGGATGGGGTCCCCCGGTATGAGATGGAGCAGCTCTGAACAAACTGGAGCAGAGACTGGTTGGGGGGGGGAGGTCTCCCTAACATCGTGGTGATCCATTTAGGAGGCAATGACCTCACTGCCGTGGGTAAGGGGGCATTCTTGCAAGCAATGAAGGCTGACTTAGGTGAGATCAGCATAGACATGGTTCAATGTGAGCTCTGGTGGCCTGAGATTATTCACCGCAGAGTGTGGCACGGGCTAAGTCAGAGGAGGCCATTGAACAGCCGTGTAAGAGTGAACTGTTCAGGGCATAAGTTCGCATACCAGAGGGGTCTGGGTTTCATCAGACATGAGCTGATTGAGGCTAAGGTTAAGGGCTACTTTGATAAACATGGTGTTTATTGTCACCATTGGGTATGGATTTGTTCCCTTGGCCTTGCACGGGGCCCTGGAAATGAGAGGTGGCAAGTGAGAAGACAGCTGTCTTGGTGGCACGGGCCATCCAGGCGTACGCCTAAGGTTAAGTTGACAAACATGGGGTGCATTTGTCACAGCTTGGACACGTTCCACTGGACATACAGGAGGCCCTAGAAAGCAGGTTGCAGGTGAGAAATGAGCTGTTTTGGTGGGGGGCCCTGGCTGCGACGGTGGCCGCCTCCAGAGCTGTGGCAGAGTTACAGGGCGATCTGGAAGCAGACGGGTACAGTAAGGGTACCTCTGCGGCAGACAGGTACAGTAAGGGTACCTCTGCGCGGCACAATAGGGGTGCCAGAGCCAAAGACCAGGAGCCTCAGGGCAGGTTCCTCGAAAACCGCGACGGCGCCCCGTTAGTCCTTCGGGCGGTTGGGGGCCTGACCAACCGGGGGTTTGCCCTGCTTCGCTCCGCCCTGAAAGGGGCGTGAGTAATAAGGGACCAATGTGTCACGTGATCCGGAGGAGGATCACCCAAAGGTGTAGCACTGATTGTGTTTCCCACAGTGCTGGCTCATCAGGCGGGCGGGGCAGCATAGGTTGGTACAGCTGCCTGCCCTTGGATCGCCCGTAAGATAACCCACCAGATTGCAAACTCTTGTATGGAATAAACCTGCAGTAATATTTTCCCATACATAATTTGTCTTGTGTATTTATTTACGCATGCATGCTTGGATTGTGGGTGGGGGATGTTGCCGGTATTGGCACTATGCTCTGTCTCAGAGTCTGGGAGGGCTGCTTGCTCGACGGGTTTAATGCCGTGGATTCAGCTGGTCAGGAGTGAAAGATTGCACCGGCCTGCTTTTTATGAGCCTTTCATGCCTATCTGTCAAATGGCGGTTTACGTTCTGCTGTTTTGCTTTTTAAGTACAAATGAAAATGCTTTGTAAAACTGCATTTCATGTCGGTACATGGAATGCATTTTTACGAAGCTTTTTCATTTGTACTTAAAAAACAAAACAGCAATTCATTCCTGTTTCAACACAAATGCAGAATGCCTACCAACAAACTCCTGAGCCAGGAAGGAAATAATTAACAAGCTTTGGGAATCAATTATGTGGAACTGCCTGAGAGAGCCTCGTGAATGTTTGGAAGGGAGGAGAGAGGGACAGCAGAGAGAGTGGGGTGGAGTAGCGAGGGGAGAGAGACGGCAAGGAAAGCAAAACCAGCACTGCCCTCCTGAAAGAGCACCGAAGTTATAACACAAAGAACTTGCCATTCTCTGTAGAAACCTGAGCCAGTCCAGGGCCACAACAGCTGTGTGGAGCAGGACAGGCACAGACAGCAGTGCCCCCTGCTCTGAGGCCTGGCTCTGCTGTGAGGCGGCTGGAGCCCCGTGACTGATTGGGAGGGTGGAGGGAGAGCAGAGAAAGTGGAGCCAGGAAATACACAATAAAACCGAAACCAGCACAGTGCTGGTGAAATGCTAGCAGTGCTGATAGATAATTCTGATAGATAATGTCCACAATTATTAACAAGCAACCAAGTGGGAGGCGGGGCAGGGGAGGCAGCAGTAAAACAACTGTGGTGTTGAGAGGAGGTGGGAGGAAGAATGCTATATTTAAATGTAAGTAGCTCGGGCGCTGAAGTTGAACACAGACAAACACTAACAAAGCAGGAAACCAAGAAAGGAAAGAGTCCCCCAGAGAATAGATAAAGAACCATAGTGGAATGAGACAGTACTTAGTCCCTGCTGCATGGGAGGAACGGAAGAGAGAAAGGAGGGACAAAGAGGCAGGACTGACCACTGGCAAGCAAGGATTTTTGAAGGACACTGACATAGACAAATGAAACCTGGGGGATGTCTTTAACCCAACATAAGAAATTACAATAGGTCTCGAATGCTCGACCTAAAAAAGAGCAAACCAAGTAATTGGGTTCGTAGTCAAATCCAAAAGTAAACGTTAACACTATGGGGCTTATTTACAAGCCCCTTGCGCCACTTTTGCATCATTTTTAACATGGGAAAAGTGATGTACGGGTGGTGCAAGGGGCTTGTAAATATGCCTCTGTGTGTTTAGCAATCGCAAGTAGTTATTTCTTTCCCAGGAGATTTTGTCAAAGAAAATCGAAAAGGACAGTTATTTGTTGTGCACCGAGCTGAAAATGCAGTGTTATGAAGAGTAAGGCCAGGGTGGGAGGAAAGATAGCAAAACAAATAAGAGCAGTTTAATCAGGTCAACTCATACAGAGAGAAACAAAATCCAGTCAACTCATACAGAGAGAAACAAAATCCTGTCAACTCATACAGAGAGAAACAAAATCCAGTCAACTCATACAGAGAGAAACAAAATCCAGTCAACTCATACAGAGAGAAACAAAAGCTTGTTCACCTTGGCAGAGACCAGAACGTCCAAAGCAAGGGCATGTGTGTATAGGTTCCATGAAACCAGTGCCTTGAGAAGTTGGGGAATGTGTGTTAGGCAGTGGCTTGAGTAACCAACTAAAAACAAAGGGGCATATTTACAAGGACGGCGATAAATAAACGCAAAGCGCGCTTAGCGCTTTTCTACTTATCGCCGTCTATCGCTGGATTATATCGCCCTGTTAGCGCGTTATTTACAACGCATTTCCCCAGGGCGATATAATTACCAGCGATAGCGGGGAAATCGCCGTTTTGCAGGGAACATCGCTGGTTTTCCAGCGATGTTCCCTGCAAAACGGCGATAACCTTGCTGATACGACCCTGTGGTCGTATCAGCACAATCCACCCCCATATTAGGTATGCCTAAGTCTGCATTTTAGCAGACGTTAGTTTTCGGCGAAAACAGCGGTTTTTGCCCAAAACTATCGTCTGCTTAAATGCTGGGGCAGCCTTGTAAATATCGCGATGTGCACATCAGCGATATTTACAAGGTTGTACTGCCCAGTGACGCCCACTTTGCATCTCATTAGAGATGCAAAGGGAGGCGTCGGGTAAAAGGGTGCTAACATACGCTAATGCATGGTAGCACCCTCTTGTTAATAGGGCGATAGTTTTATCTCCGCTTTTTTGGCTTTAAAAGCAAAAAAAGCTGAGATAAAGCCCTTGTAAATATGCCCCAAATCTTGTTGGCCCAAGGGAGAGTTGCTGTCTGGCTGTGAGGGCAAAGGTCACATGACGGAGCCACAGACACAAAGGACCGTCCGAGAATCCAAGCCACTTCCACAAGGAGGGAGGGAGAGGGGGCTGGTAAAGGCACAGTTCTCTCTACTGCTTGCTTCGGAGTTATGAACACCGCAACAAGTGACCCGCTCAATATTTGCATATATCTTCAGCACCAGGCAGGTGTCTGTGGGAATTAATCTGTATAAATGCAACGCAGGGGCACGCTCTAGAGTCTATAGGGCAAGTTGGCGGTAGAATGGGCTGAGAATTTCGTGCGTTTGTTACTTCACTTCTGTTACACTGAGGGGAATTTTGCGATGCAGAAGCAAAAAGTTACGAGTTCACCGAAAGTGGAAATTTCACACTTGAGTAGGAAGATGCATTTATATATGTGGAAGTTAATTCTTAGCAAACTCAGAAATGGATACTCGCCTCCCTCCGAAACAATACACCAATCGAGGCAAACATAAACTCAAATAGTGATCATGCAATTCAGTGCAGTGTGAATAGCTATGGATGGGAAAAGGCAATCTTTTATTAAGAAGCAGTTCCCACAACAATTTCAGTCTAACACGGCAGGAACACGTTGCAAAAACCCAGTCACTCTTAAACAGTGTACGCAACGTCTACCTCCCCCTCACTGACAGTGTCCATGAAAAAAATGAAATAAAACTTACCTGCCGCCTCGCCTCCTCAGTGCTCTGCTCCTCTGCAGGTGCACAGTTTCCAAGACTCCCGACCCCTAGGCCAATCCAGACACTGCTCTCATGCTGGTAATACTATTACCCAGCATTAGAGAAGCGCCAACATTGATCTGAGCAGCCTGGTTTGATGCTCAGTCAGGCCCTGGAAGCCTGTGCCTGTTCTCCACCCGGCTGTGCAGCACAGCTCGGGTGGAGGAATCTAAGTGCGTATGTCAGTTTAGCTGTCCTAAGATGGCCGGCCAAACCGACATGCGCACTTACAGTGCCAACGACTCCTCCTTCCTGCTGCTGTTCGTCAGGATGGCCCTGCCCCTCCTTAAACTGTCAGTGGTGAAAAATACATTGATAACATGGTTTTATTTTTCATGTTTGCACTGCTGAAAGAGCAGTGGGGCAACGCTCCTCCGCCTTAACAGAGGGGCCGCCGTTGGCTATCTCACCAGGATTCATCCTTGAGCCCTGCAGCATACACACACCTAAGCAACTGATGATTGATGATATTTCAAAAATGTGAGACGCAGTTTACACACAGATATCTGCATCAGGTAATTAACCAATGGAGCTATCACACTCAGGTCCTCATTATGAGCAGCCTATTAAGATCCCTTTTAATTCCCTGCCATGGAATTACCTTTTCTGGGCATCCCAGTAATTCCTAGGCAGGGAAACAACAGACATAAGGCAGCTAAAATCTCCTTGTGAAAAAACTAAACTTGTAATTTGGATGGGCCTGTTTACTCCTTCTACCAGGGCCATTAGAATTTTAGGACCACAGGTAATAAGGAAGTAAGATTAAAGTTCATGAGCTGAAAATTATACAGACTTGCAGGTAGCTGCTGCATTAAAACAAGGGGAGGGCGGTACTCGCGGAATTTCACTTGGCGGAATTACGCAGAGTTACATTAAAATTCTGTGAGTTCCGCCAATGGGTGGAAATAGGCCCATCATGCACTCGCTCTGTGATCAGTGCAAAGGGCACCTCACGGTGTGCAAGAACGCGCAGCCATTTGAGTTGATTTTGCTGCTGCTCAAGTAGAAAATCAACCCAAGAAGCAGCTCTCTGACCACGACCGCTCACAACCACCTGCATTAGAAGATCAAGGGAAGTCCTCCTAGTGATCGAAAATCGTGCTATGGGATGCCAGCTCTCACTCGCACTAGCCAGTAGAGCCTCACATGAGCAAAAATTCCACCATGCTGCAATTAGCAAAATTTGTCCGGAACTCCGCGTTACAGCGGAGTCGCCAAATTCTGCCAGTTCTGCGATCGTAACAAAATGTTGCACCTGGGCCTAATTAAAACACTGACCTACCTCTATGGGATCAAACCAGGTGTCCTACAGATAGCACAATGTCCTCAGCAGCACTCAACCAACATTGCACATGCACAAGCATTCACACACACATACCCATTCCACCTCGGACAGGTGCATTCACTCATGTGATTCTCTTTGCACTGGGCACATTCCACATAACCTGTGAACATATGACATAGACATTACTCACAGCTAGCTAAAGCAGCTGCATTATCTCCTTGAGATTTCTTATTGTTATTTATCCTGCGATAGGATGGTTAAACAAACTGTAGGCTCTGGTGTTATCACAAGGACAGTAGTCTACATCAGGCAGATATCACTTCTGTCTCCGCTGCAAGTACATTCATATCTTGAGCTGTACTGCTGACAGATTGAGCCCTGTAGAGAGATGATGGTGGAAGAACTTAGCAAGGCGAGAAAATTGTTTTGAGGGTTCCTGTACTAAAGGCATGAGAATGTGTGAAGAGTAACCCATTGGTGAAAGGAAGATCTGCCCCTCTCAGAGCTGAGCAATAAGAGGCTGAGCATCGGCACTTCTGCGTCTGACAATGTGTGACAGATCAACAAGAAAACACAACTGTGACTAAATAATTCAAAGAAAATATGGAGTGAAGAGGCTTGAGCCTCGGTATCCGAAACCACCACTGTCAGAGCAACTCAGACAGCAAGAGAAGAACCCTGTCCTGTGGGCCAGAAGAGAGGAGAATGGCTGGACCAATGGCAGCTCTCCTCATCTTGCCGCTGATGCTACACACAGCCACAGGTAAATGAAGGGAAACATCACTGCTTGTTCAGAAGGACTGTGGGGAAAAGTGTTGCTTAATAGAAATACGTGTTCCTGAATATGGGAACATATTCCTGTCAGTTGAATGTTCTCATGACATGAGTTACTACCATTGTGAGGCTGGCTTTAACTGTGGGGAGATGTTCTTCTCAGGGGAACGTTTGTTTAAGAAGTTGTATATCTTTGTTTCTCAGTGAAACTTAAAGTACGCCAGCGTAATTCATGTAATTTTGAGAATTTCATGTTATGCTTCTTACACGAAATTCCCAAAATTACACCATGACGGCAGTTACATATTGATTCCTTTAGTTGCAGCAGAAGGTTTAGCATGTAGCATGGGCACAACCAGAACTCAAGTGACTGTTGTTGGAGTCAGTTCTTCTTTGCGTGCTATGTTTTTAGTGCAAAATGTATCCTCATGTTGAGGACACATTTCGTGCTAGAATGCAGCACTTGATGGATTTGCAAATGTTAACAGTGCCACAGATACTGCTCAGTAGCCATATACTGCTGAAGGACCCACAGAAGTTCACTGGGGTGGGCGGGCATCACTGCTAGTAGTGGTCCAGGGAGTACATTTTAGCCATGGACCGAGGAACATTGACATCTAATCTTGGGTTTACCAATTTACCTAAATATGCTGGAAGTAAACACTGAATTATAGAGCTAGGCAGGGTCTGCAACACACTGACATTTCTCCGAAAAGTGTGGATCCTGGGCCTCATTATAACAAACCAGGAGACAAGATTTTTAATCCTGGCCTTTCCATTTGATGAAATTGTATGCTCTTGCCCAATCACCTTTTGAACTTATTCCTCAACTTCCATATTTTGTCAGGATTGGGATATTTTATGTCCATTCTAAAAGCAGTGAGTGAAAAAGAAACATCACTGTATATTACCTTGGAGTAGGCAGCCTCCAGTCTCATTGTCTATTAGCCAAAATGTAATATGATGCTAAAGTTATAGTCTTTGGAGCAAGCAGTACTGCGCTGCCGTATCAAATCTTGAACTTTTTCAAACCATTTGATCTTGGGCAAATCTCATTCTCTCTGCCTCTAATCTAACGAGACGTCAGGGCTTTGAAACAGTCTTAATGGTTTACATTCACACTCTCAGGGCCCTGTAACTGCAGATGCCACATTCCACATCAGCATCTCTAAAGGTGAACATGTTCCTGAAGCTGCATTGTGCAGGACTCTACCTGTGGGCAGCTGCCCCCTCCCTCCAGTCATGCAGTGAACAAATGCTAGCCACCAATAGGTGCCTCTTTAGCAGCTGAAAGGCTGATTGTGGGACATTCAACCAGGTCACTCAAGGTGTGCTGTTGTGCAACTCAGATCTTCCGGCAAGCTTTTCTCTTCCTTGTCCTGCTAGGCGCAAAAAAGAGGGACATTTGGCGCCCTGTAGCAGCTGAGTGTGGGGAGCAGGACTGACCATGCAAAAGGAGGGGTAAACCTGCAGAAAAAGGGACACTTGGCCACCCTATTATGCATAAACTGCCTTTGTTTACAACTCCCTTCCTTATTTAAGAGTCTGATTTTATGTGTTCTAAATTTTCATGAGCTAATTGAACGTATGCATGGATTCATTTGCACCATTGGGACTGCCCTTGTTTTTGGTGCAAATTCCGCTAGTACTGAAAAATGGCCCTAGTTGTAATTTTTCGGGAGTAGACTTGTTTAAATGAATGCATGCACAGTTTTACCAGGCGGGAAATTCTGCATGCATTAATGTGACGCAAATGTGAATTTGCACATCTAACTTTATTTTTGCTTCTTCACAGGGAAAATGTCTTTCCCAATGAATAAAGCTTTTCCCAATATAACACCGTTATTTATGGTGAAACAACTGAATCTGTAAAGGGGAAAAAGGACACTCCCATTAACGATAGGGCTGTTCCTTGCCTATTCTTATCCTGGAAACATGCTTAATCCCTGTCAGTAACAGGAGTAAATTTACATGTGCTTCTAAGGTGGAAAACCGCTTGGAAGAGATAGACGAATAATCACAAACTTATGGGTTTGTGTGAGTTCACCTACTTCATTTACTTTAAAAATACACCTCAACCATTGGTGTATACTTGTGGAATTCAGCCATACTGCTAACATTTCCGCATTCACAAATGCCATTGGCAAAGGCCACAGATTGGCAATCCCGATTGTGGCTTTATTTAAGCAGATGGCTTTCCTATACTCCCTCGTTGACCTCAGATGAGTAAAAATCGTGGCCTCTTAATCTCTCTATGCCTCCTTCCTTTTTCATGTCTATTAAATGTGATTCCACCTTCAACTTGTAGACTTTTTCTCAAACGTGTGCTCCTGTTATGCTGCAGCTTGCACTGCGCCCTAACAGGACCCCTCCCTTCTTGTTTGGCCACTGTACAAGATACAGCTCTGAATGTCGGAGCTAAACTAACTGAGCTGTTTCATTTATTTCCTCTTTATTTGGCTTGTATACCTCCCCACTAGAAACCATCTTGAATCTAAGCGCTCTAGCAGAATGATGCAGGGCTCTTACGAAGACAAAGGAAGAAAAGAGGGCAGAGGTTTGAAATATTCAACGCCAGTTCTAGACGTACTGCAATAGAGTTTTGTGCACCTGTAAATATTTTAGAAAAGTTTGGCTTTATTTTTTAATAATTTCCAAATATTACTGCTCTTTGAAATGGCTCGTAGTGTGACCGAGGCGCCTGCCTGTTCAGGGTTCCAGATTATTCAGGCTCTGTCTTCACCTGGGATAAAAGCCATCAACTTAATTGTCAATGACGTCAGCTGCCTGCCACTTCTTCATAGCCACTGCACAGTCTTTGGCCTTTACTTCCACTTAACATTGCAGAAACAGAGCAGATTTACTATTCTAACTCCAGTCCTAGGATTTTGGACATTAGAGTAACTTTGTGCTCTATGTAATGTCCCCGGTAATGCATTGGTGATATGAAGTAATGGCAGTCAAGAGGCTGTAGAAGAGCAGTAGTGGAGATGTGCCTGTTCCCATTACCTTGACTTTCCTTTAGTGCTGGGGTTTCTATGAGGCGAGGTAAGGTAGCAGATTCAAGGTAACACCACTAGGTGGCTCCAAATAACAAGGAAAGGCCTAAGAGAACTGTATCTTTAGGTCTCGCCTAGGCAGCGCGCATGCGCTGCTCTAGGAGGGCCTTTAGCCATCGGTCTGCTCATTTTCAAGCACACACTCGTGCTTGTGGCGGCATCCACCTTGCCGGAGCGAGCAGCAGCGCGCGTGCTAATTGGCCCTTGCTCGCTCCCGCAAGGCGGATGGCACCACAAGCACGAGTGTGCTTGAAAACAGCTGATGCTTGTTTCTGCATTAGTCATTCAGTCATTAAGCACAGCGCGGGCCGCGATTTTTTTTTTGTATTGTTTGCACGGCGAGCGCCGATGCAACTCTGAAATGCACCAGTGATCTAGAATGCTATACCGATCCATTTCCAACAGAACTCGTCAATCTCCACTTTCAAATGGACCTCAAACACCATTTCTTAAAAGATCTTTCTTAATACATACATTGAGATTTGGTGTTCTCAAATCCTGCACTATAAAGAAAACACCACACTTTGAAGACCTAAATTTCCTGCTTATGTTCTTTATTTTTTATATTGTTTGCTTTGCTTCCTGTCTTATGCCTTGTCCCTGTGAAGCGCTTATACTGTGACCAGAATCTTGACGTGCTATGCAAACAACCTAAATAAATGCATAATTAAATTCACTGGGTACCAACAAGTTACAGCATTAACGCCTTAACAGCCAGCGTTATTTTGCTAAACTTGTCTTGTAGTCTGCCAAACATGACTCTTCAGGCAAAGTTAACGCTTTCTGCGTTATAAAGGCGGACCAGAGAGAAGGCTGCGCTGCTTGACTCAGAGCAGGGGGCACTGCTGTCTGTGCCTGCCCCGCTCCTCGCAGCTGCCCCGGACGTGGACTGACTCTGGTCTCCGGAAACACTGGAGGTGTGAGCACTATCAGCGAGGCGCCCTTTCACGAGCACCGTGCTGGCTATGCTTTCATTGTTGTGTGTTTTCCCTGCTGCCTTATCCCACTCTCTCTGCTCCCACTCCCCCCTCCCTCCTCCCTTCCAGTCAGTCACCGGACTCCAGCTTGTTGTTTAAAAGAGGCCGGTGCATTCTCGACATTACCAGTTTGTGGAATTAAATTAAACAAATGAGGCAAAACACATATTCGCAATTAATTGTACATCCCAGTAACACGGGCAATACGATCATCTCTGCGCCCGTTTCACAAACGCTCAGCTGGTTTTGCTTTGATGAAGGGTACGGAGGGCTTGGTTATTAGGTCTAATTTTGTCCATCCATGTTTTTGATCTTCTAAGCGTTTTGTGGCAGTGTGTAACAAATGCATTTACTGAGTGCCTTGAAGTTTCTGAACTTCACCACTGAATAACCGTACTGGAGGGGAACCTGCTATAGCGTTTTAAAATTGTATTTGTTATCTAGTGGGTGTTACTGGGTATCATGTACGTCTGCTTTTCGTAGGAGATGTTTATCTATGTGCTTTAAACTATCCCTGGCTTTACAGAAATTGGGGAGGGAGGGGGCAATGCATGCAGACATAATTTAGAGGGTTTTGATAACGGCATGTAGTAAGTCCTTCCACGCATTCCTCGCAGATATGTGGTACTTGGTATCATGTTCTGTTTTGTATGAGGGAGGCTTATTACCATGTTCCACTCCTTAAAGTACTATACAGCTGCCTCTTAGACGAGGAAACTCCATTTCCCACGTGTGAGCGCAAACACCTGCTGATCCTCTTGGCCTGGGGACGTTGAACAACCTGTCCCGTGGGATGCCTTCATCGTCCTCCAACGGCACAGAAGAGGCTGCAATTGACCAGGGACCCCACTTTGGGGACGGCCATGTCGCTTCTTGAGCATTGGCATGCCTCGGGTTAATCCGCATCACCTTCTCTCCTTATTACCGCAGTGATTCGCCTTTTGTATTCACAGTGTAGCTGGGTCCAACTGAAAGCAGGTACATTTTTGTCACACCATATCAAGCACTTTATTTTTCTCAGCCTGTTCTTTATTTGTGGCACAACAGATGTACTAACTCGAACCTCTCTAAGCTCCCTTCCCCTCTCTCTTCACACAGCCTTGTGAATCGGCCAGGTCTGAGAATACTCAAAAGTTGCCATCAGTCCAAGCTCAAAATTACAATGGAAAATAATCCTGGAAGTTTCTCTAATTAGACATTTGCAGCAGAAAGGAACATCTCCAAAATATATATATTTCAGTAACTCGCATGCTAATTTTCATCAAGTTACAAATTTAATGGTCTCTAAATCATAAATTCAATATACACGGCGTGGGCTGGTGTTAATGTGTCTATAAAGGAATGCAGTAGGTTTATTTTGTCAAAACAAATAACGTTTTTTTCTGCTAAATTATTTTACCCATATTTTTAATTACGTGTATGTGGGCCGGCCAGGCTGCACGAGATCTCGCGATCTATTGGATCCGTAGCCTCTTGTGGCCCCACTAGGCTTTCAGCATGCGCTGGATTATTTCTGCTGCATATTATTTGCAGCCTGCACAGGATTATCACATTCACTTGATCCCCAGCCAGCAGTGGATCCCCATCTCGCACCAGTCCCTTACAGCATGCATCAAATGCCCAGACTGGACTAGATCTCTGGTCTGCACTTAAATCCATGGCCAACTCTGACTTCCCAGAGTCTACTGGATCCAGCTCAAGTCTGCCTCAGACCCAAGGCCTTTACTCATTCCCCTATCTGCCTTTACTCCTTCCCCTATCTGCCTTTACTCCTTCCCCTATCTGCAATCTCTCCAAATCCTGCTCTAGAATAGATTTCAATCCTGCCCTAAGATCTCTGCTTGCATCAGATCCATAATCTGCCCGGTGGGTGATAATGTGCTGCATAGCTAAACACTTACAAGGTCCCAAAGGCGAGACCTATTGGCTACGCCAATGCTTGTTCTTATTGTAAGGGTAGCATTTCAGGGGCAAACTTTTGTCCGGAGCTTCTAGCATATTTGCACTGTTCCTACTTCCCACACTTCTCTAAATGCAGGCATAAGGTTTTGCAAATGAGTTTAGCTGCGCTCTGGTTTTCTGGTTTACAAATTGTTGTAGTCATGTTTGCCAAAAAAACATCACCACCCGAAATCCAGCCCACCATACAGCTGACCATTTGTTCATCTACAATAAGTGTAGTCATTCCTGCTCCAGCATTTACGTAGGTCTGCGATTCAGGACGTCCATTAACTTTACAAGCATCTCTCCCAGAACCCTAAATCCTCAACCAACCACCTTGTCGTCTCTGTGGGTCAGTTTGATGTGCTGCTCATCTGCATTCGCCCATTCAAGAAAATCGCCCTTCCAAGCTTCGATCTCCGGCGCCCTAGGCACCTTCCATCAGATGGCAATTCATCATCGTGCCAGAACAACCCAAGGGCCAGCATCAGGGCTGGCATTTTCGGTACGCTACTCCGCAGGAGTGCTCCCAGCATGCAAAGTTTCACCGTTCCCATCCAGGTAACTCTAACTACATGAGACAGTATAGTGACTACTTCTCTCCAAAAGTCCACGAACCGGGTGCAGGAGCATGTCATATGCAAAAAGTCTGCTGAAGGCTAGCCGCACTGGCCGCACTTGGCCAGAGTTGAAGGATATATTTTAGGGAGATTCTTAGGGGTTTTATAGGTTTGATGCAGAAAGTTAAACAGAATAAGCTAAAATGGGCGTTGGGCTGGATTTCCACGCATATCCTCTGCCACGCTGCATCTGGCAACACATCAAGGCAATCTGCATGTCACCTATCCAGGTGCCGGACTGGCTGTAGCGGGCATATGGCGTTTCCCCGGGAAGCTGGAAGGGTGGGGGCTGGTTTTGCAGTAGTGGGGGCCGGTTTTGCAGTCACCCTGCAGTAGCGGCCACCCAGTACCAAAAGCAGCGGTGCTTCATGGGCTGGTCTAACAAAGCTACCAGGGCTGCTTTGAGTTCCCAGTCCTTCGCACATGTTGTCTCCCCCCTTTATCTGCGAGCAGGGCCACCTGCAGATGTGTAGTGAGTCTCCTAAAGCCTTCCAAACCCGCCAGCTGTGTCATCACGGCATGATCCTGCTGCTCTTCCAGAAATGAGGTGCAGAGCCCTCTCTGTATAAGCCAGCCTACTATATGCAGGAATTGTCCCGAGTCCTCCCCAAGCCGCTCTTGACCCTGCTCAAAGGAGAGGAACCGCTTGTTAAGATAGAGATGTACTCCATTCATGTAGCCTCTTTCCCTCCCTCTCACAAAGGACATATCTTATAGGAGGGTGGAGAACAGCCCCAGGGCCCAAA
Organism: Calotriton arnoldi; assembly: GCA_963921515.1. Taxonomy (NCBI): domain Eukaryota; kingdom Metazoa; phylum Chordata; class Amphibia; order Caudata; family Salamandridae; genus Calotriton; species Calotriton arnoldi. Next base: position 690,862 of record CAWUFW010001356.1, read on the forward strand.
GGGGCATCCCTTCTGCAGGTCCGGATTACCAAATAGGCAAAGCAGGCACCGGCTTATGGGCCCCACTCCTTTCAGGGGCCCCGCGACAACGGATTAAAATAATATTGATTTGATCTTGAAAGAAAATTAAAATTAAACTTTCTTAAATATTGTTTCCAAAAGATAGAAAAAAATTAATCAACTCAAAGAAATAAAAACTTTACATTAAAGACTCTATAGAGAAAATGCTGTATTAATGTAATGTACCCATTAACAAGTACATAAACCAGAGACATCCGATTCACATAACAGTTTGTCTCTTAAATGCTCATCTTCTGGCAGCTGGCAGTTTGTAAAAAAATCTGGTGCATTGGGTACTAGGAGATAATTTGTGAGGGGGCCCCAAAATTTCGACTGCCTAGGGGCCTTTACAGGGTTTAATCCGGCACTGAGCTTCTGCGTAGGATGCTCTTCACAGGATCATAGCCAAAACCCTATGCCACACACAGCTGTCTGTTGCAGTTATTATGTGAGGGAGTTCCAAACCAATTTCCCCATCATGAGTATGTCTAGTAGGGTATGCTGGTCATGTGCGCCCGGCAGCAGAGTTTTTCCCTAAGTCGGGTCCTGATCGAGCCATTGTGCCACATATTGTATTTTTTTTTTTTATATCTGCTTTATTGGCATTTATGAAATTAATTTTGTTACAATCAATGCAGTGGGAATGCAATCTTTAAGGCAATGTCAGACATCAATCTCAGTGACATATTATGTATGTACAAATGAAACAGTAGTTATTTCCATATCATGCTTCCCTGTGATTCTCTCTCCTATGGTGTCAGTCATCCTCCAGGTTTACAGCATTGCATAACAATTCCCTGCTGCAGTGGGGTGCATTGTATGGAGTAATTGAGTCCGCTGTCAGCATTGATTGTCACGCATTTACATATTTTGAAAAGCCTTGTATAGCTGCCGTACAATAGCTCAATAAGAAAGAAAAAGAAAAAACAAACTCAGTAACCCGCAACTAAAACTTATGTAAATTTACCAGGGGTCCTCCGTCAATAGGTACGTCTGAAACAGCTCGACCTGTTCTTCTATCGGGCCGGGGGCCCCAAGGGTGGGAAGAGAGGGGAAAGCAATGAGGGCCCACGGAAGACAAGGGCAAGGTCCAATACCAAATGAACAGAAGGGGTCATCCAGGTGTTATGGTGCGTGGGGGCTAAGCCCACTCTCTTCCCGAGATCTCAGAGTCTCATAAGGGTTCTGCAATAAGCGTCATGTATTCAGCGGGTACGTGTCTCTCCCAGTCCCTCAGATTCCGATGAGCTCCTCTGTGAGTCTTGGTCAGGTGCATCACGTGTGTCCCAAGCCCTCAGTATGTCAGCCCATGGTTCCGCCAGGGGTTTGCGCCTTTTCGTGATCTTATCCTCTCGGATCAGGGCTTTTTCCTGTGCCCTGGCCCAACAGGAAACATCATTTTCCCAGTCTACTATTAAAGGGTTCATCTTTGCCTTCCACTTAAGAGCTATTCTACGTTTAGCCAGGAGGAAAGCCAGGTCTACAAACCTATGACCCATTCTTTTGGATTTGGGTCTCGGAAAAAGGCCCAGAAGGCACACCTCTGGGGAGCATGTCATATTACGAGCCAAAACCCCATTTACGGTATCTACAATTTTGGTCCAGTAATTTCTGAGCCCAGGACAAGACCATATCATATGGTCAAAGTCGGCGTCTATTTGCGAGCATCTGGCGCAGGCCTGGTCTTCTCTGCCGTATACTAAGTTCAGCCTGTGTGGGGTGAGGTAAGTTCAATGGAGAATGTTGAACTGTATGAGTTTAAAGGCTGCGTTCCTGGACACTTTTTTTTGGCTTCCCAGGACCTTCTTCCACTCCCTCTCAGTCAGCTGCCTATTCAGTGTGCCCTCCCATCTCTCTTGTATTCGGGGCAAAGGCCGATGAGTCATCTCAGTTATAGCCAGGTATAACCATTTTACCAGGTGTCCCGCCGACCCCAAAGTCACCATCGCCTGAAAGGCTGCATGGGTGGCAGGTTCTTTCATGTCAACTCCCCACAGCGCTGTCAATGCCCCCCGTATCTTATGATAATTCAAAAACTGTCCCAGTGGCAAGTCATGGTATTCTAGAAACTCATTTAAAGGAAGCAGTTCGCCATCCCGATAGCAATCCCCGATCGACAGCACTCCTGCTTCCTCCCAACCCTGTAATTGCCGCTGTGTAAGGGGGGGGACCCATCCCTGCCTGTGGTATTCCGTGAGTGGCATATTTGGTGCATAAAGCGGCGCATCCCTAGCCCTTGCCGTACACCTATCCCAACACACTACCACCACTGAAAGTAGTATCCCCATGCGTTTGATCTTCTGGCGAGGGTTGAGCATCCTAGGGAACAGGGCCCCTTGTGCGGTGTTAGCTGGAAGTGATAGAGTCTCAAGCCCCCTTCCATCTAGCCATCTGGCCATCCACTGGAGCTGTGCCGCCAAATAATAGGCTTCAAAGTCAGGAGCACCCAACCCTCCCCAGCAAGTGGCAGCCGCAATGTCTGTAAGGATACTCTATTTTGTCCCCCATCCCACACCAAGTCTCTCAATAATGTATCCAGGGTCTTAAACCAACTTTTCGGGATCACCACTGGCAGGTTGACAAAGAAATACAAGAGTCTAGGTAATACCACTATCTTGGACAACACACTCTGGCCATTACCGGTAGCTTGATTGAACGCCAAAAGGACACATTTGCCCGCAACGCTCTCAGGGCACCCCCGAGTTACCACTCAAACATGTCTACCTGATGGTGATAGACCTGTATTCCCAGGTATCTGAAAGAGCTCGGCGTCCACTCCAGAACCAGTGGGAAGTTCAGCGGCCTATCAAGGTGATCCAGCGCGATATTAGCAAACAGCATTCATACACTATATACTCACTTGGGCCCATACATTCACACTACGCTAATACTTACGCTGGGTTTATCAGTTGTTACTCTTATCAAAATCCCTGCTACCAATTACCTTCTGATTGAAGAGTAATGACTTACCAATGAATCCTTTGCTAATTGGGAAATTTAAAATGAGTGACATTCATTATAGTACATAATCCTGAAATAACCACTGAGTCAGGAAGTTTTAAAAATGTTTATCTAAAGTTTAGCAGAGTAAAATACAAAGCCACATGGTACTTAATCGCAATACCCAAGATTAAGCATAGAAATGATTATTGCTAATCAAATGACGGTGTTTAAAGAAAGGGAGAGGATAGAAATAGCAGCGCAACTAAAGGTTGCATTATATTTACCTAAGTGCGAGAACCAAAACCCCTTAGCCAAGGAGTTGGAAAGAATAGGACCCAGGAAGGATGAAGAGCAAAGACTTCTTCCCGAATCAGGACAGGACCGGTGACCTCTCTACAACGACGCCTGCGTCGTTCCCCTCTCTGATACTCGACTTCTCCTCGATTCTCCCGTGCCTTCCTTCTAATGGACTCCGCCGCCCCCTCCTCAGGACCTCTTCTGGACAGGGATTCAGTCAGCAACCGATCAGCATGGCAGTCTGGAGCTAAGAGCACTCTGGCAGCATGGACGCCTCTTCTTCGTGAACGCATGCTCTAACTAATTAACTAATGCTATATTCTATTATACCCTTCTACGCCCATGTACCTCCCCTTAATGTTGCTAAAATATGGGGCCACTACTTCTGATTGGACAGGGACAGGGGGTGGATTCTCGCACCATATCGATTTGGCCTAAATTGTAAAGCCTATTGTCTTTACGTTCTCACCCCTTCAAATTAATACATTCACTTTATTTCCCACCCGTCTCACAACAAATGTTATACATTTTATAGGGGAAAAGTATCATTTTGTCCACAGGAAACATAATGTACAGCATCTTCGGCCAATGGGTCATGGCCTTGGGAGACGTCCAAGTTGACTTCACTTGGCAGGCACACAGGATACATGCGCAGAACCATCGTCTCTCGAGTTACAAGTCACCAACCCAGGCCCAAGTTTACGAACTAATAAAAGTGCAAGAAGAAAATATTAAAATCACAAATAAAATGTTTCACTGTATGCCCACTTTTTCTATTCTATTCCCATTTAATTATATATTCTAACCCGCGTTAGTAGCGTTAGGAAACGACAATTTAGTAATGACATGAGAGCAAGCTGAAGCATGTGAAAACATCAAGCAGCCATTTTAATGCATACTGCGCAGAAGCAGAAGTTTCCCACCAAGCAAAGAAAGACGTCACACCATGTGATCAGGTTGCGACATGCGCAGTGAGGTTCCCGCGCTTTAGCGGCCATTTTGGATTACAGACAAGCGTTATTCTTTAGTAAAACACATATGCAAGCTTCTCTCCCCTTTGTGTAGTGTATGCAAAGGTTAGTATTAACAATACAATTTTAATAAATTAATACTATGAGGAGGATTGCGTACAAGCAAGTTTCATTTATGAAACCTTGCTCCATCAAAGGGAAGGACTTAACGGGAACACACAGGTTTTATTTTTGTTTACACGCAGTCTCGAAATCTCAGCAAATTCTTCTAGTACGCGCAACACTGTCGGGATCTCACGAGATCCGTTACGGAGATATATCAGTATGTCGTCCACATACAGCGAAACTATATGGTCAGTCCCATCAAAAGCCACTCCAAGGCTCTCACCCTCTTGCCTGAGCCGCTCCGCTAAGGGCTCCATTGCCAGAGCAAAGAGCAACGGCGATAAGGGACATCCCTGGCGGTTCCTCTGTAAATAGAATAAGGGGCAGATACCGTGCTACCTGTGCGCACTCTAGCTCTAGGACTCTCGTATAAGAGACGGACCCACTCCGACCAACCGTCGCCCATCCCCATCCTTCCCATTACTGCCAATAAAAAAATCCCATTGCAGGGAATCAAAGGCCTTTTCCAGGTCTACAGCCACTACTACGGCGTCAGGGTACCCTCCCAGGTCTCTGTGAAACAGAACATTATATAATCTCCGCAAATTGTTAGATGTGGAGCGTGAGGGGATAAATCCGCTCTGGTCAGTGTGAACCAATCTCTGCATCTGCGGCAATAACCTAGACGCTAGCACCTTGCTTAAAATTTTAAAGTCAAGGTTTAACATTGACAATGGTCGAAATTCAGTCACGTCTGCTACCTCCTTCTTTGTCTTTGGTAAGGGAATCACTAACGCCTCTCTGACCAACGGTGTCAGTTGCTTTTCCCCCAATGCCGCTGCATACACCTGTTCCAGCCTCGGGGCCAATAAGTCTACGAAGGAGTAGTAAAATTCGTCTGGGAGGCCATCAGGCCCGGGCGTTTTCCCCCACGCCATTTCTTAAATAGCCGCTCTGAGTTCCCCCACTTTTACCGGCAGCGCCAGAGTATCCCGAGTGTCCTGGTCTAATTCTTGTAGTCTCAACCCAACCAGATATTCTGTTAACCTGTCTTCCCGTACGTCCCCTGGTTTCCCGTATAGTTTCCCATAGTATTCCCGGAACGAGTCGTTAATGCCCTTCGGGGAGCAAAGTACACTTCCCCCCACATCACGAATGCTTGGAATTGGAGCTCCCCTACCCTCCGGTCTGATCAACCAGGCCAATAGCCTCCCTGCTCTACCTCCCTCCACATGTTGCCGTTCTTGGTATACTCGATAATCCAATGTCCTCAACCTATCCCACGTGGAGTTATAAATACTCTTCACGTCTGCTAGTCGTCTCTGCGCATCAGCCCCTCCCTCAGTCTCTCTGTCCAGTGCCATTATCTGGGTCTCCAGGGCTTCAAGCTCTCGGGCGATCTCCCTTCTGGCTCCCACCACCTGTCCCAGACACTGTCCTCGGATTACCACTTTAAATGCATCCCATTCTACTAAGAGGGAGCTAGCGGTCCCCTGTTTTTTCTCAAAGTAAGCAGCAATAGCCTCAGAGAGATGCTGTTTAAAACTTTCATCCTCTAATAAGGTGGGGTCTAGTCGCCACAAAGGGATGGGGGCCCTCTCGGGAGTAGGAGCGAACAGCATTAGCAGGGGGCTGTGGTCGGAGATGGATCTCCCTAGATATTCAGCATTGGATAACATTGGGGCCATTCTACTTGAACACAGGAAAATGTCTAGTCTGGTGTGTAGGTCGTAAAGTGAGGAGTAGTAGGAATATTCTCTTTTCTGTGTATAATGCACTCTCCAAACATTTATCAGTTCCCACCTAACAATCCAGCTCCTTAGTCCACTGGCCATAGTGGCTGCTATCGTTCCCCTCAAAGGAGGGGTAGATCTGTCCCATCTAAAATCGCATACACAATTAAAATCGCCCCCCAGAATCAGACCTTCCGCTACCACCCCGGAGAGTTTCCCAGAAAACTGCTCCAGGAAGGAAATCTGGTCACGATTTGGTGCATAAACATTCCCCAGTGTTATTTCTTTGCCCTTCAACTTGCCCCTAACCACAACAAATCTCCCCTCTGCATCAATTATTTTCTGGGACACCTGGAATGGGACCCCAGGTCTGATCCACACAAGCACCCCGGTGCAAAAGCCGAATAGGTAGTCGCAAATAATTGCCCCCGCCATCTGCGTCGGAGCCTAGCCACTTCCACCTCCGTGAGATGGGTCTCCTGCAGCATCACTATGTGGGCTCCCTACGCCGTATATAATTCAGGATACTGTAGCGCTTGGAGGGAGAGCCCATTCCCCGAATGTTCCAAGTCAGGAGTTTGAACTCCTCGGCAGGGCTAAAGCACCAGCCAACTCTCAGCATAAACACCCCTCCCAAACACCCCTCCCCCACCCTAATGACTATTGTGAACCCCATGGTATAGAACAACAAACCCAACAGCAAAACTCCCCAACCCACGAGCTGACTGACAACGGTCAGCTGCCCAAACCTGTAAGAGAACTTCATTTCGATCAGCACGCCGCCCTCAGTTCCGGTGGCGGTGCACTCTAGTGGGGGGCAGGAGGAAAGTCAAGAGCACTTGAAATGACGTGATGACCATCTGGTCCCATCAATAGTGCAGGGGGTCCCCCCTGTTCGCTTCTTAGTGACCCTCAGTCTCTTTACCAACCAAACGTCTCCGTGCATCCTGTTTTGAGTATCCACGGACCCATTCCATCAGACAATGTCATCGGCAGTACGTGGAGTAAGTTTCAGCAGTTCTGCATTATTTCCTGAGTAGTCTTCCGAGTTAGACGAATGATTCACTGGGTCTGAAGAGGAGTCTCCACTTTGATCTTGGACTCTAGGTGACATCAGCTGCACCACTGCCTTCAGATCGGCTTTCCGTTCCTGCTGTGTCTGGGAAACAGTTGGCCTCTGCAGTGCTTTCGGTTTCTTTGGGCGGCGTGACCTGGCCCCAGCACCACGTTTCTCACCTCTTGAGCCCGGCTTGGATCTAGGCAAAGGGGCCCATTTCCCGTATGCCTCCAGCCAGGTCCACGCTTTGTCTGGGGTGGTGCAGAAGTGCGTGGTGCCATCTAGTACAATTCGGAGCTTCGCCGGGAACATTAAGGAGTACTGCAGTCCAGCTTCCCGTAGTGCTTTTTTAACTGCCATAAAGGACGCCCTCTGTGCCTGCACCTTGGCTGTAAAATCCGGGTACATGGAGATGTTACTGTTTTACATGTTGTGTGGGCCATGAGATCTGGACTGCTGCAAGATAGCGTCTCTGTCCCTATAATGTAATAGCTTGGCAACTACCGGTCTGGGGGGCCTGTCCGGTGCTGGCGGTCTCCCCGGCACTCTATGAGCTCTCTCCAAAGCAAAGAATTTGGATAGTGTACCAGCTGGCATCACTTCAGTAAGCCACTTCTCGAGGAACGACAGGATGCCTGCCCCTTCCGCTGATTCCGGAATCCCCACAATTCTGACATTATTGTGGCGGTTTCTACCTTTGGCATCTTCTGCCCTCCTTTCCAGTTCTGTCACTCTAGAAGTTAGGTCTTCAAGTCTGGCCGCCCCCTGCTTATGTTCCGGCACCAATTCTGTTAGTGTGTTTTCAGCGTCCTTGACTCTGTCTGCCAATTTATGGTGTTCAGCCTGTAGGAAACCCAGCCCCACCAACACCGCCCGATATATCCTGCTGCAGTGCCGTCCTTGTGTCAGAGATTGCCTTCAAAATCTTGTCTAGGTGAAGATGTAACGAAAGGTCTTTTTCAGCTATATCCCCAGCTTCCAGACCACTGTTCTGGGGGGAGGGGTCCGAGTGTTGGGCAAGGTACCCCCCTGTTTCGTTTTCTGCCTTTTCAACTCGCCCGCCCCCCGCCCGGGCATCCTCTCAGATAGCAGAAGGCCTTGGCGCCTTGTGTGGTGTTCGTAAATTGATCCGTCTAGGGCACTGGGACTTCGCAGCCCCTTCCCCTTCTGGTATCCGTCCAGTGGCTCCCTGCCGCAAGGGGATCACGGAGCCCGACAGGGGATTCGCCCACTGTTAGCTTTCACTAACGATATCTCGGCTGCAGCGGTACCAAGCTACTTGTTCACAAAGCCACAGGGGGAAGGTTGACTCAGCTGAGCATATATGCTGTAGCAGGCTCCGGGGCCTGTATCCCCACTGAATTGTTCCCCAGCTGATCGACCCAGCACGGTGTCCAAGCGTCAACACCCTTCTACTGGTGTCTCATGACATCTGATGCCAGAGCCTGGCCTGTCCGTTATGAGCTATTGCCTCGCTGACTGCTACCAGTCCCGTCACTCAGACCCCGGAGCCAACCGTGGCACTACCCTCGCATCTGCACAGGTGGTGAAAGCTCGCAGCACCGTCTCTTTCGGGCCTCCAGTCATCTGTCCAGGCCGCTTCCAGCCCTTCGGTATGGGACTGCGCTCTGTCGTGCCAGGCCCCCAGCAATCTACTGCTCGCACTGCTGATTTGCCGCAGCCTCAACTGCTGTCTTCATCAGTCCTGACCTGTCACTCCAACCCTTAAAAATGACGCCACTCTGCCACATCCCAGCCAGGGCACAACTGTGGAGCAGCCTCAAGCACAGGTCCACATCCTCCAGGTGCGGTGTTCTTCGTTGGGGGGCTTACTATGTCCACAGCCAAACTCTGTTGCACAACCCCTGGGTGTCCAAACGGGCCTCCGGGCCGATCAGCACCTCCGGTGCCGATGCCCGATCGTTCAGTGATGCATCACTGCCACCCCAGTCGCCGCCGGTTATAGCACACGTACCTCAGGGCCTGCCGCAGCACATGCCGCCGCCTCCGCTCCGGGGGAACAAATACGCTGTGGTCTGTCTTTTCTGTGGGCATAGTATCTCCATTTCTGGTTAGTGCGGGCTGCCCACCATGACTGATCCCTGCTCCAGGACTCCTCTAATCCGTCGGCCCGGGCCTGGAATCGTCCGCGCCGGACCTCCGTCAACCTGATATTCCAGCTGCCGTCGTTCCCCCGATCGCTGTCTTCTCCACTCGCGTTGCTCTGATCCGGCACCCAGGGCATCTACCATGCAGCTACACTCTCAGGGCTCTCGGTCAGGCCGCGGGTCTGCTGCAATTCTGATGCCGTTCTTTCCAGACTCCCGTCGCGGCAACCCTTCTGCCGTTCCGCTGCAGCCCCAGGCTCCGGCCACAGCTCAGATCAGCATCTGTGACCGGCCTGTCCCCTGTGCCAGCAATTTTCATCCATCGGGGGTATCCCACACTCGCTTTAGGCAGGATTCATACGGGACCAGGATGGAGCTTCACAGCTAAGCGTCCGCCATGATCGCGATCCAGGCCACGCCCCCGTGCCACATATTGTAGTTGTGTAGCTGCATAGTATAAGAGGAGATCTGGTAGCCCCAGACCCCCCTCAATCCAAGGAAGCTTCAGTGTGTGCATTTTTACCCGGCTCCGTCTGCTCACCCACACCAATGTCCCCAGCATCTTATCCGACTGCGCTAATGAGGAAGGTAGGGCCCGGCACATTACGTTCTGTAGTACGTATAGGCAGAGTGGCAAGAACACCATTTTAGCTACAGAGATTTGTCCTATCATGGAGAGCGGGAGAGTTTTCCAGAAATCGACAGACCAAGGCAGTTTTCCCAGCATCCTTCCCACTTTAGATCATAATGGGTCACAAGGCATTGAGTGATCCAGATCCCGAGATAGTGGAAGGTATCTCACTACCCCTTGCAGGTTTGTTTTCACTCAGCTTTATAGAGGCAGGGGAAGGCTCATAGTTCAGCTTGCAAGTTGTAGATGAATGCTGGGCTTGCCGAGCACCGTCTGTACCACATGGCAGCTCTGGCGCTTGTTCCAGTAACAGAGGGGGTATTTTAGCTGCTTGTTCAGTTGTGAAAAACACCTGCTTTCTTGGTTGTGGTCCTCGTACGAGAGGTGGTCTCAAACATACAGTCTTGAATCCTACAAGGCAGAAATGGTGTAGTGGCTGTAAATGTAGACCCCCAGGGTTTCTCACACACATGGTCCGCATTGCACTGCAGTTCGCATTCAAACACTCTTCATTAGTAGTTCACTAAGATGGCATCATTGGTCCCTTTACATTCCACAGCTCCACAGTTCACTTTATGTCACCATATAGGTGGAGCTGGGCAGGCGGGTTAGTGAGTGCTAGTCTCAGCATTCTCTGTACATGCCAAAATTTTGAAGCTGGTAAGGGGATGATTTCGAAAAAGAAATGGGGGAATTGATTTTCCCCAGTGACTTAAATTGAAGCAGAGGAGATTCTAGGTGGGAGACTCCAAAAATTAAGCCATTTTTGGCTTAACAAATTGGGAGACTCCCGCCTGAAATGAGTCTTTTGTCATTTATAAGTCTCTGTAAAGCAAGACTCCTCACTGCAGCGTTAGGGTGAGCAGACATCGTGGATTAGCACAGACAGTTCTTTTCAAGGACTATCCCTGCATTCAAACACTTTTTGCAAAAATAAATACATGTCCCTGTTTTAAGAGAGGGCCGGGTGAGCACCCGCATTTATCGCAGTGCTGTGAAGAGTCACATTCACACCGGCCCTCTGTTTGCAAGAGGGCTGCCTGGCCTCAGTCATGCAGCACAAAAGGATTTAATGAGAGCATCTTCAGGTGGTGTGTTTGAATGCATAAACCTCTGTTGAAGAATATATATCTATATATATCTATCTATATATATCTATATATATATCTATCTATAGATATCTATATATATATAACTATATATATATATATAGATATATATATTACCTACTGGCGGTCGCCAGTAGGTAGCTATAGTTAGGACCTTGTTTCTATTCAAAAAGCGTTTTTTCTTTTGCCAATATCGTTGGCGCCGTTTGACGAATCTTCGCAAAAGTTTCCAAACTAATGACCAGCTCTGGTCAGCTCCTGTCTTGAAAGTTTGGGGGTGATTTGTCAAGCAGGGGCCAAGAAAAAAGGGGGGTCCCAAAACACGTTTTCCCCAAGTTAATTTCCATGGGAATTTTGGAACAGGCTACAGCCCGAACTGCTGAACGGAATTACACCAAATTTGGCAAAAAGGTAGCTCTTGGTTCAGAAAGTGCCCTTTTTTTTAAATGGCGTAAATCCGTTCAGTAGTTGCTGAGAAATTCAAAAAATAAAAATATCGATATATGAGCACCAAGGAGGATTCACGAATCCTCCCGAAAACGAGCTTCATTCTGATTGGCTATCAACACTCCAAACCAGGGAGTGTTGGCAGCCATCTTGTGACTCGGTTAAACAAAGATTAAAAACAAGAAAAGGGGGCAGGGTAGAAACACCCTGACCCCCTAGGCCTGCTCAGGGGGTCAAACAGGGACCCCCAGGGACAAAAAAAGCATTTTTTTATTAAGAAATTGGGCAAATTCAAGCTTGGTGCGTGAATCCGGCCGAGAAAAAAAACAAAAAACGAGGCGCGGACTCCCGCGCTTCGTTTTCTATAAGCCCCCGGGTGCAATAAATTAGTGGGGGCAATAAATTAGTGGGGGCCCGCGGAGGCCCCCGCAGCCCTGAGGACCGCCACCTTCCCAATGCTTTATCCATTATGTGCAGGGGGCACGCAGCCCCCCCCGCAGCCCCGGGGACTGCCACCTCCCTGGGGTTTGTAAAAAAATGTGTGGGGGGGCTCCTGCCCCCCCACGCTGCCCCAGGGACTGCCACCTCCCCGGGGCATTCATCATTATGGGCGGGGGGCCTCCCGGGCCCCCCCAAGCCCCGGGGACCGCCACCTCCCAGGTGCTTAATTTAAAATAAAAAAGTGGGGGGCTCCTGCTCCCCCCAAATTCCCCGGGGACCCCCACCTACCCGGGGCACTAATTATTTAAACGGGCTCCGGGGACCACCACCTCCCCGGGGCTTTAAACGTTTGGGAGGGGGGCCGCCTCCCCGGGAATTGTAAAAAAAAGCATGGGGGGGCTCCTGCCCCCCCACACCCCCCCAGGGACTGCCACCTCCCCAGGGGATTCATCATTATGGGCGGGGGGCCTTGCGGGCCCCCCCAAGCCCTGGGGGACCGCCACCTCTTCGGAGGTCTTCGGAGGCCACGCTGACCTTTCTCCACCACTCTGCAAATGCGCCTCCTGGCACAGTACTGGTTGGGGGATGAAGTCCACTTTACTCCTGAGGGACTTTGGCGGCCAAGTAGCCCTCTTGGCACCTCCTGTAAGTCCTACGCAGCGGAATTCCTGAGTGCTGGTTGGAGGCCCAGCCCCCTTTCTCTACCACTCTGCAAACGTGACTACCAGTTAAAGAAGCATGTATTATGTAATATGTCTCGCATTAGCAAGAGTTAGAGTTATTGGCGTTGTAAATCTAAAAGTTTTTTACTAATGTTTTTTGGAGTGGCGTGGATGCACTTTGTGTGTAGTGGAATTATGTGGTATGTTGTGCAGTGAAATTATGTGGATAGAAAGTATGTGGTATTTAGTGTATAGGAATTATGTACAGTGGGATTATGTGTTATGGAGAGTAATTATGTGGTATGGTAGTCTGTGTTGTGGAGTGGTAACCTCGGGTTTAGTCTTCCTCGTGTCCATAGAAGCTAAATTATGAACTCAATGAGACAAAAAAAAGAAGGAATCACTGAAGAGCACTTCTGGACCTAGTCAGAGGTATGAGCAGGGCCACTGGAATTATGTGACTGTTGGGCTGCACCGACTTTCGCACAATTATACATTTTCCGCATTAGCCACATAATCCATCATCTGCTGCCTAATCTGCAGATTTGAACAAAAAAAGCCTTGTTTCTAGCTCAAACGGCTCAAACGTAACCAAATATGCAGCGACAAGTGTTACAGCGTGGTGGAAGGCCCTTTGCAAACCTAGAATGGTCACCTGTTACTTATTGTTAAATTGGTACTAATGATGTGCAAACCGCTCTTGCTTCTTTCTGCACCTCTCTTGCCACTTTCTGCATTTCTGTTGCTTCTTTCTGCAACTTTCTTTTTTTCTGCACTTCTTTTGCCTCTTTCTGCTCATCTCTTCCACTTTCTGTACCTCTCTTGCCTCTTTCTGCACCTCTGTTGCCTCTTTCTGCACCTCACTTGCTTCTTCCTGTACCCCTCTTGCCTCTTTCTGCACCCCTGTTCCCTCTTTCTGCACCTCTCCTGCTTGTTTATGCACCTCTCTTGCCTCTTTCTACACTTCTCTTGCCACTTTCTGCACCTCTGTTGCCTCTTTCTGCACCTCACTTGCTCCTTCCTGTACCCCTCTTGCCTCTTTCTGCACCCCTGTTCCCTCTTTCTGCACCTCTCCTGCTTGTTTATGCACCTCTCTTGCCTCTTTCTACACTTCTCTTGCCTCTTTCTGCAACTCTGTTGCTTCCTTCTGCACTTCTCTTGCTTCTTTCTGCACCTTATTGCTTCTTTCTGCACGCCTCTTGCCTCTTTCTGCAACCATCTTCCATCTTTCTGCACCTCTCTTGCCTCAGTCTGCCCACCTGTTCCCTGTTTCTGCACCCCTTTTGCCTGTTTCTGCAACTCTCTTGTCTCTTTCTGCAGTTCTCTTGCTTCCTTCTGCACCTCACTTGCCTCTTTCTGCAGTTCTCTTGCCTCTTTCTGCACCTCTCTTGTCTCTTTCAACACTTCTGTTGCCTGTTTCTGCACCTCTCTTGCCTCTTTCTGCACCTCTCTTGCCTCTTTCTGCACCTCACTTGCTTCTTTCTGCACCCCTTTTGCCTGTTTCTGCACCCCTCTTTCCTCTTTGTGCAACTCTCTTGCCTCTTTCTACACCTCTCTTCCCTCTTTCTGCACCACTCTTGCCTCTTTCTGTACCTCTGTTGCTTCTTTCTGCACCTCTCTTGTCTCTTTCTGCACCCTTCGTGCCTCTTTCAGCACCTCTGTTGCTTCTTTCTGCAGTTCTCTTCCTTCTTTCTGCACCCCGCCTGCCTCTTTCTGTATCCCTCTTGCCTCTTTGTGCATCTCTCCTAACCCTTTCTGCACCCCTCTTGCCTCTTTTTGCACCTCTGTTGGTTCTTTCTGCACCTCTTTTGCTTCGTTCTGCACTTCACTTGCCTCTTTCTTTACCCCTCTTGCCTCTTTCTGCACCTCTGTTGGTTCTTTCTGCACTGCTCTTGCTTCTTTCTTCACCTCTGTTCCAAATTCCTGCATCCCTCTTGCCTTTTTCTGTACCCCTCATCTCTCTTTCTGTACCTCTCTTGCCTCAGTCTGCCCACCTGTTCCCTCTTTCTGCACCCCTTTTGCCTGTTTCTGCAACTCTTTTGCCTCTTTCTGCAGTTCTCTTGCCTCCTTCTGCACCTCTGTTGCTTCTTTCTGCACTTCTCTTGCCTCTTTCTGCACCCCTGTTGCTTCATTCTGCACTTCCCATGATTCTTTCTGTACCTTTTTTGCTTATTTCTGCACCCCTATTGTCTCTTTCTGCACTCGTCTTCCCTATTTCTGCACCTCTTTTGCCTCTTTCTGCATCTCACTTGCCTCTTTCAGCAATTCTCTTGCCTCTTTCTGCACTTCTCTTGCCTGTTTCTGCACCTCTCTTGCCTCTTTCTGCACCTCTCTTGCCCCTATCTGCACCTCACTTGCTTCTTTCTGCACCCCTGTTGCCTCTTTCTGCACCCCTCTTCCCTCTTTGTGCAACTATCTTGCCTCTTTCTACACCTCTCTTCCCTCCTTCTCCACCACTCCTGCCTCTTTATGTACCTCTGTTGCTTCTTTCTGCACTTCTCTTGCCTCTTTCTGCACCCTTCTTGCCTCTTTCAGCACCTCTGTTGCTTCTTTCTGCACTTCTTTTCCTTCTTTCTGCACCCGTCGTACCTCTTTCTGCACCCTTCTTCCCTTTTCCTGCACGTCTCTTGGTTCTTTTTGCACTGCTCTTGCCTCTTTCTGCACCCCTCTTGCCTCCTTCTGTATCTCTGTTGTTTCTTACTGCACTGCTCTTGCTTCTTTCTGCAACTCTCTTGTAAATTTCGGCACCCCTCTTTCTGCACCCCTCTTCTCTCTTTCTGCACCCCTGTTCCCTCTTTCTGCACCTCTTCTGCCTGTTTCTGTACCTCTGCTGCCTCTTTCTAAACTTCTCTTGCCTCTTTCTGCACCTCTTTTGCTTCTTTCTGCACTTCTCTTGCTTCTTTCTGCACCCCTCTTGCCTCTTTCCGCACCTCTGTTTGTTCTTTCTGCACTGCTCTTTCTTCTTTCTGCACCTGTTGTTTCTTTCTGCACTTCTCGTGCGTCTTTCTACGCCTCTCTTGCTTGTTTTTGCACCCATTTGCCTCTTTCTGCACCCTTCTTCCCTCTTTGTGCACCTCTCGCCTCTTTTTGCACCTCTCTTGCCTCTTTTTACACCTCTCTAGCCTCTTTCCGCATCTCTTTTGCTTGTTTCTGCTCTTCTTTTGCCTTTTTCTGTACCCCTCTTGCCTCCTTCTGCACCTCTGTTGCTTCTTTCTGCACCTCTCTCACAAATTTCTGCACCTCTCTTGCAAATTTCTGCACCCCTCTTGCCTCTTTCGGCACCCCTCTTCTCTCTTTCTGTACCCCTGTTCCCTCTTTCTGCACCTCTTCTGCCTGTTTCTGCACCTCTGCTGCCTCTTTCTGAACTTCTCTTGTCTCTTTCTGCACCTCTGTTGCTTCTTTCTGCACTTCTCTTGCTTCTTTCTGTAACCCTCATTCCTCTTGCTGCACCTCTCTTGCTTCTTTCTGTACTTCTCTTGCCTCTTTCTGCACCTCTCTTGCCTCTTTCTGCACACACAGAGCTACTTTTAAACTGACCTCAGGCTCAGCAGTGCACACATGCAAGTGCAGAAAAGGGCTGCTGGCCTTTAAACTGCCATGCCCTATTATATGCTAGGGACTTAGAGGTAGTTTTAATCCCCCTGCCCTATTATGTACTAGGGCCTTACAGGAGAGGTCAGGGGTACCCCAACCCATTGTGTACCCTAGTGTATGTAGGTGTTTTCACTGTATTCAAAGTGTCTTTCAGCATAGCACTGGCTCCGGGCCTGGTTAGGCAAAGCCAAGGGTCAGCCAGAGTCAGTTACCACCAGTACCAGTCAGCAAAAAGTTGGGGGGTGCCCAGGGCACAGGATGACTTTGCAACAAGGCCTTTTTCTGCACCTCTGTTGGCTCTCTCTGCATATCTCTTGCTTCTTTCTGCACCTTTCTTCCTCTTTCTGGACTTCTGTTGCCTCTTTCTGCATTTCTCTTGCTTCTTTCTGCGCCTTCCTCTGTCTGCACATGTCCTACCTCTGTAGGCATAGTTAGAAATTAGCATTTAAAAAACCTTAGAAATTCACTGAAAAACCACAGGTTTCAGGGACACTATAGTTAGAAATTTTCATTTAAAAAGCCTTAGAAATTCACTGAAAAAACCATAGGTTTCAGGGACGTTATAGTTATAAATTAGCATTTAAAAAACCTTTAAAATTCACTGAAAAACCATAGGTTTCAGGGACGTTATAGTTAGAAATTAGCATTTAAAAAACCTTTGAAATTCACTGAAAAAACCATAGGATTCAGGGACGTTATAGTTCGAAATTAGCATTTAAAAAACCTTAGAAATTCACTGAAAAAACCAAAGGTTACAGGGACGTTATAGTTAGTTGGACATTTCACTCATACAAAACCAGAGAAATTCAGCCATTATAGTAAGTTGAGCTAACTATAACTCGCGCCCCCGCAATACACTGCTGATGACGTCACATATTACATCATTCATGAAATGGTCAGTGACATCACTGATGACATCACTGATGACATCTCAAATGACATCACTGATAACATCACTGATGACATCATCCACGTGATAATCTGATGCACCTCCTCACACCCTAATATAACCTTTGATACACCCACTCTAAAATACAGACTACCATTTTCGAAACCATAGACACACCAATACCAGTTACTACATACCCACTCACTAATTCCTAGGTCTACACACACATCCACTCATTCTACCATACAGTCACTCATACATGCAGTGCACTCATACACCTATACAGACACTCATACACCGCCACTCATCCAGTTACTCACACACCTAGTCAGTCATGCAAAGAATCAATCACACTCCCATTTACTCACCTATACAGTTATACACACACCACCTCACTTATTCATAAAGATACTAACACATACTTACTCTCTTATACAATCACTGATACAAGCACACACTCATCCATACAGCCACTCTCACAATCACTCACTCTCACATTTAGTCATTTATATACTCCAACACTCACATATACGGCCTTTCACACATGTACCACTGAGACATCCATTCACTCACCAACACACCCATACACACACTCACCCACCCATACAGCCCTTCACAGATGCACTCTTGAACCCATACACCCAGTGAATCACCCACTCACACATCTATGCACAGAGTCACACACCACCCACCCACCCACACAGACACTCAGGCACCCATACAGATAACCAATCAATAACCCATATAGACACTCATGTAGCTACTCACCAACCCATGCAGCCGCTTACATACCAACTGACAGACTGATACAGACATTCACAAAGTTCAGTCACTAACCCATGCATTCAGTAAGACACGTTTAATCACTCACTTATACAGTCAGTCACGAACCTACTAAATCATCCATTCAGACACTTATATACCCACTCATTCTTCAATACACCTTGGCATATATATATATGTAAAACATATTTAAACTTTACAGAAACACACAGTCAATGGATGATGTCATCAGTGATGTCATCAGTGATGTCATTTGAGATGTCATCAGTGATGTCACTGACCACTTCATGAATGATGTAATATGTGATGTCATCAGTAGTGCATTGCGGGGGGCGCGAGTTATAGTTAGCTCAACTAACTATAACGGCCGAATTTCTCTGGTTTTGTACAAGTGAAATGTCCAACTAACTATAACATCCCTGTAACCTTTGGTGTTTTCAGTGAATTTCTAAGATTTTTTAAATGCTAATTTCGAACTATAACGTCCCTGAAACCTATGGTTTTTTCAGTGAATATAGATTTCTATATATATATACATATATCTAGATATATGTATATATATATATATATATACATATATATATATATACATATATATATATATATATATATATATATACATATATACATATACATATAACATGCCGGTGGTCAGGGCAGTGCACGTCAATGTCTGTCCCGGTTTTTGTGATGAAAATCTGGTCACCCTGTGCAGGATGCTGGACAGCTATGCACAGGCTCCTAGTCTGAGGCAGGTATATTCTCTATACATTAGGCATTCTATCTCGTACTCTCCGTCAGGTTGCAACAGTTGCTTGAGTATTCTCTCCACAAAGCCATGGAACAAAATAACCATAGTAGAAAGATGTAGGGGATGAGGTTGTCATCTGTGGGCAGTGTCAGTCCTCTATCTTGCAACCATTATTTCTAGAAAAATTCTTGTTTGCGAATAGATACGGGCAACCTGAGTGATGGGTGGAATGATAGCATTTGCAAAGCATGGGTCATGCACACACGTTGAGATGATCACAATTAGTATTGCAAAACATATACTCTTAATTTAAATAAACATAAGTGACCCTGTTTTTCCTAAGCCTCCAGCCAGGTCTTGCACAGACTGGGTCAAAGAGAGACTGTGGGTCAGATTATGTGTACAGCGGTCCATTGGCCCGCTTACCCATGGTGGTAGTCTGACAATCGCCACACTGCGGGACCGTCCGCAGTATTACAACTGCAGCGGTCGGATCGCCACAAGACCACCGGCACCACTGGGATCAAGGATCCCGCTGGGTCTGCGGTCTTTCACCAGCAGGAATATGCTGGCGGTGCTGTAGCCCCATGAAGTCACTCCCTGGATTTGCTCCACCCTTCCTGCATGGTGTGGCATATATGCCATACCGTGCGGGAAGCTGCAGTTGGCAGCGGTCTGTATGATAGGCTTTTCTATGAGCCTAGCAGACTGCCGCCATCAGACCGCCGCAGGACCGCTTGCCAGACCAGGATTTAACTCCTAATCTGGCGGGCGGTCACACCACAGCTTTGACGGTCCTACCGTCCACTGTAGGACCGCCAAACTCGTAATCTGGCCCTTAGTCCTTGAGACTACAAGACAGGGAGACCAATGGAGAATCTCCCGACTCAAAGTGAACCAAATGTGTGTTCTTTAGGAATGCTAATTGCATTTCAGAGAGTCCCAATGCTTCAGGGATTGTTGTCAAAAAGCAAAAAGACATAGGAACCTTCATGGGCAAAAGAAAAATGCAAGGTGAGCACAGAGACACAGGTCATCGGAGGTTTTCATCCCTACAGCATGTATGTCTAAAAAAACTAAAACAGAAATGTAGTCATGTTCAGAGTAAACTGGCCAGATGGCAAATTTGGTAAGCTAAAGGTGAACATTTGTTCTACAAATTGTGAGCCAAAAAGGTTTGAATAAGAAACTAAATTTTTGGAGCTCATTAAAGATTGGTCCCTTTTTGACCTTGCATCACAGAACTTCTTCATTAAATTCGGAAATGGACATTTGTTTTCTTTGGAAAATTTGGTGAGAACTATGTAGATGAGGCTCAACTATTATGTCTCTTGGAGTAGCCTCACAGATCAAATGTAAGATGTAATCATATTTAATAAGTCAACATTTTGTTTAGAACCCTAACAGGGCTTACTGAGCTTTCTTTTCTGGGACCAATGAAAATTGAGTATGGTTGTAATATTTACCTGTTTATTTCCAAACCACATTTGTGGATCACTTAGTACCCTTCTTGTCTGTGCTTTGGTGCAGCGGGGACTGATGCGGAGCAGGTTCATCTGGAGATCCCTAAACTATGTCAGCAAGGCCCTCAATACTGGTGCCAGAGTGACGAGACAGCCTTATTATGCATTAAAGAAGATTTCTGCATGGAGCTCTGGCAGAATTCTCCAGCCGAGGTAAGTGTTTCAAAAAAAGATTACCTCCTTGAAATTGTTTTCTGTTGGTACTTGGGTTGACTTAAAAAGGATGCAGAAAAATGGAACATAGATCTTCTTTTCTGATCTTTAGGTCTGGCCTGGAGAAGGCTTTAGCTATATGTCAGATTATTTTAATTAATACAAAATAATGATACACGCTAGTGATCCTCCCATCATGATGGCTTACCTTACAGTACTGTAGGTAACCAAGGTCACAGTGGCTGAGGCTTCGAGCAACTGGAATCTGACACTGGCAAAGCAAACGTCATCCAGTTTAGGCAGCACCATCACAATCATAAGCGCAACACACTCCTCTTTGTAGCAGTCCGGGAATTGGCGGCAGCGAAGCATACTAAACACGGACAATTACAACACACAGAACAAAACTATATGCTTAAAATTAGCACATTAACCACACCCACACAACTCAATGAGACAGAATCCTCAACACTTGGGTGTGAATGTTCTTGAACTCCTACAGTGATGCAAGTGTATGAGGATGGAAATAGACAACTATACAAACAAATCTCTTGTGAACCCCACATCTCTGGGGCAGACCCGGGTAGAGTTCTTAAGCCACAAGAGGAATGAGACACAGCAAATGCTCTTCAGAGAATAGGAGAATGGATAGGAGTCTCTCGTGTTTCACCACAACAAGTTACTCTCATTTAGATAAGAAATGTTAGGAGTGAGACAGCCCTGAGAGTAACTCGCATCTACAGGTAAGTATTATATGTAGATACGGATCCCCATTCTGGCACCTGGAGACAGTAGAAACGCACAGTTGTTGAGATTTCACATAAAAGGTTATTTATTATGCACAATTCGTAAAAAGATTTTATGTACCAGAATGGCGGTAAATTAGCACGATAATCTCAGTAGTCATAATACGAAGCAAGGTGAATATGAGAAATACTTCAAACATTGAACACTCCTGCTCTCTTCATTAGATCAGTCTAGTCCCTCCCTAATATTTACATGTATATTATCAGGCTCGTGGTTATTGCATTGGCTGAAGGGTTATTAGAATTCTATGACTATCACTATAACAAGCCATGCAAGTATTCCCGCATACCTCAGAAAGCTGTTGGGTCTGCAGCCAGATAGCAGTGCTTCGGCATCAGCTATGAAAATAATGTCTGAAAATAACATGGTGATCTTGCACACACTGTTAACATTACCATTCCCAAAAATAATTTTCTAGGTCGAAAGCCGGACACACACATGAACACACACACAGTAAAGAGTTAGTGCTCTCATGTTTGCATACAATCAGGCCGGACTTGTATGTAGCATGTATGTATTACCAGGAAAGCCCTGCCACACATTACAAACCAATGCAACATTACATAGCATTTTAGTGCGTGCTGCAGAGCAGCATTCTGCTCTGTTGCACATTGCCCACACTATGGTCCTACTCGGGAGCACGACCAGCTGCTGCACATGAGTGTTTAAATTGATGTTTTAACGTATGCTTTCTCTGAGTTACTTCCAAAATGTCAGGTGGCCTAACTGCACACCACCCAATTGCCATATGAGCTTTAATTTAAATGTAATCTGAGAAGTATCATTTTCTGTTAAATTCAACTTTGTTTAAAAAAATACTTCCTGTTAAACCCTCCCAGGCCCCTGCCCTTTTGACTCTTGGATTGTGCAGTCACTCGCAAAAGAAGTGGCTCAGTGACATACTGCAAGGCCTCTGTTTTGATAACAATGGTACCCACTGTCATAAACTCACTTTATTACTATTGTTTTATTGAAAAAGAATATAGGAACATCTTAATATTGTAGCAAGACAAACTATGAGGCAATTTACCCAGATTTTCTCCATTGTAGTGTCCATAATATGAACTAACAGGCTTTTAAATTATAGTGCAAGCACGCTTTTTTCTTCTTCATTCTAGCTCTGCCCCTCTTGTCCACCCAGAAACTTCTAACAAGTTGTTCTTGTTACTCTTTATCCTTGAGTCTAGGGATGGCTGATTTTAGATTTTATGTCTGTCGTATGCTTAAATTTGACAAAAAAGAAAAATATATTTTTAATTGAAAATGTGTAAAACTAAAAAGAGATTAAAAGTTATCAAGCAAAAAAAAAACAAGTACCTTCGCTCTTGTTGTCTATTTGATATCACGCAGGACCCCGCGTTATTCACTGTTACCCATCAATAATTCTATATGTAATAATTATGTCTCCCTGTTTTCCATTTTTACAGATATTTACAGATCAATAGAGACAGAAAAACATTTATTTTCATGTCTGTATTATTTTTAAATGTCGATAAATACAGAAATTGGGTTGCTTTTTGAGTTATTCTAAATATTTTCTGCGTCGACTGCCAGGCCAATATCTGTGTGGATTGATAGGTAAGGGGGTTAAAAAGAAAGGATTTTTAGAAAAGAGGCTTAAACTGCAGTGGATATGCACAAGGTTGATACTGAAATTAGCATATTTTCTTGTAAGTGCATTGATTTATCTTCTGCGGGTGTTCATAGCATTGAAAACCGACAGGCATTTAAGCATGAGTGCAGATTTATAGGTTAAATAAATGTGGAAATATACTAATTTCAGTTTAATTTTCCACAAAACCCAAAATAAATATGCATTAGCAAAAAATAAATATGGATAAATACAGATGGAAATGTCAAAAAATAAATAGCATAAACCGGGGAGCCCTAGAAATAATTAACAATCTATTCAGAATTGCAGTAACTATTGATTCCAAACTAAAGTGGAGCTAAACAAAATAATTTTTACTGTTCCCTGTCCATCTTCAATATTTCCTTTACCCATGGTTTCTTAGCTGCTTGTTTCTTGTTGTATTGTGGGGGATTCCTACTCGTGGAGTTTGGTGTTGCTCCTTTCACCTTCACTTTGCACCTCCTTCATCTGTTTAATTGTTTTCATTTACTTACCTTTTCACTGAATCGCCCCTGTCTGGGCTCCAAAGTATTCGACACAGAAAACACACTACAGCAATGGTACACTTACATAGTAGCCCTGTCTTTTATTTATTTTTGCCTAATTGTTGTTACAATACTTATTATTCAATTGATTACAATATGATTTGTCATATTTTTTTGATATACCTAACATGGGATTTCACCCTGTGTCCTCTTTCATTTTTCCCTGTACTTAGTTATTTTTCATGAAAATGGTTTGTCTATGGAAATCATTTAGTAAGAAAATTGGTTATTATTTAAGGAGGATGTCAGTCGTTCCTAAGTAATAATTCCCAAAATCCTGTCAGATAAAAAAAACAGTTTCAATAATTTAAAACTGTCCCCAAGCATTGTAGCTATGGCACAGAACAAACAGGCTTAATTTTGAAAATTGTGCAAGCATTTTGCAAAAAGTCTAAACACAACACAATAAAAATCTCACAACCAATTTCTAAGGATTATGAAAAACAATAATAAGAAAAAATAAACCAAAACCACTAAAATCCTGTTTTGGGGGCAGGAGATATGAATTAAAAAATATTTTAAGACAAAAAAGCACCAAAAAACAGTAAAGTGTCCATCAGAAATCACTGTTTCTGGTTGACTGGGACCTAGGCGCAGTTTCAGGCTGATTGTGATGGAGCCAATCGGGTCAGTCCTGTCAAAGTTTTAACCTACTAACTTGGCCAATTTTGCCATGTTTTAGAAGTCAGAGCACATACACTCGAGAATGAGCAGCAGTGCCTTAGTGCACAGAGCTAAGGTTGTGCGAGTTCAAAAACCAGGATCATCAGCCCTCAAAACATGGGGGTGACCACGCAAAAAGGGGATGTTCTCGCACATTTGTATTTTGTGGACATGGTTTTCCAAGCCTTGGCATTTCTCCAAATGGAATGTAACTAGCCAGGAGTCGTTGTAGTGGAATTTTCCATTTCAGAGTTTCATCAGTTTGAGGTAGTCCTGTGAAGTAACACTGTGTATAGCAACAACCAACCTCCTGGCAGCATTTCTATTCCCTTTTATTTTACTTACACCATTTATAAAAGAGACCAACCTTACTCAGACAAGTCAGCCCTGGTGCGAAGTTGCTAGGCCACTGTCGTGTAGTTCCTATATACCCTATACAGGATCTGCGCGTTTTGGATAACATAAACTGTGGGATTGGTGGCAGACTGATTCTGTGCACCCCCACCGGATACGTTAGCCTATCTGTATCAGCTAGCTCACAGTGCCACTAGAGTCTCCTCTTATCGGGGAGAGAATAGTTCTTCGCAACCTGGGAACATGACAACCCTGATCCCCCAGGATCGTGGAAACAATATACTACCTTTCGCTCAGTCACTCGTGCTTACTTAGTTTGTCTAAGAGATACACAGAATAAACATACTGGGCGTTTGTCAATAAGGATTTATTGAACAGTTGTTATTCTAGTGTAGAATAGATGAGCTGCAACAACCATTAGACAGTAGCAGAGATATATAATTAGCAATACTACAAAAGTAAAGGGATGGTATAGTTCTACCATCTTGCAGAAATCATGAATATATACAAGTGCATAAAACACATGATAAAAAGTGCAACCTAAAAGTGCGTACTAAAAGTGCGTACTAAAGGTGCGTACTAAAAGTGCGTACTCCTACGATGTCTCCCTAACTAGATGTACTTAAATGTACCTAGCATCTATGTAGGTGTTATGCCAAGAATCCCTATAGGATCTAGTTAACCCCCATTACCTGAGAGTTAGAGAATGTGGGACCCCGTCCTGGTCTCAAGTCTGACACCCCGCGAGGGATGTTAAAACACTGCTAGCTGGAGCGTCTGCATGCAGGAACCTCAGCGTCTCTGGTCAGTGTGTCAGCCGGGAAGTCACGGTCTCCTCTATCTTCCTAAGCAAGATGTGCTGTATATATACCCATAGGTCTCCCCAGGGGTCCTACCTTGCTGTGTTACTGTGTCGGCCTAAAGGATGACGTCGGGCCTGAACTTTTATACAGAGATATTATACAGGAGATGGTAATCCTATTGTTAGTCCTGCTGTGCTTCCAAGAAGCCTCATGCATAATGTATGAGAATCGAACCAGGGAAAAACCCGCGTTCTGAATGCAATGTCATATCTGGGTAAAAGGTCAGTGCCTAAGAACCGTTATGTATGTAATGTAGGAAAGAATATAGGTGAAAGGTTGCAGTGTTACCTGCGCCTATATAGGGTACCTACATAGAATATAACACCCACTCCTCTTCCGAAAGGACGACATATGTAACCTATTATTGTACTACCATTCAAACTAAACACTGGTATTCACAAAGTGTTAAAAACATTTAAAAATGTTAAAAAACTTCTAAAAAAAATTCTAAAAAACTTAAAAACGTCTAAAAATATTTTTGCAAGCCCTAGCTCTAAAATGTGTCGTAAGTATAGTCCGACCTACTATAGGCATTTTAAAGCCATGAATGCCCAAAAAATGCAAGGAATGTCAATTTGGTATCATAGTTCCAAATTTGAGCTTGTTTAAAAAAGGGCGAAGTTCTTCCCAGCACACGACGAGTCAAATGAGACAAATGTTTATGTGTCCTGGCTGGTAGATGCAACATTTCCGTTGCTTGCTTCCCCAGTAGTCGGCCCCTGTAACACCTCGCAGAGTATGTCAATTGAGCACAGATGATGTTCCACGCTGTCCGCAGCCGGTGCTGGGGCAGCCTGTGCGCCGTCCAAAGCCTGGGTGTCAGTGGAGGAGCTGGTGTTCATACCAACAGGTGCAGTTACTACCTGCGGTGGCTCAAGGAATGCCGCCATCAACATTGGAATATGCTGGGGACACTGCAGAACATGGGCCGTTATCGGGTCCAGTAACACATTCACGTCCAGTTGCGCACATGATGGGATTGTCAAACAAAGGTCTAACATGCATTCTTCTCCGCAAAATAGACATCGGAGGACAGGTAAGATGCAGTCCATCCAGACTGGTCAAAATGACAAGAACCAAGATGCACTTAGTTCTCTTAGGCGAGGCGTGCCCAGATGTTGTACCATGCGATCACGGTACTTACGCTCCAGAAGTGCTTTTTCCATCTCCCTGGTGACTGGGACGTCCATTGCATAGCAGAAAAATAACAATCAGGATTCCCGCTATTAGAAACAGGATCAGCGGAAGTCCTCCAAAGATGCTTCTGAATACGGAATGAATGAAGTTTGGTATAACTCCAAGTACCATCTGAAAGGTGCTCAGAAGTCCAGAACCTATGGTCTTAAATAGGTGGACAATGCCTGTCGTATCAGACATGTTGCGAAATGGAAAGGGCAGTTTGTATGAATGAGCGCCTGTATCTCTGCCGAAGACCTTGCGATCTGGAGATCAAAAGTCTCTCGAGCGGAGGTTAAGGGCACAGACTTCTGTAGAAGCATGGCTTTCATTCTGCTTAGAGTATCAAACCGTATTAAAGAAACATTCAGTGAAGGCCATAAAGGCGCCTCCCTGACTGTATGTGTCGGTGGAAACAATACTTGCATACAACAAGTAACCCTGCAGCTCACGGTTACCAGATATGCGATGCCCGGGAGCATTCCACAGCAGCCTTGACTGTGCAGCATCAAGTAACTCCCATTCGAAAGTAGCCTGAATGCTGGAGTAATCACTGCAGCTGGGGCACCTCTCAAATGGCAGGATAGGCTCGTTACAGAACCATTACAAGCTCCGTGCAGCATTATATCCTGACATATGAGTGATCCACTTAAAGCGTTCTCACAGTTTGTAGCGCTTAGAAACACTTCTCAATCCCCACTCCGGCATCGAAATCTGTATGGTAATACCCATGATTCCTTAATGTATTCCTTACCCATTTCGTCATATCTGCCTACTTGCTTTTGTTCAAGGCAATACTGAAACTGAAAAGTAGTGACCGGTAGAGTGATGTGGCCATGGATTAGCCATTCTGTGGATGGTGATTCCGCCACTGTAAATGCTAATCTATCCAGTTTTTCGATACGCAGCATTGTATATTTTGCTCCCCTTTGTGCCATTTCTATCTGTTTATCTGTTAGATTGTATTCATAAAACAGAGACGTACTGTTGATATAACGCCAAGGCACGTAGCCTGCACGCAAAGATTGCAGTGTCCAGCTCAATAACATAATAGAACGTATCTGTGATTGCCCGTGTTGCAATATGGCCAAATCTTGTTCTAGTATGTCTATCGCAGAAGATACAATGTTGCCTAAGGAATATATCCTGGAGGTCAAGTAGTTAACCCATTGTCTACCACTGCTAGAGATTTTTCTAGATTTATACGGTCTATTTCACGTAACCTCTCTGCGGCCTCTTGTTGTCATATTTTCCATATTTCATTGTAGACAGCATAATAGAAACGTTTCTGACGTGGTTGCCTGGGACCCATTAAAAATCCCTAAGATCCACATCCTGTGACAGTAAGGATAAGTGTTGTTTCACCTTTGTGAGTGTTGAGGTTTTTAGCCAATCAAGGCACAACTTCCCAACACTGTATGATGTCACTACACCCGGATGTTGTCTCTGTACATAACGTGGATCTGGCCTATGGATACTAAACCCTTCGGTTTTACCCAAGAATCTTGCCTGACAACTATTAGTGTCTGTGGGCCAAATCAACCATTTTTTCCAATCGGGGTCTGATCTGTTGTATTGTATAATGTCATTCAACGTAAATTCTTCCTGTGATGAGATGTTACCCCGGTGTGTGATGGAGTTGGCATCCGAGGTGTGTTCAAGTCTTTGTTCTTGGCTAGTCCAAGGCAAGATGTCTGTTGCACTGTCTCGTTCAAAAACATGATTTGTTGAGGGATGAGGCATGCTCTAAACAAAGCTTCTGTCCCCTGCACCTGCCATTCTCTAGTACCCCAGACTGTTTTTAAGTCTATGGTGTCTTTCCATAAGTCGAAACCTTATTCAGACAACTGGGCAATAAAGGAAGCAGAGTAAATCTGCTTGGTGCTTGTTAACATATTTTTCTGTGCTGATGTTATTGCAACCTTATAATAATATGAGGCTGGGTCAGACATATTAAACCCTGAAAAATATGGAAACTTCTGTGCAAATGTTTTTGAACTGCCTTTCGGTGGTGTTGGACAATGTTCCCACTGGTGGTAATGAACACATTTCTAGGATTTGCAGATTTATGCAGAAAATGATGACCATAATGTTGGTAACAATACATACTACCGAAATCTGATGTGCTTTCCAATGTTTCACTATTAGAAAATGCAGCAGATTTTTCCAAATCAGACAACATATTATTAACAGTTTCAAAATCGCAATCATCGGAAAATGTACTTGAGGTAATGATATCACTTAATGATATTTTAAATAAATGTGCAATTTTTAAAAGTTCGGTTGGGCCGAATATATATCGAAATCAACCTTGTCCCACACTATACCATCAGGTATAGGAACTGCTGTAATGTTCACTGATGACAAGTCTCTTTGTTCTTGATGAGATGATTGATGTGGTTTTAAAATTAAATTCACCTTTTGGGCTGCAGAGCTTTGTCGAATGTATTGTCCATTAATAAGCATGTTAAAAACTATCACTAAGCCTAACCAGAAAAGAAAGAAAAGTACCCCGGTAATTATCCATAGTTTTACCCACGGTGATACCAGGTAAGTTCTTCTAAGAAAGTTCAGAACGTCTTTAACTTGCTGCTTGCGTGATTTTTGGGCTGGTGTCGTTTCAGGTTCACTTGGATCCAAAGAAAACGTATCAAAGTTTATGAAGTAGCCAGAAGCAGTTCGATCAATTGTTGGAATTGCATCAGGATTTGTTGAATTCGTACTATGCTCTTGTCGAGGCATGTTGACGTAGACCTCTGTAATTGGTCTAACGGCTATTTGTCTGTCATTTTGAGTTTGATTTTGAAGATGAACTTCAGGTTCAAGAGGAACGAGTTCCATAGCATTGTTGCATAGTCCATCATACCGTACAGGGGGCTCTTCGAACGTGATGAGTCTTTCCGTTTGAATTTCTTGGATTGTAGCGAGAGGAGGGCGTCTGCTACTTAGGAGTCCACGTGGCCTACTGCTTAGTATCGGCCACATAGTTTGGTTTGATTAGGTCGATTGAGACAAATCTTTTCTCCTTTTTTCCGGCAAGAGGCGGTAGAAGTACAGTTCTTGTTCCTTCAACTGCTAGGACCGGTACAGGTTTTCTGTAGGATGGCCCAAATTCTTTCTTGTCCGCTATTTTCTCTCTGACCAGATCCCCGATTTTTGGGATCCAGACAGGTCTTGCCGTGACTGATTTGACTTCCCCAGTGGCGGTCTGCTTCAGATGGACATTACTTTGTCAGGATGGTACTGAGATGAGTACCGCAATGCTACACCCAATCCTCTCATGGCCTCCTTGTAAGCCTGAGAGCTAAACGCAGGGCCCTGGTCAGAATGTAATGTGCCAATTGCGTATGTCCCTATGAAGACTCGCAAATCTTTTATAACAGTTCGAGCGTCAGCCGAGCGCTGGGGCCACACCCATAGGAATCTCGAGCAGGAATCCACTGCAACCATGATATACTTGTAAGCCCCATCTCTTTTTAAGGGGCTGCAGTGGTCCAAATAAACACACGCTAGTGGTTTGTCAGATATTAACAATGGTGTCTGTGCTGGACGTGTTACGGTGGAACCTTTCATCTGCTGACAGATGTCGCATTTCAAGACATAGGGGTCGATTCCGATTCGGGCTGGAAGCGCACCTAACACTATTCGTCCGGAAAAAACACCAGCCGAATGCGTGTTTCCCGACCGATTCGAACAGTTGTCCCAACGAGCAAGTACGATGCGCATAACAGCCCAGATTCCGAGCGAGCCGTACTTACCCATTTCAGCTCCTGTTCCCCGCCCGAGCCGTATCCGTAAACGCCGAATCGAGTCGCACGGAAGCAAATACACAGCACCTTCCGGCCGGACTACTACGATGCGCATTCCGTACGCGCCGAACCCGTCGCTACGTCCGGCACGTCAGAGCATCCGGGAGAGCTGTACTTAAGCTCCGATTCGCGTCACAAGACGATCCACGGCTACGAGACGAACAAGCCAGCGACGAGTACGAGTCGAAGCCACGAGAAACCCAAACGAGACGAACAAACCATGAATCCCATCGCGCAGGTCCTACCAATACTCTACATCTATTACCGGGACCGGTACGGACGCGTACGGCGCAGACGGTAAGTCAAACACCCACAACACAAACAAACGACACATACCCGAAATATGTCACACACACATAGGGATGCAGAAATGACGTACACTAGCAACAGCAGAACCATAGGGGCGGGATGGCTACCACCAATGCCATACACACCTATAGGGTGCTGGATGCCTACCACTACAACCACCCCTACTCAGGGGGGCCTGGTTGCCTGTCACTACTACCATCCCCACCCATAGGGGATGGATGCCTACCACTAACACCACCCCTACTCATGGGGGCCTGGATGCCTGTCACTACTACCATCCCCACTCATAGGGGGATGGATGCCTACCACTACCACCACCCCTACTCATGGGGGCCTGGATGCCTGTCACTACTACCATCCCCACTCATAGGGGGATGGATGCCTACCACTACCACCACCCCTACTCAGGGGGGCCTGGATGCCTACCACTACCACCACCCTCCTCATGGGGGCCTGGATGCCTACCACTACCACCACCCCTACTCATGGGGGCCTGGATGCCTGTCACTACTACCATCCCCACTCATAGGGGGATGGATGCCTACCACTAACACCACCCCTACTCAGGGGGCCTGGATGCCTGTCACTACTACCATCCCCACTCATAGGGGGATGGATGCCTACCACTACCACCACCCCTACTCAGGGGGCCTGGATGCCTGTCACTACTACCATCCCCACTCATAGGGGGATGGATGCCTACCACTAACACCACCCCTACTCATGGGGGCCTGGATGCCTACCACTACCACCACCCTACTCATGGGGGCCTGGATGCCTACCACTACCACCACCCCTACTCATGGGGGCCTGGATGCCTGTCACTACTACCATCCCCACTCATAGGGGGATGGATGCCTACCACTAACACCACCCCTACTCAGGGGGCCTGGATGCCTGTCACTACTACCATCCCCACTCATAGGGGGATGGATGCCTACCACTACCACCACCCCTACTCAGGGGGCCTGGATGCCTGTCACTACTACCATCCCCACTCATAGGGGGATGGATGCCTACCACTAACACCACCCCTACTCATGGGGGCCTGGATGCCTACCACTACCACCACCCCATCTCATGTGGGCCTGGATGCCTGTCACTACTACCATCCCCACTCATAGGGGGATGGATGCCTACCACCACCACCCCTACTCAGGGGTCCTGGATGCCTACCACTACCACCACCCCTACTCAGGGGGCCTGAATGCCTGTCACTACTACCATCCCCACTCATAGGGGGATGGATGCCTACCACTACCACCACCCCTACTCAGGGGGCCTGGATGCCTGTCACTACTACCATCCCCACTCATAGGGGGATGGATGCCTACCACTAACACCACCCCTTCTCAAGGGGGCCTGGATGCCTACCACTACCACCACCCTACTCATGGGGGCCTGGATGCCTACCACTACCACCACCCCTACTCATGGGGGCCTGGATGCCGGTCACTACTACCATCCCCACTCATAGGGGGATGGATGCCTACCACTAACACCACCCCTACTCAGGGGGCCTGGATGCCTGTCACTACTACCATCCCCACTCATAGGGGATGGATGCCTACCACTACCACCACCCCTACTCAGGGGGCCTGGATGCCTGTCACTACTACCATCCCCACTCATAGGGGATGGATGCCTACCACTAACACCACCCTTACTCATGGGGGCCTGGATGCCTACCACTACCACCACCCTACTCATGGGGGCCTGGATGCCTACCACTACCACCACCCCTACTCATGGGGGCCTGGATGCCTGTCACTACTACCATCCCCACTCATAGGGGGATGGATGCCTACCACTAACACCACCCCTACTCAGGGGGCCTGGATGCCTGTCACTACTACCATCCCCACTCATAGGGGGATGGATGCCTACCACTACCACTACCCCTACTCAGGGGGCCTGGATGCCTGTCACTACTACCATCCCCACTCATAGGGGATGGATGCCTACCACTAACACCACCCCTACTCATGGGGGCCTGGATGCCTACCACTACCACCACCCCTACTCATGTGGGCCTGGATGCCTGTCACTACTACCATCCCCACTCATAGGGGGATGGATGCCTACCACTAACACCACCCCTACTCAGGGGGCCTGGATGCCTGTCACTACTACCATCCCCACTCATAGGGGGATGGATGCCTACCACTACCACTACCCCTACTCAGGGGGCCTGGATGCCTGTCACTACTACCATCCCCACTCATAGGGGATGGATGAGTACCACTACCACCACCCCTACTCAGGGGGTCCTGGATGCCTACCACTACCACCACCCCTACTCAGGGGGGCCTGGATGCCTGTCACTACTACTACCATCCCCACTCATAGGGGGATGGATGCCTACCAATACCACCACCCCTACTCAGGGGGGCCTGGATGCCTGTCACTACTACCATCCCCACTCATAGGGGGATGGATGCCTACCACTACCACCACCCCTACTCAGGGGGGCCTGGATTCCTGTCACTACTACCATCCCCACTCATAGGGGGATAGATGCCTACCTATACCACCACCCCTACTCAGGGGGTCCTGGATGCCTACCACTACCACCACCCCTACTCATGGGGGCCTGGATGCCTACCACTACCACCACCCTACTCATGGGGGCCTGGATGCCTACCACTACCACCACCCCTACTCATGGGGGCCTGGATGCCTGTCACTACTACCATCCCCACTCATAGGGGGATGGATGCCTGTCACTACTACCATCCCCACTCAAAGGGGGATGGATGCCTACCACTAACACCACCCCTACTCATGGGGGCCTGGATGCCTACCACTACAACCACCCCTACTCATGGGGGCCTGGATGCCTGTCACTACTACCATCCCCACTCATAGGGGGATGGATGCCTACCACTAACACCACCCCTACTCAGGGGGCCTGGATGCCTGTCACTACTACCATCCCCACTCATAGGGGGATAGATGCCTACCACTACCACCACCCCTACTCAGGGGGCCTGGATGCCTGTCACTACTACCATCCCCACTCATAGGGGGATGGATGCCTACCACTAACACCACCCCTACTCATGGGGGCCTGGATGCCTACCACTACCACCACCCCTACTCATGTGGGCCTGGATGCCTGTCACTACTACCATCCCCACTCATAGGGGATGGATGCCTACCACTACCACCAACCCTACTCAGGGGGTCCTGGATGCCTACCACTACCACCACCCCTACTCAGGGGGCCTGGATGCCTGTCACTACTACCATCCCCACTCTTAGGGGATGGATGCCTACCACTACCACCACCCCTACTCAGGGGGCCTGGATGCCTGTCACTACTACCATCCCCACTCATAGGGGGATGGATGCCTACCACTAACACCACCCCTACTCATGGGGGCCTGGATACCTACCACTACCACCACCCTACTCATGGGGGCCTGGATGCCTACCACTACCACCACCCCTACTCATGGGGGCCTGGATGCCTGTCACTACTACCATCCCCACTCATAGGGGGATGTATGCCTACCACTAACAGCACCCCTACCCAGGGGGGCCTGGATGCCTGTCACTACTACCATCCCCACTCATGGGGGGATGGATGCCTACCACTACCACCACCCCTACTCATGGGGGCCTGGATGCCTACCACTACCACCACCCCATCTCATGTGGGCCTGGATGCCTGTCACTACTACCATCCCCTACTCATGGGGGCCTGGATGCCTACCACTACCACCACACCATCTCATGTGGGCCTGGATGCCTGTCACTACTACCATCCCCACTCATAGGGGGATGGATGCCTACCACTACCACCACCCCTACTCAGGGGGTCCTGGATGCCTACCACTACCACCACCCCTACTCAGGGGGCCTGGATGCCTGTCACTACTACCATCCCCACTCATAGGGGGATGGATGCCTACCACTACCACCACCCCTACTCAGGGGGCCTGGATGCCTGTCACTACTACCATCCCCACTCATAGGGGGATGGATGCCTACCACTAACACCACCCCTACTCATGGGGCCTGGATACCTACCACTACCACCACCCTACTCATGGGGGCCTGGATGCCTACCACTACCACCACCCCTACTCATGGGGGCCTGGATGCCTGTCACTACTACCATCCCCACTCATAGGGGATGTATGCCTACCACTAACAGCACCCCTACCCAGGGGGCCTGGATGCCTGTCACTACTACCATCCCCACTCATGGGGGGATGGATGCCTACCACTACCACCACCCCTACTCAGGGGGGCCTGGATGCCTGTCACTACTACCATCCCCACTCATAGGGGGATGGATGCCTACCACTAACACCACCCCTACTCATGGGGGCCTGGATGCCTACCACTACCACCACCCCATCTCATGTGGGCCTGGATGCCTGTCACTACTACCATCCCCTACTCATGGGGGCCTGGATGCCTACCACTACCACCACACCATCTCATGTGGGCCTGGATGCCTGTCACTACTACCATCCCCACTCATAGGGGGATGGATGCCTACCACTACCACCACCCCTACTCAGGGGGTCCTGGATGCCTACCACTACCACCACCCCTACTCAGGGGGCCTGGATGCCTGTCACTACTACCATCCCCACTCATAGGGGGATGGATGCCTACCACTACCACCACCCCTACTCAG
This sequence comes from Calotriton arnoldi, assembly GCA_963921515.1. Classification (NCBI taxonomy): domain Eukaryota; kingdom Metazoa; phylum Chordata; class Amphibia; order Caudata; family Salamandridae; genus Calotriton; species Calotriton arnoldi. Next base: position 725,932 of record CAWUFW010001356.1, read on the forward strand.
GGGGCCTGGATGCCTGTCACTACTACCATCCCCACTCATAGGGGGATGGATGCCTACCACTACCACCACCCCTACTCAGGGGAGCCTGGATGCCTGTCACTACTACCATCACCACTCATAGGGGGATGGATGCCTACCACTACCACCACCCCTACTCAGGGGGGCCTGGATGCCTGTCACTACTACCATCCCCACTCATAGGGGGATGGATGCCTACCACTAACACCACCCCTACTCAGGCGGCCTGGATGCCTACCACTACCACCACCCCTACTCAGGGGGGCCTGGATGCCTGTCACTACTACCATCCCCACTCATAGAGGGATGGATGCCTACCACTAACACCACCCCTACTCAGGGGGCCTGGATGCCTGTCACTACTACCATCCCCACTCATAGGGGGATGGATGCCTACCACTACCACCACCCCTACTCAGGGGGCCTGGATGCCTGTCACTACTACCATCCCCACTCATAGGGGGATGGATGCCTACCACTAACACCACCCCTACTCAGGGGGCCTGGATGCCTGTCACTACTACCATCCCCACTCATAGGGGGATGGATGCCTACCACAACCACCACCCCTACTCATGGGGGCCTGGATTCCTGTCACTACTACCATCCCCACTCATAGGGGGATGGATGCCTACCACTAACACCACCCCTACTCATGTGGGCCTGAATGCCTGTCACTACTACCATCCCCACTCATAGGGGATGGATGCTCTACCACTACCACCACCCCTACTCATGGGGGCCTGGATGCCTGTCACTACTACCATCCCCACTCATAGGGGGATGAATGCCTACCACCCACACCACCCCTACACATAGGACGGGTAATGCATGACACAACCAGCATACTCCAACATAAGCAATGTCTGAAAATACATCCCACCAACACCATGACAAGCGTTTGTAGTCTGTGTCAAATGCCTACAACACTGAACATGACATTGAGCATACAATGTGACCCCCTATCACATGTGTCACACATAAATGTGTGTGGCCTCCACAATGCAAGCCGACCATGACCACTGTGGCAATGGGGTATAACACCCCATCATCACAGTGACCAAAAGGTAAGTGTGGGGTCCATAGCTGAAGCACATTTTGAACATTTTGGCAATGGGGTCTAAACCCCCATCATCACAGTGACCAAAAGGTAAGTGTGGGGTCCATACCTGAGGCACATTTTGAACATTGTGGCAATGGGGTCTAAACACCCATCACCACAGTGACCAAAAGGTAAGTGTGGGGTCCATAGCTGAAGCACATTTTGAACATTGTGGCAATGGGGTCTAAAACCCCATCATCACAGTGACCAAAATGTAAGTGTTGTCATGGGAAAAGCTGCAAATGCCAAACAGCATGGATGATTCCTGGTCACAGAACAACAAACATCTGTGGCATAGTAGTGCTTGTGTCCCATAGCAACATACATTGGGTGAGGCAAACAGTGCAGTGCAAATAAGATATACCTTTGGCCATGTGCAGACAAACATCACCCATGGGGGCTGACATTGTCAACATTCATCAATAACACAATGACAGAATTGAGCATCATAATGCAGCCCCACATATCTGCACCAATGGACACACAAATGTAGATATCCTGTGGAGACTGTAGATGTGAGGTGAACAAATACCATACCATGGCAGCAATGGGACATACAAACCATGATCATTGTGCTGACTGATGACCTAGGAGTCCCAGGGACAGCAGGGGAAACCCACCAAACAACATACAGCCAATGGCACACTAAAGATATGCCAATGCAGTGGTGCAGATGCACAAACACAAACAGGCAGCCTCACACTGCATATCAAACACAACAGGTGATGGGGAGTGTGCCAGTGTCCCCAGGCAACCACACAACACATGAGGAGGCCTGAATCACAATTACACAGATGTGTATACAGTGCCATACAAAAGTAACTCATGGATCGGATTCCCTATGTAGGCAATCAGGCATTGTTAGATGAGAGGGAGCCCAAATTACACATGTCACACAAGCTTGTAGGAACAGCAAATAACACAGCAAGAGACAGACCCACCACAGCACTACCCCCAGGGACCCCACATTGTGGTGACCCTGGCCTGCATGATAATCCCACTGTGATGACAAAGCTAGATGTCGTTCACACTGTGAACCACAGTGATGTGTCCTGAGCAACAAACTACCATCACACCTACACAAGCACAAATCAATCAGCACGGCCTGTCAGCCAAGGCCAACATGGAGGTAGGGGTCTAGCCGTGCAACAACTCTCATTTGCACACACTCAACACCACACACCTTGATCTCCACCAATGTACAGCAGTGAAGCTCACATGGACTGGTGACATTGCACATGCACCCATGGCAATACCAGGGGTGGTGGGGGGAACTAAGGTGCAGAAACCCATCACACATGGCCAGTCAACAAGACTCGTGAATGTCTGACACACTGCACAGTATGCCGTACATGGGCATGACGTGAAATCCACCACAATCAATGGGATCCCGGACACAGTCACACACCAATGAAGAAGTCAAGGTCACCTACAAAGAACACACATAGACAACTTCCAACATTGCAGCTCTGACCCTGAGGAGTGGCAGCAGTCACACACACAACGTGTCACAATCACTGAAAGCTAACACAAACTGTAAATTACATGACTTGTGTAACCAACAAGTGCCAAGGGGAATCCTAACTGTGTCTCATCTGCGTTTGCCCACAAACTCAGCCCTGACAGCAAACACACCTATGGATGACACCCTGATGACCAGTAACGTGCCATGCACCCACATCCCAGAGAACCCAGTGCGAAGATTTGGGGGGAACATAGGTCAACTCACCAAGCATCACAAACAGGAACATCACTAGGGATCCCAGCCTGCGTTGCAAAATGGAAGTGAACACACACAGACATGCTCACACAACACACACCTTGGGCTCAGGCAATGTCATGGAATTACACACTGCCATGAGGGGACTCCACTCCTGTGTAAGGAAAGCTGTGCCATACGTTGTCTCTGCAGGGCTCTATCATGTCAGCAGTACACTTGGTCACTCAGTCAACAATTAGCACAAAATGAAGGCTCTCGTCACATCAGCCTGGTCATGGGAGTGTCACCGAAATCATCTGCACAGATCCAACACACATGTATAGCAAGTTGCACTGAAAACACAGATGAGTCCTTCCCCATTGATGCCCAAACTTGCATGTCCAGTGGAGATGGTCACACGGTCAGGGAAATAGACAAATTGAACAATGATGTGCAGGGGTGTAAGCCACAGATGTGATATTGCAAATAAATGTAGGAAATCCCATTGGCAAATATTGAAAACATGACACCCTCATATTGCTGCAAAGGATGACATGGCTACACACCAGGATAGGACACATTCCCCCTGGACCACATGGGGTCCTGCACAGTAACACTTCAATTTCATGATCTCAAAAATCACCATCACTGCAGCAAGGGCATGGTTAGCATCATCAACATCATGTACATCTGAAGCAAAACCACCAGAGAACAGAAAGGAGCTTTATTCAGCATATGTGTGTGAAATAGAAAAGTCCAGAAAAAGACAAAGGCCAATGGCCAGTCCAACAGTTAAGTCCGAACAGGGTGACAGTGGCAGTTGTCACCCTTTGCTGCCTGCACTGATACGGACCAGGGACATTCCCCTCAGAGGGGCATACGGGGGGGGCAGGCTAGGCACCGCAGGGACAGGATCAGGGCTCACCAGAAGGAGGCAGGGAAGGGGTGGCTGGTGCTGGAGAGTCACTGACAACTGCAGTGGAGGTGTCTGACATGGTGTGTGCCGGCACAACTGGGGGGCATGAGTCAGATGGTGTGGGTGCCGGCACGACTGCAGTGGTCTGGCCAGATGGAGTGGACAGGTTCCCCACTGCAGTGCCCAAGTCAGACGGGGTGGTAGTGGACTCCACTGCAGTGCCTATCTCCAAGGGAGTAGAATGGGGTTCAGGTAAGGTGGGCAGGACAGAGGGGGAGGACACGGTCTCCACACCAGTGGCACAAACATGTGCAGCGGGGGGGTGAGGCTGGAAGAGCAAGTGGTAGGGGGAGAAGGCCGGATCATTTTGGGGATGGTGTATCTGTGGGTGGGGGAACCTGGGGCAGGGTGTGGTGGGGGAACCAGTGTTGTGGGGGCCTGAGGGATGGAGGAAGGAGACTGTGTGGTTGAGCTGCAGGGCGGTGGCGGGGTCTTGCTCTTCCGGGACCGGGGGACTTGCGTGTGGGGGCCTTAGTTTGTCTGTGACTGGGGGAGGGTGTCCGGGGGTGAGGGGCACTCCCCTCTGTGTGGGTGGACTTCCTCTTCCCCCTGTATGCTGGATCAGCTGGATCGGAGGGGAAGAAGCCGAGGTCACAGAGGAAGAGCTGCTGTTTAGGTGGGGTTGCAGGTGAGGCAAGGGAAGGGGTCTTGGAGGGAGAGGATTTTGAGGACTGCGGAGTGACTGTGGATGCCTGTGTGTGTGTCTGTTCCCCATCCCCTGTGGGTGTGGTATCAGTCCCCTGAGGATGCTTGTGTGCACATTTTGCCTTTGTTTTGGGTGTTTCTGTGCTGCTTGTGTCTGTGTGTTTGGTTGATTGTGCAGGTGTGCATGTGCTTGGGACAGGTAGGGTGCCAGGAAGTGTGGATGGAGCAGAGGTAGGAGGGGTGAGGGACTGTTGGAGGAGGGACACTGCTGCCGTCAGGGAGGAGTCCATGGACTTATTGCTCCTCTGTAGGGCAGACATGCCAGATGAGATGCCCTCCATGAACGACACCAGCTGTGTCAACAGAGTGGTGTGTGCATGGAGGACACTCAGCATTGCTGTCTGCCCTACATGGAGCTGGCGAAGTAAGTACACAGACTCCTCACTCAGGGCAGCAGGGGACACAGGGGCAGGGGGTGCGGTGCCTGGCACGAAGGAAACACGCTCCCGAACACGGGAGCCTCCACAGACCTCTGGAATGGGAGCCGATGGGAGGGCGGTGGTGGTGGTGGTGGTGGTGGCGGTGCCAGCCATACTAGCTGGGGTGTGGTGGCTGCTGACACCCGCCTCCACAAGGGAGTCATCCTCCGAGCTGCTGTGGTCCTCAGCTGAGGTGGATGGTGCTGAGGACTCCTCGGTGTGGCTCCCCTCGCCCTCCGTGCCACTGGGTCCCTCCGACCACTCATCGGCTGCTGACCCAGTCTGGCTCTGCAGCTCCTCCTGGTCCGTGAAGCTGTCCCCTCCTGTGGCCGTGGATGTATCTGCAAACAATTAGGGAAACAGACAAACATCAGTCACCTGCACTGACCGCACACACCACAGTAAGTACAGCACATTACAGAGCAAGCCCTGGCATCCTTAGTTGAACATTGCCAAAAGTGCTCACACAGATTAGGAGAAGCCAATTGTCAGTCTGATGGTCAACCATGGCACTCACACCCTCCTGGCCTTTGTAGTAGGGTTCTGTTCTACCATATAACACAGACCTATGTACCTTTCTGCTCTGCCCATGAAACATGGCACTCCCATATAGGCCCCACCAGTCAGGCTCTGATAGATGACCTAAGCTGTCCATTTTTCTTTTAGCCTTTTAGTACCTGTCACAGTGGTCCACCACCCCCTTAGATACATACACTTAGGCCCAAGCCCTCACAGTGGTCCACACCCCCTTAGATACATACACTTAGGCCCAAACCCACCTCCTTAGATGCACACACACATGTAGGCCCAAGAGGCCACTGCCTCTTGCTATCATTTTTTAATACAAGAAATCTTGTAGGCCTTTCTGACCTGACAGCAGGGACCTGTGCCATCCACCACGGCACCAGCCCCCCCCTTGTAAATATCCACAGTCACAAGAATAAGGTTAGCCCACACGTATGTGACACTCTGCTGGTACATCTTGCTCTTTCACAAGCAATGTTTGCAAAATTTTAACTTATGAAACTTTCCACGCTTGCTCCACTGAAACTGAAAAGGTGGCTACGTGACAGAGAAATAATATATAAAATCTCAATTTCTGAGCATCTTATGGTAAAAGTTATCTTTTTCTTATGTTTGCGGTCAAGAGCACCGAGCACCTGCTAAAAGCCCCTGTTTTCACCATGATACCACTTCTCTGTTCTTCAAAAAACTTCCCACAGTTACTGTAAGCGTGTGGTCAAGGACCCAAGTCAGGGCCCACGTCAACTGTGGGTAGGAGTTCTGAATTAAGCCATATAAAAGGTTTGCACCCATGTCCACGCCCTGAACTCTTCATACCAGTGCATTGCATGGGGAGGGTTCCCGGTCGGCCGTTCTCCTGATCTTGGGCCTAGAACTTCTACTCTCAAGGTGGTAATGCTCTTTTCTGATTGCTAGCCTTTTGGCTTTGTCAGCCTCTCTAATTTAGCTCATCCACACCCAATTCATTGCATTTATCCTAGCTTAAACTGTGTAGCCTTGGATGGTTCTTGCTCTCTTATTTAAGATTTGCCTTCTAGGCGCTTGCCTAATCATGATCCCTCTTTTAAGACTTGCCCCATAGGCTGTAGCTCACTGATAGATAGTTACATATATCTTTGTGCTTCACTTAAAATATGATTAGTAATATTGTTGATGCTTTCATTTTCATCCTGCTCATGTGTTGACGAGCAGCATTAAATGAACAGTTCTCGGTGTTACTGAATTGCTTAACAAAGTGCCACTGTATTTCACACAGTTGTTCCTTCTTTTCAAGTGAACGAGCAGAGTGCGGGTCGTGCTCTCATGAGCCGGTAAGCAGAAGGGTGTGACCACCCATTTACCCTCAAACAGCTTGCACCCATCTGTCTGGTGCCTGCCGGATGGTAATACCCCAGTGTGGACACATGCACCACCTACCCAGTTGTTGGACATTGCAGGGAACACAGTGAAGTATGTGGACATGCACACATCACATCTCTTGCCACTGAGTCAGTACAGGTGTCCGGATAAAGGGATGGCCAGAGTCTAATTTGAAATGCATGTGATGCATACCAGCACCACACACCATGATGCACCCATGTCCTCATAGTCAATGCCACAATGGGGTGCATGTTGCACATGTCACTCCCCTGCAGGATCACTCTTAGGAAGTTTAATGCCATGGCACATGCATGCCTGCAAAGTCATACATCACTGTCTCCAGTCACATGGGCAGGGCAGCCAGCCAACAACAGTCTGCACTGTGTCACAATCCTAGGTCATGGGGAATGCAAGTTCTGTAGCTGACAAGTGCACATGTCCATCCCCCACACCACATCATCTGAACTCTTATTTGTCCACGTCATACCAATTGGACATATGGGAGACATGAAACACAACTCTCTGAACCTGAGCACCTCACAGTCTGCTGTGAATGAAAAACAGCTGCCTGAACTTGTCAGTCGCATGCACCAGTCTGCACAGTCAAGTGATCAAACACCTATATGTCACCCAAGTATCGTCTCTCATGGTCACATCTCAGATGGCATGCTGAGCCATAACCGATAAACACCCCAGTAGTCCTGACAACGAAGCCACAGCACAATGACACAGAGGCAGACACCTGAGGGAACATTTCACTGAGCACAACGTGTCAGCTGATACACGGGAGTGGGAGTACATAGTGTATTGTATGCCCTGGAGTAGGCATGACTGTCCTGCTTCACGTGAAAGAGGGATGAGCCCTGGACAGTAGGCATGTGGCTAAGCATGTGTGACACACTTGATATACATACTCATGAGGCCCAAACATTGTTCCCACCCGCAGCATGGGGGTGTGCCAAATACCCAGGCACATGTGATGAGTCAGATCAGCAATTGGAACACATATCAAAGTTACACGCAGATTACATGTCAGAACTCAGGCATTGTGTAAGCAATTGACCCACCCATGAAGCCCACCACAAAGGTACGGTAACAAATGCTGTCCCCCACCCTGAGCTAAGCAAAATGCAAGGACACAGCACCCAAGTGACACAATTTCCATACTGTAAGGGCCACACCTGGGTATCAGATGAGGAGTGGGCATGTCACAATTGAGGGACATGGGTCCTGGACCACAAGACTGATGTACTGTGGAGGTTTAACCAGGCCAGAGGAGGGCACATAGCATGTCAGACAAAGTTCACAGTGCAGTCATGGACTCACCACCCTCCTTGCTGCTGTCTGGCCTTCAGCTGCCCATCCAGGTCAGGGAAGACCACCGCCAGGATCCGGAGCATGTGGGGGGTCAGGGTCCGGTGTCCGCCCCTCCTGCGAGGAGGCGACAGCTTCAGCTGGACCCTTGCGATCTTCCGGGTCCAGCCCCGAAGGTCCTGCCACCTCTTCTGGCAGTTGCGGATCCGGCGCTTGTAGTCCCCCACGGATCGTACTGCCCGGACGATGGTCAGCCAGATCTCCTGCTTCTGGTGGGCATCAACCTGTGAGGATGACAAAGTGAAAAAGGCCATTACTACACATGCAACATATCCGTGCATCACACAGTTGGATATACATGTCTCAATCACAGGGGCATATGATGTACACAGGCAGTGCAACTATGGCTATGAACAGTTTACCAGCAGTTACTAAATGGTATCATTGCGTGGGAAGTAAAACCTTGTTGGAATGCACTGTTACTGCACTATACCTGTTCAGTGCATGTAACTACACACTTTGGGGGGTGAGAACTACTCAGTGAGCATGCTAGCCAGTGGTGTGCACACTGTAAGTCTTGCTAGTCAGACAACATGCACATTTAGTAAGGCAGTGGACAGCATACTCACCTGCTCCCCTGGTTTCCCATACAGCTTGCTGTACTGTGGAAGGAGGCTGTCCAGCAGGGCCTGGTTCTCCTCAGCGCTGAAGGCTGGGGCTCTCTCCACAGTACCTGCCATTGCAGTAGCTAGAGGATGCAGAGACAGCAGCAGTGTTGGTGGCAGATGTCGTCCTGGAGCATGTAGTGCAGGCAAGTGAGCTCTCAGGGGAACAGTCAGCATTATATGTGTGCTGCAGAGGCAGATACTGTCCCATGTGTCCAAAGTGATAGGTCAAAGTCGTTTGCATCTTCTGAATCTGGCCAATCCATGGAATTGCACCACTTATACATGCCCACAGCATCCTTCAAAAGTTAAACTTCATGACACCCATGAATTTGCAACATTGTTGTGGCTGGCCAACTGAATTCACTGCATCAGACTCGTTAAAGCTTCGAAAACGCGTCCGTTGCATTGCCAGGCCCTAGCCAATGCGTGCGCACCGATCGGACCATTGCTGTACAACGCGTATTTCAGAAAACAACGCGTACCCGTTCACATCAAATGCAATGTCCAATGCGTGCGCACCGATCGGTCCATTGCTGTACAACGCGTACACGCTCACATCATATGCAATGGCCAATGCGTGCGCACCGATCGGTCCATTGCTGTACAACGCGTACCCGCTCACATCATATGCAATGGCCAATGCGTGCGCACCGATCGGACCATTGCTGAACAACGCGTATTTAAAAAAACAACGCGTACCCGTTCACATCGAATGCAATGTCCAATGCGTGCGCACCGATCGGTCCATTGCTGTACAACGCGTACCCGCTCACATCATATGCAATGGCCAATGCGTGCGCACCGATCGGTCCATTGCTGTACAATGCGTACCCGCTCACATCATATGCAATGGCCAATGCGTGCGCACCGATCGGTCCATTGCTGTACAACGCGTATCCGCTCACATCATATGAAATGGCCAATGCGTGCGCACCGATCGGACCATTGCTGTACAACGCGTATTTCAAAAAACAACGTGTACCCGTTCACATCAAATGCAATGTCCAATGCGTGCACACCGATCGGTCCATTGCTGTACAACGCGTACCCGCTCACATCATATGTAATGGCCAATGCGTGCGCACCGATCGGTCCATTGCTGTACAACGCGTACCCGCTCACATCATATGCAATGTCCAATGCGTGCGCACCGATCGGTCCATTGCTGTACATCGCGTACTCGCTCACATCATATGCAATGGCCAATGCGTGCGCACCGATCGGTCCATTGCTGTACAACACGTACCCACTCACATCATATGCAATGTCCAATGCGTGCGCACCGATCGGACCATTGCTGTACAACGCCGTATTTCAAAAACAACGCGTACCCGTTCACATCAAATGCAATGTCCAATGCGTGCGCACCGATCGGTCCATTGCTGTACAACGCGTACCCGCTCACATCATATGCAATGGCCAATGCGTGCGCACTGATCGGACCATTGCTGTACAACGCGTATTTAAAAAAACAACGCGTACCCGTTCACATCAAATGCAATGTCCAATGCGTGCGCACCGATCGGTCCATTGCTGTACAACACGTACCCGCTCACATCATATGCAATGTCCAATGCGTGTGCACCGATCGGACCATTGCTGTACAACGCGTATTTCAAAAAACAACGCGTACCCGTTCACATCAAATGCAATGTCCAATTGCGTGCGCACCGATCGGACCATTGCTGTACAACGCGTATTTCAAAAAACAACGCGTACCTGATCACATCAAATGCAATGTCCAATGCGTGCGCACCGATCGGTCCATTGCTGTACAACGCGTACCCGCTCACATCATATGCAATGTCCAATGCGTGTGCACCGATCGGACCATTGCTGTACAACGCGTATCCGCTCACATAAAATGCAATGTCCAATGCGTGCGCACCGATCGGTCCATTGCTGTACAACGCGTACCAGCTCACATCATATGCAATGGCCAATGCGTGCGCACCGATCGGTCCATTGCTGTACAACGCTGCACCCGCTCACATCATATGCAATGGCCAATGCGTGCGCACCGATCTGTCCATTGCTGTACAACGCGTACCCGCTCACATCATATGCAATGTCCAATGCGTGCGCACCGATCGGTCCATTGCTGTACAACGCGTACCCGCTCACATCATATGCAATGGCCAATGCGTGCGCACCGATCGGTCCATTGCTGTACAACGCGTACCCACTCACATCATATGCAATGTCCAATGCGTGCGCACCGATCGGACCATTGCTGTACAACGCGTATTTCAAAAAACAACGCGTACCCGCTCACATCAAATGCAATGTCCAATGCGTGCGCACCGATCGGTCCATTGCTGTACAACGCGTACCCGCTCACATCATATGCAATGGCCAATGCGTGCGCACTGATCGGACCATTGCTGTACCAACGCGTATTTAAAAAAACAACGCGTACCCGTTCACATCAAATGCAATGTCCAATGCGTGCGCAGCGATCGGTCCATTGCTTTACAACGCGTACCCGCTCACATCATATGCAATGTCCAATGCGTGTGCACTGATCGGACCATTGCTGTACAACGCGTATTTCAAAAAACAACGCGTACCCGTTCACATCAAATGCAATGTCCAATGCGTGCGCACCGATCGGACCATTGCTGTACAACGCGTATTTCAAAAAACAACGCGTACCCGTTCACATCAAATGCAATGTCCAATGCGTGCGCACCGATCGGTCCATTGCTGTACAACGCGTACCCGCTCACATCATATGCAATGTCCAATGCGTGCGCACCGATCGGACCATTGCTGTACAACGCGAACCCGTTCACATAAAATGCAATGTCCAATGCGTGCGCACCGATCGGTCCATTGCTGTACAACGCGTACCCGCTCACATCATATGCATTGGCCAATGCGTGCGCACCGATCGGTCCATTGCTGTACAACGCGTACCCGCTCACATCATATGCAATGGCCAATGCGTGCGCACCGATCGGTCCATTGCTGTACAACGCGTACCCGCTCACATCATATGCAATGTCCAATGCGTGCGCACCGATCGGTCCATTGCTGTACAACGCGTACCCGCTCACATCATATGCAATGGCCGATGGGTTCGCACCGATCGGTCCATTGCTGTACAACGCGTCCCTGTACAAGTCACTCGCATATGTCACCATGCTTGTCACTGGTGAACGTATGCCAGCCACATATACTTGCCAGGTACTCAGGGGCACACCTACAACACCACAGCCTGTCCACACTGTATCCTAAGGCATGTAAGGCTGCATTACTTTTTCTGTGTATGGGGGTCAACATGTGGTTTTTTGGGTGTCACTTGGGGGCAGCCACTCCCAGGCTGTGCACGTGTTCATGGGGACAGAATCCTTTGTGTGTTGTGCACATGACCACTGTGATGTGCAACTGTTCATTTCAGAGCATGTGGCATGGTCACATTTCCAGGTTGTGTATGTCATGTCACATACCCCTGAGTTCCATGTGGGAAGGTATGTACGTCACAGCGTCTCCCATTGCCACAATAGTGATGGCCCTCCACAGTCTGTGTGCATGTTGTGTTTCCGATGTCTCTGATTCCATGTGCACAATGGGAGACAGTCTCCACATCCACGTTGTTTGTGCATGGACTTTGATGTTGTGCGTGTGTGTGTCACAGACGTCCATGTCTGTCCTGCAGAGGCAACAGGGGCCACTACCTGTGGGAGTCATGGTTGTTTTGCTGACGTGTACATGATACGCCATGTCATGCCAGTGTCCATGTGGCAATACAGGGTCCCTGGGAATTTACCTGTCAATGAGCTGTGATGCCTGTGGCACATCTGTCCTGACATGTCACTGTGGTGTGTGTTTGGAACGTGACAGCAGTAAATGGGTACTGTGACACAGCCTAATGATTTCCCATAGCACAACCTGGAACTTGTTGTCAACACATGTTGAACTGTGATGTTAGATGTTGGCCATGTAGGTGCCATATATGTCCATACAGAATTGCACACACATCAGGTACTTGTGTCTCGTAATGATGTATCATGTGATATTGAGTATGGTCAATGGCACATATGTGGGGTGACTGACAATCTTTCTTTCTTCACCTATGCACTGCAGGGCACCAGCTGTCCATAGACCATTCCCTGACCTTGCAACGATGGTGGAACGTGACTGCATCCGACGGTACCGCTTCAACAGGGCGCAGATTGAGGAATTGGCGGTGCAGTTGGCCCCACATTTGCAACCTGGCTGGCCATACCCTACAGCGCTGACCCCCAAGGTGAAGGTGATGGCAGCCCTACACTTCTTTGCCACTGGTACCTTTCAACACACTGTGGCGTCTGCTGGTGGGATGTCACAGACTATGTTCAGCCGTGTGCTACGCGATGTTTTGGAGGCAATGTTGAGAAACCTGAACCAGTACATCTATTTCCCTAAACATCAACAACTCACTGACGTCAAGAGTGACTTCTATGCCCTGGGGAGGATGCCACATGTCATTGGCTCCATTGATGGGACACATGTGGCTTTGGTACCACCACAGGCACATGAGCAGGCATACAGGAACAGGAAACATTATCATTCGATCAATGCTCTGGTGGTATGTCTTGCAGATATGAGCATCACACATGTGTGTGCCCGTTTCCCCGGTTCGGCACACGATGCCTACGTGATGAGGAGTAGTCGCATCCCGAGGATGATGTCACAGATGCAGAACCAGCGTGCCTGGCTTGTCAGTGTGTACTGACTTTGTACCATTGTGTGTGTTCTGCTATGTTGTATTCCGCCCTCTTTTCCAACTCAGCTAATGTGCAATTGTCTGTCTGTAGGTGACTCCGGATACCCCAACATGCCGTGGTTGCTGACACCTCTCAGGAACCCTGTGACACCAGCCCAGATGCGCTACAATGAGGCACATGGTCGGACCAGGAGAGTGATTGAGCGGACATTTGGTCTCCTGAAGAGCCGCTTCCGCTGCCTGGACAAGACAGGAGGGGCCCTCCCATATGCCCCAGCAAAGGTGTGCAAGATTGTCATCGTCTGCTGCATGCTACACAACCTGGCAGTGCGGAAGGAGTTGTCTCTCATCCTGGATGACGATGACCAACATCCGCCACCTGTGGAGGATCCTGGCCTGGGCCGCGATGCCAGTGATGATGATGAGGGTGATGTCCGCACACAGCTCATCACCAACTTCTTCAGCTGAATGTGAGTATCCAGAGAGTTGTCATGTCAATGATGTGAGTTTGCATGATATGTGTGGGTGGTGCTCTGGTGCTGTTTGAGTGTGGCCATGTGCTACTTGACTGGATGAGTGCAGCGATGTGTCCTTACAGGTAGTCTGTACTCACCAACAGTGTTGACATGCTAACTTGGTTTTGTGTAGGTATCTTGTGACATGTATTGGGCATGAGTATTGCAGTTCTGTCCTGTTCTTCAGTGCTTTTGACTGTGTGTCATGTCTGTCCTTCACAGGGTGCTTACAGAGTTGTTTGGTCAACTTGGATCCCCCGACACCATGATTCAGCTTTCAGGGTGGCAGCAGTCATTTCCCTACAGGTGATGTGCCACACACCCCTGGACTTTATTTCTTCTACACTTTTTGACTGTGTGGCCACTGCCATGTGGGATTACCTTGCATTTGTAGTGGAAACAACATGTTGCAAATGTGTAATAAACCTGTGCTTCACTTTGGGATGTGCGTTGTCTGTGGTCACACATCTGACTGACATTTGCTTACTGCACCTGTGGGCTAGTTAACACAAACTCTGAATAGGTGTGGTGTCTGTGCATTCCACTGTATTTCCTGGCAACATCAGTGTAGGCGAAGAGTCCGATGGCCCTGGTGTCTATGTGTCGTGTAGCCCTAGTGGTGTGTCTCCCTCATATGTGTCACGTCGCCATGACTCACATGACGGTGTTGAACTTGCTGTGGCAGTTAGCATGCACAGTGTCATTTAGCAGATCATAATCTCCATGACAAAAACAACGTTGGAATCACAACAGAGGCAAGTATGGTGTATTAGTGCGTTTATTACATACATGTGTGAGGATAGTGCACAGGATGGTGGGTGCTGTACATTGGTATTGTAATCCAAAATTCCCAGATGAGTTGGAAGTGTTGGTAGCAGACATGTCCTGAGTAAAGTCCACAGTCATCTGATACATTAGTCCAACTTAAACTCCCCATGTCATGTGGGAGAGTTGTGTTGCATTCGACAGGGTGAACAGTTTGCACACAAAGGAGAATTTCCAGAACAGGTGTTGGGTTCCTGGGGGATGTACATGGCCATCGGCCTCTCAGTTGTCCTTCCTCGGACGACCCCTCTTCTTTCTGGGGGGACCCTCACGTGCAGGCCGCTGCGGTGCAGAGGACTCTCCACCAGAGTCATCCTCCCTCCCTGTGGCAGTTGCAGTTGTTGCGGTACCAGATGTTGTGGGCACTCGGAGGTGTGTACATGTTGGTGCTAATCTGGCGGAGGCATGTCAATATGTCCCTCTGCACCGCTGTCAGTTCTTCCAATGTGTCCCACTTGGACTCCATGCCAGACATGTGTGTCTCCACACGGGACATGTGTGTCTCCACAAGGGACATGTGGGAGTCCAAGCGGGCATGATGGGCAGCCTGCTGCTGTTGAATGTCCTTGAGGATCCCCACTACCTGGCTGACCTCTCCGGTGCTATTCTGGTACGCCTCAGCAATGCGTGCCAGTTGTGGGTCATCATGCAGTCCAGATCCCTCTGCAAACAGCGACTTCTGCCTACCACCCCTACCACCACCCCTGGACACACGTGCGGGAGCTGCCGTGGCACGCACAGGTGACCCTCGGCCCCCTTGGGTGTTGGTACTGGGGTTGTTGTCCGTTGCTTCACGGTGGGCTGTGGTCCCTGTGCTGTTGTCATTGAGTGTCCTTGGTCTGTCTGTGTCGGCGGGGGTGGTCTGTGTGTTGGCAGATGTTGGAGGAATGGGTGCAGGGGTGCAGATGGTGGTCCTGCTGGTGCTGCATGATGACTCCCACCGGAGGTGCCAGGTTGGTCTTCGCCATCCGATGAGGGCAGAGGCTGTTCCACACCAGAGAGCTCAGGGTCCCCCGGAGCCTGGGACAGGGACTCCTCCTCATCTGCTGCTGTGTCCCCATCATCACCTGTTTTTGGAAGAGACACACAATGTATGTTATGTTTCTGCAGGCATCACTGGTTCAAACACATGACAGTTGTGACTGTACCTCTGGATGCGGGCCTGTACATTGCATTGTCCTAAGTTGTCACAGTCAGAGGTTGATATTGGTGTGGCTCATTGTCCTGCCAACCTGATGCATTTCTATGTGGATGTTGAGGTGTGTGCATGACCAGCATTGGTGGTATTTGGTTGACATCCGGACCTCCTTCTCCCCCCAGCCCAGTTGTCCCACCATGAAGCATGCCACACTTGCAGTGGGTGCAGGTTGACTCTCAGGATGTCAGTCAGTGGTGTCCTGCTGTTGGGTGGTGCACAGTTCCCAGCAGGGCCTTGTGCTCCCCACAACAGAGCACCATTGTCAGACATCTTGGAAGTGGCTTTTCACTCACTCTCTTGTAGGGCACGGTCCCAAGTGTGTTGTTTGGAGTTAGTGGAAGTGGTGTGTGTGTAAGGGCCTGCTGGTAGCTGTATTCGAAGCTGGCACTCCTCCTCCCCCAGGCCAGACATCCCACCATGAAACGTGCTTCCATTGCAGGGAGTGCAAGTTGGCTTTCAGGATGTCAGTCAGTGGTGTCCTGCTGTTGGTTGTTGCACAGTTCCCAGCAGGGCCTTGTGCTCCCCACAGCTGTGGCCAGTGTCAGACATCTTTGAAGTGGCTTTTCACTCCCTGTGAGGTGTGTGCATGCTTCAGTGTGAGCTTGCTGGGCCATGTGGGTGGGGGATGTTGAGCTGTGACTACCATTCCCATCATGCTATTGCCTACACCCCCCTTCCCAGCATGCCCATACTTCCTTCCTTTTGAGTGGACTTCACTGTGTGTGAGTGTGACTGCAATGGCAAGATGGCTGACAGTGTGGTCCTGTTGTTTGTTGATGCCCAGTTCCCAGCAGGGCCTTGTGCTCCCCACAGCTGTGGCCAGTGTCAGACATCTTTGAAGTGGCTTTTCACTCCCTGTGAGGTGTGTGCATGCTTCAGTGTGAGCTTGCTGGGCCATGCGGGTGGGGGATGTCGAGCTGTGACTACCACTCCCATCATGCTATTGCCTACACCCCCCTTCCCAGCATGCCCATACTTCCTTCCTTTTGACTCTGCTTCCCTGTGGGGTAGTGTGCCTGTGCTGACAGGATGGCTGACAGTGTTGTCCTGGCGTTTGTTTGGCTACAAGTCCCAAGAGTGTCCCTGTGCTTCACACAGCATAACCCAGGGTGGTGGTTCTTTGTGGGATATTTAATTAGAGTGTGAGGCATTGCATTCTCCCAGGTGGGTTATGTGGAGTTTGTGTTAAGGGGGTGTGTGGGAAAAGCTGCTTGTAACTATGGTCAGAGCTGTCAGTCCTCCTTCCCACCCAGCCAGATATCCCACCATGGAACGTGCTTCCATTGCAGGGAGTGCAAGTTGGCTTTCAGGATGTCAGTCAGTGGTGGCCTGCTGTTGGTTGTTGCACAGTTCCCAGCAGGGACTTGTGCTCCCCACAGCAGTACCCAGTGTCAGCCATCTTGTCAGTCTTTTTCCACTCCCTGTGATGTGAGCATGGTTCAGAGTGGTGTTGATGGGCCAATTGTGAGGGTGACCAATATCTGTGACTACAACTCCCATCATGTTATTGCCTACACCCCTCTTCCCAGCATGCCCATACTTCCTTCCTTTTGAGTGGACTTCACTGTGTGTGAGTGTGACAGCAATGGCAAGATGGCTGACAGTGTGGTCCTGTTGTTTGTTGTTGCCCAGTTCCCAGCAGGGCCTTGTGCTCCCCACAGATGTGGCCAGTGTCAGACATCTTTGAAGTGGCTTTTCACTCCCTGTGAGGTGTGTGCATGCTTCAGTGTGAGCTTGCTGGGCCATGCGGGTGGGGGATGTTGAGCTGTGACTACCACTCCCATCATGCTATTGCCTACACCCCCCTTCCCAGCATGCCCATACTTCCTTCCTTTTGACTCTGCTTCCCTGTGGGGTAGTGTGCCTGTGCTGACAGGATGGCTGACAGTGTTGTCCTGGCGTTTGTTTGGCTACAAGTCCCAAGAGTGTCCCTGTGCTTCACACAGCATAACCCAGGGTGGTGGTTCTTTGTGGGATATTTAATTGGAGTGTGAGGCATTGCATTCTCCCAGGTGGGTTATGTGGAGTTTGTGTTAAGGGGGTGTGTGGGAAAAGCTGCTTGTAACTATGGTCAGAGCTGTCAGTCCTCCTTCCCACCCAGCCAGATATCCCACCATGGAACGTGCTTCCATTGCAGGGAGTGCAAGTTGGCTTTCAGGATGTCAGTCAGTGGTGGCCTGCTGTTGGTTGTTGCACAGTTCCCAGCAGGGACTTGTGCTCCCCACAGCAGTACCCAGTGTCAGCCATCTTGTCAGTCCTTTTCCACTCCCTGTGATGTTAGCATGGTTCAGAGTGGTGTTGATGGGTCAATTGTGAGGGTGACCAATATCTGTGACTACCACTCCCATCATGCTATTGCCTACACCCCCCTTCCCAGCATGCCCATACTTCCTTCCTTTTGAGTGGACTTCACTGTGTGTGAGTGTGACAGCAATGGCAAGATGGCTGACAGTGGTGTCCTGCTGTTTGTTGGTGCACAGTTCCCAGCAGGGCCTTGTGCTCCCCAAAGCAGTACCCAGTGTCAGCCATCTTGTCATTTCTTTTCCACTCCCTGTGATGTGAGCATGGTTCAGGGTGGTGTTGATGGGCCAATTGTGAGGGTGACCAATATCTGTGACTACAACTCCCATCATGCTATTGGCTACACTGACTTCACCAGCATACACAGAATTCCTTCCTTTCAGTGAGCTTCCCTGTGAGGTGGTGTTCTAGTGGTGGCAACATATCTAACTGTGTTTGTTGGTTATATTTGTGCCACTGCCTTGCTGTATTTGTAGTTAGGTTTGTACATGTCATGACACAGTTACATATCACTATGAGATGGCATGTATTGTGTTTATCTGACTGACAGACAAATCTTGGGGTGATTATCTTTTGGTTGCTGTGGATTTGCTAAGGGTGCATAGTTTGACTATCCCCTTGACAGTGATGTGTGTGTATTGTCACACAATATTGTGTATATTTGTTGTGTACTCACCAGGCTCTGGGATGTTTGATAGTCCATATACACTCACTGGTGGTAGGATGGCCCGCACCTTCTCCTCCCAGGGCCTGAGGTATACTGGTTTGGCAGGAGGGCCACTGCCGGTGCGCTGACTCAAGATGTAATCCTTCTTTAGTAGGTCCTTGACCCTCCTGCGCACATCATACCACCTGTTCTGGATGTCTTCCTTTGTGCGCAAACATGGTGATTGTGCGTTCACCCTGTCAACGATCCTCTCCCACATCTTGGTTTTCTGCGACATGGGGGTCTGTTGGACCAATGTACCAAACAACTGTGGCTCTACCCTGAGGATCTCATCTACCAGGACTTCCAATTCACTGTCTAGGAACTTTGGATTCTTCTTTGGGGGCATGGTGATGGGTGGTGGTGGTGATTGATGTGTGTGTGCAAGTGAGGGTGTGTGAGTGTAGGTTTTGCTGGGTGTATGTGAGGGTGCTATTTGTTGAGGTGCTAATGGTGTGTGGCTTGTGTGATGGATGAGCTGTGAGTGTGTCTGTGGTTGCTGTCTGATGGTGTTCTGTGCTGGCAGGTGAGTTGAATTTGCAAAGGATCATGGTAGGGATGTGTGGCCTTTATATGGGTGGAGTTGCGGGTGTGTCTTTGTTCCATGTTTTCCCCCCCCAGTATTTATTGGCTTTGTAATTGCTTGTTTGGCCCTTTTTTTTGTATTTTTTCCTTTGTATTTTTTGTGCATGTAGGAGACATTCTTCTGACCAAGTAGGACGCTGCAGTTGTCTCGTGCGAGCTTCTCCGAGTCGTTCACGCTGTGTTTCTGCTAGGTTTCATGTGCGGCGTACGCGTCGGTCGCGGAGTATTGGGTTGCTTCGGCTGGGTTATGTATGCGTGTCGGTCGTACGGCTTGGGCTCCGTGCGACTCGGTCTGGTTTTCCACGCATTGCATCGTACTGCGCGGGTCGGAGTTCGCGGGTACGTTTCGGTCGGGTTCATTCCTGGTGTGTGTCGGTCGGTTCGATTCACGTGGTTTCCCGGCCGGATAGCTGGTTTCCGTGCAGTTCGGTCGTTCGGCTTGTGTTCCGTACGAGTCGGTCGTGATTCACATGCATTTCATCGTACTCACGCAGGTCGGGCAGCGCCGGTACGTGTCGGTCGGACTATATTCCCGTACTGAGTCGGTCGGTATATTTTCCGGCCCGAATCGGAATCGGCCCCATAGTCTTTAGTCTGCTTTGTTAATCCAGGCCACCAATAGCGTTGTTTCAACAATTAAACAGTCGCCGTAACTCCTGCATGGGCAGAACCTATCCCTTCGTGTGCTGCTAGAATTAAACCTAACCTATGATCCATATTTGGAATTACTCTATCCCCCACTCCAGGAATCTGAGCAAATGGAATGTTATTGGCATCTAACTTGTAGGAGTACTTGAGTGGAAACTTCTTTGGTAATGCTTTGCTGTTTTTGCGTGAAGCAATGACAGCTACCATAATCTCACCGTCTATTCTCGTTTTAGAACGAGTGATTGCAGCTACGGAAGCCGTGCGTACAGCCCCCTTTGCGGCTTCATCAGCCAATGAATTCCCTTCAACGTGAACGCCATCACGCTGATGACTCAGTGTATGTATCACCTGAGCCCTTGGTAGTCCGGATTTCAACTCCACTACCTGTTCCCATAGCATTTTATGCTTAATTGTGCCACCTTTTGCATCTTTGAACCCGTTTTGAACCCAGTGCTGCAAATATTCATTGTAAGACTGCACACAGTAAAAGGAATCGCACAAAATTAGTGTGGGGAATTCTCGATCCGTATTCACTAGTGCCAGTATTAGGGCTTTTAATTCTGCCAGCTGTGCCGTGCAGTCTCCTAGAGATTGCGTTTTGTGCAACTTGAATGGAACTTTCCATCTCGCATGCAACCTTTAACGATTGCACATGCTGCGCTAGTATATTGTTGCTTACTTCCTATGGCCGGTGGAGCAGATCTTTCAGTGTAAATAATATATTCATACTGATCTAGAGGCATTATTTCATTGGGCAGAGGATATTCTTGTTCGTATTGCAGAAATGCTTGTGTCTTTAAATTTGGGTCGTACCTGTATTCTATATCTGTTGCAGTGAGTGAATTAGCCCATTGTATCCATCTCGGATGTAAAGCTTTAGCGTTGGGAACGCTTGCCTTTGTCGCAGCCTCTAAGGCTGGAACCGGAGTAACTACTATTATTCGTTTCCCCTGAGCCAGTGCTCTTTCTCTCACTACAGCAGTCTGTATTTTTATTTATTTATTTATTAGCTTCTTTGCACAGTTAGTTAAAACCATTGCAATGGGGGTGCCTCCAAAACGTCTTTACATCCTTAGTAGCAGGGCCAAACTGGCCATCACATTTAAAAATCATTATTCAGACAAGGCAATCTTACACAGTGGCCTTAACTACGAATAAAAAACATTAAAATCAGAGATAAAATTAACATTATGACTTAATGTAGTGAGAGAACACTAGGACGTACTATAAAATAGCCAGTAATAAGTTTTTGAGGAGCAGGAACCGGATTGGGAGAGGCAATAGGAGGAGAAAGTAGGTCTTCCAAGATTCTCACGTATTTTCCGGACCTTGCGAGCGTTTGAGTGTCTGTTCGTATAAAGCAAAGTGCAGATGCCTCCAAGCATGTGTTAATGCCCCTTTTTTGATATAA
Organism: Calotriton arnoldi; assembly: GCA_963921515.1. Lineage (NCBI taxonomy): Eukaryota > Metazoa > Chordata > Amphibia > Caudata > Salamandridae > Calotriton > Calotriton arnoldi. The sequence continues at coordinate 747,617 of CAWUFW010001356.1, forward strand.
TGGCTTTAGAAGAACTCTTCTAGGGGCATCTAAGACAGGACAGCAGCACAAAAGATGAAGCCATGATTCAGACCTGTAATTGCACAGTCTGCAGGCCCCCTCCACTCCACGTGGGGCACATCGGTTAAAAGCAATGGTTCGCAGGCCTAGGAGGCGCATAAACATGATATTCCTGCGGGCCAATGCGTTTAAGCTGTCAAAAAGGTATGGTTGCGGTAACCCTGGGAGGTATGATTCATTCAAAGCAAGCAAGATAGTAGTCGATTTTAGTGCCCGAAAGTCCATCTGGTAGGAGATTTGTCTTGCCTGCTTGTTTATGGCCCTTTTCCAGACTGCGTAAGGAATAGAGTCTGCTTTTAACGTTGATTCTTCAATTTGTAGGGATCTTATGGCCTTTACAATTTGTCGATTCCATGGGTTCCCGGAACTGGCGAAGGTTTCTTTTAGGTGAGCTTTAAGAGTATTGTCTGCGGCTTTTAGTACCCTTATGTAGTACTTCAAGGTGTCTGCCTCACAAGAGAGGGATTGTCTTGTGAGGCCCAGCTCAAGTCGTAGTCTTGCCCTGTGTATATATTTCGGGAGTCGAAAGATTCGTTTGTGGATAGTGATCTTGGCATGGTCAAGACTGGCCTTGCATGCATCGGGAAAGGCCTGGTGCCCATAACTTAGGGCAGGAAGAAGGGTGGATTTAATCACCTTCAGTATGGGTTCGGCTGAAGGACTGCTCAGGGACTGATTGAGATGAGTCAGGCTGTATGTTATTGCTCCGGCTCTCTTTTTCAGGGCGGCTAAATGGACTGATGATCTAGAGGACTCGCTAAACCATACCCCCGGGTAGTTATACTTTGGTGTCGATTTGATCTTCGCGGACCCGGTGCTCCATGTTACAAAATTTCTTTTATTTGCAGCGGCCAAAGATCAGATTTTGAGGGCATTAGCTTTATTATGTACATCGAGCTTGCTCAGGGCACGTTGGAGGCCAGATTTGGCCTGGTCCATTATGACGATATCGTCAGCATATTGTAAAATGTGCAATATCGATTTTGCGTGACCCAGTTTGGGCGGAAGCAGGCTGCTATGCTCCAGGAATCTCCCAAGGCCGGCGGTGTAGCAGTCTGTACTGCTGTCAGAATCTTTTCTGTAGATGCGGAGCGCATCTCAGCATTTGTGTACAAATGTGATTTGTATGCAATTGGTACTGTCTCACCTTCATTAGATGTTAGATAGGTGTACCCAGATTGACCCGCAACTATACGGATCACCAGGTTGCGTACGTTTACGCGTGTCTGTAAGTGTTTGGAAGCTATCATGTCAGCTTGTAAGGAACATAGTGTATCTGTATGTTCCTGTGTCCATTGTCTTACTGCAAAATCAGGTTTTATTAAATCGTAGAAAGGTTTTACTCTTTCTGCGTAATCTGAAAATGTATGCTCTACCAAAATTTAGGAATCCCAGAATTGACTGTAAATTTTTCAATGATTTTGGAGGTTGGAGCAGCGCGCATTTTTCAAAAAATTGGCTGCCAGGCTTTTTCTTCACTTGAAAGCTCATATCCTAAAAACAGGACACTGAGATGGGCAATTTTTGATTTTTTAAGTTGAATTTGTAGCCCTCAGATGCAAATCCCAAAATTATGGTATTCACTCTGTTCAAGTGTACCTCTTGGTCATCGTCTGTTAGATAAATATCATCCACATAGGACAATGCCTCTTCATCATTTTGAAGTAACTCTGTTACCCTGGCCGAAAACAACCCCGGGCTGTTCTTATACCCTTGGGGGAGTCGACAAAATTGCCGCTGGGTCCCTAGCACTGAGAAGGCTGTTAGATACCTGCTTTCAGGCGCTATATTTTGGCAGAAAAATCCATTTGAGATATCAAGTGTTGTTTTATATTTTTTCCGCACAATGTTATTCATTAATGCGGCAATGTGTGCATTTTGGACTGCAAATGTCTTAGTGCAAGTGTTTAAATGTCTGTAATCTAAAACTAGACGATATGAGTTGTCCGGTTTCATGACAGGAAACAAAAGATTGTTCATTGGTGAGGTGCAAGTTTCAATCACCCCTTGGTATTCAAGTTGATCTAAGATCTCCCTGACCTGTTTTTAGCTTCTTGCTTTATTGGATACTGCCTCTGTGCAGTCGGAGTATTTTTAAAGGAATTATGTGGTGGGTTGAATCCTTATCCCATCCAACATGGTTTTTGTATAATGCTGGAGCCTGGGCTACCGCCCACTCCTGCGCATATGTGTGTTGTAAATGCCTGGGAATATGGTCTGAGAAAGCCGGAAGAATTACCGTTTCTCCTTTAGGGCAATCCATGACGAATGCTGGCGGCCAATCTTGTTCAGCTAATAAAAAATCATAGCCAAACGTCAGGTTCTCCCAAAAGAGACCTCTCACTGTTCTACATTTGTCCCCCTCCATCTGGAGCGTTATTTCATATACTGTATGTGCGACACTTACCCTAGTATCGGGTGTTTCTACCGTGATATAATCATTCAAGTAGGCTGTCACCAGAAATTCCTTCAGGTTCTGGCGAGCTATTGTTACTTCTGCCGCACTGTCTAGCATCGTCAGAGCCCATTCCCCGTTCAGTAGTCGAGTCCTCAGAATTCTGGGCATGTCTGATCTTTAGACCTGCAACTTTCTTCTTTTTCAACTGTGGCTTTTGCTTTTCTTCTTTTTTAGAAGTGTAATCTTGAGCGTGCTGCTTGTCTCTGGACTTTGTACGCTCTTCTTGTCTTTCTGACCGTCCTTCCCTCTCTGAGTTTTTTGATGAACCCTGAAAGGAACGAGAGGAACGTGTATCAGTATCCTGATACCTGTCAGGTTTCCTAATATTATACCTATTCCTAAGGTTGTACCTCTTTTTGGAAGGCTCCTGTGGAGGAGATCTATCTCTGTATTGAGATCTGTTTCCTTTAAAGTTTTGTTGTTTTTTATTGTCCCACTTCTTCTTAGTAGAAGTAGGTGTCTGATTGGAAGTGTCCTTTTCAGGACTGCCCATCAGTTGTAGTTTTAAAGCTTTCCCCCAAACTGTATCTGCCTAATTCTGGATATGCAGTTTCTATTATTTTGGGTAGTTCATGTTGTTGATCTAAAGGACTGAACTCCCTTAGGCATTGGCGGATAGCCACTGAAGCTGCTTCCCCTTTAATATTCTACTTGTGGTGTTATCCCCATGGGCAAGCAGATTGTTAACATTCTGTGTTTTTCAAATGGGGTAGTATTCGGGAATACTGCCTCTAGCTGAGTTATTTTCTGAGCTACCCAGAATGGTATTTGTTCACGTTTTGTGGGCATTTTACCCATTACCGCGTGTAATGTTTGTGGTGTAATTTTAGTTGCTGTACCCTGAATTTGAGTTCCATTAGTTGCAAATATTGCTGGTTGGACTGTAAGTGTCCTCATGACGAATTGCGTCATGTTCCTATAGATTTTAATTAAATCTTTGTGTTGTATGAGTAAGTCTCCTTGTGGCATTGTGTCAATGTCAGGATGTGGTGTGTAGGCCGCTAATATCGGCCATGTTGCCCCTTCTCTTCCGAGTGGGCCGAGTCTTACTCTTCTTCTTATGTGGGGTAGGGTGCCTTTAAACCAGTATAAGTGTTCCTGGTACGTGAGTGGAACTTCTATGTCCTCAAACGGACAATATTCCATTGGTGCATCTCCTTCTATGTAAGAGTGAAATGTTTTTGTTCTTGCATTTGCAGCTGGGAATGTAACCCACGAATAAAATACCTCTGTTCGGTTTGATCCATGTGCCTCAATCACGAAAACTACCATGCCACCCCTAGATGATAAACCATGTTCTAGTAGTCTCAGGGTGACCGTATTTCTAAAATTCGGTGCAATTTGTATTGCATTTGCATCTTCCTCATCAGTGAGGGAAGTGCTTCTTGCATTGAGTCTATCTCCTGGTTAGTCATTGTTTTTAGTACACTCAATAATTTTTCAAGGGAACCAAGATAAGGTGTTTATGCACAATTTTAGGAACACGGTGTCCTTCAAGCTTGATTAACCAACAGCCAATAAATAGGATCTTTCGCCTACTCAGCTGTGGCGGAGTTTTGTGCCCACCCACTCCAGACGTCTCTGGTGATTTGTGAGTAGGGGTCTCTGAGAATAGCACGACTGAACTACTCAGATTCTACTGCTAAATAAGTACCCAACCAACGTTGGGCGGCATGTCGTGTAGTTCCTATATACCCTAAACAGGATCTGCGCGTTTTGGATAACATAAACTGTGGGATTGGTGGCAGACTGATTCTGTGCACCCCCACCGGATACGTTAGCCTGTCTGTATCAGCTAGCTCACAGTGCCACTAGAGTCTCCTCTTATCGGGGAGAGAATAGTTCTTGGCAACCTCGGAACATGACAACCATGATCCCCCAGGATCGTGGAAACAATATACTACCTTTCGCTCAGCCACTCATGCTTACTTAGTTCGTCTCAGAGATACACAGAATAAACATACTGGGCGTTTGTCAATAAGGATTTATTGAACAATTGTTATTCTAGTGTAGAATAGATAAGCTGCAACAACCATTAGACAGTAGCAGAGATATATGATTAGCAATACTACAAAAGTAAAGGGATGGTATAGTTCTACCATCTTGTAGAAATCATGAATATATACAAGTACATAAAACACATGATAAAAAGTGCAACCTAAAAGTGCGTACTAAAAGTGTGTACTAAAAGTGCGTACTCCTACGATGTCTCCCTAACTAGATGTACCTAAATGTACCTAGCATCTATGTAGGTGTTATGCCAAGAATCCCTCTAGGATCTAGACAACCCCCATTACCTGAGAGTTAGAGAATGTGGAACCCCGTCCTGGTCTCGAGTTGGACACCCCGCAAGGGATGTTAGACCACTGTTAGCTGGAGCGTCTGCATGAAGGAACCTCAGCGTCTCTGGTCAGTCTGTCAGCCGGGAAATCACGGTCTCCTCTATCTTCCTAAGCAAGATGTGCTGTATATATACCCATAGGTCTCCCCAGGGTCCTACCTTGCTGTGTTACTGTGTCGGCCTAAAGGATGACGTCGGGCCTGAACTTTATACAGAGATATTACACAGGAGATGGTAATCCTACTGTTAGTCCTGCTGTGCTTCCAAGAAGCCTCATGCATAATCTATGAGAATCGAACCAGGGAAAAACCTGCGTTCTGAATGCAGTGTCATGTCTGGGTAAAAGGTCAGTGCCTAAGAACCGTTATGTATGTAATGTAGGGAAGAATATAGGTGAAAGGTTGCAGTGTTACCTGCGCCTATATAGGGTACCTATATGGAATATAACACCACATACTCTCTGGAAGAAAACATCTCCAGATGCATTTTGTGATAGTAAAAACACAATTTTGAAGTGTTTATTAGATATTTCCATCACAATATTTCACTCTTTTCTCCAACTTTACTAGCCATGTAGAAGTCCTGTCTGGCATGGGTTTCAATTGGCTTTTCCACAGCTTTGTCAGCTTTTCAGCAGTACCAATCTAACTTGTGACTAACTCTACTATCGCTGCCCATCCAGTCTCCAAAAAACAGCCCCAGAATGCCACTGATTCTTCCCTCTCCTACCAGCCTATTAAAGCCACTGGCATGACATACAGCTGATTTGTTCCCAGTCCTGGAGGACTCTGATTGACACCAACCTGACAGAACTGACTCTGTCCCAAAAACCCAGAATTTGTGAGCCGCCAGGACAACATATACCTGAATTCTCCTGCTTGCACAGCCTTTGAGAGGCGCCCTACTGTCAGGTGACTGACTCTACCCCAGGCTTAAAGGGCTTTCAGTAGCAGCATCCTGCTGGGAAATCTCTCAGTTTTCCTGTAGACTGGTCGGCCTAGTGGGCCGTGAAAGCAGCGCCCACCCCAGTCCTGGGTCTGTAGAATGAACTCTTATGCACTTTTATTATTGTTTCGTTTTGCCCCAGACGCTGATTGGCTATGGTGCTGAAGAGTCTGCTGGAAGTTTGAAGGAATGGAGGAGAAAAGACGGAACAAACCAACTGGATGGTGACTGGGGATTCATGTGCAGGGCCTGCAAATACGTATTCAGCTTTTTGAAAAGAAACGTGGCTAATGACCAGAGCGATGTGAGTACTCAAGCGTGAGACTGTGTGTGACTGTGAAGCACCCAAGTCCCCTCAAAATCCCCGCCGTAGGAGCGGCTGAATGTATCCCATCCCTGAGTCACGCAGGCCTGGGGGTGACTGGCCCTGTATTCCTGCGGACGCGGTGCAAGGATTTGTATGGGGTCTGGAAAGATACATATCAAAGTTTTTGTGTGAACCCCTTTCTGAAAGTTTGTTTAACATCATGAGGGCTTTGATTAGCAGTAAAATTACGAACAGAGAGCCCCAAATATGTCCTGCCCAGGGACCCCAAAAATCGTTAAAACTATACAGGTTCCATGTGTGTGTCCAGCTTTCGAGGTGACTGGCTCAATATTCGTGTTCCGACCCTGTCAGCCATACAGCCCTATAGGCTATAGAGCATAGGTTCTGTACCCCAGGACCTTGGGTTCATACAGTCCAAGAAGGCGGCTCTGTTCACCTATATCAACCCCAGGAGCAGTCCAGTTCTAGAGGTGGCTTTGTATCCGAGAGCCAGTCACTTGAGCCATCCAACCCAGGGTCTGCCTCCTCTCTCTTAATGTTAGCCCCATCCCTTACAGTGTGCAATAAATAAAATTCATATTTCACAAATAAACACATGCATGTGATTAAACCCATCTTTTGTTCGCTGTCTCCTTGTTCCCCCTACTCCCCTCACCTGCTGCAGGGAGAGATCAGTAGTGCACTGGACGGCGTGTGCAAAACGGCATTTTTTTTAATTAGGGCGCCCTGCAAAATGGTGATCAAGAGATACAAGAAGGCGATTATGAAGGCTTTCGAGGCCCACCAGGATTCAGCAACATTCTGTGCCAACGTGCACCTGTGCAGCAGAGCAGGTGAGGATCATTCAGGGGCCTTGGAAGTGATTCTCCTCCAGGAGTCACAGGCGGGTTACACGAAACATGGACCAGGTGGGTAGTGCCACAAGCCCATGTCTCTGAGGCAACAGGTGCCTGCGTTCTTTCGCTCAATTTCTAGGCATGCTAACAACAACTTAAGGATGATGACAGAGGTAGGTGCAGTGTGCACAAGTATCTACTCACTTGTCTTAAACACTGCAAAACCTCTGCGTTCTGATGACATTCTCAAACCGCTTGACTTTTGGCCATGTGGCCTATGAAGGGCTTTAAGTGGAATGAAAAAAGTAGGGTGTCTATATATGGGGCATGGCCTATGTAATTATGAGCATGGCTTAAACATGTGAAATAATTAACTGTGTGCTCCCCAACGGTATTTTGGTTCCTCTCTGAGCTTTCTGTTATTGCATCCAGATATATATCACAACAACTACATACACCTCAAACCAGCCAGGGCTATTGGCTTTGTCAATGGCTGTTGAAATGAGTAACAACAAGAATTTTGTTGTAAGTAATTGATATTGAAAATATTTCAATTCTGTAATCGAGAGACTGTGAATTAAATATTACTGAGGCCTAACAATAGTAACACATAACATTTTTATATCAACGAAAACATATTAAAATACGATATTTTTAACCACTATATTAGTGAAAACTATATTAAAGGCATCAATATTATTTACAACTATATTACTTACCTCAAAAAACGACATTCTTGTCAACGATATTTGTGCATCATAATATTAGTGTGTCCCGATATTTAATTTATGATATTTCTGTGTCCCGATATTTTTCAGCCAAATTTTGTCCTAACACCGGTTGAGAAGCTGTGCCAGTGCAGCTACTATGTCTAACTTTTGCTCTTATAAATAATATGGGTTTTTGGTTAAATTAATTTTAAAATTCCAGAACCGCTGTGTTTGAATGGATCAATGTGCTGCTCTGTGAAAGGGCATAACCCAGGAGTGAAATGCTGAACCCCAAAAGACACATGTATAGGCTTCAGGGAGGGATAAAACTAAGGATGCTAATCACAAACTGCATTTTGAAGTATGTGAAATAGAACTACTTCATAATGCTAGTAACATATGTAGAGAACTCCTTCATGGCGGCGAAGATCTCTGCGCATGTAAGGCTATGATTTACGTGTAAATGCGGGCTTGACCAGGGGAGTTGTAGAAAAATGGGAAATAATTACTCAAAAATAGGAGGAGTTTAGGGAAGCATGAAGCAAAGTTTAGGGAGGGACATGTAAATAAAAACACACACCCATAAAAGAGTAAGGCCATTGCTATTCACAAACTACACTTCCAAAGTTACTACAGCCTTAAAACAAGGTGCAAATATACTGCATCCTAGGATTGAGCACCACAGATGGCCACTCACAGGTGCCGCAACACACTCCCATAGAAGCTAATGCAGTCAGGGGCTAGAACCATGGGAAAAAATGTTGACTTTTAAATGTAAAGAGTATTTATTAGTGTTAAAAATTATATAAATTAATGATGAAATATTTTTAAATGTAAATTGTTAAAATAAGCACACATGATATAATATCATGGAATAAAACATATATGCAGATGTGTAGAGGCTTCATCTCCCATAATTCCTGGCTCCTCACCACACTCAACATTGGTAATAAGCATATTACACTCTACTCATCTGCATATGGTATTTAAACCCATATTTCCCAGGGGACTGCTAATTATGGGAAATATTTCACCATTACCTGTGAAATATGGATCCCAGACCACTCTGCAGAGCTTTAACATTGCCAGAACTAGTAGGATTATACAGCATGGAGGATCAAATTATACAGCAAGGTTATCAAAATTATGTAGCAAAACATGGCAATTATGTGGTACATTCTCTGTCAGTATTATTTTACCCATTTGAGATAGATACAAATTGTTGGTGAATTCTCCAAATTTGGCAAATTATGTGGCAAACGCACAGAATTCATAATTAAACATTCAATACCTTCAGCCTTAGAATCACCTATGTCCACTGACCCTCACCGTTACCCACTGATTTATTAACAGTTTATTCAAGAAAGGTAAACAAAGCCTGACTATTATAATTCTAATAAGTGATCATTGCTAGCTGCACTTTGAAAAAACAGCCTTTTAAACCTTTGCAATAGGCACATTATGCAGCTCGCTCTGTAATCAGTGTGAAGGGCACCACCCAGTGTGCAAGAACGTGCAGCCATTTGAGTAAATTTTGGTGCTGCCCAAGTAGAAAATCTACTGAAAAAGCAGCTCTCTGACCACAACCGCATGCAACTACCCACGTTAGAAAATCACGGGAAGTCCACCTAGTGACTGAAAATTGTGCTATGGAATGCCAATTCTGACTCGCACTAGCCAGTAGAGCCTTGCGCGAGAAAAATTCGGCCATGTGACAATTAGCAGAATTTGTCCAAAACTCTGCATTACAAGAGTAACGCGGAGTCGCCAAATTCCACCAGTTCTGCGATTGAAACAAAACGTTACGCCTGGGCCTAATTAAAACACTGACCTAGCTCTATGGGATCAAAGCAGGCGTCCTACAGATAGCACAATGACCTCAGCAGCACTCAACCAACATTGTACTCGAACAAGCATTCACACACACATTCCCATTCCACCTCGGACAGGTGCATTCACTCATGTGATTCTCTTTGCACTGTACACATTCCACATAACCTGTGAACATATGACATAGACATTACTCATGGCTAGCTAAAGGAGGTGCATTATCTCCTTGAGATTTCTTATTGTTATTTATCCTGCGATAGGATGGCTAAACAAACTGTAGGCTCTGGTGTTATCATCAGGCAGATATCACTTCTCTCTCCGCTGCAAGTACATTCATATCTTGAGCTGTACTGCTGACAGATTGAGCCCTGTAGAGAGATGATGGTTGAAGAACTTAGCAAGGCGTGAATATTGTTTTGAGGGTTCCTGTACTAAAGGCATGAGAATGTGTGAAGAGTAACCCATTGGTGAAAGGAAGATCTGCCCCTCTCAGAGCTGAGCTATAAGAGGCTGAGCATCGGCACTTCTGCGTCTGACCATGTGTGACAGATCAACAAGAAAACACAACTGTGACTAAATAATTCAAAGAAAATATGGAGTGAAGAGGCTTGAGCCTCAGTATCCGAAACCACCACTGTCAGATCGGCTCAGACAGCAAGAGAAGAACCCTGTCCTGTGGGCCAGAAGAGAGGAGAATGGCTGGACCAATGGCAGCTCTCCTCATCTTGCCGCTGATGCTACACACAGCCACAGGTAAACGAAGGGAAACATCACTGCTTGTTCAGAAGGACTGTGGGGAAAGGTGGGGCTTAATAGAAATACGTGTTCCTGAATATGGGAACATATTCCTGTCAGTTGAATGTTCTCATGACATGAGTTACTACCACTGTGAGGCTGGCTTTAGCTGTGGGGAGGGTAAATAGACATAGTATCGAAATAAAAATATCGAATGGACAGAATATCGAATCCAAAATATAGAATGGACATAATATCGAATGGACATAATATAGTCGTTAAAAATATCGAAATTAAGGTAAGTAATATCGATTGTCAAAATATCTAAGTACAAAATATAGGCATTAAAAAATATCGAATTTTTAATAATATCGAATTTTTTCAAAGTGTTTTGTATGTTAGTATATGTGTTAAAAGTTTATTTTAGTTTTTGTAATGTATGTTTAATTTTTTTAAAGCAATGATTTTTATGTTATTTAATTTTTGCGTCATTTAATTCCGTAGCGGGTTGTGGGTTTATAGGGGAATAGGGTGGGAAGTAATTTAATTGTAATTAAGTAAATATTTATTTTTATTTATTGGTATTGATAATTAATTTATTGTTAATTAATTATTAATTGGTAATTAATTTTTATTAATTGGTAATTAATTTTTATTAATTGATTAATTGATAATTGTGTTAATTCTATTAATTTATTATTTGTAGCGGGTTGTGGGTTGATAGGGGATATGGTGGGAAGTAATTTAATTGTAAATAATTAATTATTGAAAATAATTTTTTGTTTTGATAATTAATTTACTGTTAATTAATTATTAATTGGATTTTCTTTTATTATTTATAAATTTTTGGTATTGAATATTAATTGGTTGTTAATTAATTATTAATAGGTAAATAATTTTTAATGAATACATTGTATTGGTATTTATAATTAATTAATTATTAAATATTTTGTAATTGGTAATTAATTTTAATAATAATGTTTATTACTATTGATAATTAAATAATTGTTATTAAAATATTAAAATATTACTTTCCCTACTGTTGCACTCTTTGGAGTGGGAATAGTAATTTTACCCCTACGCTATCCAACGCTTTCCCTACTGTTGCACTCACTGGAGTGGGAATAGTAATTTTTACCCTCTTGCTATCCAACGCTTTCCCTACTGTTGCACTCTCTGGAGTGGGAATAGTAATTTTTACCCCTACACTAGCCAATGCTTTCCCTACTGTTGCACTCTTTGGAGTGGGAATAGTAATTTTACCCTCCCGCTATCCAACGTTTTCCCTACTGTTGCACTCTCTGGAGTGGGAATAGTAATTTTTACTCCTACGCTATCCAACGCTTTCCCTACTGTTGCATTCTTTGGAGTGGGAATAGTAATTTTTACCCCTACGCTATCCAACGCTTTCCCTACTGTTGCACTCACTGGAGTGGGAATAGTAATTTTTACCCTCCCGCTATCCAACGCTTTCCCTACTGTTGCACTCTCTGGAGTGGCAATAGTAATTTTTACCCTACACTATCCAACGCTTTCCCTACTGTTGCACTCTTTGGAGTGGGAATAGTAATTTTTACCCTCCCGCTATCCAACGTTTTCCCTACTGTTGCACTCACTGGAGTGGGAATAGTAATTTTACCCTCCCGCTATCCAACGCTTTCCCTACTTGCCATATGCAAATCAGTCTTGACCCTGTGCCCCATGGGAACAGTCCAGACCGAACTGCCAGGCCAGGTCCTCCCTGGACCGGAAACAAGCATCCTGGGACCGGTTTCAGGTTATGTCACCCTTCTTCAGCCTGGCTAGCTTGAATCCAGTGGCACAGTGAGCAAGGGACCCACGTCTGGGCAAACCCATCCCACTTAGGGTGAAAAGTGTTACAGCAAACAAATGATGGACGGAATGCTGACAATGCAAACATTCTCCCCCAGTCAAAAGATATGGGTTAAATCCATCGTTCTTTTGCCCACTACGCCACCCCAGTTTGGACCCAGCCATATGCAAATCAGTCTTGACCCTGTGCCCCATGGGAACAGTCCAGACCGGACTGCCAGGCCAGGTCCTCCCTGGACCGGAAACAAGCATTCTGTCCATCAATTTTTCTTTTTGCTATGACCAGTGACTCATTGCCTGGTCCATAGAGTGGACAACTTTCTGTTAATTCTTTGGATGGCGCTTTGCGCATGGGGACACTTTGCACGTGTGGAAACACTTTGCACACTGGAGGCATGAGAAGGCATTTGTTTAGGAGCAAGGGGCCTATGAATTAGGAAGCCCATTTTTGGGGTTTCATTCCATAACCTCATTTATCTAAATCGGGCTCTTTGATATAATTCAGTGGATATTTGGCGTATTGAGTGTGATGACCGTGTCACTCTGTATTTGAGTTCCATTCTCTTTACCGCCATTTGAGTAAACCTTAACAGCTCTTATTGCCAGCTTTTGAGATTTAAGTTAACACACTAAATATCTCTGTCATATAAATGTACTGAAATAGTATTAGACCCTTAAATGCACATGTTAACAGTATACATCACGGATACTGCTCAGTAGCCATATACTACCTTAGTTCCCACAGAAAAGGTCTCACGGTCTATTTCTGCCTTTTCCCCATTAAATTAAAATATTTTATTTTCTTGCAAGTGCCAGAAACAAATAGCTTGCCAGGAACCATACCACATAGAGCTGTTCACTGAGGTGGGCAGGCATCACTGCTAGTAGTGGTTCAGGGAGTACATTTTAGCCATGGACCAAGGAACATTGACATCTAATCTTGGATTTACCAGTTTACCTAAATATGCTGGAAATAAACACTCAATTATAAACCTAGGCAGGGTCAGTAACACACTGACATTTCTCCGATAAGGGTGGATCCTGGACCTCAGTATAACAAACCAGGAGACATGATTCTTAATCCTGGCCTTTCCATTTGATGAAATTGTATGCTCTTGCCCAATCACCTTTTGAACTTATTCCTCAACTTCCATATTTTGTCAGGATTGGGATATTTTACATCCATGCTAAAAGTAGTGAGTAAAAAGAAACGTCACTATATATTACCTCGGAGTCGGCACCCTCCAGTCTCATGGTCTATTAGCCAAAATGTAATATGATGCTAAATGTATAGTCTTTGGAGCAAGCAGTACTGCGTGGCCGTCTCAGATTTTGAACTTTTTCAAACCATTTGATCTTGGGCAAATCTCATGCTTTCTGCCTCTAATCTGACGAGACGTCAGGGCTTTGAAACAGTCTTCATGGTTTTCATTCCCACTTTCAGGGCCCTGTAACTGCAGATGCCACATTCCGCATCAGCATCTCTAAAGGTGAACATGTTCCTGAAGCTGCATTGTGCAGGACTCTACCTGTGGGCAGCTGCCCCTCCCTCCAGTCATGCAGTGAACAAATGCTAGCCACCAATAGGTGCCTCTTTAGCAGCTGAAAGGCTTATTGTGGGACATTCAACAAGGTCACTCAAGGTGTGCTGTTGTGCAACTCAGATCTTCCGGCAAGCTTTTCTCTTCCTTGTCCTGCTAGGCGCAAAAAAGAGGGACATTTGGCGCCCTGTAGCAGCTTAGGGTGGGGAGCAGGACTGACCATGCAAAAGGAGGGGTAAACCTGCAGGAAAAGGGACACTCGGCCACCCTATTATGCATAAACTGCCTTTGTTTACAACTCCCTTCCTTATTTAAGAGTCTGATTTTATGTGTTCTAAATTTTCATGAGCTAATTGAACGTATGCATGGATTCATTTGCACCATTGGGACTGCTCTTGTTTTTGGTGCAAATTCCGCTAGTACTGAAAAACGGCCCTAGTTGTAATTTCTCAGGAGTAGACATGTTTAAATGAATACATGCACAATTCTATCAGGGGAAAATTCTGCATGCAAAATGTGACGCAAATGTGAATTTGCACATCTAACTTTATTTTTGCTTCTTCACAGGGAAAATGTCTTTCCTAATGAATAAAGCTTTTCCCAATATAACACCGTTATTTATGGTGAAACAACTGCATCTGTAAAGGGAAAAAGGACACTCCCATTAACGATAGGGCTGTTCCTTGCCTATTCTTATCCTGGAAACATGCTTAATCCCTGTCAGTAACAGGAGTAAATTTACATGTGCTTCTAAGGTGGAAAACCGCTTGTAAGAGATAGACGAATAATCACAAATTTATGGGTTTGTGTGAGTTCACCTACTTCATTTACTTTAAAAATACACCTCAACCATTGGTGTATACTTGTGGAATTCAGCCATACTGCTAACATTTCCGCATTCACAAATGCCATTGGCAAAGGCCACAGATTGGCAATCCCGATTGTGGCTTTATTTAAGCAGATGGCTTTCCTATACTCCCTCGTTGACCTCAGATGAATACAAATCGTGGCCTCTTAATCTCTCTATGCCTCCTTCCTTTTTCATGTCTATTAAATGTGATTCCACCTTCAACTTGTAGACTTTTTCTCAAACGTGTGCTCCTGTTATGCTACAGCTTGCACTGCACCCTAACAGGCCCCCTCCCTTCTTGTTTGGCCACTGTACAAGATACAGCTCTGAATGTCGGAGCTAAACTAACTGAGCTGTTTCATTTATCTCCTCTTTATCTGGCTGTATACCTCCCCACTAGAAACTAACGTGTATCTAAGCGCTCTAGCAGAATGATGCAGAGCACCTGCAAATATTTTAGAAAAGTTTGGCTTTATTTTTAATAATTTCCAAATATTACTGCTCCTTGAAATGGCTCGTAGTGTGACCAAGGCGCCTGCCTGTTCAGGGTTCCAGATTATTCAGGCTCTGTCTTCACCTGGGATAAAAGCCATCAACTTAATTGTCAATGACGTCAGCTGCCTGCCACTTCTTCCTAGCCACTGCACAGTCTTTGGCCTTTACTTCCACTTAACATTGCAGAAACAGAGCAGATTTACTATTCTAACTCCAGAACTAGGACTTTGGACATTAGAGTAACATTGTGCTCTATGTAATGTCCCCGGTAATGCATTGGTGATATGAAGTAATGGCAGTCAAGAGGCTGTAGAAGAGCAGTAGTGGAGATGTGCCTGTTCCCATTACCTTGACTTTCCTTTAGTGCTGGGGTTTCTATGAGGCGAGGTAAGGTAGCAGACTCAAGGTAACACCACTAGGTGACGCCAAATAACAAGGAAAGGCCTAAGACAACTGTATTTTTCCTATTGTAAGGGTAGCATTTCAGGGGCAAACTTTTGTCCGGAGCTTCTAGCATATTTGCACTGTTCCTACTTCCCACACTTCTCTAAATGCAGGCATAAGGTTTTGCAAATGAGTTTAGCTGAGCTCTGGTTTTCTGGTTTACAAATTGTTGTAGTCATGTTTGCCCAAAAAACATCACCACCCGAAATCCAGCCCACCATACAGCTAATCATTTGTTCATCTACAACCAGTGTAGTCATTCCTGCTGCAGCATTTACGTAGGTCTGCGATTCAGTGCGTCCATTAACTTTACAAGCATCTCTCCCAGAACCCTAAATCCTCAACCAACCACCTTGTCGTCTCTGCAGGTAAGTTTGATGTGCTGCTGATCTGCATTCGCCCATTCAAGAAAATCGCCCTTCCAAGCTTGGATCTCCGGCGCCCTAGGCACCTTCCATCAGATGGCAATTCATCATGGCACCATAATAGGGCTTTGGGAGGGGCGGCCGACCACCGGGAGGCCTGCCCCTCCCGGGGGATTTTGGGCCGGGGGGCAGCCAGAGCCCAGTTGGGCTTGTTGGGCTTCCCCGGGCTATTTTGGGCTAGGTTTGGGCGGTTTTTGGGCTGGGGGCCTATATAGCCGGCCATTTTAGGTCACTGACCACCATTTCGGTGGAAGTGACACGACAGCCGGTTGGGAGGGTTTGCTGGTAGGGAAGCTGTTTTTTGGTCTGGCGTTGGCGCGCGATGGCACACAGTCAGGATCCCCGGGTGGTAGAGGCGCTCCGCCTTTTGGAGGACGCGGGCCGCACGGACATGCTGCGGCCCGGAGTTAGGTGAGGCCTCCCAGGAGGGCGGCGAGCGGGGTCGCGGCGGCTGTGCTGGCATGCGAGCCGCCGCGAGCGCGAAACGGCAAAATGTAGAGGCAGGGGGCGCGGCCGCACTGCTAACGCGGCCGCGCCGAGAAACGCACACGTGGCGGGGGCGGGGCGCGGCTCCGCGGCCCGCGCTGCATTTCAAGGAGAGGGCCCGGGGGCCGGAAAGGCTCCGATTAGCAGGGCGCGAGGAAGAAAGGGGCGGTGGGGGCCCCCGTGTTAGTAGGGAGCGTAGGCGCGGAGCGGGGAGACCAGGGGGCTGTCACCTCGCAGATGGTCAGTGGGTGGGCCTCCCCGCTTTTGATTGAAAGCGGGGAGGAGTATGAGGAGGCAGGGGGCCTGGAGGAAGCCAGGGGCGGAGGATGGGATCAGATGGGGGA
Organism: Calotriton arnoldi; assembly: GCA_963921515.1. Lineage (NCBI taxonomy): Eukaryota > Metazoa > Chordata > Amphibia > Caudata > Salamandridae > Calotriton > Calotriton arnoldi. Next base: position 764,278 of record CAWUFW010001356.1, read on the forward strand.
CGGGGGTTTCAGGCGATGGACCCAGGTGCCGGGGTGGGGGCGAGGGGCCTCACAGGTAGACAGGGGGAGGCCCGGGCAGTGCGTGAGGCACGCACTCCGGCAGGGGTTGGGGACGCCGGGGGGGGGGTTGATGGCAAGCGGGGAGGGGCCGCGCTGGGGGTCCATGCCCTCCCTCGAGTTAGGGGTTGGCTGGATAGGGCGCCGGAGGGACTGCGCCACCGGTGGTCAGAATCAGCGGGTTGGGGGCGGGTGTTGGAGTCAGGGGGGCGAGGGGAGTGGAGGGGCTGGGGTGGGGCTTGGAGGGGCTGGGGTGGGCACATCGGTTCGGCGGGTGGTTGAAGAGTTGGAGTGGAGCGATGGGGAAGGGGGCGTTTCCAGGGGAGGGAGTAGGGGGTGCACGGGCGGGGGGCTGGGGCCTGGGGGTCAGCCCCAGCGCGGCGGGGGGCCACTCATCCAGTACGTCGGGTGCGGGACGGGGATGGGGGTTTTCACGGGGGAGGGTGCGGGGATGGGAGGGTTAGAGGGCAGGACTAACCCCGGCATGTCGGACTCCACTTCTTTTTGGCAGGAAAGGACGGCGAGGTGCTCGGGAGAGTTGCGTGCGGCTCCAACCCACCGAGAGGATGGGCCGGCTCTGCCTCATGCGGGCGGTCGCGCTCCCACGAGGGACCTGCCGGCAGCGGCATACAGGAGGCGGGACGAGAGGCCCCGGTAGCTCAACCCCGAGGGGTCCATGCGGCCACAGGGGGACAGGCGCGGGAGGCATATGACACAGAGCGGGATTCGCAGAAACAGCGCGCAGGGCAGCGGCGAGGGAGTGGGGAGTGGGGGAATTCCTCCGCAATTGCAGGGAGAAGGCGGGCTTGAGCAGGCTGGAGCCCACGGAGGGCGGCCCATTGCCAAGCTGGTCAGACAGGGACCGCGCAGGGGTAGAGGGGCCGGAGTCCGAGGTGGACGGCCCAGTGCTATTGGACTACGATGAAGGGAGCATTGAAGAGGGAAATTGTGGAGCCTGGGGACCTGCAGGACGGGGGGCGTGACTAATGATATGCCTAGTTTGTTACAGAGCGGTCCGGTCAGGTGGAACAAAGCGGAGAGCGTGATGGCCCCTTCTGCACGACTGGTTAGGCGGCGGGATCCGGTACGGACGCCGACCTTGACGCCAGGTAAGGCAGCGACAGGTTTTGCTAAAGGGCCGACAGGCGGTAGGCCGCAGGCAAGGGTCTCGGTTGGCACAGATGCGCGCGGGGGGAGGAGGGGAGGTGCATTTGAGGCAAGGGAAGTATGTGAAAGACACGGGGTGGGGCCGGAGTCGGTGAGTTCGGGGGCGAGGGGGAGGGCGCCCGCCTCTTCAGGAGACCAAGCAGCAGGACCGGTAGGGGGACTGACGAGGGGAAAAAGCGAAAGGGGGCTCTAAAAGAGGGGGAAAGGAGAGCCATGACATCCCCGTGAAAAAATTGCCATATATGGGGATTACGAAGCCCCTGGGGGCCCACCTTACGTTGGGCACCAAAGAAAAATCTGGAAAGGAGACTACGTGGACATGCTGAAGCTACTGCATAGGGAGCTTACAGCGAAGGAGGGGTCCAAGGAGGAGGAGCTAGAATTGGCCAAGAGGCCGAGGGTGCCCATGAACATCGAAAACTGGTCGGCGGCATTCTTGATTTTCGCCAGCGTGTACTGTGAGAAGTACCCGGACCGGGCCGTCGCGTTGTTTAAATATATGGACGTGATCAGGCGGGCACAGGTCACGTACGGGGGTACGCATGGTCCCACTATGATGAGGAGTTCCGGGCGCGGTTGGCCTGGGATCCGGAGGCCAAGTGGGGGAAATAGACTCCGACCTTTACCATCAAACCATGGGAGGGGCCAAGTTCGGGGAACAATATACACGGCAAGCGGGCTACAGCTCGCACCCCGCCCTTTCCGAACCGCCCCACCCGGAGGGGTGGGATATGCGGGGAACAACGCCGGAAGCACAGGGGTGCGTGCTGGGATTTCAACAAGGGCACATGTGCTCGACAATATTGCAAGTTTAGGCACGAATGTTCCAAGTGCACAGGTCGGCACCCAGTGGTTCAATGCTGGGGGGCGGGAGGTAGAGGACAGGGGCAGCAGCCCACACAGGCGGGGCAACAAGCAGGGGGTCGGGGGGGTAGGGGAGGACAGGGGCATCTGGGCAAAGGCTCATACTCCAGTTAAACAGGAGCGGCTGGAAACATTGTTGGCGTCTTATCCACGGACCGATGACGCTAGAACGCTGCAACTAGGTTTTCGGGAGGGTTTCCGGCTGGGGTATGAGGGTCCACGGTCCGCCAGGTGGGCTGAAAATTTGAAATCTGCCAACGCGCACAGAGCGGTGGTACGGGACAAATTGGGCAAGGAAGTCCGGGAAGGGCGCATGGCGGGGCCCTTTCAAGAGACACCGATTCGGGACCTGATCATTTCCCCTATTGGAGTGGTACCAAAGAAGGAACCCGGACAATACCGGCTGATACAGCACTTGTCATGGCCGGAGGGGGCGTCCGTGAACGACTTTATAGCGGCTGAACTTTCGTCAGTATCCTACTCTTCAGTGGACGTGGCGCGGCAGTTGGTAGCTACGGTGGGGGCAGGCGCCCTCATGGCAAAATGCGACATCAAATCGGCATTTCGACTGCTCCCGGTGCACCCAGAGGACTACCAGCTGTTGGGTATACAGTTTGAAGGGTGCATTTTTGTGGACAAAGCGTTGCCCATGGGGTGCTCCATATCTTGTGCCTTGTTTGAGCGTTTCAGTACCTTTTTGCAGTGGGTCTTTACGTGGCGGACCGGTAACCAGACGGTGACGCACTACCTGGATGATTTTTCCTGGTGGGACAGCCCGGTTCGGCGGACTGTCAGCAACAGCTGGCTAGTTTTACAGAGCTCATGGGCTACCTGGGTGTGCCCCTGGCGCCAGAAAAACACAGGGTCCAGGCACGGTGTTGTCATTCCTTGGTATTGAGCTGGATTCAGTAGCAATGGAAGCCCGGCTGCCGGAGGATAAGAAGGTGCATATGCTGCTCTTGGTGGACAGCCTGCTGGCAAAAAGAAGGTGACAGTACGGGAAGTACAGGTCCTCCTAGGGCACTTAAATTTCGCTTGCAGGGTGGTGCGCGCGGGCGAACTTTCTGCAGGAGACTAGGTTTGTCCTTATCCGGTTTGACGCTACCGCACCATCACATGAGATTGTCGGCGGGCACAAAGGAGGACCTGCGCATGTGGCGGAGGTTTTGGAGCATTTTAATGGCATCCCAATGGCCGCCTCCGAGGACTGGGAATGGGACGTCACTATCTCCTCAGACGCGGCAGGGGCAGGCGGTTTCGGGCTTTACTGGCAAGGGAGGTGGTGCGCCGCGGAATGGCCATCGCACTGGAAGAACGGGGGAGGAGCATTGCCTTTCTGGAACTGTTTCCACTAGTGGTGGCTGTGACGGTCTGGGCCCGGGATTTGGCGCACAGGAAGGTGATTTTTAAGGTGGACAATATGGCGGTAGTGCAGGTCGTGAACAGGCAGTCAGCTAGGGACACGCAGGTGCTCAAGTTATTGAGGGTGTTCGTGCTGCGATGTTTGGAGCACGATATTTTGTTTCAAGCCAGACATGTGCCGGGGGTGGACAATGACATTGCGGACGCTTTGTCTCGTTCACAGTGGCAGAGGTTCCATGGGCTAGCCACGGAGGCGGACGCATGCCGGACGCCGGTTCCAGAGGGGATGTGGTCGGTAGGAGAGAAAGGGTCTTGCAGTTGGTAAGAGGGTCGGTGGCCACATCAACTTGGAGAGCGTACGAGCTGGCTTGGCGGGATTTTCTGGACAGTGGCGCGACGCGGCAGGACTGGCCCTGGGGCAAGGGAAGAACAGGTAGTTCAATTTATTATGGCTATGATGGACAAAGGAAGGTCCAAAGTGACGATAGCGGGAAAGCTGTCGGCCATTGCGTTCATGGGAAAATTGTGGTGGGGCTACGCGCCATCCGCGGGTGAACTGGGAACGCGACTGTTGGAAGGCTGGGCAAGGGAGAAAGGCAACCGATCCCAGCTGAGGAGGCCCATTTCGGCAGGTATTCTGGTTAGCGTGACGCGGATTTTGCCGCAGATCTGCCGCAACCATGAAGAAACGGTATTGTTTTCCACGTTAATGTCGTGGATGTATTTTGGGGCCTTTCGGGTTTCCGAGCTGTTGGGTACAAGGGGGCGCGGGGGTGCAGTGGGGGGTGGATCTGCGGGAAAGGAAGTGGCTGTACTACTGGGTCGCTCGAAGACAGACCAGCGGGGTGCAGGGAAGTGGGTGGTCATGGGGCCTGTAGTGGAACAGGAGGTATGCCCCGCGGCATGGGGGAGGATATTAGCCACAAGGGGGCCTTTGGAGCGGGGGAGGTTTTCCGCCGGGAGGAGGGCAGGGTGACGGCGCCTCAACTACTTTGGGTATTGAGGCGCGCCCTCCTAGGACTAGGTGAGAACCCGGGACAGTTTGGGACACATTCCTTTCGCATAGGTGCAGCAACGGATGCAGCAAGACAGGGGTGGGGGAGGGAAGAGCTTATGCGTTTGGGGCGATGGAAATCAGATTGTTTTAGAACATACATCAGGCTGCGGGGCCCCGGGAGGGAGAGGCATGATGTTCCTCCTCTTTTCTCATATATGTGTCTTTTCAGGTGCAGTGGCGGGGCCTGCGGCGGCGGAATTGTCCATCCTCCTTGTAGGACATTCTTTTGTGAAGCGGGCGGAGCAGTACGAATGGGGAAAGCAGAACAGTGTGAACCTAGGGCTGGATCCTGGTTTGTTTAGGTGTCAGTGGCAGGGAAAAGGGGGCATGAGGTGGCACGAGTTGGTGCCGGCTTTGAACAGGTCGATCAGAGGGGGATTTGCCCAGACGTGTTGCTCATCCATTTGGGGGAGAACGATCTGGTGCAGTGCAAAGGTTTGGCTTTGTTGAAGCAAATGCAGAGAGATTTGTTAGAGATTCAACGGCAATGGTCGGGCTGTCACGTGATCTGGTCGGATTTCATTCCCAGGAGATGTTGGAGGGGGCAGAGCGGCCGGGGGCAATAGATAAGGCGAGAAGGAAGATTAACAGGGACATGCGTACATTTTGTGACAGGGAAGGTTTTGGGAGGATGGAACATCCAGAACTGCGTTATGCAGCCGTGTATTTTTTTCGGGAGGATGGGGTTCATTTGTCCAGATATGGTTTGGAATTATACATAGTGCAGATTAAGGAGGTTTTGGATCAGGTGCTAGGAATATGTAGATACCCGAAACGACCAAGGACCTAGTTGGGGGGGTCAGAAAAGTCCTGGCGGAGGAATTTTCTGAGTGGCGTTTTTCCTGGGGTAATAGTTGGGACAGATGTTTACAGTTTATTGTTGGGGAAGGTCACTCCGGACGCACGCAGGAAGGGGAAAGAGCATAGGAAGTGTACATAGATAGCTAGGTGAAGAAAGGTTAAGAAGTTGCAAGTGTTGGGGGTTTATAAATGTTTGCAGGGGGGAACAACTTTAGGGGAGGTGGAGGGGGGTAAGGTAGGAGGATACTATTTAGTGAGGATCAGTTTTGTACGGCACAGGCCAAGGAATGTTGATGTAAGGTGCACCTGTTTTCAATAAAGCGGCCTTTTTCACACCAACAAGCTAGTCTGTGGTATGTGCTGCACCCCTCTTGGGCCCAATAGGGCTTTGGGAGGGGCGGCCGACCACCGGGAGGCCTGCCCCTCCCGGGGGATTTTGGGCCGGGGGGCAGCCAGAGCCCAGTTGGGCTTGTTGGGCTTCCCCGGGCTATTTTGGGCTAGGTTTGGGCGGTTTTTGGGCTGGGGGCCTATATAGCCGGCCATTTTAGGTCACTGACCACCATTTCGGTGGAAGTGACACGACAGCCGGTTGGGAGGGTTTGCTGGTAGGGAAGCTGTTTTTCCCGCCCACCCTCCCCATGTTTAGGGGGGGGTCCTCTGTTTGAGGCTTTTTACTGGGGGGGGGGGGTTTAGATCCGCTGTTAGTGGCAGGAGTTTTTGGTTTTTTCGGTAGCGTTGTTGGGAACAGGTGCATCGGGGGGGGGGAAATCATGTACTTTGGTTGTCGCTGGAAGCAGGTGCTGGTGTGCTAATGATGTTTATGGGGCGTTTTTCCTGGGGTAATAGTTGGGACAGAGGTTTACAGTTTATTGTTGGGGAAGGTCACTCCGGACGCACGCAGGAAGGGGAAAGAGCATAGGAAGTGTACATAGATAGCTAGGTGAAGAAAGGTTAAGAAGTTGCAAGTGTTGGGGGTTTATAAATGTTTGCAGGGGGAACAACTTTAGGGGAGGGGAGGGGGTAAGGTAGGAGGATACTATTTAGTGAGGATCAGTTTTGTACGGCACAGGCCAAGGAATGTTGATGTAAGGTGCACCTGTTTTCAATAAAGCGGCCTTTTTCACACCAACAAGCTAGTCTGTGGTATGTGCTGCACCCCTCTTGGGCCCAACAACCCAAGCGCCAGCATCAGGGCTGGCATTTTCGGTACGCTACTCCGCAGGAGTGCTCCCAGCATGCAAAGTTTCACCGTTCCCATCCAGGTAACTCCAACTAAATGAGACAGTGTAGTGACTACTTCTCTCCAAAAGTCCACGAACAGGGTGCAGGAGCATGTCATATGCAAAAAGTCTGCCAAAGGCTGGCCGCACCGGCCGCACTTGGCCAGAGTTGCAGGATATATTTTAGGGAGATTCTTAGGGGTTTTATAGGTTTGATGCAGAAAGTTAAACAGAATAAGCTTGAAATGGCCGTTGGGCCGGACTTGCACGCATACCCTCTGCCACGCTGCATCTGGCAACTCATCCAGGCAATCTGCATGTCACCTATCCAGGTGCCGGACTAGCCGTACCGGGCATCGGGCGTTTCCCCGGGAGGCTGGAAGGGTGGGGGCTGGATTTGCAGCAGTGGGGGCCGGTTTTGCAGTCACGCTGCAGTAGCGGCCACCCAGTAACAAAAGCAGCGGTGCTTCATGCTTGCACCCCCTTCCCCCAGGGGCTGGTCTAACAAAACTGCCAGGGCTGCTTTGAGTTCCCAGTCCGGCCCTGTCCTTGACACATGTTGTCTTCCCCCTTTATCTGCGAGCAGGGCCACCTGCAGGTGTGTAGTGAGTCTCCTAAAGGCGTCCAAACCCGCCAGCTGTGTCATCACGGCATGATCCTGCGGCTCTTGCAGAAATGAGGTCCAGAGCCCTCTCTGTATGAGCCAGCCTACTATGTGCAGGAATTGTCCTGAGTCCTCCCCAAGCCTCTCTTGACCCTGCTCAAAGGAGAGGAACCGCTTGTTAAGATAGAGATGTACTCCATTCATGTAGCCTCCCTCCCTCTCACAAAGGACATACCTTATAGGAGGGTGGAGAACAGCCTCAGGGCCCATAGGGGCATACCTTCTGCATTTCTGGATTACCAAATATGCAAAGCAGGCACCGGCTTATGGGCCCCACTCCTTTTAGGGGCCCCGCGACAACTGATTAAAAAAATATTGATTTGATCTTGAAAGACAATTAAAATCAAACTTTTTAAAATATTGTTTCCAAAAGAAAGAAAAAAATTAATCAACTCAAAGAAATGAAAACTTTACATTAAAGACTCTATAGAGAAAATGCTGTATTAATGTAATGTACCCATTAACAACTTAAAGTACATAAACCAGAGACATCCGATTCACATAACAGTTTGTCTCTTAAATGCTCACCTTCCTGCAGCTGTCAGTTTGTAAAAGAATCTGGTGCATTGGGTACTAGGAGATAATTTGCGAGGGGGCCCCGAAATTTCGACTGCCTAGGGGCCTTCACGGGGTTTAATCCGGGACTGAGCTTCTGCGTAGGATGCTCTTCCCAGGATCATTGCCAAAACCCTATGCCACACACAGCTGCCTGTTGCAGTTATTATGTGAGGGAGTTCCGAACCAATTTCCCCATCATGAGTATGTCTAGTAGGGTATGCGGGTCATTTGTGCCGGGCAGCAGAGTTTTTTCCTAAGTCGGGTCCTGATCGAGCCATTGCGCCACATATTGTAGTTGCGTAGCCACATAGTATAAGAGGAGATCTGGTAGCCCAAGGCCCCCCTCCTTCCAAGGAAGCTTTAGTGTGTCCAGTCTTACGTTGCTCCGTCTGCTCACCCACACCAATGTCCCCAGCATCTTATCCGACTGCGCTAATGTGGAAGGTAGGGACCGGCACATTACGTTTTGTAGTACGTATAGGCAGCGTGGCAAGAACACCATTTTGGCTACAGAAATTCGGCCTATCATGGAGAGTGGGAGAGTTTTCCAGCAATCGACAGACCAAGTCAGTTCCCCCAGCATCCTTCCCACTTTAAGGTCATAATGGGTCACAGGGCATTGCATGAGCCAGATCCCGAGGTAGTGAAAGGTGTCTCACTCCCCTTGCAGGCTTGTTTTCACTCAGCCTTGTAGAGGCCTGGGAAGGCTCATAGTTGAGCTCGCGAGTTGTAGATGAGTGCCGTGCTTGCCGAGCACCGTCTGTACCACATGGCATCTCTGGCGCTTGTTCCAGTAACAGAGGGGATATTTTAGCTGCTTGTTCAGTTCTGAAAAACACCGGCTTTCTTGGTTGTGGTCCTTGTATGAGAGGTGTTCTCAAACATACAGTCGTGAATCCTACAAGGCAGAAATGGTGTAGTGGCTGTAAATGGAGAGCCCCAGGGATTCTCACACACATGGTCCGCATTGCACTGCAGATCACATTCACACACTCTTCATTAGTAGTTCACCATGATGGCATCATTGGTCCCTTCACATTCCACAGCTCCACAGTTCACTCTGTGTCACCATCTCATGGAGCTGGGCAGGAGGGTTAGTGAGTGCTAGTCTCAGCATTCTCCGTACATGCCAACATTTTGAAGCTGGTAAGGGGATGATTTCGAAAAAGAAATGGGGGAATTGATTTTCCCCATTGACTTAAATTGATGCAGAGGCGATTTTAGGTGGGAGACACCTAAAATGAAGCCATTTTTGTTTAACAAATCGGGAGACTCCCGCCTGAAATGAGTCTTTTGTCATGTATGAGTCTCTATAGAGCAAGACTCCTCACTGCAGAGTTAGGGTGAGCGGACGTCGTGGATTAGCACAAACAGTTATTTTCAAGGACTATCCCGGCATCCAAACACTTTTTGCAAAAATAAATAAACAGCAGAGCTGTGGAGAGTCACATTCACACCGGCCCTCTGCTTGCAACAGGGCTGCCTGGCCTCAGTCATGCAGCACAAAAGGATTTATTGAGGGCTGAATGAGCCTCTTCAGGTGGTGTGTTCATATGCATAAACCTCTGTTGAAGATTATATATACATATACATATAAAATGCCGGTGGTCAGGGCAGTGCACGTCAATGTTTGTCCCGGTTTCTGTGATGGAAATCTGGTCATCCTGTGCAGGATGCTGGACAGCTATACACAGGCTCCCAGTCTGAAGCAGGTATATTCTCTGTACATTAGGCATTCTATCTCCTACTCTCCGTCAGGTTGCAACAGTTGCTTGAGTATTCTCTCCACAAAGCCATGAGAAAAAAGAACCATAGCAGAAAGATGTCGGCGATGAGGTTGTCATCTGTGGGCAGTGTCCGTCCTCTATCTTGCAACCATTATTTCTAGAAAAATTCTTGTTTGCGAATAGATACGGGCAACCTGAGTGATGGGTGGAATGATAGCATTTGCAAAGCATGGGCCATGCACACACGTTGAGATGATCACAGTTAGTATTGCAAAACATATACTCTTAATCTAAATAAACATACGGACCCTGTTTTTCCTAAGCCTCCAGCTATTTCTTGCACAGGTTGGGTCAAAGAGAGACTGTGGGTCAGATTATGTGTACATCGGTCCATTGGCCCGCCTACCCATGGTCTGACGACCGCCACAATGCTGGACTGTATTACAACTGCAGCGGTCAGATCGCCACAAGACTACCGGCACCACTGGGATCAAGGATCCCGGTGGGCCGGCAGTCTTTCACCAGCAGGAATATGCTGGCGGTGCTGTAGCCACATATAGTCCCTCCCTGGATTTGCGCCCCCCTTCCTGCACGGTGTGGCATATATGCCACACCGTGCAGGAAGCTGCAGTCGGCAGCAGTCTGCATGATAGGCTTTTCTATGAGCCTAGCAGACCGCCGCCATCAGACCGCCGCAGAACCGCTTGCCAGACCAGGATTTAACTCCTAATGTGGCGGGCAGTCACACCACGGCGGTCCTACAGCGGACGGTGCATTGCACCGTCCACTGTAGGACCGCCAAACTCGTAATCTGGCCCGTAGTCCTTGAGACTACAAGACAGGGATACCAATGGAGAATCTCCTGACTCGAAGTGAACCAAATGTGTGTTCTTTAGGAATGCTAATTGCATTTCAGAGAGTCCCAATGCTTCAGGGACTGTTGTCAAAAAGCAAAAAGACATAGGAACCTTCATGGGCAAAAGAAAAAATGCAAGGTTAGCACAGAGGCACAGGCCATCGGAGGCTTTCATCCCTACAGCATGTATGTCATAAAAAAACTAAAACAGAAATGTAGTCATGTTCAGAGTATACTGGCCAGATGGCAAATTTGGTAAGCTAAAGGTGAACATTTGTTATACAAATTGTAAGCCAAAAAGTGTTGAATAAGAAACTACATTTTTGGAGCTCTTTAAAGACTGGTCCCTTTTTGACCATGCATCACATAACTTCTTCAATAAATTCGGAAATGGACATTTTTTTTCTTTGGAAAATTTGGTGAGAACTATGTAGATGAGGCCCAACTATTAGGTCTCTTGGAGTAGCCTCACAGATCAAATGTAAGATGTAATCATATTTAATGTCAACATCTTGGGTAGAACCCAAACAGGGCTTACTGAGTTTTCTTTTCTGGGCCAAATGAAATTTGAGTATGGTTTTAATATTTACCTGTTTATTTCCAAACCACATTTGTGGATCACTTAGTACCCTTCTTGTCTGTGCTTTGGTGCAGGGGGGACTGGTGTGGAGCAGGTTCATCTGGAGATCCCTAAACTATGTCAGCAAGGCCCTCAATACTGGTGCCAGAGTGACGAGACAGCCTTATTATGCATGGAAGAAGATTTCTGCATGGAGCTCTGGCAGAATGCTCCAGCCGAGGTAAGTGTTTCAAAAAAAGATTACCTCCTTGAAATTGTTTTCTGTTGGTACTTGGGTTGACTTAAAAAGGATGCAGAAAAATGGAACAGAGATCTTCTTTTCTGATCTTTAGGTCTGGCCTGGAGAAGGCTTTAGCTATATGTCAGATTATTTTAATTAATACAAAATAATGATACACGCTAGTCATCCTCCCATCATGCTGGCTTACCTTACAGTACTGTAGGTAACCAAGGTCACAGTGGCTGAGGCTTCGAGCAACTGGAATCTGACACTGGCAAAGCACACTTCATCCAGTTTAGGCAGCACCATCACAATCAAAAGCGCAACACACTCCTCTTTGTAGCACTCCGGTAATCGGCGGCAGCGAAGCATACTAAACACGGACGATTACAACACACATAACAAAACTATCTGCTTAAAATCAGCAGATTAACCACACCCACACAACTGAATGAGACAGAATCCGCAACACTTGGGTGTGAATGTTCTTGAACTCCTACAGTGATGCAAGTGTATGAGCAGGGCTTTAAGTGGGATGAAAAAACTGGGGGTCTCTCAAAGGGGCGTGGCCGATGTAATTAAGGGCGTGGCTTAAAAACAAGTATGCTAAAAATCTGTGCTTAGCGTAGTGTGCTGCCCAACTTGTATTTTGCTGTTTCTGTCATTGCCTCCAGATATATGATACAAAAAGTAACATCATACCTACAAGTCAGGACTATTGGCTTTGTCAGTGGTTGTTAATTGCATAAGATAAATAGGCAGAAACTATGGCTTGTATATAATATTACACACGCTTCTACCCCAACGACGATGTTGCTGCTCCTGAGTTTCAAAAAGAGAAGGGAAATCCAAAGAGAAAATAACTCTCTTTAAAGGATTACCCTTCCCCTACAGCGCTGACCTGGCATGGTCATGCCGTAACTTCTCCACTATTGAGAAGTGAGCAGTGTGAGCAGCCCACAGCGATGTGCCTGCTGTCACTGCAGTCCGGAAATAAACGGACCACCTGTGCCAGGGCACAAAACAGAGCCTGATAGGGACCCGTTTCGAGGCCCCCTTTATAAAACTGCCGGTGCTCAGACCCGGTGAGACCCGGCACACTTAAAGCCCTGTGTATGAGGATGAAAATGGATAACTATACAAGCAAATCTGTTGTGAACCCCTTTTCTCGGGGGCAGACACGGGTAGAGTTCTTAAGCCACAAGAGGAATGAGACACAGCAAATGCTCTTCAGAGAATGGATAGGTGTCTCTCGTGTTTCACCACAACAAGTTACTCTCATTTAGATAAGAAATGTTAGGAGTGAGACAGCCCTGAGAGTAACTCGCATCTACAGGTAAGTATTATATGTAGATACGGATCCCCATTCTGGCACCTGGAAACAGTAGAAACACACAGTTGTTGAGATTTCACATAAAAAGTTATTTATTATGCACAATTCGAACAAAGATTTTATGTACCAGAAAGGCGGTAATTAGCACGATAATCTCAGTAGTCATAATACGAAGCAAGGTGAATATGAGAAATACTTCAAACATTGAACACTCCTGCTCTCTTCATTAGATCAGTCTAGTCCCTCCCTAATATTTACATGTATATTATCAGGCTCGTGGTTATTGCATTGGCTGAAGGGTTATTAGAATTCTATGACTATCACTATAACAAGCCATGCAAGTATTCCCGCATACCTCAGAAAGCTGTTGGGTCTGCAGCCAGCAGTGCTTCGGCATCAGCTATGAAAATAATGTCTGAAAATAACATGGTGATCTTGCACACACTGTTAACATTACCATTCCCAAAAATAATGTTCTTGGTCGAAAGCCGGACACACACATGAACACACACACAGTAAAGAGTTAGTGCTCTCATGTTTGCATACAATCAGGCCGGACTTGTATGTAACATGTATGTATTACCAGGAAAGCCCTGCCACACACGACAAATCAAGGTAACATTACATAGCATTTTAGTGCGTGCTGCAGAGCAGCATTCTGCTCTGTTGCACATTGCCCACACTATGGTCCTACTCGGGAGTATGACCAGTTGCGGCACATGACTGTTTAAATTGTTGTTTTAACGTATGCTTTCTCTGCGTTACTTCCAAAGTGTCAGGTGGCCTAACTTCACACCACCCAATCCCCATATGAGCTTTAATGTAATCTGAGAAGTATCATTTTCTGTTAAATTCAACTTTGCTAAAAAAAAACTAAAAAAAACAACTTCCTGTTAAACCCCCCCAGGCCCCTGCCCTTTTGACTCTTGGATTGTGCAGTCACTCGCAAAAGAAGTGGCTGAGTGACACACTGCAAGGCCTCTGTTTTGATAAAAATGGTACTCACTGTCATAAACTCACTTTATTATTATTGTTTTATTGAAAAAGAATATAGGAACAACTTAATATTGTAGCAAGACAAACTATAAGGCAATTTACCCAAATTTTCTCCTTTGCAGTGTCCATAATATGAACCAAACAGGCTTTAATTTATAGTGCAAGCACGCTTTTTTCTTCTTCATTCTAGCTCTGCCCCTCTTGTCCACCCAGAAACTTCTAACAAGTTGTTCTTGTTACTCTTTATCCTGGAGTCTGGGGATGGCTGATTTTAGATTGTATGTCTGTCGTTCTCCTAGCAAGTGGAAGGTTTTCTCCCACATTTAGAGCAACTTTGAAATTTGTGACATGGTCTGTCTGCTGCCAGTTGGTCTTAGGGTGGACAAATATATCAAATATCAGAGGAGCCTGAAATGAGCCCTTGAAGCTCGTGGCAGGCTTCTTGTTGGTAAAGGTATGGAATGGGTACTTCCTGATCATTAAATTGTACTTAACATTGACAAAAATGAAAAATATATTTTCAAATTGAAAATGTGTTAAACTAAAAAGAGATTAAAAGTTATCAAGCAAAAAAGAACAGGTACCTTTGCTCTTGTTGTCTATTTTATATCACTCAGGACCCCGCGTTATTCACTGTTACCCATCAATAATTCTATATGTAATAAGTATGGCTCCCTGTTTTCCATTTTTACAGATCAATAGAGACAGAAAAACATTTATTTTTATGTCTGTATTATTTTTAAATGTGGATAAATACAGAAATTGGGTTGCTTTTTGAGTTATTCTAAATACTTTCTGCCTTGACTGCCAGGCCAATATCTGTGTGGATTGATAGGTAAGGGGGTTAAAAAGAAAGGATTTTTAGAAAAGAGGCTTAAACAGCAGTAGATATGCACAAGGGTGATACTTAAATTAGAATATTTTCTTGTAAGTGCATTGATTTATCTTCTGCGGGTGTTCATAGCATTGAAAACCGACAGGCATTCAAGCATGAGTGCAGATTTATAGGTTAAATAAATGTGGAAATGTACTAATTTCAGTTTAATTTTCCACAAAACCCAAAATAAATATGGATTAGCAAAAAATAAATATGGATAAATACAGATGGAAATGTCAAAAAATAAATAGCATAAACCGGGAGCCCTAGAAATAATTAACAATCTATTCAGGATTGCAGTAACTATTGATTCCAAACTAAAGTGGAGCTAAACAAAACCATTTTTACTGTTCCCTGTCCATCTTCAATATTTCCCTTTACCCATGATTTCTTAGATGCTTGTTTCTTGTTGTATTGTGGGGATTCCTACTCGTGGAGTTTGGTGTTGCTCCTTTCACCTTCACTTTGCACCTCCTTCATCTGTTTAATTGTTTTAATTTACTTACCTTTTCACTGAATCACCACTGTCTGGGCTCCAAAGTAGTCGACACAGAAAACACACTACAGCAACGATACACTTACATAGGAGCCCTGTCTTTTATTTATTTTTGCCTAATTGTTGTTACAATACTTATTATTCAATTGATTACAATATGTTTTGTCATATTTTTTTTGATATACCTAACCTGGGATTTCACCCTGTGTCCTCTTTCATTTTTCCCTGTACTTAGTTATTTTTCATGAAAATGGTTTGTCTATGGAAATCATTTAGTAAGAAAATTGGTTATTATTTAAGGAGGATGTCAGTCGTTCCTAAGTAATAAGTCCCAAAATCCTGTCAGATAAAAAAAAACTGTTTCAATAATTTAAAACTGTCCCCAACCATTGTAGCTATGGCACAGAACAAACAGGCTTAATTTTGAAAATTGTGCAAGCATTATGTAAAAAGTCTAAACACAACACAATAAAAATCTCACTACCAATTTCTAAGGATTATGAAAAACAATAATAAGAAAAAAATAAACCAAAACCACTAAAATCCTATTTTGGGGGCAGGAGATATGAATTTAAAAATATTTTAAGACAAAAAAGCACCAAAAAACAGTAAACTGTCCATCAGAAATCACTGTTTCTGGTTGACTGGGACCTAGGCACAGTTTCAGGCTGATTGTGATGGAGTCAATCTGGTCAGCCTGGTCAAAGGTTTTACCTTCTAACTTGGCCAATTTTGCCATATTTTAGGTGTCAGAGCACATACACTCGAGAGTGAGCACCAGAGCTAAGGTTGTGCGAGTTCAAAAACCAGGATCATCAGCCCTCAAAACATGGGGGTGACCACGCAAAAAGGGGCATGTTCTCGCACATTTGTATTTTGTGGACATGGTTTTCCAAGCCTTGGCATTTCTCCAAATGGAATGTAACTAGCCAGGAGTCGCTGTAGTGGAAATTTCCATGGCAGAGTTTCATCAGTTTGAGGTAGTCCTGTGAAGTAACGTTGTGTATAGAGACAACCAACCTCCTGGCAGCATTTCTATTCCCTTTTATTTTACTTAAGGCGTTTATAAAAGAGACCAACCTTACTCAGACAAGTCAGCCCTGCTGCGAGGTTGCTAGGCCACATACTCTCTGGAAGAAAACATCTCCAGATGCATTTTGTGATAGTAAAAACACAATTTTGAAGTGTTTATTAGATATTTCCATCACTATATTTCACTCTTTTCTCCAACTTTACTAGCCTTGTAGAAGTTCTGTCTGGCATGGGTTTCAATTGGCTTTTCCACAGCTTTGTCAGCTTTTCAGAAGTACCAATCTCACCTGTGACTAACTCTACTATCGCTGCCCATCCAGTCTCCAAAAAATAGCCCCAGAATGCCACTGATTCTTCCCTCTCCTACCAGCCTATTAAAGCCACTGGCATGACATACAGCTGATTTGTTCCCAGTCCTGGAGGACTCTGATTGACACCAACCTGACAGAACTGACTCTGTCCCAAAAACCCAGAATTTGAGAGCCCGCAGGACAACATATACCTGAATTCTCCTGCTTGCAAAGCCTTTGAGAGGCACCCTACTGTCAGGTGACTGACTCTACCCCAAGCTTAAAGGGCTTTCAGTAGCAGCATCCTGTGGGGAAATCTCTCAGTTTTCCTGTAGACTGGTCGGCCTAGTGGGTCGTGAAAGCAGCGCCCCACCCCCAGTCCTGGGTCTGTAGAATGAACTCTTATGCACTTTTATTATTGTTTTGTTTTGCCCCAGACGCTGATTGGCTCCGGTGCTGAAGAGTCTGCTGGAAATTTGAAGGAATGGAGGAGAAAAGACGGAACAAACCAACTGCGTGGTGACTGGGGATTCATGTGCAGGGCCTGCAAATACGTATTCAGCTTTTTGAAAAGAAACGTGGCTAATGACCAGAGCGATGTGAGTATTCAAGCGTGAGACTGTGTGTGACTGTGAAGCACCCAAGTCCCCTCAAAATTCCCGCCGTATGAGCGGCTAAATGTATCCCATCCCTGAGTCACGCAGGCCTGGGGGTGACTGGCCCTGTATTCCTACGAACAGAGAGCCCCAAATATGTCCTGCCCAGGGACCCCAAAAATCGTTAAAACAATACAGGTTCCACGTGTGTGTCCAGCTTTCGAGGTGACTGGCTCAATATTCGTGTTTTGACCCTGTCAGCCATACAGCCCTATAGGCTATAGGGCATAGGTTCTGTACCCCAGGACCTTGGGTTCATACAGTCTAAGAAGGCAGGCTCTGTTCCCCTATATCAACCCCAGGAGCAGTCCAGTTCTAGAGGTGGTTTTGTATCCGAGCACCAGTCACTTGAGCCATTCAACCCAGGGTCTGCCTTCCCTCTCTTAATCTTAGCCCCATCCCTTTCAGTGTGCAATAAATAAAATTCATATTTCACAGATAAACACATGCATGTGATTAAACCCATCTTTTGTTCGCTGTCTCCTTGTTCCCCCTACTCCCCTCACCTGCTGCAGGGAGAGATCAGTAGTGCACTGGACGGCGTGTGCAAAACGGTATTTTTTTTAATTAGGACGCCCTGCAAAATGGTGATCAGGAGATTCAAGACGGCGATTATGAAGGCTTTCGAGGCCCATCAGGATTCAGCAACATTCTGTGCCAACGTGCACCTATGCAGCAGAGCAGGTGAGGATCATTCAGGGGCCTTGGAAGTGATTCTCCTCCAGGAGTCACAGGCGGGTTACACGAAATATTGACAAGGTGGGTAGTGTCACAAGCCGATGTCTCTGAGGCAACAGGTGCCTGCGTTCTTTCGCTCAATTTCTAGGCATGCTAACAACAACTTAAGGATGATGACAGAGGTAGGTGCAGTGTGCACAAGTATCTACTCACTTGTGTTAAACACTGCAAAACCTCTGGGTTCTGATGGCATTCTCAAACCGATTGACTTTTGGCCACGTGGCTTATGAAGGGCTTTAAGTGGGATGAAAAAAGTAGGGTGTTTATATATGGGGCGTGGCCTATATAATTATGAGCATGG
This sequence comes from Calotriton arnoldi, assembly GCA_963921515.1. Lineage (NCBI taxonomy): Eukaryota > Metazoa > Chordata > Amphibia > Caudata > Salamandridae > Calotriton > Calotriton arnoldi. The sequence continues at coordinate 782,130 of CAWUFW010001356.1, forward strand.
CTTAAACATGTGAACTACTTTTCTGTGTGATCCCCAGCGGTATTATGGTTCCTCTCTGATCTTTCTGTTATTGCATCCAGATATATATCACAACAACTACATACACCTCAAACCAGCCAGGGTTATTGGCTTTGTCAACGGTTGGTAGCTGTTGAAATTAAATGAGTAACAACAATTTTGTTGTAAGTAATTGATATTGAAAATATTTCAATTCTTTAATCGTGAAACTGTGAATTAAAGATAACTGAGGCCTAACAATAGTAACACATAACATTTTTAAATCAACGAAAACATATTAAAATATGATATTTTTAACCACTATATTAGTGAAAACTATATTACTTACCTCAAAAAACGACATTCTTGTCAACGATATTGTGCATTATGATATTAGTGTTTCTCGATATTTAATTTATGATATTTCTGTGTCCCGATATTTTTAAACCAAATTTTGCCCAAACACTGGTTGAGAAGCTGTGCCAGTGCAGCTACTATGTCTAACTTTTGCTCTTATAAATAATATGGGTTTTTGGTTAAATTTATTTTATAATTCCAGAACCGCTATGTTTGAATGGATCAATGTGCTGCTCTGTGAAAGGGCATAACCCAGGGGTGAAATGCTGAACCCCCAAAAAGACACATGTATAGGCTTAAGGGAAGAATTATGCAGTGGTTTGTTCAAACTACTAAGGATGCTTATCACAAACTGCATTTTGAAGTATGTGAAGTAGTACTACTCATGTACTTCAAAATACTAGTAACATATGCAGAGATCTCCTTCAAGGCGGTGAAGATCTCTGCGAACGTAAGGCTATGATTTACGTGCAAATGCGGGCTTGATCGGGGGAGTTGTAGAAACATGGGAAATAATTACTCAACTATAGGAGGAGTTTAGGGAAGCATGAAGCAAAGTTTAGGGAGGGACATGTAAATAAATACAGACACCCATAAAAGAGTAAGGCTATTGCTATTCACAGACTACGCTTCTAAAGTTACTACAGTCTTAAAACAAGGTGTAAATATACTGCAGCCTAGCATTGAGGTAGGTCTAGCACCACAGATGGCCACTCACAGGTGCCACAACACACTCCATAGAAACGAATGAAGTCAGGGACTTGAAATATAACACCATGGGAAATAATGTTGAAATAAATAAGTTATTTCGACTTTTAAATGTAAGGAGTATTTATTAGTTTTAAAAATTATATAAATTAATGATGAAATATTTTAAAATGTAAATTGTTAAAAGAAGCACACATGATATAATATCATGGAATAAAACATATATGCAGATGTGTAGAGGCTTCATCTCCCATAAATGCTGGCTTTTCCCCACACTCAACAATGGTAATAAGCATATTACACTCTACTCATCTGCATATGGTATTTAAATCCATATTTCACAGGGAGCTGCAAATTATGGGTAATATTTCACCATTACCTGTGAAATATGGATCCCAGACCACTCTGCAGAGCTTTAACATTGCCAGAGCTAGTAGGATTATACAGCATGGAGGATCAAATTATACAGTAAGGTTATCAAAATTATGTAGCAAAACATGGAAATTATGTGGTACATTCTCGGTCAGTATTATTTTACCCATTTGAGAAAATCACGGGGACTCCTCCTAGTTACCGAAAATTGTGCTACGGAATGCCAATTCTCATTCGCACTAGCCAGTAGAGCCTTGCGCGAGAAAACATTCGGCCATGTGACAATTAGCAGAATTTGTCCAAAACTCTGCATTACAAGAGTCGCCAAATTCCACCAGTTGTGCATTTGGAACAAAACGTTACGCCTGGGCCTAATCAAAACACTGACCTAGCTCTATGGGATCAAAGCAGGTGTCCTACAGATAGCACAATGACCTCAGCAGCACTCAACCAACATTGCACTCGAACAAGCATTCACACACACATACCCATTCCACCTCGGACAGGTGCATTCACTCATGTGATTCTCTTTCCACTGGGCACATTCCACATAACCTGTGAACATATGACATAGACATTACTCATGGCTAGCTAAAGGAGGTGCATTATCTCCTTGAGATTTCTTATTGTTATTTATCCTGCGATAGGATGGCTAAACAAACTGTAGGCTCTGGTGTTATCACAAGGACAGTAGTCTACATCAGGCAGATATCACTTCTGTCTCCGCTGCAAGTACATTCATATCTTGAGCTGTACTGCTGACAGATTGAGCCCTGTAGAGAGATGATGGTTGAAGAACTTAGCAAAGCGTGAATATTGTTTTGAGGGTTCCTGTACTAAAGGCATGAGAATGTGTGAAGAGTAACCCATTGGTGAAAGGAAGATCTGCCCCTCTCAGAGCTGAGCTATAAGAGGCTGAGCATCTGCACTTCTGCATCTGACAATGTGTGACAGATCAACAAGAAAACACAACTGTGACTAAATAATTCAAAGAAAATATGGAGTGAAGAGGCTTGAGCCTCGGTATCCGAAACCACCACTGTCAGATCAACTCAGATAGCAAGAGAAGAACCCTGTCCTGTGGGCCAGAAGAGAGGAGAATGGCTGGACCAATGGCAGCTCTCCTCATCTTGTCGCTGATGCTACACACAGCCACAGGTAAATGAAGGGAAACATCACTGCTTGTTCAGAAGGACTGTGGGGAAAAGTGTTGCTTAATAGAAATACGTGTTCCTGAATATGGGAACATATTCCTGTCAGTTGAATGTTCTCATGACATGAGTTACTACCATTGTGAGGCTGGCTTTAACTGTGGGGAGATGTTCTTCTCAGGGGAACGTTTGTTTAAGAAGTTGTATATCTTTGTTTCTCAGTGAAACTTAAAGTACGCCAGCGTAATTCATGTAATTTTGAGAATTTCATGTTATGCTTCTTACACGAAATTCCCAAAATTACACCATGACGGCAGTTACATATTGATTCCTTTAGTTGCAGCAGAAGGTTTAGCATGTAGCATGGGCACAACCAGAACTCAAGTGACTGTTGTTGGAGTCAGTTCTTCTTTGCGTGCTATGTTTTTAGTGCAAAATGTATCCTCATGTTGAGGACACACTTCGTGCTAAAATGCAGCACTTAATGATGGATTTGGAATTAACGTAATTACAAGTCATTTTCCTGGAATTTTACACCAGTGGATTAAGTGAATTTTGCACACTCTTAGCTTTGGGTAGAACTGGGTCAGAGGTTGGAGTCACATGCAGATATCTGTAAGTATGTTGATAGTATGGCACCTTCAGTGGTGAGTGCACACCTTTGTTAGGCTGCTATGACCAGTGACTCATTGCCTGGTCCATAGAGTGGACAACTTTCTGTTATCACTTTGGATGGCGCTTTGCGCGTGGGGGCACTTTGCATGTGTGGAAACACTTTGCACACTGGAGGCATGAGAAGGCATTTGGTGAGGATCAAGGGGCCTATGAATCAGGGAGCCCATTTTTGGGGTTTAATTCCATAACCTCATTTGTCTAAATCGGGCTCTTTGATATAATTCAGTTTATATTTGGCGTATTGAGTGTGATGACCGTGTCACTCTGTATTTGAGTTCCATTCTCTTTACCGCCATTTGAGTAAACCTTAACAGCTCTTATTGCCAGCTTTTGAGATCTAAGTTTACACACTAAATATCTCTGTCGTATAAATGTACTGAAATAGTATTAGACCCTTAAATGCAAATGTTAACAGTATACATCACCGATACTGCTCAGTAGACATATACTGCTGAAGGACCCACAGAAAAGGTCTCAAAATCTACTTCTGCCTTTTACCCATTAAATTTAAAAAAAAAAAAATTTAAGTGCCAGAAACAAATAGCTTGCCAGGATCCATACCACGTGGAGCTGTTCACTGGGGTGGGTGGGCATCACTGCTAGCAGTGGTCCAGGGAGTACAGTTTAGCCATGGACCAAGGAACATTGACATATAATCTTGGGTTTAGCAGTTTACCTAAATATGCTGGAAATAAACACTCAATTACAAACCTAGGCAGGGTCTACAACACACTGACATTTCTCCGAAAAGGGTGAATCCTGGACCTTATTATAACAAACCAGGAGACATGATTCTTAATCCTGGCCTTTCCATTTGATGAAATTTTATGCTCTTGCCCAATCACCTTTTGAACTTATTCCTCAACTTCCATATTTTGTCAGGATTGGGATATTTTATATCCATTCTAAAAGCAGTGAGTAAAAAAGAAACATCACTATACATTACCTTGGAGTAGGCAGGCTCCAGTCTCATGGTCTACTAGCCAAAATGTAATACGATGCTAAAGTTATAGGGGCATATGTACAAGCTCCTATCGCCACCACAACATCACATATATTGACGTTGTGGTGGTGATAGGGGCTGCGCCTTATGTACAAGGCAGCGTTAAGCCACTCAACGTGGCTTAACGCTGCCTTGTACATAAGGCCCCCTTTCACGCTATGGTTACCGTGAAAGGGGTGGGCAGTGGGTGTTGCGGTGGGCGTTCCAGCGCAACACCCATTCATTTTGACGCTGCCCCTAAGTACAAAGGTGGCGTACATCGGAGCCAGCGCCAAAATTAATACCAGGTAAAAACTGGTCTTAAGATGGCAAAACGAGGAGAAATGCATTAATTCTCCTCATTTTTGCTTTTTCCATCTGTACACATGGAAAAGCAAAATGCCACTGTTTGTTTATGTGTAGGAAGGTGTCCCTTCCTGCACATAAACAAACTTTAAAATGCCATTTTGTCACTTTCATGTGTGCTGCATGAAGCAGCACGCATGAAAGTGACAGGATGGCATTTCTAGGATTGTTTATGTGCAGGAAGGGACACCTTCCTACACATAAGCAATCCTCCCCTGCACACAGACACCCTTGCACTCTGGTGCAAGAGTGCCTGCGTTGGCACTTAGTTGCTGAATTTAGTGCCATCGCTGGGGGAAATGCAAGGCTGCACCACCTTCTTGTAAATATGGTGCAGCCTTGCATTTCAGAAGTGGAGGAGAGAGGCGTTAAGCCAGGAAGACTAACGCGTCTCTCCTCCACATCCTTGTACATATCCCCCATAGTCTTTGGAGCAAGCAGTACTGCGTGGCCATCTCCGATTTTGAACTTTTTCAAACCATTTGATCTTGGGCAAATCCTAATCTGACGAGATGTCAGGGCTTTGAAACAGTCTTCATGGTTTTCGTTCCCACTTTCAGGGCCCTGTAACTGCAGATGCCACATTCTGTATCAGCATCTCTAAAGGTGAACATGTTCCTGAAGCTGAGTTGTGCAGGACTCTACCTGTGGGCAGCTCCCCCCTCCCTCTAGTCATGCAGTAAACAAATGCTAGCCACCAATAGGTGCCTCTTTAGCAGCTGAAAGGCTGATAGTGGGACATTCAACCAGGTCACTCAAGGTGTGCTGTCGGGCAGCTCAGATCCTTCCGGCGAGCTTTTCTTTTCCTTGTCCTGCTAGGTGCAAAAAAGTGGGACATTTGGCACCCTGTAGCAGCTTAGGATGGGGAGCAGGACTGACCATGCAAAAGGAGGGGCGCCTTGTCGTCTCTGCGGGTAAGTTTGATGTGCTGCTCATATGCATTCACCCATTCAAGAAACTTGCCCTTCCAAGATTGGATCTTCGGCGCCCGAGGCACCTTCCATCAGATGGCAATTCATCATGGCACCATAACAACCCAAGCGCCAGCATCAGGGCTGGCATTTTCGGTACGCTACTCCACAGGAGTGCTCCCAGCATGCAAAGTTTCACCGTTCCCATCCAGGTAACTCCAACTACATGAGACAGTATAGTGACCACTTCTCTCCAAAAGTCCACGAACAGGGTGCAGGAGCATGTCATATGCAAAAAGTCTGCTGAAGGCTGGCCGCACCAGCTGCACTTGGCCAGAGTTGCGGAATATATTTTAGTGAGATTCTTAGGGGTTTTATAGGTTTGATGCAGAAAGTTAAACAGAATAAGCTTGAAATGGCCGTTGGGCCGGACTTGCACGCATACCCTCCGCCATGCTGCATCTGGCAACTCATCCAGGCAATCTGCATGTCACCTATTGTGGTGTTCTCCACATCAAATAAATAGACAGGTAGACGGACGAAGTGCTGAAAGGTCCGTTTATTCACCTCAGCCACCAACAACCTTTTACAGAATCCCCACAGCTCAAAACCCCCCAACATTCTTTATTGGAACACAACCTTAGCATTCTACAATGGATCCTTAAGATGTCACACATCTTCTCTCCTTATAAAACAAACAACAAAACAGAATACAGAAGTCAAGGATGGAAGCAGAAGATCACATGACATATTCCTAAAAGAAAAGATGCGGTGAACAAAGAACAGCTCACATGACAAAGTCTTTCATATGAAATGGTAAACTGCACAATCTCGCACTCTTCTCTCTATTGTTATCAGGTAAAGGGTGCGAGTTTGATGAAGAAGAATTGTTACGCGTGTTCAACGAACAGGTAGGTACCTCACCCAAATTAGGTTGAGAATTGACAGAGACCACACGACTCTTATTCCAAATCCTACCATCTTCAGTTTTCACAGCATTTCTGAAGATCTTCACAATTCTTCTCATTTTTGAAAACTTTGACCAAGGTTGACATCCCACTGGCGCCCTTATTTTTACAAAGTCACCCACTCTCAAACTATTGTATTGCACACATTTCTTGTCATCAAAGTAGCATTTCCTTTCCACTTGTTTCTGTAGCTCTCTATCCCTCCAATCACCAATGCAATTGTCCTTCAGACCCTTATTTAACTTGATCCACCCAGGACATAATTTAGAATTGGGAGCCCTACCTCTAAACAGCTCAAAGGGGGACCTGCCAGTGGTGGAGTGGGGAGACATGCGATAGGCAGAGATCCTATCTTGCAACGCCTCTTTCCAATTTAAATTGCTCGCCCTTGCCAACTGGATACTCTCTTTAAGAGTTTTGTTAACCCTCTCAATAGCTCCGTTGGTTTCAGGATGATACACAGCACTGCGTTTGTGAATAATCCCACAACCTCTCAAATACGCCTGAAACTCCGAAGAGCAGAACTGAGTCCCATTATCAGAAAGCAAGGAATTAGGATAACTCTCCTTCTTGAAAACTTCTTCTAAAAATTTTATTACACTCAAAGATGAAATATCTCTAACCGAGCGTACCTCAATCCATCTTGAGTAAAGATCCAGAAGGACTACCAAATAAGGAGTATCTGATACCCCTTGTAAAGGGCCAACTATGTCTATTGCTAGCTCATCCCAGGGATATTTCGGTAGTTTTCTGCAAACCATGGGCATTTGTCTGGTCTTGAGAATCTTATCACTGGAGCAACACTCCAAACAGTCTCGAACCATTTTTTCAATCTCTCTATCCATGGCGGGCCACCAGTAAAGCATCCTCAGATATCCCTTGGTCTTCACAATCCCTAAGTGACCAGAGTGAGCCAGAGTTAAAAGTTTGCCTCGCACCCCCACCGGAGGAACCAGCTTGGTGCCTCTCACCAGTAATCCATCAACAACAGCCAACTCATCAGAGATCAGAGACCACGGCTTTACCAAATGTTTGTTTTTGCCTGAAGAAATTAATTCTATTACTTTTGATATTTCCTCATCCTTCACAACTTCATTTTTCCACTCTAACTCATCTACCGCACCAACAGTAATTTCACACACGTTTACTACATCATCCGGTATAACCTCCTCCTTATCATCTGAGTTAGTGACATCCACCAATCTAGAGAGACAATCAGCCGACTTGTTGATAACACCTGGAATATAATCTACACAGAAATCAAACTCTTGTAAAGAAATGATCCACTTCCTGATTCTAGAAGAGATTGAATCCAAACCCTTCTTAGAAAACACCTCTTTAAGTGGTTTATGATCAGATAAGACCTTTACCTTTGTTCCCCAAATCAAATTCCTAAACTTCCTTAATGCCCAAAAAATGGCAAGTGACTCCTTTTCTATTACAGAATAGTTTAGCTCTGAGCCTCTTAAACATCTAGACGCACAGGCGATAAGTCTCTCAACACCACCACTCTTCTGTAAAAGCACCGCACCCAAACCCTTAGCACTGGCATCAGTGAAGATCAGGGTCTCATCTCCTGGCACAAAAGAGTGAAGAGAAGGTGCTTCTTTAAGGTCTTGCTTGATGGCAACAAACTCGTTGGCACACTCTGCACTCCAATCAAACACCGCACTTTTAACAGTTAGTCTCCTAAGGGCATGAGTCTTATCAGCATATCCCGGAATGAACTTACTGTAAAACTCAACCATTCCTAAGAAGGAGAGTAACTCCTCCTTATTGGAAGGTTCACTGACGTTCTCAATAGACTTGACCAAGTCCTTCTTCGGGAAGACACCACGACCTGTTATGCAGTGCCCCAGGTAGTTAACTTCCTCCACAGCAAACCTACACTTCTCCGTTTTTATTGTTAAGCCCGCCATCCTCAGACATTCCAAGACAGTACACACTCTAGAATAATGCTCCGTTTCAGTGCTACCATAGATCAGCAAGTCATCCTGATAGCACTTTACCCCAGAGACCCCTTTGAGGACATTGGACATGATCCGTTGAAAAACGGAAGCTGCGGAAACTAATCCGAAAGGCATCCTTCGAAATTTATAGGTTCCCATGGGAGTGACAAATGCTGTCAAATCCTGCGAACCCTCATCCAACTCCACCTGATGGTATGCGGATGCCAGATCTAGGGTTGTGAAAAACTTAGCCCCTACTAGAGTGCTGACCAACTCATCTATGTTGGGCAATGGGAACCTATCAACAATTACTTCTTTGTTTAGCGAGCGCAAGTCAATGCAAAGGCGCAGCTCACCACTGGCCTTCTTTGCGACAACTATGGGAGCCAACCACTCCGTCGCCTCCACAGGCACTATGATCCCTAGATCAACCAACCGCTCGATCTCCTTTTGGACACCAGACTGTTCATTCAAAGGTACCCTTCTGACTCTAGCAACCACCGGTATGGCACCCTCTTTCAGTCTTATGTGATGTTTGTAACCTTTAAGGCAACCTAATTTGTCCCCAAAAACATCAGCAAATCGCTCGGCTAAGGTAGACCAGGAATCTCCTACAGACTGAACCACGACTTGAGGTTCTGTGTTTGGATTGAGAATGACGCCAAGCGAACGTTGATGAGTCCACCCCAACAGTGCATCCCCACACTTAGCTACATAAACTTTCCCAGAGATATTGCGTCCCCTAGCTCAATGTAGGATGTGAAATACCCCAAGAGGTCTATTGGCACACCACCATAACCCACGGGAGAAACATCTCCTTTCATCAGTGCGCATTTACCTTTAAAATAGTGATCAAAAGTATCTTTATCTATCACAGTAAGATGCGAGCACGAATCGAACTTCATCTCAAGCCCAACACCATGAATCTTGACCACATGTGAAGGATGATTAGCTTTCTCTGCATCTACCTGATACATAATCTCTTTTACCTGTGGGAGATCTCTAATTTGGGCTTGAGGTTGTTCTCTTCTTTTACTCTTGGTCCTACACCATTTTGCATAATGACCTTTTCTCCCACACGCGCTACAAGTAATGTTAAGAGCAGGACAGAACGGAGCATTTGCTCTATGTCCAGTTCTGCCACACCTAAAACAGATGAATCTGTTGTCATTGGAAGAGGCAAAAGAAGGCAAATAAGAAGTACCATAAGAAGTACCCTCACCAGCACGAGGATGTTTGTCGCTCTCACTGACAACAGGTGCTCTGTTTTTTACAAGACATACAACTTCCTCAACACTGGAATTCGTAATACCAGACTTATCTCTTGTAACACTCAATTCGCGAACACACTTCATCATATGTTCAACTCGCTTAGCTATTGCGAGGACCTCATCCAGGGGTGGCTCGTCTTTGAGCCACAGTTCTTCCCTTATTTTGTCGTGTGCGCATCTCAACACAAACTGATCTCTGATCCTTTCTTCTACGGCCCCTCCAAATTTGCATGACGCTGCCAGTTTCCTCAACGCTGTGACAAATTCTTCTATCGTTTCATCCTTTTTCTGCTCCGTAACCCAAAGTGGTACCGTTCCATTATAGTGCTCAAACGAGGCAGATAGTGCCTATCTAATTGTAGGATGCATATTTCATATTCATTAAGTGATCTTTGGTCATTTTGACTGAGATCTGGCAAATGTTCCAATACATCCTGACCTTCACCCCCTAAACAGTGCAAAAGTAGAGAATGCTTCCTCTCCGCACTCAAGTTTGTTCCACATACACGTGCATAGTTGCAAAAAATTTTTTTCCACTTTTGCCACTTTATCGTGGGCTCACCTGGACTGTTAAGAAAAAACGGTGGTTGAGTTACATTCTGCATGCTTTACACTTAGCCCTTTGTTCCAACTTCAAAGCTAAACTCTTAACTCTAATTCTAATGCCAAAATAATGTGCACTTCACATTGCTATCACCATCACATTAATATATTGTGACCCAAATTGTTCCTTTATCTTTTTTCCTTGCGCTTGGTTATCTCTTACCAAAAACCCACACTTCAAACCTTTTAACCAACTACCATATTTTAAAATGCCACACAAAATTAAAAAATTTTTTTTTTTTTTTAATAAAGTTCAAAAAAAAGTTCCAGTCACTGTTACTATTGTTTTGTGACCAGGGTGCGCCCAGCGTCACACAGCTATTCCTGCACGATTGTGAGGTGTGCCAGTCACCGTGTCTTCTTTTGCTGGCCTGCTGCACTAAAAACGACACACCAAACCTCCTTTATCCCATTCACCAACACCGGACAAAGCACACAGGCTAGTGAAGATCTTCCCAACTTGTCAAGATGGCCGCCGAAAACGTGCCCTGACTTGATGACGCTCCACAGTGAGTGGCGCCCTTGTTTGTTTCACTGCTCCTCTTTGCGTGGTGCCTCCTAGCAACCAGACGCTCCTTCACGCTGCACGCTCACTGTCGCAGCCGTCTTCCACTCCCTTCGTGGAACGCATATGCGTTTCAGCTACCCGCCCCTCCGCACTCAACTCCTCACCGGATATCCTTTGCTCCGGACACACCATGCATCGCCGCATCAGCCGCTGGAGAAGTAGGCTACACTTCTCTTACAGATACCAGTCAGCCGCTGGAGGAGTTTCGCATTGAGTGCCTGGAGGAAGCGCTGAATTCGTTTCTTCCCTTCACTGGATGTTGAGGTGAGAGTCACACCGCCACGCTCGTCGCCAAATTAATGTGGTGTTCTCCACATCAAATAAATAGACAGGTAGACGGACGAAGTGCTGAAAGGTCCGTTTATTCACCTCAGCCACCAACAACCTTTTACAGAATCCCCACAGCTCAAAACCCCCCAACATTCTTTATTGGAACACAACCTTAGCATTCTACAATGGATCCTTAAGATGTCACACCTATCCAGGTGCCAGACTGGCCGTAGCGGGCATCGGGCGTTTCCATGGGAGGCTGGAAGGGTGGGGGTTGGTTTTGCAGCAGTGGGGGCCGGTTTTGCAGTCACCCTGCAATATCGGCCACCCAGTAACAAAAGCAGCGGTGCTTCATGGTTGTGCCCCCTTCCACCAGGGGCTGGTCTAACAAAACTGTCAGGGCTGCTTTGAGTTCCCAGCCCGGCCCTGTCCTTGGCACATGTCTCTCCCCTTTATCTGCGAGCAGGGCCACCTGCAGGTGTGTAGTGAGTCTTCTAAAGTCTTCCAAACCCACCAGCTGTGTCATCACGGCATGATCCTGTGGCTCCTCCAGGAATAAGGTCCAGAGCCCTTACTGTATAGGCCAGCCTACTATACGCAGGAATTGTCCCGAGTCCTCCCAAGCCTCTCTTGACCCTGCTCAAAGGAGAGGAACTGCTTGTTAAGATAGAGATGTACTCCATTAATGTAGCCTCTTTCCCTCTCACAAAGGACATACCTTATAGGAGGGTGGAGAACAGCCCCAGGGCCCATAGGGGCATACCTTCTGCAGTTCCGGATTACCAAATAGGCAAAGCAGGCACCGGCTTATGGGCCCCACTCCTTTTAAGGGCCCCGCAACAACGGATTAAAATAATATTGATTTGATCTTGAAAGAAAATTAAAATCAAACTTTCTATAATATTGTTTCCAAAAGATAGAAAAAAATTAATTAACTCAACGAAATGAAAACTTTACATTAAAGACTCTATAGAGAAAATGCTGTATCAATGTAATGTACCCATTAACAACATAAAGTACATAAACCAGAGACATCCGATTCATATAACAGTTTGTCTCTTAAATGCTCATCTTTTGGCAGCAGTCAGTTTGTAAAAAAATCTGGTGCATTGGGTACTAGGAAATAATTTGTGAACGGGCCCCAAAAATTTGACTGCCTAGGGGCCTCCACAGGGTTTAATCCGGCACTGATCTTCTGCGTAGGATGCTCTTCGCAGGATCATAGCCATCACCTTATGCCACAAACAGCTGCAGTAAGTATGTGAGGGAGTTCCGAACCAATTTCCCCATCATGAGTATGTTTAGTAGGGTATGCGGGTCATGTGTGCCTGGCAGCAGAGTTTTTTCTTAAATCGGGTCCTGATCGAGCCATTGCGCCACATATTGTAGTTGCGTAGCCGCATAGTATAAGAGGAGATCTGGTAGCCCATGGCCCCACTCCTTCCAAGGAAGGTTCAGTGTGTCCAGTTTTACCCGGCTCCATCTGCTCACTCACACCAATGTCCCCAGCATCTTATCCGACTGTGCTAATGTGGAAGGTAGGACCCGGCACATTACGTTCTGTAGTACGCATAGGCAGCGTGGCAAGAACAACATTTTGGATACAGAGATTCGGCCTATCATGGAGAGTGGGAGAGTTTTCCAGAAATCGACAGACCAAGTCAGTTCACCCAGCATCCTTCCCACTTTAAGGTCATAATGGGTCACAGGGCATTGCATGAGCCAGATCCCGAGGTAGTGAAAGGTGTCTCACTCCCCTTGCAGGCTTGTTTTCACTCAGCCTTGTAGAGGCCTGGGAAGGCTCATAGTTGAGCTTGCGAGTTGTAATTGAGTGCTGGGCTTGCCGAGCACCGTCTATACCACGTGGCATCTCTGGCGCTTGTTCCAGTAACAGAGGGGGTATTTTGGCTGCTTGTTCAGTTCTGAAGAACAGCTGCTTTCTTGGTTGTGGTCCTTGTCCGAGAGGTGGTCTCAAACATACAGTCGTGAATCCTACAAGGCAGAAATGGTGTAGTGGCTGTAAATGTAGACCCCCCAGGGATTCTCACACACATGGTCCGCATTGCACTGCAGATCACATTCACACACTCTTCATTAGTAGTTCACCATGATGCCATCATTGGTCCCTTTACATTCTACAGTTCCACAGTTCACTCTATGTCACCATCTCGGTGGAGCTGGGCAGGAGGGTTAGTGAGTGCTAGTCTTGGCATTCTCCGTACATGCCAACATTTTGAAGCTGGTAAGGGGATGATTTCGAAAAAGAAATGGGGGAATTGATTTTACCCATTGACCTAAATTGAAGCGGAGGACATTTTAGGTGGGAGACACCTAAAATTAAGCCATTTTTGGCTTAACAAATGGGGAGACTTCCTCCTGAAATGAGTCTTTTGTGATGTATGAGTCTCTATAGAGCAAGACTCCTCACTGCAGCATTAGGGTGAGCAGACGTCGTAGATTAGCACAGACAGTTCTTTTCAAGGACTATCCCTGCATCCAAACACTTTTTGCAAAAATAAATAAATGTCCCTGTTGTAAGAGTGGGCTCTTGAATCTTGAGGGTCCCTGGGGCCAAGTATCCCACCAGGTACCTCCAGTAAGCACAACAGAGCTGTGTTGCAGAGAGGTGTTCCGAGGCCACGTCCCTTTTTACACCACGCTGCAAACACGGCTTCTGGTGCACTGCTGCTCAGAGGATGAAGTCCACTTGTGTCCTGAGGTCCTAAGGACACAAGAGGACCTCATCGCCCCACCAGCAGTGCACCAGAATCCGCGTTTGCAGAGTGGTGTAAAAAGGGGCGTGGCCTCTGACCACCTCTCTGCAACGCAGCTCTGTGGCACTTACTGGAGGTACCTGGTGGGCTAGTTGGCCCCCAGGAACCCTCAGGATTGAAGGGGACTTAATCTCCCAATTTACAAAGTGCCAGGGGGCACATTTGCACATTTGTTATGTCAGGCCCCGCCCCCTCCCTGCACCACTGTGCAAACGCGGCCCCTGGCACATTGTAAGTTGGGGCATTAAGTCCCCTTGAATCCTGAGGGTCCCTGGGGGCCAACTAGCCCACCAGGTACCTCCAGTAAGCGCCACAGAGCTGCATTGCAGAGAGGTGTAAAAAGGGGCGTGGCCTCGGACCAGCTCTCTGCAACGCAGCTCTGTGGCGCTTACTGGAGGTACCTGGTGGGCTAGTTGGCCCCCAGGGACCCTCAGGATTGAAGGGGACTAAATCCCCCAATTTACAATGTGCCAGGGGGCCCGTTTGCACACTTGTTATGTTAGGCCCCGCCCCCTCCCTGCACCACTGTGAAACGCACCCCCTGGCGCATTGTAAATTGGGGGATTAAGTGCCCTTGAGTCCTGAGGGTCCCTGGGGGCCAACTAGCCCATCAGGTACCTCCAGTAAGCGCCACAGAGCTGCATTGCAGAGTGGTGTAAAAAGGGGGCGTGGCCTTGGACCACCTCTCTGCAATGCAGCTCCCTGGCGCATACTGGAGGTACCTGGTGGGCTAGTTGGCCCCCAGGGACCTTCAGTATTCAAGGGAAATTAATTCCCCAACTTACAACGTGCCAGGGGGCGCGTTTCCAGAGTGCTGCAGGGAGGGGGCGGGGCCTCCGGCGCAATGCCTGCTTTTTTTCTTTTTTCAGAAGGGGGGCTGTGTGGCCCCCCTTCTTTTCCCATTTTTGGGGCCCTGGGGACCCCATCCCCAGGGCCTGACCCCTATTTTTTTTTTTTAAATCAAAAAATAAACGGGAAGCGGGCCGCGTGGCCCCCCTCCCGAGGCCAATTTCGGCCCCGGGGACCCCATCCCCCGGGGCATGGCCACATATTTATTTATTTTTCAAAAATATTTTTTAAGGAAGGGGGCTGCATGCCCCACCCCTCCTGAGGCCTCTATTAGCCCCGGAGACCCCATCCCCCGGGGCTGTGCCTCTTTTATAAAAAAAATTTTAAACATTTTTATTGAGGGAGGGGGACCCCAGCCCCCGGAGCCGGCCCTTTGCGTTGGGGACCGTGGGGGGAGCCCCAATGCCCCCACGGTCCCGCCGGCTCCCCGCCTCCTGCAGGAGCCGGCATTGCTTTTGAGCAAGGGGAGCTGCTGACATGCAGCTCCCCTTGCTCAAAAGCAATTCTGCTTTGCTTCATTGAAGCGAGAGCAGGTTTCCCTGCTCTTGCTTCAATGAAGCAAAGCAGAGTTTGCTATGACAGGGCGGGAGCCGTGCTCCCGCCCTGCCATAGCAAACAGCAGTGTTCCGGGGGTGGGCACCCCGGGACACTGCAGGAGCTGGCCCTGGGGGGTGGCGGTCTCCAGGGCCTTCGAGTGCTCCAGGAGGGGGGCTGCGCGGCCCCCCTCCTATGTGTTTAAAGCCCCAGGGAGGTGGTGGTCCCCAGGGCCAGGGGGTCCGCTACGGACCCCCGCATTTTTAATTAGTATGTGCCCCGGGGAGGTGGTGGTCCCCGGGGCGAGTGGGGGGGGCTCTTCCCCCCACCCCACACATCATTTTAATTTTTTTACTGAGCCCCGGGGAGGTGGCAGTCCCTGGGGCAGTGTGTGGGGGATTGGAACCCCCCATGCCTTTTTTTTTACAGCCCCGGGGAGGTGGCGGTCCCCGGGGCTGCGGGGGCAGTAGTGCCCCCCGCATACAATGAAATAAGCCCCGGGGAAGTGGCGGTCCCCGGGGCTGTGGGGGTCCCCGCGGGCCCCCGCAAATTAATTGGTGAGTGCCCCGGGACCTGGCCCACCCGGGGGCTTTTTGAAAATGAAACGCGGGAGCCCGCGCTTCGTTTTTTTTTATTTTCACAGCAGGATTCGCGACCCCAATGTGAATACTGCCGTTTAAAAAAAAACAAAAAAAAACGCTTTTTTTGCCCTGGGGGTCCTTGTGGGTGTTTCTACCCTGCCCCCTTTTCTTCTTTTTCATGTTTTTTTTTCTGATTTCTTGTGACTCGGTTACCGAGTCACAAGATGGCTGCCAACACTTCCTGGTTTGGAGTGTTGGCAGCAAATCAGAATTGAGCTCGTGCTCGGGAGGGTTCGCGAACCCTCCTTGGTGCTCAGATATCGAAACCTTTTCTTTTTTTCATTTCTCAGGAACTACTGAACGGATTTACACCATTTAACAAAAAGGGCTTTTTCTGAACCAAGACCTACCTTTTTGCCAAATTTGGTGTAATTCCGTTCAGCAGTTCGGGCTGTAGCTTTGTCTAAAGTTTCCTATGGAAAATTACATGGGGAAAACGCGTTTTGGGACCACCCTTTTTTCTCAGCCCCCGCTTGACAAATCCCCCCGAAACTTTCAAGACAGGAGCTGACCGGAGCGCCCCACTAGTTTTGAAAATTTCACGAAGATTCGTCAAACGACGCCAAAGTTATTGGGAAAACAAAAAACGCTTTTTGAATAGAAACGAGGTCCTAACTATAACTACCTACTGGCGACCGCCAGTAGGTAATATATATACATCTACATATACATATATACATAGACATTTAACATGCCGGTGGTCAGGGCAGTGCACGTCAATGTCTGTCCCGGTTTTTGTGATGAAAATCTGGTCACCCTGTGCAGGATGCTGGACAGCTATGCACAGGCTCCTAGTCTGAAGCAGGTATATTCTCTATACATTAGGCATTCTATCTCCTACTCTCCGTCAGGTTGCAACAGTTGCTTGATTATTCTCTCCACAAAGCCATGGAAAAAAATAACCATAGTAGAAAGATGTAGGGGATGAGGTTGTCATCTGTGGGCAGTGTCCGTCCTCTATCTTGCAACTATTATTTTTATTTAAAAAAATTGTTTGCGAATAGATACGGGCAACCTGAGTGATGGGTGGAATGATAGCATTTGCAAAGCATGGGCCATGCACACACGTTGAGATGATCACAGTTAGTATTGCAAAACATATACTCTTAATCTAAATAAACATAAGGACCCTGTTTTTCCTAAGCCTCCAGCCGGGTCTTGCACAAACTGGGTCAAAGAGAGACTGTGGTCAGATTGTGTGTACAGCAGTCCATTGGCCCGGCTACCCATGGTGGCGGTCTGACGACTGCCACACTGCGGGACCGTCCGCAGTATTACAACTGCAGCGGTCGGATCACCACAAGACCATCAGCACCACTGGGATCAAGGATCCGGCTGGGCCTGCGGTCTTTCACCAGCAGGAATATGCTGGCGGTGGTGTATCCACATGAAGTCCCTCCCTGGATTTGCGCGCCCCCTTCCTGCACGATGTGGCATATATGCCATACCGTGCAGGAAGCTGCAGTCGGCAGCGGTCTGCATGATAGGCTTTTCTATGAGCCAAGCAGACCGCCGCCATCAGACCGCCGCAGGACCGCTTGCCAGACCAGGATTTAACTCCTACTCTGGCAGGCAGTCACACCACGGCTTTGGCGGTCCTACAGCGGACGGCGCGTTGCACCGTCCACTGTAGGACTGCCAAACTCGTAATCTGGCCCTAAGTCCTTGAGACTAGAAGACAGGGAGACCAATGGAGAATCTCCTGACTCAAAGTGAACCAAATGTGTGTTCTTTAGGAATGCTAATTGCATTTCAGGGAGTCCCAATGCTTCAGGGACTGTTGTCAAAAAGCAAAAAGACATAGGAACCTTCATGGGGAAAAGAAAAAATTCAAGGTTAGCACAGAGGCACAGGCCATCGGAGGCTTTCATCCCTACAGCATGTATGTCATAAAAAAACTAAAACAGAAATGTAGTCATGTTCAGAGTATACTGGCCAGATGGCAAATTTGGTAAGCTAAAGGTGAACATTTTTTATACAAATTGTGAGCCAAAAAGTGTTGAATCAGAAACTTAATTTTTGGAGCTCTTTAAAGACTGGTCCCTTTTTGACCATGCATCACATAACTTCTTCAATAAATTCGGAAATGAACATTATTTTTCTTTGGAAATTTGGTGAGAACTATGTAGATGAGGCCCAACTATGAGGTCTCTTGGAGTAGCCTCACAGATCAAATGTAAGATGTAATCATATTTAATAAGTCAACATTTTGGTTAGAACCCTAACAGGGCTTACTGAGCTTTCTTTTCTGGGCCCAATGAAATTTGAGTATGGTTTTAATATTTACCTGTTTATTTCCAAACCACATTTGTGGATCACTTAGTACCCTTCTTGTCTGTGCTTTGGTGCAGGGGGGACTGGTATGGAGCAGGTTCATCTGGAGATCCCTAAACTATGTCAGCAAGGCCCTCAATACTGGTGCCAGAGTGACGAGACAGCCTTATTATGCATGAAAGAAGATTTCTGCATGGAGCTCTGGCAGAATGCTCCAGCCGAGGTAAGTGTTTCAAAAAAAGATTACCTCCTTGAAATTGTTTTCTGTTGGTACTTGGGTTGACTTAAAAAGGATGCAGAAAAATGGAACAGAGATCTTCTTTTCTGATCTTTAGGTCTGGCCTGGAGAAGGCTTTATCTATATGTCAGATTTTTTTAATTAATGCAGAATAATGATACACGCTAGTGATCCTCCCATCATGATGGCTTACGTTACAGTACTGTAGGTAACCAAGGTCACAGTGGCTGAGGCTTCGAGCAACTGGAATCTGACACTGGCAAAGCACACTTCATCCAGTTTAGGCAGCACCATCACAATCATAAGCGCAACACACTCCTCTTTGTAGCACTCCGGTAATTGGCGGCAGCGAAGCATACTAAACACGGACAATTACAACACACATAACAAAACTATCTGCTTAAAATCAGCAGATTAACCACACCCACACAACTCAATGAGACAGAATCCTCAACACTTGGGTGTGAATGTTCTTGAACTCCTACAGTGATGCAAGTGTATGAGGATGGAAATAGACAACTATACAAACAAATCTCTTGTGAACCACACATCTCTGGGGCAGACCCGGGTAGAGTTCTTAAGCCACAAGAGGAATGAGACACAGCAAATGCTCTTCAGAGAATAGGAGAATGGATAGGAGTCTCTCGTGTTTCACCACAACAAGTTACTCTCATTTAGATAAGAAATGTTAGGAGTGAGACAGCCCTGAGAGTAACTCGCATCTACAGGTAAGTATTATATGTAGATACGGATCCCCATTCTGGCACCTGGAGACAGTAGAAACGCACAGTTGTTGAGATTTCACATAAAAGGTTATTTATTATGCACAATTCGTAAAAAGATTTTATGTACCAGAATGGCGGTAAATTAGCACGATAATCTCAGTAGTCATAATACGAAGCAAGGTGAATATGAGAAATACTTCAAACATTGAACACTCCTGCTCTCTTCATTAGATCAGTCTAGTCCCTCCCTAATATTTACATGTATATTATCAGGCTCGTGGTTATTGCATTGGCTGAAGGGTTATTAGAATTCTATGACTATCACTATAACAAGCCATGCAAGTATTCCCGCATACCTCAGAAAGCTGTTGGGTCTGCAGCCAGATAGCAGTGCTTCGGCATCAGCTATGAAAATAATGTCTGAAAATAACATGGTGATCTTGCACACACTGTTAACATTACCATTCCAAAAAATAATTTTCTAGGTCGTAGACCTGACACACACAAACACACACATGAACACACACACAGTAAAGAGTTAGTGCTCTCATGTTTGCATACAATCAGGCCGGACTTGTATGTAACATGTATGTATTACCAGGAAAGCCCTGCCACACATTACAAATCAATGCAACATTACATAGCATTTTAGTACGTGCTGCAGAGCAACATTCTGCTCTGTTGCACATTGCCCACACTATGGTCCTACTCGGGAGCACGACCAGCTGCTGCACATGAGTGTTTAAATTGATGTTTTAACGTATGCTTTCTCTGCGTTACTTCCAAAATGTCAGGTGGTTTAACTGCAGACCCCCCTAATTGCCATATGAGCTTTAATGTAATCTGAGAAGTATAATTTTCTGCCCTATTGACTCTTGGATTGTGCAGTCACTCGCAAAAGAAGTGGCTGAGTGACACACTGCAAGGCCTCTGTTTTGATAAAAATGGTACCCACTGTCATAAACTCACTTTATTACTATTGTTTTATTGAAAAAGAATATAGGAACCAATTAATATCGTAGGAAGACAAACTATTAGGCAATTTACCCACATTTTCTCCTTTGCAGTGTCCATAATATGAACTAACAGGCTTTTAATTTATAGTGCAACCACGCTTTTTTCTTCTTCATTCTAGCTCTGCCCCTCTTGTCCAACCACCAACTTCTAACAAGTTGTTACTCTATATCCTGGAATCTGGGGATGGCTGATTTTAGATTTTATGTCTGTCGTTCTCCTAGAAAGTGGAAGGTTTTCTCCCACATTTAGTGCAAATTTGAAATTTGTGTCATGGCCTGTCTACTGCCAGTTGGTCTTAGGGTGGACAAATATATCAAATATCAGAGGAGCCTAAAATGAGCCCTTGAAGCTTGTGGCAGGCTCCTTGTTGGTAAAGGTATGGAATGGGTACTTCCTGATCATTAAATTATACTTAATTTTGACAAAAATGACAAATATATTTTCAAATTGAAAATGTGTAAAACTAAAAAGAGAGAAAAAGTTATCACGCAAAAAAAAAACAAGTACCTTCGCTCTTGTTGTCTATTTGTTATCACTCAGGACCCTGCGTTATTCACTGTTACCCATCTATAATTCTATATGTAATAATTATGGCTCCCAGTTTTCCATTTTTACTGATCTTTACAGATAAATAGAGACAGAAAAACATTTATTTTCATGTCTGTATTATTTTTAAATGTGGATAAATAAAGAAATTGGGTTGCTTTTTGAGTTATTCTAAATACTGTCTGCCTTGACTGCCAGGCCAATATCTGTGTGGATTGATAGGTAAGGGGGTTAAAAAGAAAGGATTTTTAGAAAAGAGGCTTAAACAGCAGTAGATATGCACAAGGTTGATACTGAAACTAGCATATTTTCTTGTAAGTGCATTGATTTATCTTCTGCAGGTGTTCATAGCATTGAAAACTGACAGGCATTCAAGCATGAGTGCAGATTTATCAGTTAAATATATGTGGAAATATACTAATTTCAGTTTAATTTTTCACAAAACCCAAAATAAATATGGATAAATACAGATAGAATTAGCAAAAAATAAATATGGATAAATACCGATGGAAATGTCAAAAAATAAATAGCATAAACCGGGGAGCCCTAGAAATAATTAACGTTCTATTCAGGATTGTAGTAACTATTGATTCCAAACTAAAGTGGAGCTAAACAAAACCAGCTTCAATAATTTAAAACTGTCCCCAACCATTGTAGCTATAGCAAAGAACAAACAGGCTTAATTTTGAAAATTGTTCAAGCATTTTGCAACACTAATAGAGTCAAAAAGTCTAAACACAACACAATAAAAATCTCACAACCAATTTCTGAGGATTATGAAAAACAATAATAAGAAAAAATAAACCAAAACCACTAAAATCCTGTTTTGGGGGCAGGAGATATGAATCTAAAAATATTTTAAGACAAAAATACACCAAAAAACAGTAAAGTGTCCATCAGAAATCACTGTTCCTGGTTGACTGGAACGTAGGCGCAGTTTCAGGCTGATTGTGATGGAGCCAATCGGGTCAGCCCGGTCAAAGTTTTTACCTTCTAACTTTGCCAATTTTGCCATGTTATAGGTGTTAGAGCACATACACTCGAGAGTGAGCAGCAGAGCTAAGGTTGTGCGAGTTCAAAAACCAGGATCATCAGCCCTCAAAACATGGGGGGATCGAGCAAAGAGGGGGCATGTTCTCGCGCATTTGTATTTTGTGGACATGGTTTTCCAAGCCTTGGCATGTCTCAAAATGGAATGTAACTAGCCAGGAGTCGTTGTAGTGGAATTTTCCGTTTCAGAGTTTCATCAGTTTGAGGTAGTCCTGTGAAGTAACACTGCTTATAGCGACAACCAATCTCCTGGCAGCATTTCTATGACCTTTTATATTACTTATGCCATTTATAAAAGAGACCAACCTTACTCAGACAAGTCAGCCCTGCTGCAAGGTTGCTAGGCCACATACTCTCTGGAAGAAAACATCTCCAGATGCATTTTGTGATAGTGAAAACACAATTTTGAAGTGTTTATTAGATATTTCCATCACAATATTTCCCTCTTTTCTCCAACTCTACTAGCCATGTAGAAGTTCTGTCTGGCATCGGTTTCAATTGGCTTTTCCACAGCTTTGTCAGCTTTAAAGAGGTACCAATCTCACTTGTGACTAAATCTACTATCGCTGCCCATCCAGTCTCCAAAAACAGCCCCAGAATGCCACTGATTCTTCCCTCTCCCACCAGCCTATTAAAGCCACTGGCATGACTTATGACTGACTTGATCCCAGGCCTTGAGGCCTCTGATTGACACCAACCTGACAGAACTGACTCTGTTCCAAATCCCCAGAATTTTTTGAGTCCCCAGGACAACATATACCTGAATTCTCCTGCTTGCACAGCCTTTGAGAAGCACCCTAGTGTCATGTGACTGACTCTACCCCAGGCCTAAAGGGCTTTCAGTAGCAGCACCCTGCGGGGAAATCTCTCAGTTTTCCTGTAGACTGGTCGGCCTAGTGGGCCGTGAAAGCTGCGCCCCACCCCCAGTCCTGGGTCTGTAGAATGAACTCTCATTCACTTTTATTATTGTTTCGTTTTGCCCCAGACGCTGATTGGCTCCGGTGCTGAAGAGTCTGCTGGAAGTTTGAAGGAATGGAGTAGAGAAGACGGAACAAAACAGCTGCGTGGTGACTGGGGATTCATGTGCAGGGCCTGCAAATATGTATTCAGCTTTTTGAAAAGAAATGTGGCTAATGACCAGAGCGATGTGAGTATTAAAGCGTGAGGCTGTGCGTGAAGTCCCCAAGTCCCCTCAAAATCCCCGCCGTAGGAGCGGCTGAATGTATGTCATCCCATCCCTGAGTCACGCAAGCATGGGGTGGGGGTGACTGGCTCTGTATTCCTGCGGACGCGGTGCAAGGATTTTTGTGGGGTTTGGAAAGACTCATTTCAAAGTTTTTGGTGTGAACCCCTTTCTGAAGGTTCGTTTAACATCATGAGGGCTTCGATTAGTAGTAAAATTACGAACAGAGAGCCCCAAATATGTCCTGCCCAGGGACCCCAAAAATCGTTAAAACAATACTGGTTCCATGTGTGTGTCCAGCTTTCGAGGTGACTGGTTCAATATCCGGGTTCCGACCCTGTCAGCCATACAGCCCTATAGGCTATAGGGCATAGGTTCTGTACCCCAGGACCTTGGGTTCATACAGTCTAAGAAGGCAGGCTCTGTTCCCCTATATCAACCCCAGGAGCAGTCCAGTTCTAGAGGTGGCTTTGTATCCGAGCACCAGTCACTTGAGCCATCCAACCCAGGGTCTGCCTCCCCTCTCTTAATGTTAGCCCCATCCCTTACAGTGTGCAATAAATAAAATTCATATTTCACAAATAAACACATGCATGTGATTAAACCATCTTTTGTTCGCTGTCTCCTTGTTTCCCCTACTCCCCTCACCTGCTGCAGGGAGAGATCAGTAGTGCACTGGACGGCGTGTGCAAAACGGCATTTTTTTTTAATTAGGGCGCCCTGCAAAACGGTGATCAGGAGATTCAAGACGGCGATTATGAAGGCTTTCGAGGCCCACCAGGATTCAGCAACATTCTGTGCCAACGTGCACCTATGCAGCAGAGCAGGTGAGGATCATTCAGGGGCCTTGGAAGTGATTCTCCTCCAGGAGTCACAGGCGGGTTACACGAAATATTGACAAGGTGGGTAGTGCCACAAGCCGATGTCTCTGAGGCAACAGGTTCCTGCGTTCTTTCGCTCAATTTCTAGGCATGCTAACAACAACTTAAGGATGATGACAGAGGTAGGTGCAGTGTGCACAAGTATCTACTCACTTGTCTTAAACACTGCAAAACCTCTGGGTTCTGATGATGTTCTCAAACCGATTGACTTTTGGCCACGTGGCTTATGAAGGGCTTTAAGTGGGATGAAAAAAGTAGGGTATTTATATATGGGGCGTGGCCTATATAATTATGAGCATGGCTTAAACATGTGAAATAATTTTCTGTGTGATCCCCAGCGGTATTATGGTTCCTCTCTGAGCTTTCTGTTATTGCATCCAGATATATATCACAACAACTACATACACCTCAAATCAGCCAGGGTTATTGGCTTTGTCAATGGTTGGTAGCTGTTGAAATTAAACGAGTAACAACAACAATTTTGTTGTAAGCAATTGATATTGAAAATATTTCATTTCTGTAATTGTGAGACTGTGAATTAAAGATAACTGAGGCCTAACAATAGTAACACATAACATTTTTATATCAACGAAAACATATTAAAATACGATATTTTTAACCACTATATTAGCGAAAACTATATTAAAAGCATCAATATTATTTACACCTATATTACTTACCTCAAAAAACGACATTCTTGTCAACGATATCTGTGCATCATGATATTAGTATTTCCCGATATTTAATTTATGATATTTCTGTGTCCCGATATTTTTAAACCAAATTTTGCCCAAACACTGGTTGAGAAGCTGTGCCAGTGCAGCTACTATGTCTAACTTTTGCTTTTATAAATAATATGGGTTTTTGGTTAAATTTATTTCATAATTCCAGAACCGCTGTGTTTGAATGGATCAATGTGCTGCTCTATGAAAGGGCATAACCCAGGGTGAAATGCTGAACCCCCAAAAAGACAGATGTATAGGCTTTAGGGAGGGATTATGCAGTGGTTTGTTCAAACTACTAAGGATGCTTATCACAAACTGCCTTTTGAAGTATGTGAAGTAGTACTACTAACGTACTTCAAAATGCTAGTAACATATGCAGAGATCTCCTTCAAGGCGGCGAAGATCTCTGCACACGTAAGGCTATGATTTACGTGTAAATGCGGGCTTGATCGGGGGAGTTGTAGAAACATGGGAAATAATTACTCAAAAATAGGAGTTTAGGGAGGGACATGTAAATAAATACACACACCCATAAAAGAGTAAAGCTAATGTTATTCACAGACTACACTTCTAAAGTTACTACAGTCTTAAAACAAGGTATAAGTATACTGCAGCCTAGCATTGAGGTAGGTCTAGCACCACAGATGGCCACTCACAGGTGCTGCAACACACTCCCATAGAAACTAATGCAGTCAGGGTCTTGAAATATAACGCATACAAACAACAATATCCACGGATCTGCTCATACAAACCACTAAATTGATGTGTGTTGGAGCCTACAGAGGACCTAAAGAAACCGCAACCTATACACCTCTTAACAGGCTATCAGGAAATAACTTTAAAAAGGACGGATTCCCATCACTCACCATTGGTGACATGCTTCATCATCTGGGTCTCCTCCTAGTGACACGCTAGTGTCACTAAGGGCTACAACCCTTTCAAAAGGAAAGGGGAGCTCACGGATGTTTTTATGTTGTTCAACTATGTCTGATCCTACAGATGTGAGCAAACAGTTTGTGTAGGAGTGATAAGTGCAGTGCAAAGTAGTGAAAGGTGGTGAGTTAAAATTGAACAGTGAGAGAAGAAAACTTTAATTGGTATCTCTCATTGCTCAAGCTTAAAAACAGTGCAATGACAGTTTTCAACAAATAACTGTCTATGAGTGGAAACTAAGGGTCAACATGTTTCAGCCAGAAAGGATTAATTCATCCTAGGCCTTCTTCAGGACCACATAAATGTTGCTACTGCATTGATGAAAATAAACAATATCAATAAGAAGGGTTGGTAACAAATACAACCTCGTCACCTGTTTTCAGGGATATACGAACAGACATGGCCTTACTTGAAATATAACACCATGGAAAATAATGTTGAAATAAATAAGTTATTTCGACTTTTAAATGTAAAGAGTATTTATTAGTGTTAAAAATTATATAAATTAATGATGAAATATTTTAAAATGTAAATTGTTAAAATAAGCACACATGATATAATATCATGGAATAAAACATATATGCAGATGTGTAGAGGCTTCATCTCCCATAAATCCTGGCTCCTTTGCACACTCAACAATGGTAATAAGCATATTCCACTCTACTCATCTGCATATGGTATTTAAACCCATATTTCACAGGGAACTTCAAATTATGGGAAATATTTCACCATTACCTGTGAAATATGGATCCCAGACCACTCTGCAGAGCTTTAACATTGCCAGAGCTAGTAGAATTATACAGCATGGAGGATCAAATTATACAGCAAGGTTATCAAAATTATGTAGCAAAATATGGCAATTATGTGGTACATTCTCTGTCAGTATTATTTTACCCATTTGAGATGGATACAAAATGTTGGTGAATTCTCCAAATTTGGCAAATTATGTGGCAAACTCACAGAATTCATAATTAAATATTCAATACCTTCAGCCTTAGAATCACCTATGTCCACTGGCTCTCACCGTTACCCACTGATTTATTAACAGTTTATTCAAGAAAGGTAAACACACCCTGACTATTATAATTCTAATAAGTGATCATTGCTAGCTGCACTTTGAAAAAACAGCCTTTAAAACCTTTGAAAGTGGCACATCATGCAGCTCACTCTGTAATCAGTGTGAAGGGCACCACCCAGTGCACAAGAACGTGCAGCCATTTGAGTCGATTTTGGTGCTGCCCAAGTAGAAACTCTACTGAAAAAGCAGCTCTCTGACCACGACTGCTTGCAACCACCCACGTTAGAAAATCACGGGAACTCCTCCTAGTGACCGAAAATCATGCTACGGAATGCCAATTCTCACTCGCACTAACCAGTAGAGCCTTGCGCGAGAAAAAATTCAGCCATGGACAATTAGCAGAACTTGTCCAAAACTCTGCGTTACAAGAGTCGCCAAATTCCACCAGTTCTGCGATTGGAACAAAACGTTACGCCTGGGCCTAATCAAAACACTGACCTAGCTCTATGGGATCACAGCAGGTTTCCTACAGATAGCACAATGACCTCAGCAGCACTCAACCAACATTGCACATGCACAAGCATTCACATACACATACCCATTCCAATTAGGACAGGTGCATTCACTCATGTGATTCTCTTTGCACTGGGCACATTCCACATAACCTGTGAACATATGACATAGACATTACTCACTGATAGCTAAAGCAGCTGCATTATCTCCTTGAGATTTCATATTGTTATTTATCCTGCGATAGGATGGTTAAACAAACTGTAGGCTCTGGTGTTATCACAAGGACAGTAGTCTACATCAGGCAGATATCACTTCTGTCTCCGCTGCAAGTACATTTATATCTTGAGCTGTACTGCTGACAGATTGAGCACTGTAGAGAGATGATGGTGGAAGAACTTAGCAAGGCGAGAACAGTGGTTTGAGGTTTCCTGTACTAAAGGCATGAGAATGTGTGAAGAGTAACCGATTGGTGAAAGGAAGATCTGCCCCTATCAGAGCTGAGCTATAAGAGGCTGAGCATCGGCACTTCTGCGTCTGACAATGTGTGACAGATCAACAAGAAAACACAACTGTGACTAAATAATTCAAAGAGAATATGGAGTGAAGAGGCTTGAGCCTCGGTATCCGAAACCACCACTGTCAGATCAACTCAGACAGCCAGAGAGGAACCCTGTCCTGTGGGCCAGAAGAGAGGAGAATGGCTGGACCAATGGCAGCTCTCCTCATCTTGTCGCTGATGCTACACACAGCCACAGGTAAACGAAGGGAAACATCACTGCTTGTTCAGACGGACTGTGGGTAAAGGTGGGGCTTAATAGAAATACGTGTTCCTGAATATGGGAACATATTCCTGTCAGTTGAATGTTCTCATGACATGAGTTACTACCACTGTGAGGCTGGCTTTAGCTGTGGGGAGATGTTCTTATCAGGGGAATGCTTGTTTAAGAAGTTGTATATCTTTTTCTGGGCAAAACTTAAATTACGCCGGCACAATTCATGTACTTTTGAGAATTTCATGTAATGCTTGTTAGAAGAAATTCCAAAACTTACACCAGAAGGCAGTTACATATTGATGCCTCTTTTTTGCAGCAGAAGTTTTACTGTGCCACGCGGGTACAACCCAAACACCAGACTTTAGTGGCTGAAGTTGGTGTCAGTTCTGTTTTGCGTCCTAAATTTTTAGTGCACAATGTATCCTCATGTTGAGGAAACCTTCGTGCAAAAATGTAGCACTTAATGATGGATTTGCAATTCACATATTTACAAGTAATTATCCTGGAATTTTGCAGAAGTGGATTAAGTGAATTTTTCACACTCCTAGCTTTGGGTAGAACTTGGTCAGAGGTTGGAGTCACATGCAGATATCTGTAAGTATGTTGATAGTATGGCACCTTCAGTGGTGAGTGCACACCTTTGTTAGGCTGCTATGACCAGTGACTCATTGCCTGGTCCATAGAGCGGACAACTTTCTGTTATCACTTTGGATGGCGCTTTGCGCATGGGGACACTTTGCATGTGTGGAAACACTTTGCATACATGGAGGCATGAGAAGGCATCTGTTGAGGAGCAAAGGGCCTATGAATCAGGGAGCACATTTTGGGGGTTTCAGCCGATAACCTCATTTATCTAAATCGGGCTCTTTTATATGATATAATTCAGCTGGATATTTTGGGTATTGAGTAAGGGTAGGCGGAGTTGGCGGAGTGCCACTTCGCGGAATTCCACAGAGTTGGTTAAAAACTCTGTGGAATTCCACTCCGTTCCACTCCCTGCCACCCACTCCGAGGCTGCTGCAGGCTTACCTGGTCACGGTGCTTCTCCGCTTCCGTGCCGTGCCCGGGCTGTCCTCCTACTCCTCCTGGCTGTCTCCTTTCCACTCCAGGCTCGCCCCCAGGCAAAACGAAACTCCTATAATCTACATCTTGGGAGGAGTGCGCATGCACACTCACGTGCATGCGCATTCTTCCCAAGAGTGACGTAGAGCGTAGGGGTTTCATTTTGCTTTGGGACGAGCCTGGAGTGGAGAGGAGACAGCCAGGAAGAGGAGGACAGCCCGGGCAGGGCACGGAAGCACCGTGACCAGGTAAGCCTGCAGCGGCCTCGGGGTGGGTGGCAGGGCAAACTCTGCTACGCCGCGGAGTCAGAGTATTTTGCTAAACTCTGCATTCCCAGTGGAGCGCGGAGTTGGCATAACTCTGCAAACTCCACTGGCTGAGCGGAGTACGCCACCCACCGTTAGCATTGAGTGTGACTGTGTCACTCTGTATTTGAGTTCCATTCTCTTTACTGCCCTTTCAGTAAACCTTAACTGCTCTTATTGCCAGCTTTTGAGATTTAAGTTAACACATTAATAACTCTGTCTTATAAATGTACTGAAATAGTATTAGACCCTTAAATGCACATGTTAATAGTATACATCACGGATACTGCTCAGTAGCCATATACTACCTTAGTTCCCACAGAAAAGGTCTCACGGTCTATTTCTGCCTTTTCCCCATTAAATTAAAATATTTTCTTGCAAGTGCCAGAAACAAATAGCTTGCCAGGATCCATACCACATAGAGCTGTTCACTGAGGTGGGCAGGCATCACTGCTAGTAGTGGTTCAGGGAGTACATTTTAGTCATGGACTGAGGAACATTGACATCTAATCTTGGGTTTACCAGTTTACCTAAATATGCTGGAAATAAACACTGAATTATAAACCTAGGCAGGGTCAGTAACACACTGACATTTCTCCGATAAGGGTGGATCCTGGACCTCAGTATAACAAACCAGGAGACATGATTTTTAATCCTGGCCTTTACATTTGATGAAATTGTATGCTCTTGCCCAATCACCTTTTGAACTTATTCCTCAACTTCCATATTTTGTCAGGATTGGGATATTTTACATCCATGCTAAAAGCAGTGAGTAAAAAAGAAACGTCACTATATATTACCTCGGAGTAGGCAGGCTCCAGTCTCATGGTCTATTAGCCAAAATGTAATACGATGCTAAATGTATAGTCTTTGGAGCAAGCAGTACTGCGTGGCCGCCTCAGATCTTGAACTTTTTCAAACCATTTGATCTTGGGCAAATCCTAATCTGACGAGACGTCAGGGCTTTGAAACAGACTTCATGGTTTTCATTCACTCTTTCTGGGCCCTGTAACTGCAGATGCCACATTACGCATCAGCATCTCTAAAGGTGAACATGTTCCTGAAGCTGCATTGTGCAGGACTCTACCTGTGGGCAGCTGCCCCCTCCCTCCAGTCATGCAGTGAACACATGCTAGCCACCAATAGGTACCTCTTTAGCAGCTGAAAGGCTTATTGTGGGACATTCAACCAGGTCACTCAAGGTGTGCTGTTGTGCAACTCAGATCTTCCGGCGAGCTTTTCTCTTCCTTGTCCTGCTAGGCGCAAAAAAGAGGGACATTTGGCGCCCTGTAGCAGCTTAGGGTGGGGAGCAGGACTGACCATGCAAAAGGAGGGGTAAACCTGCAGGAAAAGGGACACTCGGCCACCCTATTATGCATAAACTGCCTTTGTTTGCAACTCCCTTCCTTATTTAAGAGTCTGATTTTATGTGTTCTAAATTTTCATGAGCTAATTGAACGTATGCATGGATTAATTTGCACCATTGGGACTGCTCTTGTTTTTGGTGCAAATTCCGCTAGTACTGAAAAACGGTCCTAGTTGTAATTTCTCAGGAGTAGACATGTTTAAATGAATACATGCACAATTCTATCAGGGGGAAAATTCTGCATGCAAAAATGTGACGCAAATGTGAATTTGCACATCTAACTTTATTTTTGCTTCTTCACAGGGAAAATGTCTTTCCTAATGAATAAAGCTTTTCCCAATATAACACCGTTATTTATGGTGAAACAACTGCATCTGTAAAGGGGAAAAAGGACACTCCCATTAACGATAGGGCTGTTCCTTGCCTATTCTTATCCTGGAAACATGCTTAATCCCTGTCAGTAACAGGAGTAAATTTACATGTGCTTCTAAGGTGGAAAACCGCTTGGAAGAGATAGATCTAATAATCACAAACTTATGGGTTTGTGTGAGTTCACCTACTTCATTTACTTTAAAAATACACCTCAACCATTGGTGTATACTTGTGGAATTCAGCCATACTGCTAACATTTCCGCATTCACAAATGCCATTGGCAAAGGCCACAGATTGGCAATCCCGATTGTGGCTTTATTTAAGCAGATGGCTTTCCTATACTCCCTCGTTGACCTCAGATGAGTAAAAATCGTGGCCTCTTAATCTCTCTATGCCTCCTTCCTTTTTCATGTCTATTAAATGTGATTCCACCTTCAACTTGTAGACTTTTTCTCAAACGTGTGCTCCTGTTATGCTGCAGCTTGCACTGTGCCCTAGCAGCCCCCCTCCCTTCTTGTTTGGCCACTGTACAAGTTACAGCTCTGAATGTCGGAGCTAAACTAACTGAGGGGCATATTATCAACAACCGGCGATAAATATCGCTAAGCGCACTTAGCGCTAGGATATTTATCGCCGGCGATCGATGAATTTTATCGCTGAGATAGCGTGCTATTAGCATCGCTTATCTCAGAATCGATAAAATTCCTGGCGCAAGCCGCCAAATGTCCGATTATCGCTGGAAATCCAGCGATAATCGCACGACATTTGGCGATAGCTTGTTGATAGGGCTGGGCATACTTAACCATGATATCCACCTTCCATTGGATATCATGGCTAAGTCAAACTAAAAGCATGCGTAAGGAAAGTAGCGTTAACCAAGGTTAGCGCTACTTTTCTCATCGCTATGCTTGTTGGGGATTCCCTTGATAATTGGAGAAATGTCGGTTAACGACATTTCTCCAGTTATTTTGGGACGGAATGCCCACTTTGCATCTCATTAGAGATGCAAAGGTGGCGTTATGGAAAAGGGCGATAGGGCAAGGATTCACGCGATAGCGTGGCCTTGCTAATACAGCGATAAAATTATCGCCGCTTTTCGTCTGAAAACAGACGCTAAAGCGGCGATAATTTCTTATCGCCGGCTTGATGATATGCCCCTGAGCTGTTTCATTTATCTCCTCTTTATCTGGCTGTATACCTCCCCACTAGAAACCAACGTGTATCTAAGCGCTCTAGCAGAATGATGCAGGGCTCTTACGAAGACAAAGGAAGGTAGGAGGGCTGAGGTTTCAAATGTTAAACACCAGTTCTAGACGTATATATGTATATATATATATATAATGCTGGTGGTCAGTGCGGTGCATGCCAATGTCTGTCCTGGTTTTTGTGATGAAAATCTGGTCACCCTATGCAGCATGCTGGACAGCTATGCACAGGCTCCTGGTCTGAAGCAGGTATATTCTCTATACATTAGGCATTCTATCTCCTACACTCCTTCAAGTTGCAACTGTTGCTTGAGTATTCGCTCCATAAAGCCATGGAAAAAAAGAATCATAGTTGAAAGATGTAGGGGATGAAGTTGTCCTCTGTGGGCAATGTTGTTCCTGTGTCTTGCAACCATTATTCTTAGAAAAAGTCTTGTTTACGAATAGATACAGGTAACCTGAGTGATGAGTGGAATGATAGCATTTGCGAAGCATGTGCCATGCACACACGTTGAGATGATCACAATTAGTATTGCAAGACATGTACTCTTAATCTTTGTGAACATCTGAAACACACATGAACAATAAACATAAGGGACCTTCTAAGCCTCCAGCCAGGTCTTGCATAGACTGGGTTAAAGAAAGACTACGTCCTGGAGACTACAAGACAGGGAGACCAATGAAGAGTCTCCCGACTCAAAGGGAACCAAAGGTGTATTCTTTAGGAATGCTAATTGCATTACAGGGTGTCCCACTGATTCAGAGACTGTTGTCAAAAAGACCATATGGCGCGCAACAAAACTCCCGGTACGGACGGGCTCCCAGTAGAGATCTATGCTGCATACTCCGCTGAGCTGACGCCTCAACTCGCAAAGCTCTATGAGACGGCTAAAGACACTGGCTCCCTCCCGGACACCCCGAGAGAAGCGGTAATAGTCCCCATTTTAAAACCAAACAATGTGGCCCATGACAGATCGGCATACTGCCCATTATCGATGCTTAACATCGACTACAAAATCCTAAGCCGGATTCTGGCCACCCGATTTTTGCCTTTCATGACTGCACTGATACACGAGGACCAAGCTGGGTTTATCCCGACCCGTAGCACAGCAGGGAACATTAGGCGACTGTTGAATATCATGGAGGCGGACACGGAGGACCGAGGAAACACAGCAAACTTCGCAGTAGACATAGAAAAAGCATTTGACAGTCTGGAGTGGGGTTATTTATATGAAGTAATGACATACATGGGCTTGGGAAAGGGCTTTATCAACTGGACCCGACTTTTATACACCAGGCCTACGGCCAGAGTGCACACGGCAAGAATCATATCGTGGAGTTGGTCAGTAAAGCGAGGCACAAGACAGGGATGCCCACTTTCCCCCCTATTATTTGCGCTTGCCATGGAGCCACTTGCGATTGCGGCCAGAACGGGGCAATTCTACAGAGGACTCAGCGTGGGACACATTAATCATCAAATAACACTCTATGCTGCTGACCTGTTACTCTTCTTAAAAGAGGGGGAGGAGGACCTACTGGGAGCCTGATCCCTATTAGAGGAGTTTAGTTCTTTCTCTGGGGTAAAAATAAGTTGGCAGAAATCCAGGCTCTTCCCGATGGTGCAGACAGTGCACCCCCCAAATGATCTAGCACAGCTACAATGGGAACCAAGTTGCCTACCTTACTTGGGAGTCCGAATATATCATACCTGGCCGGACCTCTACAAGGGAAATGTGGGGCTGGCCATACGAGGGCTGTGGACGTCCATAGCTTTCTGGCGGACCCTGCCGCTCTCGGTGGCCGGCAGGATCGCACTCCTCAAAATGGTGGCGCTTCCCCGACAATTATATTATTTTAATACACTCCCGCTCTGGATTCCCACAACATTTTTCAAAGGGCTGGACTCGCTGATCCAGACTTTTGTATGGGGTGCAGGGCGATGCAGGGTAGCTCTGACAACAACCGGTAAATGCGGATGGGCTGGTGGTCCCCAACTTTGCGACCTATTACATAGCAGCTCAGCTGCAATGGCTGATTTGAGACATAGCACAGAGATGGAAACCGAATGGGGCTCCATGGGCAGCTGCGTCACCACTGCCTGATCTCTTGCGGGTGTTCCTCAGAGTGGGCAGACCGACTGGGGGAGATTTCCATGAACTTAAAGTACAAACCAAATGCTGGCGTCGAGGGCTGCAGAAAATGAAGGTTAGGGTCCCATATTCCCCGGATATACCACCAGATATGCTGAGGGCACTCCCAAATGGGGGCAACTGGTGGGATTTGGAGGTTTGGGTGGAAGCCGGGGCGACAAAGATGAGAGATCTTTATAGAGACGCGGAGCTGCTCCCCTTTGAGGAGTTCCGCACAGAGTTCGATCTACCCCGCGGGCACTTCTGTTGCATAACACGCTCGCGACAGCGATCCACAAGCACCGGCAGGCGGGACCTGCTGAGCCCCCACCACAGTGGAGCTGTTATTATATGGCCTTGTCGGCAGGCACTATAAAGGGAGTGTCTTGTTTGTACAGAGCACTGCACACAGATCAGCAGCGCCCGTTGGGGATATTACAAATCCAGTGGGAAGAGGGGCGCTAGAGGGCGCCAAGCAAGATGGCCGCACTCATGTGAGGCTCCTGCTGCCTGGGACATTATCCGCCAGATATCCAGCTCTCACTCCGCTCCACACCGCTGAAAATGACACCGCTGTGAAGCTGATGCCATCCGCTGCCTGCTGAAGCCATTATCCTCCTCTAT
Organism: Calotriton arnoldi; assembly: GCA_963921515.1. Classification (NCBI taxonomy): domain Eukaryota; kingdom Metazoa; phylum Chordata; class Amphibia; order Caudata; family Salamandridae; genus Calotriton; species Calotriton arnoldi. The sequence continues at coordinate 817,015 of CAWUFW010001356.1, forward strand.
TACTGCCAGACTCCCCCGCGAGCCTACTTGACAGCCGTGAGGCCCGGGCGACCTAACATGGCGGCCGCCAACGCTGCATAAACGCGACAATCGACTACCTCCCGGAGCTGCCTACGCCTGGTGGTGCGCCGGCATCTGCGGTGCGGGCTGCCGCATCGGAGCGGCGGGCCCGCGCCTGGGAACGCGGGGCTCGCTTCTTGGCCCTGCGGCACTGTGTCTGAGGAGTCTGCCCTTGGGGCCGGAGACCAACGGAGGACCGACCAAGCTCGAGTCGCCCATGAGGGGACTCGCGCTCACTCTACCACCTGTGGCCCGATCCTCCCACCTCTGAGCTGACTGCACAAGACGCCTGGCTGCCGCGCTGGCCGCTCCGGCTCCTGGCACTGTCGGGGGCCCTCCGGAGATCGGGAGACGCTGCCTGCGGCCTTGCCGGGTTCCGGGGACTAGAAGGAGCCCACGCCTGCCTCCGGTGAGTGTGCCCTGGCGCCAACCCGCACTCTGCTTGCCGCCATCGCCTCTGCCCTCTCTCCGCCTCCGCTGCATGGGGCACCTGCGCTGCCTCCCGCGCTGACACCCTCGCGGATCTGCTGGCCCGTGGGGCCGCTCTAGGGGACTTTGCAGCTACTGGGCGGACCTCGACCCCCCTCACCATTGCCAGCCTGCCGCCATCGCCTTCACCCCCTCTCCGCCTCTGCTGCACCGGGTACCTGCGTTGCCCCCCACACTAAGCCTCCCACGGATTTTCCAACCCACGCCACCTATGCGACCTCTGAGGTGGACCGGGGGCGGTGGCTAGTCGCTGTAGCCAAGCGGATCTGCGCCTGGGCTGGACCGCCTCGCCCCACCACGCGGCGATTCCCGGTCTCCGAAGCCACCTGGGGGACCTGCGATCGCGGAGCGGGCCTTGACCCCTCCTCGCCGCCGCTGGTCGGCCCCTCTGAGACTGCACTGCACTGGCCGGCCCTGCCCTCGCTGCCGACCGCTTTCATTGAGACCCCTGCCGCCTCCACGGTCAGACCCTCAACCACAGTGCCCGCTACCACCGAAGGAGACCGGCCCTGAGTGCTTCTCTCTGCCGTCTTCCCCCACCGCACAGACTTTGCTTCCTGACGCCTGAGGAGACCCCATAGGTGGGGGGTCCGGCTGCCCTGGGGGCGGTGGGGGAGCGGCGTCTACGCTGCCTCTTCGTTCGGATCGCCTCTCCGGAGCCACGGACGTTCCCGCTGCCTGGGCCTACTGTGACCTGAGACCCTGAGTGCTGCCTGACTGCTGGGCCTGCTCCCGCCAGTGCGAAACTGCCCCCACTACACCTCCCGCTCACGAGGCAAGCCGCACCCTTTCTCCACTTCACCGCACCTCACATCATGGGTCGTACTGATGGCAAGCAGCCCAAAATAAACTTCCCCGCTCGCACGTCCACGAGGACGCAGGTGGACATGGAAGACGATCAGCCCGGCGCCTCTGCCCCGGAACAGCCCACGTCCACGGATGACCTCAAAGCGCTGCTGCTAGTTATTCAATCCAGCTTATCCTCCATAGAGAGCAAGATGGATGCCATGAACGCTCGAATGGACGCCCTCACCCATAAAAGCGAGAAAAATGAGGAGCGCATAAACGAAACGGAGCGCCGCATATTGGACCTTGAGGACACTTCCACCTCAACAGCAGACAGGACACTAGATATGGAAAAAATCCTCAAGGTCATAGCCGCAAAGAATGAAGACCTTGAATCCCGCTCACGACGAAATAACCTGCGGATCCTAGGCGTGCCGGAATCCACAAACACGGGCAAAATGGAGGAATTTGTGGAACGCATGCTGGCTACCACCTTTGGGAGAGATGCCTTTTCCACTGTCTTCATCGTAGAGAGAGTGCACCGATCTCTGGCCCCTCGTCCGGTCCCTGGTGCGGTGCGCCGCCCCGTCCTATCCTGGCGAAACTACTCAACTACAGAGATCGGGACACCGCACTCCGATTAGCAAGGGAACAAGGAAAAGTTCTCTTTGAGGGCACCGAGATCTCTCTGTACCCAGACTTTACCATGGCCGTCCAAGAAGGCCGCCGCAAATTCATCCCTGTGAAGAAAAAACGACAACAACTGAACATTGCTTACGCCATGTTATATCCAGCGCGCCTAAAAATAACCCATCTGGGGAAACAACACTTCTTCACTAATCCGCAACACGTCTACGACTTCATCAAGACCCTGCCCGGGGGGACCACGGGACGTGCCTCCCCCCACAACAACTCAAATGGAGGCGATGGCACGTCGGATGTTGAATAATGGCTCCTTACAGCACTAAGACTGCAGACCTTATCATCTTCTATGAGTATTGTCCCCTTCTCCCTTCGCACTGAGACTCCCACAGGCCTTAACCTAGCGGGCCGAGCGGACAGCGGAACATCTCCCCCATGCATACCCCTGGTCTTCACTTACGAAGGTACTATTTCTCAACTAGTCGGGGTGGATGAGCCCGTACTTCCTCTATCTCCCGGGCACCCTCGCCTCTGCGAGGGGTTGCTGGTTTGCCCTCTGGATGCTACCCACTCGGGGAATCCCCAAGCTGTTCTTGTTGACTGTTCATGGGACCCAACCTCCGCCCTCCCCTGTTGGGAGCGGGAGGCAAGGGATACTGAGGGTGGGGCGGGAGGGTTTGCGACACAGCAGGATTGGGCTGCTGATGTGGGTGGGGGGAGGGGGAAGGGATTGTTACACGCCACTTACCACTGACGTAAACGGATACATCATGGCCTGGATAGACACTCTGCACGACTCATATCCACCTATCATTGACATGCCTCTGACAGCCAGTCATGGAGAACCGACCTAGCCCACCCAAATACAACTTCTTGACCTGGAACGTGAGAGGCCTGGGGGACCCTCGCAAACGCCGTCACATTCTCTCCTATCTAGATCGACACAATATACATTGCGCCATGCTTCAGGAAACGCACCTCAGCCCCACCGCCCCTACAATCTTTGCGTCTCGCTGGGAGAGCTCTAGAAGCTTTTCCTCCTACTCTACCTATGCACGCGGCACAGCCATATTGGTTAAACGCACACTACCTTATACCCCTATTGGATCCTATGCTGACCCACAGGGACGCTATTGTATTCTATGGGGCAGACTGGCTGCACAGTCAATCACACTCATTGCATGCTATGGGCCAAACGTAGACGACCCTGTTTTCTTTCCGTCTACTTTGGGGCAAAATCCTCGCGATTGATTCTACACACATAATATGGGGAGGCGACTTCAATGTTACCCTAGACCCAACTCTAGACCGTTCGCATCCACACCCCCATCATTACTCCAACGCGCATTACGCCCTCAATCAAATAGTCACTGAGCACAACCTTGTTGACGCCTGGCGCACATTCCACCCCCACGACAAAGAGGGCTCCTGTTCCTCTACGGCCCACTCCTCCTGGTCCAGAATCGACAACTGGCTCCTCTCCCGGGGATTAACTCTGTGGTTAACTTGGGCCTCCCATCCCCCTCGCACTTATTCGGACCACTCGCCGGTGCGCATCACACTTGCGCCCCCTCATGAAGAAGCGCCTTACCTGTCCTGGCAGCTACCCCCGCAGAATCTCTTAGACCCTGTTTTTAAATCCGAACTCGAGCAGGAGATAGAAGAATTCTTCCTCCGCAACGCAAACTCAGTCACGCAGTACTCCGTGATATGGGAGGCCTTCAAAGTCACGATACGTGGTATCTGCATTGCCAAAGGTGGGGGTGTTCTGAGAGATATCCGCTCCACACTACGCAAACTAGAAACTGAGCTCAAACACACGGAAGCCCAGCTGCAGAATGCCCCCAGCCCGACACTGCAATCGCGCTTAAGAGATCTTCTCTGCAAGTATCAGGCGACGGCGGAACGGGAGTGTAAATTTAGAGGGAAATATCACCAGGCTCGGCGCTATGGAGAGGGTGAAAGACCAGGGAAGGCGCTCGCGGCCCTAATCCGTCCTCCCCGATTCTCCAACACTGTCCTCGAAATTGCAGATGAGGACGGCCATCTGTGTAGAGACACCCCCGAGATCGCTGCAATATTTAGAACCTTTTACAAAACCTTATATACCTCACAAAGGACCCACCCCATCGACTTTGCCCCTTTTTTCGACGACACTGCGATTGCCTGGCTTGGCGACGCGCAACGGGAATTCCTACTAGCGCACCACGAAGACGAAGAGATCGTCGCTGCTATCATGCAATTGCAATCGGGAAAAGCCCCAGGCCCCGACGGTCTCCCGGTTGAGTTTTATGAAACCTACCGCCACTTACTCATCCCAATCTTACGACATGTCTTTGAGGAAGCTCGCGAGACGGGCATCCTGCCCCAGACAATGCGGGAGGCACTCATAATCTCCATACCGAAACCCGGGAAACCGGCCACACAATGCGATTCATATAGGCCCCTCTCCCTTATAAACGTAGACGCTAAGATTTTAGCCAAATTGATTGCGAATCGAATCAGCCCCCTTATGACTGCCCTGGTACTTCCTGACCAGGCTGGGTTTGTGCCAAGTAGAGGTACATCTCATAATCTGCACACATTGTTCGCCATCCTGCAGGATATTGACCCTGACACCAATGCGGTGGCTCTCTTCCTCGACGCCACCAAAGCATTTGACACCTTAGAGTGGGATTACCTGGCGTATGTGCTCCAGCGTATGGGTTTCCCCGCCCCCTTTTTGGCATGGATAAATCTGCTATACACCGGTCTACAGGCAAGCAGCCTTGTGAACGGCGTTCGCTCCTCTCCTTTCACGATAGCCAGGGGCACCAGACAGGGGTGCCCTCTCTCACCCCTCCTCTTCGCCCTGGCTATTGAACCCCTGGCCGCTAAAATACGCCAAAACTATCGGGACCACACCCTTATATACCCCAACAGGCAAGTTCTCATATCTTTATACGCTGACGACCTCACTCTATACCTCCGTAATCCGGAAGACAGCCTCAACCCCATCCTACGGCTGTTCCTCCTTTTTGGTCGCTTGTCTGGGGTCAAGATCAACTGGGGGAAGTCTCAGATATTCCCTCTTACGGAGTCCACTCCGCGGTACACCCCCGACTACCCTCTCGCGTGGTGCAAAGACACAGTAAAGTGCCTTGGCATAGTTGTCACTCGCAATCGAAATGACCTAATGACGGCTAACTATGGGCGCGCCCTTGACCTCATCACTGACAAGATTTCGAAGTGGATAGCCATGCCTATCTCCCTAGCTGGACGCGCCTCACTCATCAAGATGATCATCCTGCCTAAACTACTCTACTTGTTTACTAACATCCCCTACGCCCCTAGCCGACATTTCTTCAAGGCCCTCAAGACTCAACTTATACGTCTCACGTGGGGAGGGAAACACACTAGGCTGCAATAGGACACTCTCACACGCCCCTTCGCGGAGGGAGGCTTCGAAATCCCAGATTTTGAACTATACTTTAGCTGTGCCCAGGCTCATTTCGCATCATACTGGGTAAACCCCCCCCCCCCCTACATGCCGCACCTCGCATTCGAAGAAGGATATATGCTTCCGTCCCCCTGCTCGGCGTTTCTCAGCGCGCCTCCCATCTCCAGCCGCTTGGCCTCCACTACGGTGGAATGCACCGTCAGTGCCTGGCAGGCTTGGCATGCCGTCTCCACGCACCTTCGCTATACTCTCCCCTGCTTCCCCTCCTGGGTCGACTGGATCTCCTCGTTACTCAGGAGGGCGGCTGCTGCCGGCTACTGCGCAAGCTCTCCATCACACACTGGGGGAAATTATATAATAAGGGAACATTCCGTACCAGTGCGGAATTCTTTGGCGCTATCATACCCACCTCTCTGGAGCGGTTTTATTATCTCAGATTGTGACAAGATGTGAAAGCCCTCACCCCAAGCTTCCTGCAGGAGCCCCCCATTATGCCCCCACTACACGCCCTCCTTCAAGAAACCACCCCCACACACGTGGTTTCGCTGCTCTACCGCTCCACTCAGAGGGACAGCACACACACTCCCCCTCTGGCTCGCTCCCGCTGGGATGACGAACTGGGATCCCCTATGACTGACGAACAATGGACGTATTGCTGCCAGCAGACCGGTACAATATCCGCTAACAGCAGACTGCGTATTATACACTACAAATATATCCACCAACTTTACTATACACCTGCACGTCTAAAACGCCTCCGTCTCCACGACACTGACCGCTGCGACCGCTGTGGTTGCGAGGGGGCTGACTTCCGACATCTAGCGTGGGACTGCCCTCCCATACGGAGCTACTGGGCGGACGTACTGACGGCACTTGACCAAATGACTGGCCTGCATGTACCCGAAGAACCTCTAGTGACGCTTTTGGGACACACGGCGGCACTTGCTACATCGGTGCGACGCTACGTCTCCTTGGCCCTCCTTCTCGCAAAGAGACGGATTGCTTGCCGCTGGGGTAGGGGACGGGCCCCCAAATTTAAAGAATGGATGCAGGACCTCCTATACTGTCAGGAACAATTGCACACGTATGCTGACCTTCTGCCACTCTCTTCCCGCCCACGCGATATTTGGTCCCCTCTTCAATCATACCTCCTAGCGCATCCAATTACTGAGACTAATGTTACCGGCCCACGCTCTCCTGTGACTATAGGACATACATGAGAAAAAACAACTTTGCCCCCCACGTGTGTGACCGACACGTGGTCACGCTCCAGGGCATCTGGCTGTTCGGGACAATGGCTGATCCCATCCCACGACTCAATATCATCTGTCACACTGTTCACATGGTCTATCTGAAATGCCAATATGATAAAGTGGTACTGTTTATTTTTGAATGCATCCCTCATTACAAAACTCAATAAAGAAATTATTTTAAAAAAAACAAATCCAGTGGGAAACGGATCTAGGTATTCTGATCCCAACGAAGAACTGGGATAACATACTAGCTGGGGTACCCAGATTATCTAGAAATGCACGCTTTAAACTGATTCATTATTATATCCTGCACAGATCCTACTTGATTCCGGACTGCATAAGCAGATATTTCCAAGTAGAAGAGGTGGCTTGTCCTCGCTGCGGAGAAGAAAGGGTACACATTCTCCATATGTTCTGGACTTGCCCAGGACTGCACGAGTTTTGGGAGGGGGTTCTGCATTTGGTAGAAAAGACAATTGACAAAGAGCTCCTGCACACTCCAGCCCACTGTCTATTGGGATGAATCCCCCACATATCTAAGACCAAAATTACCAGAAAATTTCAGGATCTAGCGTTCGTTCTTGCTAAACGTGAAATAGCCAGAAACTGGAAATAATCAGGGGGCCCTAGGATGGCTACCTGGAAAAGTGAACTGCTGAAGTGGGCGGGATGTGAGGGACAAATACTGCTAAGAGAAGCTAAGAGGGGGTTGGGAAATATAGAGGTGGCCAGGTCGTGGGAGACCCTCCTGAATGATTTAACCCACCCGGAGACCCCTGAAGGAACACCTAGAGACCTTAATGTGCGCTTTCTAGAGCATGCGCCCCTTTACAAATCGGTCCTGCCATGCAGACCTTCTCGAACTACCCCTAGTAAGTTATTGATTGATCTAGTAATGCCCCAGCCCGTTCCATTCACATGACACCGAAGTTTAACACACTCAATATGCACACAATCCACATATTTTCCACAACATTGACTCGCAGGGGGAGGGAGGGATCAATTCAAAGTTTGTGTTGTAAACAGACACTGTGATTGCAATATTGCAGAACGAGCGCTGTATACGAGTACATTGAAAATATGTAACCCTGATCTGGCTGGTGCAAGAACTCTATTGTAATGACGAAAATCAATAAAATCTGTTTACATGGGCAAAAGACTAAATGCAAGGATAGCACAGAGGCACAGGTAATTGGAGACTTTCATCCCTACAATGTGTATGTCATAAAAAAAACAAAAATCACCGCTATAGAAAGGTAGTCATGTTCAGAGTAAACTAGCCAGATGGCAAATTTGGTGAGCTAAAGGTTAGCATTTTTTCTACAAATTGTGAGCCAAAAAGAGTCGACTAAGAAACTTAATTTTAGGAGCTCATTAAAGATTCGTCCCTTTTTGACCATGTATCACAGAACTTCTCCAGTAAATTCGGAAATGGACATTTTTTTTCCTTGGAAAATTTGGTGAGAACTATGTAGATGAGGCCCAACTATTAGGTCTCTTGGAGTAGCCTCACAGATCAAATTTAATATGTAATCATATTTATTAAGTCAACATTTTGGTTAGAACCCTAACAGGGCTTCCTGAGCTTTCTTTTCTGGAACCAATGAAAATTTAGTTTGGTTGTAATACTTACGTGTTTATTTCCAAACCACATTTGTGGATCACTTAGTACCCTTCTTGTCTGTGCTTTGGTGCAGGGGGGACTGGTGTGGAGCAGGTTCATCTGGAGATCCCTAAACTATGTCAGCAAGGCCCTCAATACTGGTGCCAGAGTGACGAGACAGCCTTATTATGCATGGAAGAAGATTTCTGCATGGAGCTCTGGCAGAATGCTCCTGCCGAGGTAAGTGTTTCAAAAAAAGATTACCTCCTTGAAATTGTTTTCTGTTGGTACTTGGGTTGACTTAAAAAAGGATGCAGAAAAATGGAACAGAGATCTTCTTTTCTGATCTTTAGGTCCGGCCTGGAGAAGGCTTTAGCTATATGTCAGATTTTTTTAAATTAATACAAAAGAATGATACACGCTAGTGATCCTCCCATCATGATGGCTTACCTTACAGTACTGTAGGTAATTAAGGTCACAGTGGCTGAGGCTTCGAGCAACTGGAATCTGACACTGGCAAAGCACACTTCATCCAGTTTAGGCAGCACCATCACAATCATAAGCGCAACACACTCCTCTTTGTAGCAGTCCGGGAATTGGCTGCAGCGAACCAAACTAAACACGGACAATTACAACACACATAACAAAACTATATGCTTAAAATCAGCACATTAACCACACCCACACAACTCAATGAGACAGAATCCTCAACACTTGGGTGTGAATGTTCTTGAACTCCTACAGTGATGCAAGTGTATGAGGATGGAAATAGACAACTATACAAACAAATCTCTTGTGAACCACACATCTCTGGGGCAGACCCGGGTAGAGTTCTTAAGCCACAAGAGGAATGAGACACAGCAAATGCTCTTCAGAGAATAGGAGAATGGTTAGGTGTCTCTCGTGTTTCACCACAACAAGTTACTCTCATTTAGATAAGAAATGTTAGGAGTGAGACAGCCCTGAGAGTAACTCGCATCTACAGGTAAGTATTATATGTAGATACGGATCCCCATTCTGGCACCTGGAGACAGTAGAAACACACAGTTGTTGAGATTTCACATAAAGGTTATTTATTATGCACAATTCGTAAAAAGATTTTATGTACCAGAATGGCGGTAATTAGCACGATAATCTCAGTAGTCATAATACGAAGCAAGGTGAATATGAGAAATACTTCAAACATTGAACACTCGTGCTCTCTTCATTAGATCAGTCTAGTCCCTCCCTAATATTTACATGTATATTATCAGGCTCGTGGTTATTGCATTGGCTGAAGGGTTATTAGAATTCTATGACTATCACTATAACAAGCCATGCAAGTATTCCCGCATACCTCAGAAAGCTGTTGGGTCTGCAGCCAGATAGCAGTGCTTCGGCATCAGCTATGAAAATAATGTCTGAAAATAACATGGTGATCTTGCACACACTGTTAACATTACCATTACCAAAAATAATTTTCTAGGCCGTAAGCCTGACACACACAAACACACGCACGAGCACACACAGTAAAGAGTTAATGCTCTCATGCTGGCACACAATCAGGCCGGACTTGTATGTAACATGTATGTATTACCAGGAAAGCCCTGTTACACATGACAATCAATGTAACATTACATAGCATTTTAGTACGTGCTGCAGAGCAGCATTCTGCTCTGTTGCACATTGCCCACACTATGGTCCTACTTGGGAGCACGACCAGCTGCTGCACATGAGTGTTTAACTTGATAGTTTATCCTATGTTTTCTCTGCGTTACTTCAAAATGTCAGGTGGCCTAACTTTCGAACATCCAATGGCCATATGAGGTTTAATGTAATCTGAGAAGTATCATTTTCTGTTAAATTCAACTTTGTTTAAAAAAAAAAGAAACAGATTCCTATTAACCCCCCCAGGCCCCTGCCCTATTGACTCTTGGAATGTGCAATCACTCGCAAAAACAAGTGGCTCAGTGACACACTGCAGACTCATGTTTGAATAAAAATGGTACTCACTGTCATAAACTCACTTTATTATTATTATTGTTTTATTGAAATAGAATATAGGAACATCTTAATATCGTAGCAAGACAAACTATAAGGCAATTTACCCCAATGTTCTCCTTTGTAGTGTCCACAGAATGACCCAACAGACTTAATTTATAGTGCAAGCACACTTTTTTCTTCTTCATTCTAGCTCTGCCCCTCTTGTCCACCCAGAAACTTCTAACAAGTTGTTCTTGTTACTCTTTATCCTGGAGTCTGGGGATGGCTGATTTTAGATTGTATGTCTGTCGTTCTCCTAGCAAGTGGAAGGTTTTCTCCCACATTTAGTGCAACTTGAAATTTGTGACATGGTCTGTCTACTGCCAGTTGGTCTTAGGGTGGACAAATATATCAAATATCAGAGGAGCCTGAAATGAGCCCTTAAAGCTTGTGGCAGACTTCTTGTTGGTGAAGGTACGCAATGGGTACTTCCCGACTGTCCTCCACCACAAGCTGCTATGATAACGTTCATTAACATTGCTATATTGGTTACAACTCATTTAATTAAATGTTAATAACAATTGATCATTAAATTATACTTAATTTTGACTAAAATGAAAAATATATTTTCAAATTAAAAATGTGTAAAACTAAAGAGATTAAGAGTTATCAAGTAAAAAAAAACAAGTACCTTCGCTCTTGTTGTCTATTTGATATCACTCAGGACCCCATATTATTCACTGTCACCCATCTATAATTCTATATGTAATAATTATGGCTCCCTGTTTTCCATTTTTACTGATTTTTACAGATAAATACAGACAGAAAAACATTTATTTTCATGTCTGTATTTATTTTTGAATGTGGATAGATACAGAAATTGGGTTGCTTTTTGAGTTATTCTAAATACTATCTGACTTGACTTCCAGGCCAATAGCTGTGTAGATTGATAGGTAAGGGGGTTAAAAAGAAAGGAATTTTAGAAAAGAGGCTTGAACAGCAGTAGATATGCACATGGTTGATACTGAAATTAGCATATTTTCATGTAAGTGCATTTATTTATCTTCTGCGGGTGTTCATAGCATTGAAACCTGACAGGCATTGGTTATTATTTGAGGAGAATGTGAGTCGTTCCTAAGTAATACGCCCCAAAATCCTGTAAGGTCAAACACACATATTCAATAATTTAAAACTGTCCCCAACCATTCAATCAATCAATCAATCAATCATAGCATTTGTAAAGCGCACTACATACCCGTGAAGGTCTCAAGGCGCTGGAGGGGGGAGGGGGGGTGCTGCTACTGCTCGAAGAGCCAGGTCTTGAGGAGTCTTCTGAAGGTCAGCAGGTCTTGGGTCTGCCGTAGGTGGATGGGGAGGGTGTTCCAGGTCTTGGCGGCGAGGTGGGAGAACGATCTGCCGCCGGAGGTCGCTCTTCGGATGCGGGGGACTGTGGCGAGGGCGAGGTCTGCGGAGCGGAGCTGGCGGGTGGGGGTGTAGAAGCTGAGTCGTCCGTTGAGGTACGCTGGTCCGGTGTTGTGAAGAGCCTTGTGTGCGTGGGTGAGGAGCTTGAAGGTTATCCTCTTGTTGACGGGGAGCCAGTGCAGGTCTCTCAGGTGGGGTGGGGTGTGATGTGACTGCGGCGGGGGATGTCGAGGATCAGGCGTGCAGAGGCGTTCTGGATGCGTTGAAGCCGTTTCAGGAGTTTGGCCGAGGCTCCAGCGTAGAGGGCGTTTCCGTAGTCCAATATGCTGCTGACGAGGGCCTGGGTGACCGTTCTTCTCGTTTCGGTGGGGATCCACTTATAGATCTTGCGGAGCATGCGGAAGGTGTTGAAGCAGGCGGAAGATACAGCGTTGACCTGCTTTGTCATGGAGAGGGTGGAGTCGAGGATGACCCCTAGGTTGCGTGCGTGGTCGGTGGGTGTAGGAGCAGTTCCCAGTGCGGTCGGCCACCAGGAGTCATCCCAGGCCGAGGGGGTAGGTCCGAGGATGAGGACCTCCGTCTTGTCCGAGTTCAACTTCAGTCGGCTGTTCCTCATCCATTCGGCGGCGGCCTTCATTCCTTCGTGGAGGTTGGCTTTTGCGGTTTGGGGATCCTTGGTGAGGGAGAGGATCAGCTGGGTGTCATCGGCGTAAGAGATGATGTTGAGGTTGTGCAGTCGGGCGACGTGGGCGAGTGGTGCCATGTAGATGTTAAACAGCGTCGGGCTGAGGGATGAGCCCTCAAGTACGCCGCAGATGATCTCGGTGGCTTCGGAGCGGAAGGGAGGGAGGCAGGCGCTCTGTGTTCTGCCGGTGAGGAAGGAGGTGGTCCAGTCCAGGGCCTTCTCTTGGGTCGTGGAGGCGTGTGCGTAGTGTGCGGTGGCAGACCGTGTCGAAGGCGGCTGACAGGTCCAGGAGGATGAGGGCCGCAGTCTCTCCATTGTCTAGTAGGGTCCTGATGTCATCGGTGGCGGCGATGAGGGCAGTTTCAGTGCTGTGGTTGCTGCGGAACCCGGATTGGGACGGTTCCAGGATGCTGTTCTTCTCGAGGTAGCGGGTCAGTTGTTTGTTAACGGTCTTCTCGATGACCTTCGCCGGGAACGGGAGCAGGGAGATGGGCCGGAAGTTCTTGAGGTCCTTGGGGTCCGCCTTGGGCTTTTTGAGTAAGGTGTTGATCTCGGCGTGCTTCCAGCTTTCCGGGAAGGTTGCTGTCTTGAAGGAGATGCTGATGGCTTTCCGGAGATGGGGTGCGATGGCGGTGCTGGCTTTGTTGAAGATGTGGTGCGGGCATGATTCTGACGGAGATCCGGAGTGGATGGTGTTCATGATCTTGACGGTGTCGTCGTCGTTTATGTTGGTCCAGGAGAGCAGGCGGTTGGTGCGGATGGTGGTCGTGGGGGCGGAGGTCTCAGTGGTTGTTGGGGCGATCGTGGCGTTGATATGTCGTGGATGTCTGCGATCTTGCAGTGGAAGAAGGTGGCCAGCGAGTCGCACAGGTCTTGCGAAGGTGGGATGTCGTTGGAGTTGGAGCTGGGGTTGGAGAGTTCCTTCACGATGTTGAAGAGCTCTTTGCTGTTGTGTGCGTTGTTGTCTAGGCGGTCTTTGAAGGAGGCCCTTTTGGCGGATCTGATGAGGTGATAGTGTCTGCGAGTGGCGTTCTTGTGGGCGGCGTAGCTGTCCGGTGTTAGTTCGCGGTGCCAGTTCCTCTCTAGCTTTCAGCAGGTTTGCTTGGAGGCCTGGAGGTCTTTAGTGAACCAGCTGGCTTTCTTGCTGGTGTGGTTGTTGGAGGGTTTCTTGAGCGGGGCGAGGGTGTTGGCGCAGTCGTCGATCCACTGTCTGAGGTTGCGGGCGGCGGTGTCGGGGTCGGTGGGGTCGGCGGGTGGGCTTCGGGCGAGGGTGGTGGTTAGCTGGTCTTCGGTGACTTTGCTCCAGCAGCGGCGAGGCATCTGTTGGGTGCGGTGGTGCGTGGTGGTTTTCCGGAAGGTGAAGTGGATGCAGCGATGGTCGGTCCAGTGGAGTTCCGTGGTGTGGCTGAAGGTGACGTGGGAGCTTGTGGAGAAGATGGGGTCAAGCGTGTGGCCGGCGGAGTGGGTGGGTGTTGTGACGAGTTGTCTGAGTCCAAGGTTGGCGAGGTTGTCGATCAGGGTGGTGGAGTTGGTGTCGTTGTTGTTCTCGAGGTGGAAGTTCAGGTCCCCGAGGAGGATGTAGTCCGTGGAGGCGAGGGCGTGTGTGCCGACGAAGTCGGCAATGGAGTCGCTGAACTGTGGTCGGGGTCCGGGGGGTCTGTAGACGAGGGTTCCTCTGAGGGTGGTGTTGGGGTTGGTGTGGATCTGGAAGTGCAGGTGTTCAGCGGTGTTGAGGGTGTCATCGGTGTTGGTCGAGACTCTGAGTGTGTTCCTGTGGACGATGGCGATTCCTCCACCTACTCCGTTGGTGCGGTCCCTGCGGGTGATCTTGTAGCCTTCCGGGATGGCTATGGCGATGTCGGGTGCCGAGGTGGGGTTCAGCCAGGTCTCCGTCAGGAAGGCGACGTCTGGGGAGGTTGAGTCGAGTAGGTCCCAGAGTTCCACGGCGTGTTTGCGGGCGGAGCGGGTGTTGAGAAGAATGCATCTGAGGTAGTTGGGTTCTTTCCTGGTCGGAGGGTTGTCGGGTCGGATGCTGGTGAAGCTGCAGTTCCGGCAGGAGAAGGGTCCTTGGGTGCATCTCGGGGCGGCCAGGCAGCAGGTGCGTTATCGTCCGGTGTTGAGTGCGAGGAGGGTGCTGGCATCGTAGCGGTGTCTGGTGTTGTGGTGGTCGCGGGGGCCAGGGGTTCTGGCGCCGGGTGCGGTCCAGGCGTGGACGGGCGCAGACGGGCTTGCCTTAGGCGCGCCCTCGGCGTGCCAGCGGCGCACCCGCTGCGCGCGTCCGCTGTGCGGCCGTGCAGCGGTCGCCATAAGAAGGGGAGGTGGGAGGGAGGAGCAGCTGGGATGGGGGAGCGGACGAATGGGCGATCGGGGGGGCGGGACCGCAGGGGACGCAGCGGCGGGAAAAAACGGGAGGGAACAGAAGGCAAAAGGCAGGAGGCACGGAAAGGATCACAGGACAAAAATTGGAACAAAATACAGTGCAAATGACAGTGAAAGGAAAAAAGTAATTTAAACAGAAAGCAGTACAATTACCAACACGGAATGGGCGGGCGGGGGGGTGGGGACGCAGCGGCGGGAGAAGCGGGAGGGAACAGAAGGCAAAAGGCAAGGGCACAGAAACGGTCACAGAGCAACAATTCATCAAAAATGCAGTACAAATGACAGTGAATGAAAGAAGAAAGTAATTTGAACAGAAAAACAGTACAAATACCAGAAGCAGACCTACGGCCTACCACTGGCCACCAGGGATAAGGCGCAGGCGGTAGTCTGCGGGTGGAGGCGGGCCTCGGACCTGGTCAGTGGCAGCTAGGCAGAGAGCACGGGCAGTGGAGAGGTGTGGTGCAGCGGCCAGGGCAGCTGACTTCGGAGCACAGGGTTCACGGTTCGATCCCCGGCTCCGGCGGCAGCTCAGCTCAGCACCGTGTGACTCTGGGCAATAGCTCACTTAATTTCCACGACGGCCCCCAGCGCCTTGAGACCCCTAAGGGTGAGTAGTTCGCGCTTTACAAATACGGATTTAGATTTAGACAGGTGGAGCTGCGCGGCGTGGGGAGCGACCTGCCTGGAACAGGGTCAAGGGTCATTGTAGCTATGGCACAGAACAAACAGACTTAATTTTGAAAATTGTGGGAGCATTTTGCAGCACTAATAGAGTCAAAATGTCTAAACACAATACAATAAAAAGCTCACAAAATCTTTCTAAGGATTATGAAAAACAATAAAATCCTGTTTTGGGGACAGGAGATATGAATTTTAAAATATTTTAAGACAAAAAACAGTAAAGTGTCCATCAGAAATTACTGTTCCTGGTTGACTAGGACCTAGGTGCAGTTTCAGGCTGATTGTGATGGAGCCAATCGGGTCAGCCCCGTCAAAGTTTTTACCTTCTAATTTGGCCAATTTTGCCATGTTTTAGGTGTCAGAGCACATACACTCGAGAGTGAGCAGCAGTGCCTTAGTGCACAGAGCTAAGGTTGGGCGAGTCCAAAAACCAGGATCATCAGCCCTCAAAACATGGGAGTGACCACGCAAAAAGGGGCATGCTGTTGCACATTTGTAATTTGTGGACATGGTTTCCCAAGCCTAGACATTTCTCCAAATGGAATGTAACTAGCCAGGAGTCGTTGGAGTGGTATTTTCCTTTTCAGAGTTTCATCAGTTTGAGGTAGTCCTGTGAAGTAACACTGCTTATAGCGACAACCAACCTCCTGGCAGCATTTCTATTACCTTTTATATTACTTATGCCATTTATAAAAGAGACCAACCTTACTCAGACAAGTCAGACCTGCTGCGAGGTTGCTAGGCCACATACTCTCTGGAAGAAAACATCTCCAGATGCATTTTGTGATAGTGAAAACACAATTTTGAAGTGTTTATTAGATATTTCCATCACAATATTTCCCTCTTTTCTCCAACTCTACTAGCCATGTAGAAGTCCTGTCTGGCATCCGCTTCAATTAGCTTTTCCACAGCTTTGTCAGCTTTAAAGAGGTACCAATCTCACTTGTGACTAACTATCGCTGCCCATTCAGTCTCCAAAAAACAGCCCCAGGAAGCCACTGATTCTTCCCTCTCCCACCAGCCTATTAAAGCCACTGGCATGACATATGACTGACTTGATCCCTGTCCTGGAGGTCTCAGATTGACACCAACCTGACAGAAATGACTCTGTCCCAAAAACCCAGAATTTTTGAGCCCCCAGAACAACATATACCTGAATTCTCCTGCTTGCACAGCCTTTGAGAGGCGCCCTACTGTCAGGTGACTGACTCTACCCCAGGCCTCAAGGGCTTTCAGTATCAGCATCCTGCGGGGTAATCTCTCAGTTTTCCTGTAGATTGGTCGTCCTAGTGGGCCGTGAAAGCAGCGCCCCACCCCCCAGTCCTGGGTCTGTAGAATGAACTCTTATGCACTTTTATTACTATTTTGTTTTTCCCCAGACGCTGATTGGCTCGGGTGCTGGAGAGTCTGCTGGAAGTCTGGAGGCTCCCTTCAAGGAGAACATGGAATGGAGGAGGAAAGATGGAACAAACCAGCTGCGTGGTAGCTTGGGACTCAAGTGCAGGGCCTGCAAATACGTATTCAAGTTTTTGGAAAAAAATGTCCCTGATGACCAGAGCGATGTGAGTATTCCAGCGTGAGACTGCTCGTGAAGTACCCAAGCCCCCTCACAGACCCCGCCGTAGGAGCGGCTTAATGTATCCCATCCCTGAGTCATGCAGTCCTGGGGGGTGACTGGCTCTGTATTCCTGCGGACGCGGCGCAAGGATTTTTGTGGGGTTTGGAAAGATACAATTCAAAGTTTTTTGTGTGAACCCCTTTCTGAAAGTTTGTTTGACATCATGAGGGCTTCGATTAGCAGTAAAATTTCGAACAGAGAGCCCCAAAATATGTCTTTCCCAGGGCCCCCAAAACTGTTAAAACAATACTGGTTCTATGTGTGTGTCCAGCTCTCGAGGTGACTGGCTCAATATCCATGTTCTGACCCTGTCAGCTATACAGCCAGGGACGGCTCCTCCGCAATTCCGGAGGAACGTCACTCCACTGGATAAGAGCCAGCAGCTGAAAAATAAAATGATATTCTATCATCGTTTTATTTTTCAGCAGCTGGCTCAGCCAGCGTGTGTAGGAAGGGGCGGGGCCAGGGCCATGGGAGTGGGAGGAAGACTGGTTGTGCACTTCTAAGTGTGCATGTGTGTTGGGCCGGCCGTCTCAAGCCAGCCAAACACAAATGCCCACTTAGGTTTCTCCAACCCAGCTGCGTTGGAGAAACAGCACAGACTCCCTGTCAAAGCAGCCTGCTCAGTCCAATCCCCGCGCTGCTCTCATAGCATGAGAGCAGCGCAGGGATTGCACAGGGAGTCTGTGATGCTGTCCCAGTGCCTGCTGGGACAAGAAAGAAGGAAGAAGAACACCGAGACACGGCGCGGGAGGTGGCTGGCAGTTTCAGATAAGTCTTATTTAAAAATTATTATTAAACTTCCCCATCCCCCACGCTCTCCCTCCCGCGCACCACCTGTGTCGCCTCCACCCGCCTCACCACTTCTTGTATGTGGCGGCCGCCACTAAATACAGCCCTGTAGGATATAGGGCATGGTTCTGTACCCCAAGACCTTGTGTTCATACAGTCTAAGAAAGCAAGCTCTGCTGACCTATATCAACCCCAGGAGCAGTCCAGTTCTATAGGTGGCTTTGCATCCCAACACCAGTCACTTGAACCATCCAACCCCGGGTCTGCCTCCCTTCACTTAATATTAGACCCCTCCCTTTCAGAGTGAAATAAATAAAATTAATATTTTGCAAATAAACACATGCATGTGATTAAACCCATCTTTTGTTCATTGTCTGCTGTTCCCCCCCCTCTCTCTCACCTGCTGCAGGAAGAGATCAGTAGCGCACTGGACAAGGTGTGCAAAAAGGTACTATTTCTTCTTAGGATGCCCTGCAAAATGGTGACAAGGACATTCAGGGATGCGATTATTCAGGCTTTCGAGGATCACGAGGATTCAGCAACATTCTGTGCCAACGTGAACCTGTGCAGCAGAGCAGGTGAGGATCATTCAGGGGCCTTGGAAGTGATTCTCCTCCAGGAGTCACAGGTGGGTCACACAAAACATTGACCAGATGGGTAGTGCCACAAGCCCATGTCTCTGAGGCAACAGGTGCCTGTGTTCTTTCGCTCAATTTCTAGGCATGTTAACAACCACTTAAGAATGATGGCAGAAGTAGGTGCTGTGTGCACAAGTATCTACTCACTTGTCTTAAACACTGCAAAACCTCTGGGTTCTGATGACATTCACAAACCGCTCGACCTTCGTCCATGTGGATTATGCAAGGCTTTAAGTGGGATAAAAAAGTAGGGTGTCTATATAAGGGGCATGGCCTATATAATTAGGAGCATGGCTTACACATGTGAACTAAGGGCCTCATTACGATGCGAGTCGGACGAGCGTCCGACCGGCATCTTTTCCGAAACGGGACCGCCTGACAAGGAGTCGGAGGTCCAGCTTCCCTAATTATGATGCGACTGCCTTCAAGGTGGTCGCAAAGTTTATCTTTTCTATTGTGTCTTGTGCTGAAGGCCGCAGCACAAGTCGCAATAGGAAAAATACACATTTGAAACATCCATGCTCCATGTGGCAGACACCATGCGGTGCCTGCCACACGATGCATGGATGTTTCGACGGGTACCACAGGTGCCCGCCAGTGCCCATAGCGGAGGCCCACGGGAGACAGGGGCCCTGCTAGGGCTCCCCAAAGTCCCTTTCCATCTGCCTTTCTATGGCAGTCGGGCTGCCATAGAAAGGCAGAGGGAAAGGGACATCGTAATCCCTATCGTGGTGCCTGAGCAAGCACTGCCACTATTGTAGGGATTACGGTCTGTTTGACGGTCTGACAGACTCCTTGAGCCCATCAGAAAGTGACGGTCGTCCCTCCGCCTGCTGCCTCCGACCGCATGCATCGTAATGCGGCGGTCGGACCGCAGCTGCAGATGTCGGGCGGAACGCCACTGACGAGCTGTCGGATGGCCTTCCGCCCAATATCGTAATAGGCCCCTAAGTTTCTGTGTGCCCCCCAACGGTATTTTGGTTCCTCTTTGAGCTTTCTGTTTTTGCATCCAGATATATATCACAACAACTACATACACCTAAAACCAGCCATAGTTATTGGCTTTGTCAATGATTGGTAGCTGTTGAAGTTAGATGAGTAACAACAGTGATTTTGTTGTAAATAATTGATATTGAAAATATTTTAATTCTGTAATCGTGAGAGTGTGAATTAAATATTGCTGAGGCCTACGGAGGGGGTAGTGGTCTTAAGAGTGTATAAATCATTCTTGTTATGTTCACTCATGTCAGATATGTACACCATATTTGTCTCCACATCTCGTCCATCTGCATATCTTACACCTCCTCTCTTTCTTATTCAGCACACTCTTTTCACTCTCTCCTGAATGCACTTTCTTACATCTCCTTCACTTCACCATCCCCCAAACACACAACACACCCACTCACTCGTAAGCACTGTGTTTTCTTTTACTTTTGCATAGTCAATAATTTGTCAACTGAGTATTTCCTTCACACATTTGCACGAAATCACAATTGCAACTGGAATATGTGACCATTTCTCTATGTACTCTGCAGAGAGGCCAAGGATTAAATTACCATGTATTTCGAACACCTTTCTGACCCACTGACAGGCACTGTTAGAAATGCTCTCTGCCTTCAGTGTCAACTCAAGTGCTCTCAATCATGGCCTATTATATACACCTAGAGGTGGCTCAGTTTGAAGTATGCACTATATAAGAGTAATATGCTACCCAAAAGAAATACAGAAAACCCAACATCTGGGAAATAGCTAACAATCTTAGGGAATTTATGATGTGCACAACCCTCTATGTGGAATACAAACAGGAACTAAATCACTGGCATAGATTACTCTATTGTTTTTACCTTTCATTCTTCAGGAATCAATCATTGTGTTTGACAGTTAAGTTAAGGATATTAACATAGGGCTTGGTAGGGACCCGTTTCAATGTCAGTATTTAATTACTGCTGGGTCTGAGATCC
Organism: Calotriton arnoldi; assembly: GCA_963921515.1. Classification (NCBI taxonomy): domain Eukaryota; kingdom Metazoa; phylum Chordata; class Amphibia; order Caudata; family Salamandridae; genus Calotriton; species Calotriton arnoldi. The sequence continues at coordinate 837,425 of CAWUFW010001356.1, forward strand.
GGAGAGACCATGCCCGCTTAAACACGTATAACATCCATCATAGAAGCATTGAGTATAAGGTACAGCTATTAGGCATTATATTTTTTGCCTAATCTGCACAAACACTAAGGGCTTCATTACGATGCGGTTTGGACCGCAACCAACGGCTTGTCGGTTGCTGTCTGAACCACATCTACTGCTGCAGTCCGACCGACGCATTAGGATGCGTGAGGTCAGAGGCAGCAGTTGAAGTGACCAACCGACGCTTTCCGACAGGCTCATGGAGCCCGTCGGTCGGTCAGAAACCCTGCATAATCCAAGATGGTGCCCACGATCCCCAGCCCATCACTGCTGACCTTTGATCAGCAATTAACCACGCTGGGCCGCCTGCCTTACCACAATGGGATTCCCACATAGGCGCATACACGCCCACATTCAATGGAAGCACTCCCAAGATTTTCAAACCTGTCACATCAATTGCTAGCAACAATCCATGTGTTACACATCCTCCTAACCCACTACAAGATGGCACCCACGATCCCCAGCCCATCACTGCTGACATTTGATCAGCAATTAACCACTTCATACGGACCACCTGTCACCAATTAGGGCTGGATGGAGGGTTTATAAACCGAACAACCACCTCCAAGTCCTCACTCCCGAGGCACATGAGAAGGAGTAAGTCGTTGGTGAAGTTCTCCAATGGATGACTTGAGCACCGGATCTTTGGCTTTCAACCATGTGAATGGAAGATATTATTCCTTCCCCTGGGCTCACTTACAAAATTTAAATTTAAATTTTACTTCCCAACAGCACGCTAAAAGTTTTAGCGTTTATCTCAGTGTTTCTCTCAATGAGGTGATGACATCACCCTCATTGGGTGAGTGTTTTCCCTCTTTTGACCACAGTTTATGAAACCACCACCTATATGATTTTATGTATGTGTCACATGTTTGTCTAGCTTGGTTTCTATCACTACTTGTTGCTAATCACAAATTCACGCATGCTAGTATTGCATGCCTCTACAAGTACAATACAAGACTGCTCTGTATGGCGCTATTTTATGATTTCTTTTCATATCTTCCTCCCCCAGGTCAGTGATTTTACATTCTGCAGGTTCACCTATAGGGTACTTAGTGTTTGGACACTACTTGTTGTATCCTTGGTCCCAGACACTGTGTAGATTAGTTATACATTTTACATTCCTGAAGAATTGCCCTAGATCACATCTTGACCAATTGACGGCATGAAACATGTTGACCTTATAATTCACCAGGGATCATTGCCCCCACTGGTGACATCACGTTTTTAATAAGGCTAGCATACTCATGGATTAAAATTTGATTTGAGACTTGCCTAGCCTTTTTTAAGTCACTAATCACTACATTGACACCTACGTTTCCTCAAACTACACAAAGGGCCCTTAACTTGCACTTCACATCACAGCTTTAGAAAAAGATCTCCGATAAAGAGCCCCCTTGAAGGTGCCCATTAGGCATTGCAGTGCCGGCTCGACGAGGAGCAAGCCCGAAGATGAAGCATGACATCCGCAAGGGTGTGTAAGGGCCCCAATTCCAAAAAGGAACTACTCCCCTTGTAGTGGCTTCTTTTCTCTGACCTACTCCCCTTTAGGAACGGCATACCTTTTTCTTTTGAGAATTAACAGTGGAACATGTATGCTGGACCTTTATGCGCTCTAGGTCCCCAATTTTTGGTGATGGATTATATATATTTATAGTAATATATTTAAAATATTCATAAAATTAATACAATGTAAAATACATATTTTTAATTACACTCTCTCTCTATGTATATGTATGTATGTGTATATATATATATATATATTATATATATATAAAACTCATACACAATAAAGCCATAAAAAATCTAAACTACTAAATAAGAAAAACAATTAATGTAGACAATAAATAAAATATAAAAAATTTAAAAATTCAAAAAACACATTTATAAAAAATACTATAAACGTTAAAATAAATTAAAAAATAAAAACAATGTAAAATATTAAAGATTACAAATATTATTGCTATAAAATCTGTTTAACCAACATTAGTCAAGTCAATTTTATTGATTCAGCTTTACAGAAAAGCCATACAATAATAAAACATACAATACATAGTGCAATTAATCCCCCGGCTTATGTAATCATTATAAGATTCATTTCCCCAATAATGCAGAAAGCTGAAAGGTAAGAGGACGCTCCTGGGCACAGAACATAAATGTGTTAAAACAAGGACGCTCCTGGGCACAGAACATAAATGTGTTAAAACAAGGATACGGCTCTCATACAAAAGGGATTTAGCCAAGGAAAATCTTATATAACTAAGCAATTACTACTAATAAGTGCTTTGATAAGTCTAATAAGTAGTGTAAAGACTAAGGGGCCTATTACGATGTTGGGCAAAAGGCTACCAGACAGTTCGACATCTGCTGCTGCGGTCCGACAACCGCATTACGAGGCGTGCAGTCGGAGGCAGCAGTTGGGGGGACTGACCGATGCTTTCCGACGGGCTCCTTGAACCCATCGGACTGTCGGATGGACGTAATCCCTACAATAGGGGCGGTGCCTGCTCAGGCACCGCCGTAGGGATTACGATGTCCCTTTCCCTCTGCCTTTCTATGGTGGTCCAACCCCCAAAGAAAGGCAGACGGAAAGGGACTTTGGGGGCCGCTAGCAGGGTCCCTGTCCCTCCTGGGCCTCCGCTAAGGGCCCTGGCGGGCACCTGAAGTGCCCCCAAAACATCCATGCATCGTGTGGCAGGCACTGCATGGTGCCGGCCACAGGGTGCATGGATGTTTCAAAAGTGTATTTTTCCTATTGCGGTTTGTGCTGCCGCCCGCAGCACAAGCCACAATAGGAAAGATACACTTTCCGACCACCTTGAAAGTGGTCGCATCATAATTAGGGAAGCGGATCCTCCGACTCCTTGTTGGGTGGTCCCGTTTCTGAAACGATAATGATCGGACGCTCGTCTGACCGGCATCATAATGAGACCCTTAACAACAGGCTGATAAAAAAAGTTAGTTAAAAGTGATTTATAACCACGTCAGGCCAAGCTGAAAAGTAGAAGGGCTTTGAAAAGCTAAATAAGGGCAGAAACCACAAAAAGTGCAACCGTACATAAGAAAAACAGTTCGAGAGGATGCATATGATCGTGCAGCTTGCAAGATAAAGTGCAGGGTATAATTGCCAACATAGACAGCTAAAGGCTGTTAGCCTCATAGGCTTGTTTGTGCAACGGCCTCAGAAAATGCAACTGTGCAAGAACTGGGTTATTTACGAAGTTCTAATGAATCCGTGCAACAGGCAAAATAAAGGGCTACATGCAGCTGCCAACATTAGCTGACTGTGAGGAAACTACTAGTAAGTACTTTATAAGTCTAAAAGGAGTATGGAGGCTATGTAACAAGGTGACAAAAGAGTTAGTACAAAAAAATGCTTTGCAACCTCGTTAGAAGGCTAGGGTAGGCAGGACCCACAGAAGGCATCCATAACTAAATAAAAGGTAGAATACAATAAGATAAAAGAATATTTTCTGATTGTGCAACTTGCAGCATAAAGTGCAACGTGTTTGCCAGCATAGGTAGCTAAAAGGCTATTAATATAGCTTGTATGCAGTAAGTGCAACAGTGCAAGGACAGAATTAGTTGAAAGATCTTATATATCCGTGCAACAGGCAAAGTAAAATGCTACATGCAGCTGCCAAAAACCCTTCCCATCCAATAAAGTGCAAATACAATTTAAATCAATAGCAGCAGTTGACAACAGTTCGGATCCAGACATCGGACTGGTACTCCAGACATTAACAACCTAAGGCAGAAATGATGATGATAATAATGGGCTCCATGATGACTATCTTAGAGAGTGGCACTCTCCATTGCCTGTGGTATGTCCAGTCGTCTCCCTTTCCAGACAATGTATATATATATATATGAAGCTACGGCCTGGCAGATCTCGAGCTGGCCAGTTCTGTAGCATAATAAAAGGGCATCCTTACAACTCCTCACACTGTATTTTAAACACACTCCTCACACTTTGTTTTAAACACAAGGGACCGGGGTAGGTCCTACGAGGGGCTAGAGAGTTGTTGCAGAGTAACAGAAAGTGCTTCAAAGTTTCTTGGCCACCAAGAGCACAGTCACCTGTCCTATTTCTCCGGCCATAGCCCTTGGACCAGGATTTAGTGTAGGAGTGGAACTGCAACGTGCCTAACCTGAAACTGAGAAATAGAGCCCTTTTCTCAGATGGAAAGACCGAGTCAATGTAAGGTTCCCAGCCAGGTTCGGCTTTTAAGTCCAGATATTTGGTTAGCAAGGCATGGTATCTTTGGTTATATTTTCTGGGTAGATCCACAGGTCTGTACAGTCAGTTGACTTTAAGATGTGCTCTAAATGTCTGAACCACAGCAGATTATTACAGTTCTGGCAACTCAGGATGTCCCTCAGTCCCTTTTGATACTCTGCAAGAGTCGGTGTAGACCAGAGATGGGTCCAGTAGCTTATAGGGCGAAAAGTAATATAATCTGCGACAGATGTTATTCCCAGTTCAGCTCTGAGTGCTAACATTGGTGTCTCTGGGCCTCGGTGTAGGAAATGTCTCCGAAAGGCGTTTTGCACTTTTTGTAAGGCCTGTGCTTTTGTGTCTCCCCAGATTTCAGCACTGTATGTGCTTGCCGCTAATGCTTTGGTTTTATACGCAGACAGGGCCAGTCTTATCAGATGGTTAATGCACTTGCTCACAAATCTCCATACAGCCTCGCATTGTTGAGAGAGGACCATTTTAAACTTGATTACTTGGCTGACCCAAAGCAACTTATCAATCCGTATGCCCAGATAATCAAAGGTTCTGACCTGTTCTATTTGGTTACCATAAATCCTGATGGTTGATTTTAATTCGGCCTTTGATCTCATTAACATGAACTTTGTTTTCTGGACATTTATTATTAATTTCCTGGATTTGCAAAAAAGTTCAAAGCCTTCAAATAGACTTTGCATGGGCATTTCAGTGCATACTAGAATGACTGCATAATCTGCAAACATAAGGATTGAAAATTGATCACTCCCCAGCTTAGGTACATCCTGGGTGAGGTCGGTGAGCATCTTCCATATATCGTTAATATAGATGCTAAATAGGGCTGGTGCCAGTACGCACCCCTGCCGGACCCATGTGTGTATTCCAAATATGGTCATCCACTCGCCTTTGAGGCTATATTTTACGGCTGCTGTGTTTCTAGTATGGAGACTAATTAGCAGGTCCAGTAGGGTGTTGGGGACAGAATGGTCCTCTAAGATCTACCATAGTGTAGTCCGGTCTACACTGTCAAAAGCGGTCTTTAGATCAATGAAAACCAGGAAGAGTGGTGATTTCCGTAACCTTATGTTCTTTAAACAGATCATATGCAGGCCCAAGACTTGATCAATCGTATTCTGGCCAAATATATTACCTACTCTGTCTAATAACGAAATTGGGCGGTATTTAAAAGAGTCATTTGTAGGCCCTTTTTAGGTCTCGCGCCTGCGTTGCAGTGCGCAGCACTGCTCGCGGCGCGAGACCTCTAGAAAGGGCTTCTGAAAACGACCCACACGCTCGTGCGTGTGGTTTTGTTTTCAGAAGCCCTCATTAGCTGTTGCGTGCGTTTTTAGAAAAACGGCACGCGATTGGGCAAAGGCGGGCGCATGTCCCGCCTTCGCTCCTCCCATTCCCGACGGTGGCCAGAACGCGCATCAGCGCGCGGCACAGACAGGCTCCCTCGCCCCCCCCTCCCGCTCCTCTGTGGTTTCGATTCCCGCGTTCGGCTGGGTTTCGATTCCGTGCTTGTTAACATTTTGTAGGTGCGAAATGCCCGGTACCTGCATAACACATCTCTGCGCAGTGGAGCTGGAGGAGCGTTGTTCGTGGTAAGCCATGTTATATGTTTGGAGTACATAACTGTTTCATATCTAATAATGCGTCCAAAACCGGCCTCCAATGGCTCCAGCCCACTGTAGAAATGCCCAGTGGAGTAAAAGACCTATCTGGACCTGAGCACATGGGAAAAACACTTTGTGCTTAAAGTTATTTGCGTATAAAAGTACCTTGTTGACGACTGTAAGTTTAGAAGCTTCGTAGAGACTGCAGCACCTTTCTGCAAGTGTCGGATTACCTGTGTATTTTCTAATTTGATTTCCGCCATTGTACCTTTTGTTTGAATACGTCTTTTCACATCTTGGAATGGAGCGTAACTGGATCAGTTTACAGAAAGACTTGTCACTACCTGATCCAACCAGATCGAGAATAATACTGCCCTATAACTGTAAAGCTATTTTTATGTGGAATTCGTTAACACCCTCACCGACCCGCCCTCTCCCACCCCAAGCACAGACTCCCCCGCCCTCCTTCTCCCATTGCTGAAAGAACCCCTAGTTCCTTGCGTAAAAATATCCCCAGGTGCCATATTTTCAGACTCTGTTCAAGTCTTTACTAATACAATGTCGTCCTTGAGAAACTGCTGCACGTCATTTTTCCTTGCGTGCAATACTATGCACAAAGGAACTGGCCTGCCAGGTTCTGTTAGCAGCATTACCAGCACATTCAGGATAAGCTCGCTCTCACATTCAGGTTGTCTCTTCTAATGTAAATCAGGCCCTGGTGCACATGCCACAAAGTGGAAGATTAAAAATGAAGGATGAGGACGGGAACAGGTACTTAATGGTGAGGACGCTAGAAGGAACATTAACATTTGTAGTAGGGTGCTGTGACTGTTAATTTGTCTTGAACTTTCCGTATGATCTAGAACTGATGTATGTGTGTATGTATATGTATGTGTGTATATGTATATATATATATATATATATATATATATATATATATATATATTCCATGTCCGGGGTCCCTTCATGAGCACAAAAATTGAAGCGCACGCACTGAGCTTATGTTTATCTTCTTTTATTGCCAACACGCTAGAAACACTGGACTGACGCGGTTCGGCACGATCACCTTAAAAAAAAAAAAATCTATATATAGCGCGTGTGTGTGTGTGTGTATATATTACCATAAATATACGAATAACGCACTCTCAGGAGACCCACAGGAATGCTCAGATACTCCGTTTAATGAGCTTCACGTGAAGCTCATTAAACGTGATAAATAAATCAGTTGGCCATGCTGTGGATTGAAGCTGTAGCGCACAACCCAGCGAGCTATCTCACATACTTTTCTTAAGTGCTTACACAGGCTGTTAAAAGTGGATACAGTTAGAAACTGGTTATATTGACTCCATAGACATTTAAAAAGAGGCACATATTTGATAACTATACTGTAAAAGGCAACGTTTGGCACTTTTTTTTTCAGAGTACACTTATGTAGCCTTCAAGATGAGAATTATTTTTCAGTTTGTGTTCCTTTAAAGGCCTCAGTGAAAGGCGAGAGGAAGGGCAGGACAGAAGTTCATTAAGTGCTAAGAAATGAAGAATTCCATGTTCAGCTGTTAAGAGCTCATCATAGCACATGGGCTGATTGATGTAGCGGGTAACCAGGAGATTTTTTTTTAAAACACTTTAGGTGTTCTGATATTCCTCTAAAGCTGGGGCGGAGTCAGCGACATGTCAGACTAGGCCGATGTCTCTGAAAGGAGGGCGCTGCGGGTCCAGGGCCGGCGTTAGCCGCGGGCCGAGCATGGCCCAGGGCGTCTAGTTTCAGAGCGAGCAGCGAAATGGCCTTGCGTGGAATCCTGCTTTTGATCTTTCATTTTATTTCAAGATCACCCGCGCCTCGCTGCATAAACTATCTTGTCCCCTCACTCAGTCCCTGTTCCTTCCCCCTCCTTCTCACCCCCGCCCAGGGCCTCTCATTTCTAATTTAGCCTCTCACTAGGCGCTATAGGCGAGGGGAGGGGGGTGGGGGTGGAGAGCACCTCCCTGTGAGCAGTCGTGGGAGCTCTACGGAGATCTCTGCTGTGCTAAGTACCCAGGGCCCAGTGCGCATCCGGATTCATGGCTAATCCTTTTATCAAAGGTGCTGAAATGTCGAGAACTGCTGCTATGCCCATAAAATAAGCACATTGCAGCAAGTATTCTGCCTGCATTTTAATTTGTTCATTTTGTCTGAGAGAAAAGGGAGAGAGAGAGATCCCAACTGTTTGGTATGCAGTTATCATCCCCAGAAGAATGAAGTGATGAGTTGGCCATGCTGTGGATTGAAGCTGTAGCGCACAACCCAGCGAGTTATCTCACATACTTTTCTTAAGTGCTTACACAGGCTGTTAAAAGTGGATACAGTTAGAAACTGGTTATATTGACTCCATAGACATTTAAAAAGAGGCACATATTTGATAACTATACTGTAAAAGGCAACGTTTGGCACTTTTTTTCAGAGTACACTTGTGTAGCCTTCAAGATGAGAATTTTTTTTCAGTTTCTGTGTTCCTTTAAAGGCCTCGGAGAAATTGAGGATTATTTGAGAATGGATGTTATCCTCAAAATGAAATAGAAGAGCACGTAAAAATCAAGTCAAAAATAAATAACATGAGTAAAGGAAAAGGGGGCAGCAGAGGGAAACCCATAGAAAGAGGTCAATCATTTGAGAGTGTCCCCCGGATCAGCGGACGGACCCCCGTTCATTCGCAACCTCCGAAATGGACCTCCTAAAAGGGGTTCTAGCTACCAATGATGTCTTGCTGTGTAATTCTGGGCATATATGGCTGTTGTTCATGTATTGGGCATTGTCCTGTAAATGGATACCTTTTATCGCCTGGCTCGCATTGGTTTGTATCGAGTAGGCTGGGGTAGCAGTCCACTACCGTGCTTCCTCGGGGGTTGTAGGGTTTATATGCAGAACACTGAAAGTGGATGAGGGACGCAGGGGGGGAGGAGGTGGGGGGGCTACGTTGGCTCCCATGTGTACGATTTATAATCCTAAACATTACCGCTTGTGTAGCCCACACACATCACGTGCATGAACTGGCTTTTCTTTGCTCAACAGGGCTCTCGGTCCTTCCAGAACCAAACACCAGGTTGATTGCACCCCCCACCCCCATGCTATCTTTTCAGATTGCTTCCAGCTCCCCCCCCCCACCTTCCCCCACCCTGCTCAGGGCCTTTAAACCCAACAAGTTGAGCATTCCCAATTCCTAGCCCTCCCCCCACAAAAGAATTCCATAGAGGCGGGGCCCCAGGCTGGGAGAGTCCATCAGTGGGGCCGGAAGATGGGGGCTCGGAGGAGGACGTTTGTGCAGCAGCGAGCACCAGGCAGTGTCACGTATTTTGTTAGGAAGGGTATCTTTAGAAAATATTTTTTTCTACTACCATGTTATGGTTACAAAATTCTAATTAATAGCGGTAGTACTTTTACTGTTTTAGCCAGGCTTCCCTTTGAGTGGGACTTTGGACAGCTGTTGGACGGGTTTTGGCACTTTCCAGACCGCTCTAATTTTGGCAGATGGGGACTTTAAATTGCGCTTAAAAGAATGGCACTACAGCCCCCGCCCACTTTTCCGGCTTCTGGTGTAGTAACAACCTTGTTTATAGATATTGTAATAGGTGCGTTGGGGTCGAATGAGGTCGTTGAGAGTCGGGGCTACACGCTTTCCTTTAACACGCCCTCTCGCGGTTTGTTCGTGTGCCTTTTATATAGAAAATGCTACTCGAGTGCAAATCTGAACACCTGGAGGCTGCTTCTCAAAGCCATAGGCGCTATAGATGCTTTCAGCCAGGAGCAGTCTTGCCTGTAGATTGGACTGCCTTTTCCTCTGACACATGGCTGTTTATTTGCCGTTCAGTCCACCATCTGCTGCATAACCAGCAGCGTTTCATTCAAAAGTGGGTTTCTGCTCCAACGGACCCACATGTTAAAGCACCGCACACAGAGTACAACCTGGTGTTCACGCTGAAAGAGGGAACTGTCGCTTTCTATGGGGGCAATCCAAGTGACGGTCTTCACAACCTCATGCATGGACTGAGGGTATGCGCACTAACGGACGAGCAGTATAGAAGAGTCTTCAATAAGTTCAGCCCGAGTACTTGTTCAAGGGCAGGCAGTTTCAAAGATTCCCGAATATGTTGCATAATGTTTCTAGTCTTGTTTAGTGTTAAGTGCTCGCCAAGGCGAGGCCTACAGCACCAACAATAGACATCAAGAACTTTGACAACGTGCATTGCTTCGACTTCGATATTCTATTTTACCACCGTTTCATGAAACCAATCTTTTCACACTCCCGAGAGTTAGGACACATTACAAAAAAATGCAGTAAAACACATTTGTGTACTATTGCCAAATGATGGGTCTGTCAAAAATGGATTTCCACATAGTGCATACTTTCCCACAGTCCCATACAGAACGTGTTAAGTTTTCCCCTTGTGTACTGCAGTTCCAGGAAAGCATCCACTTTTATGCCAACTTTGGGTACAGCAGCCAATTAAAATGAAAAATTGTTTTCTGTTGAGTTCAAGTTTTTTGCATGTTCTTGATAACGTGCTGTTGCCCGCATATCTGTCACTGTTCTCTCTAAATGGTCGTGGTGTTTCTTTTTGGTGAGGCTTACAGCTCTAAGTGACTAACATTTTCAACTTTTTGGATGTTTTTTAATAAAGAACTTCTGTTTTCTTTGGCACAAACCCTATATCCTGTATTGGATCTGCCATGTGGCCCCTTCGCATGATTAGGTCCAGCATCTTGAACAGCCATCATGTGTTGAGACAGCAGCCTTTCCTTGGACCGTGGATGGCTCTGCTCGCTCTGTGTTGGCAGTCTGGCGTGTAAGGGTGTTTTCAAACAACTGCAGCACCTCTCCAGAGTTCTGCAGTATTTTCTTCAGGCCTCACGATGCTTCTAGTAAATCGATTGTTTTATGGATGAATCCAGAGACTTGGCTTTCTTGGTATTGGACTGGATATGTTGTCTAATCTCTCCAGCGACTCAGTCACTATATACTGGCTTTGCTCGAAACTAGGTGATGCATTTCAGTGAATGCACTCAAAAGCTGCTATTTTTAATGAATAACTAAATTTATGTTTGAAGGGTATGCTAATTATTGTGAAAACAGGTTTATTGAATTAAAGCTCTAATTGTTTTTCGAAGGATAAAATAGCTTACAAAAGGAAATGGTTTATCTGCAAACATAATGGAAACAAGTGTTTCGTTCTGTAAATAGCATTTCCGTTTTTCCATACAACTGCCTTCCTACATTTTTATCAAGTTGCAAAGTTTCGGATGCAGGAACCACATGACTCTTTTCTCTCCCTAGCATCGATCTCCGCCACATAGGATGAAAACAAGCTATTTATCAAAGTAAAGCTCTTCTTTAAGGGGTAGGGATGGGCCAGGAGCCCACGATAATTCCTTCCTCTACTTTTCAATATTGCAATACTCCCACACCGTGTGCTTCAAGGGACCGTTCCCTGCTGCCTCCAAAAATAACAGCTCCTCCAGTCTCTGCCCCACCTTCTTGCACTCGCATGCAATTTATTTAAATGTGCTTACTTTTATAACAAGCATTTGCAATGCAATGGGTCTCGCATTATTAAAGTTTGAGCTATTGGCATTGCTAAATAATGCAACACCAATAGCTCAAACTTTAATAATGCGAGACCTATTGCATTGCAAATGCTTGTTATGAATGGGGACTAATATGGATGTCTTCCATAAATAGGGGACCACGCCTTCCAGTAAGATAGCATTAAAGGCAACTGTCACAGTCCACGCCACATGTCCAGGTTCCTTTTAAACACATCTGTAAGCATCTGATCAGGGCCTGGGGATTTTCCCAGCTTTTGGTGATGGATGGCCTGGACTATTTCCGATTTGCTAAATGCAGCATCATTATAAAGATAGTTACAGTGGAGAACTGCACTTTTCAGCTTGGTGCTGCACGGAGACCTGTAGATCCATCTTTTCACTCCCCAGGTCATTCTCTATAGGCAATTGATATAGTGAGGAGAAATGCTCCACCTATCGTGAAGGACTTATATTATCTTCCAAGTTTTGTGTGGACCTTAGCAGCCCCATCCTACGATTTCCCAGAATCTTTTTGCGTATTCCGTGTCAATTGCGTATTGCTAGGTTTTCCAAGCCTTGATACACTGGGTTTTGTTTTTGTATCAAATAAGATGTTGGTAAGATTTTCGGGCTTCCATTGGTTGTGCCTCACCCTCCTATGTTATTCTTCTATTTCTGAGCGTGACGGTAAGTGCTCTCTGTTTTTCAGCACATTCGTCATCATACCAGTCGTGATAAGAGTCTTGAACTATTATGCCCCTACTGGCTTTATGCTCGAATAGTACTTGCTTGGTGATAGTGAGAAATTATTTGATGGATTCCGTGAATGCAAGGCCACCGTCCTTGTCCTCCATGCTCAGTGATGTAAAACGTGCATATACACTGCAGGTTTTTTAAGAAGTCTAATGTTTCCCACTCAGTGGGTCCTCTGGAAAGTTTTTTTCCGGTCCCATTTAGACTGAGCGGCCGATTCCGATTCGGGCCGGAAAAAATACCGACCGACTCGGTACGGGATTATAGTCCGACCGACACGTACCGGCGTTGCCCGACCTGGGAAGTACGATGAAATGCATGGAAATCACGACCGACTCGCACGGAACTCAAGGCGAACGACCGACCCGGCCGGAAACAAGCTATCCGGCCGGGAAACCACGCGAATCGCACCGACCGACACGCACCAGGAAACAACCCGAACGAAACGTACCCGCGAACTCCGACCCGCGCAGTACGATGCAATGGGTGCAAAATCAGACCGACTCGCACGGAGCCCAAGCCGTACGACCGACACGCATACAAAAGCCAGCCGAACAAACACAATACCCCGCGAACGACACGTACGCCGCATATGAAACAGAGCTGAAACACAGCAGGAACGACTCGGACAGGCGCGCACGAGACAACTGCAATGTCCTACTCGGTCAGAAGAACGACTCCTAAATGCACAATAATCACTAATGAAAAAAAAAAATAAAGGGCCAAACAAGCAATGACAAAGCCAATAAATACAGGGGGAGAAAAAAATGGAACAAGGACACACCCCCAACTCCACCTACATAAAGCCCACAAATCCCTACCATGATCCTTTGCAAATTCCACTGACCTGCCAGCACACAACACCATCACACAGCAAACACAGACACACACACAGCTCATCCAACACAAAAGCCACACACCATTAGCACCTCAACAAATAGCACCCTCACACACACACAGCAAAACCTACACTCACACACCCTCACTTGCACACACACACACATCAATCACCACCACCACCCATCACCATGCCCCTAAAGAAGAATCCAAAGTTCCTAGATAGTGAATTGGAAGTCATGGTAGACGAGATCCTGAGGGTAGAGCCACAGTTGTTTGGCACATTGGTCCAACAGACCCCCATGTCGCAGAAAACCAAGATGTGGGCGAGGATCGTCGACAGGGTGAACGCACAATCACCATGTTTGCGCACAAAGGAAGACATCCAGAACAGGTGGTATGATGTGCGCAGGAGGGTCAGAGACCTACTCAAGAAGGATTACCTCCTGAGCCAGCACACCGGCAGTGGCCCTCCTGCCAAACCAGTATACCTCAGGCCCTGGGAGGAGAAGTTGCGGGCCATCCTACCACCAGTGAGCGTATATGGACTAACAGACATCCCAGAGCCTGGTGAGTACACAACTAATATACACAATATTATGTGCCAATACACACACATCACTCTCAAGGGGACAGTCAAACCATCTACCCCTAGCAAATCAACAGCAACCAAAAGATAATCATCCCAAAGATGTGTATGTCAGTTACATTAACACAATACATGCCATCTCATAGTGATATGTAACTGTGTCATGACATGTACAAACACAACAACAAATAGAGCAAGGCAGTGGTACAAATATAACCAACAAACACTGCCTGATATTTTGCCACCACTAGAACACCACCTCACAGGGAAGCTCACTTAAAGGAAGGAAATCTGTGTATGCTGGTGAAGTCAGTGTAGCCAATAGCATGATGGGAGTTGTAGTCACAGATATTGGTCACCCTCACAATTGGCCCATCAACACCACTCTGAACCATGCTCACATCACAGGGAGTGGAAAAGAACTTACAAGATGGCTGACACTGGCTACTGCTGTGTGGAGCACAAGGCCCTGCTGGGAACTGTGCACCAACAAACAGCACAACACCACTGCCTGACATCCTGAAAGGCAACTTGCACTCTCTGCAATGCAAGCACGTAGCATGGTGGGATATCTGGCTGGGTGGGAAGGAGGACTCACAGCACTGACCATAGTTACAAGCAGCTCACCTCACACACCCCTCAACACAAACTCCACATAACCCACCTGGGAGAATGCAATGCCTCACATACGAAATGAAGATCCCACAAAGAACCACCACCCTGGGTAATGCTGTGTGAAGCACAGGGACACACCTGGGACTTGTAGCCAAACAAACGCAAGGACAACACTGTCAGCCTTCCTGTCAGCACAGGCACACTACCCCACAGGGAAGCACAGTCCAAAGGAAGGAAGTACTGGCATGCTGGGAAGGGGGGGTGTAGCCAATAGCATGATGGGAGTTGGAGTCACAGATACTGCTCAGCCTCACAATTGGCCCATCAACACCACTCTGAACCATGCTCACATCACAGGGAGTGGACAAGGACTTACAAGATGGCTGACACTGGCTACTGCTGTGGGGAGCACAAGGCCCTGCTGGGAACTGTGCACCAACAAACAGCACAACACCACTGAATGACATCCTGAGAGTCAACCTGAACCCACTGCAAGGGTGGCATGCTTCATGGTGGGATAACTGGGCCAGGTGGAGAAGGATGGCCGGATGTCCACCAAATACAACCAATGCTGGCCATGCACACACCTCAACATTCATAGTGAAATGTCCCAGGTATGCATGACAATGTGCTACACCAATATCAACCTCTTACTGTGACAACTTAGGACAATGCAATGTACATGCCCGCATCCAGAGGTACAGTCACAACTGTCAGGTGTGTGAACCATTGATGCCTGTAGAAACATTACATACAATGTGTGTCTCTTCCAAATACAGGTGACGATGATGGGGACACAGCAGCAGGCGAGGAGGAGTCCCTGTCCCAGGCTCCGGGGGACACAGAGCTCACTGGTGTGGAACAGCCTCTGCCCACCTCGGATGGCGAAGACCTACCTGGCACCTCCGGTCTGAGTCATCATGCAGCACCAGCTGGACCAACATCTGCACCCCCTGCACCCACCCCTCCAACAACTGCCAACATACAGACCACCCACGCCGACACGGACAGACCAAGGACTACCGCTGACAACAGCACAGGGTCCCAGGCCCACCGTGGAGCAACGGATGACAACACCACTAACAACCCCCAAGTGGGCCTCGGGTCACCTGTGCGTGCCACCGCAGGTCCTGCACGTGTCGCCAGGGGTGGTGGGAGGGGTGGTAGACATAGGTCGCTGCTTGCAGAGGGGTCTGGTCTGCATGATGACCCACAACTGGCACGCATCGTTGATGCGTACCAGGATAGCACCGGAGAGGTCAGACAGGTAGTGGGGATCCTCAAGGACATACAACAGCAGCAGGCTGCCCATCATGCCCGCTTGGACTCCCACATGGCCCGTGTGGAGACACACATGGCCCGTGTGGAGACACACATGTCGGGCATGGAGTCCAAGTGGGATACATTGCAAGAACTCACAGCGGTGCATAGGGACATATTGACATGCCTCCGCCAGATTAGCACCAAAATGGCCACACCTCCCTGTGTGCCCACAACATCTGGTGCTGCAACAACTGACACCACCACAGGTAGGGAGGAGGACTTTGGCGGAGAGTCCCCTGCACCGCAGCAGCCTGCACGTGAGGGTCCCCCCACAAAGAAGAGGGGTCGTCCGAGGAAGGAAAACTGAGAGGTTGATGGCCACGTACATCCCCCAGGAAGCCAACACCTGTTCCGGAAATTCTCCTTTGTGTGCAAACGTTTCACCCTGTCGAATGCAACACTACTTTCCCACATGACATGGGGAGTTCAAGTTGGACTAATGTATCATATGACTGTGGACTTCACTCAGGACATTTCTGCTACCAAGACTTCCAACTCATCTGGGAACTTTGGATCACAATCACAACGTACAGCACCCACCATCCTGTGCACTATACACACACACATTTCTGTAAATAAAATCACTAGTACACCATACTTGCCACTGTTGTTATTCAAATTGTGGATACTGTCATGGTGATGATGTTCTGCTAAATTACACTGTGTATGCTAACTGCTACAGCAAGTACTACACCGTCATGTGAGTCATGGTGACGTGACACATATGAGGGAGACACACCACTAGGGCTACACAACACAGACACCAGGGCCATCGGACTCATCGCCCACAGTGATGTTGGCAGGAAATACAGTGGAATGCACAGACACCACACTTATTCAGAGTCTGTGTCAACTAGCCCACAGGTGCAGTAAGCAAATGTCAGTCAGATGTGTGACCACAGACAACGCACATCCCAAAGTGAAGCACTGGTTTATTACACATTTGTAAAATGTTGTTACCACTACAAATACAAGTTAATCCCACGTGGCAGTGGCCACACAGTCAACAAGTGCAGAAGATATGAAGTCCAGGGGTGTGTGGCACATCACCTGTAGGGAAACGACTGCTGCCACCCTGAAAGCTGAATCATGGTGTTGGGGGATCCAAGTTGACCAAACAACTCTGTAAGCACCCTGTGAAGGACAGACATGACACACAGTCAAAACCACTGAAGAACCGGACAGAACTGCAATACTCATGCCCTAAACATGTCACAAGATACCTACACAAAAGCACGTTTGCATGTCAACACTGTTGGGGAGTACAGACTACCTGTAAGGCCATACTAAAACAGCACCAGGGCACCACCCACACATATCATGCAAACTCACATCATTCACATTGCATCTCCCTGGATACTCACATTCAGCTGAAGAAGTTGGTGATGAGCTGTGTGCGGACATCACCACCATCATCATCATCACTGGCATCGTGGTCCAGGCCAGGATCCTCCACAGGTGGCGGACGTTGGTCATCGTCATCCAGGATGAGAGGCAACTCCTTCCGCACTGCCAGGTTGTGGAGCATGCAGCAAACGATGACAATCTTGCACACCTTTGCTGGGGCATATGGGAGGGCCCCTCCTGTCTTGTCCAGGCAGCGGAAGCGGCTCTTCAGGAGACCAAATGTCCGCTCGATCACTCTCCTGGTCCGACCATGTGCCTCATTGTAGCGCATCAGGGCTGGTGTCACAGGGTTCCTGAGGGGTGTCAGCAACCACGGCATGTTGGGGTATCCGGAGTCACCTACAGACAGACAATTGCACATTAGCTGAGTTCAAAAAGTGGGCGGAATACAACATAGCAGAACACACACAATGGTACAAAGTCAGTACACACCGACAAGCCAGGCACGCTGGTTCGGCATCTGTGACATCATCCTCGGGATGCGACTACTCCTCATCACGTAGGCATCGTGAGCAGAACCGGGAAACGGGCACACACATGTGTGATGGTCATATCTGCAAGACATACCACCAGCGCATTGATCGAATGGTAGTGTTTGCGGTTACGGTAGGCCTGCTCATGTGCCTGTGGTGGTACCAAAGCCACATGTGTCCCATCAATGGAGCCAATTACATGTGGCATCCTCCCCAGGGCATAAAAGTCACTCTTAACGTCAGTGAGTTGTCGACGTTTGGGGAAATAGATGAACTGGTTCAGGTTCCTCAACATAGCCACCAAAACATCGCGTAGCACACGGCTGAACATAGTCTGTGACATCCCACCATCAGTCGCCACAGTGTGTTGGAAGGTACCGGTGGCAAAGAAGTGTAGGGCTGCCATTACCTTCACCTTGGGTGTCAGCGCCGTAGGGTACGGCCGGCCCGGTTGCAGATGTGGTGCCAAGCGCACTGCCAAATCCTCAATCAGCTGCCTGGTGAAGCGGTACCGTCGGATGCTGTCATGTTCCACCATCGTTGCCAGGTCAGGGAATGGTCTATGGACAGCTGGAGCCCTGCAGTGCATAGGATGAAGAAAGAAAGATTGTCAGTTACCCCACAGATGTGCCTTTCACCATACTCAATTTCACATGATACATCATTACGAGACACAAGTACTTGATGTGTGTGCCGTTCTGTTCGGACATAACTAGCACCTACATGGCCATCATCTAAGTTCTCAGTACAACATGTGTGCACAACAGGTACCAGGTTGTGCTATGGGAAACCATTAGGCTGTATCACAGTACCCATTTACTGTTGTCACGTTCCACACACACACCACAGTGACATGTCTGGACAGATGCGCCACAGGCATCACAGCACATTGACAGGTAGATTCCCAGGGACCCTGTCTTGCCACATGGACACTGGCATGACATGGCGTATCATGTACACGTCAGAAAAAACAAACATGACTCCCACAGGTAGTGGCCCCTGTTGCCTCCGCAGGACAGACATGGACGTCTGTGACACACACACGCACAACATCAAAGTCCATGCACAAACAACATTGCTGTGGAGACTGTCTCCCATCGTGCACATGGAATCAGAGACATCGGAAACACAACATGCACACAGACTGTGGAGGGACATCACTATTGTGGCAATGGGTCATCCTGTTACGTACATGCCTTCCCCCATGGGACCCTGGGGGTATGTGACATGTCACACACATACACAACCTGGAAATGTGACCATGCCACATGCTCTGAAATGAACTGTTGCACATCACAGTGGTCATGTGCACAACACACAAAGGACCCTGTCCCCATGAACACATGCACAGCCTGGGTGTGGATGCCCACCAGTGCCACCACAGAAACCACATGTCAACCCCCATACACAGAAAAGGTAATGCAGCCTTACATGCCTTAGGAAACAGTGTGGAGTGGGTGTGGTGTTGTAGGTGTGCCCCTGTGTCTCTGGCAGGTATATGTGGCTGGCATATGTTCACCAGTGACAAGCATGGTGACATATGCGACTGACCTGTACAGGTACGCGTTGTACAGCAATGGAACGATTGGTGTGCCCGGCCGGCCCATTGCATGTGAAGTGTGCGGGTACGCGTTGTACCCCGAAATACGCGTTGTACAGCAATGGACCGATCGGTGTGCCCGGCCGGCCCATTGCATGTGTTGTGTGCGGGTACGCGTTGTACAGCAATGGACCGATCGGTGTGCCCGTCCGGCCCATTGCATGTGATGTGTGCGGGTACGCGTTGTATCCCGAAATACGCGTTGTACAGCAATGGACCGATCGGTGTGCCCGGCCGGCCCATTGCATGTGATGTGTGCGGGTACGCGTTGTATCCCGAAATACGCGTTGTACAGCAATGGACCGATCGGTGTGCCCGGCCGGCCCATTGCATGTGATGTGTGCGGGTACACGTTGTACCCCGAAATACGCGTTGTACAGCAATGGACCGATCGGTGTGCCCGGCCGGCCCATTGCATGTGTTGTGTGCGGGTACGCGTTGTACAGCAATGGACCGATCGGTGTGCCCGGCCGGCCCATTGCATGTGTTGTGTGCGGGTACGCGTTGTACAGCAATGGACCGATCGGTGTGCCCGGCCGGCCCATTGCATGTGATGTGTGCGGGTACGCGTTGTACCCCGAAATACGCGTTGTACAGCAATGGACCAATCGGTGTGCCCGGCCGGCCCATTGCATGTGATGTGTGCGGGTACGCGTTGTACCCCGAAATACGCGTTGTACAGCAATGGACCGATCGGTGTGCCCGGCCGGCCCATTGCATGTGATCTGTGCCGGTACGCGTTGTACCCCGAAATACGCGTTGTACAGCAATGGACCGATCGGTGTGCCCGGCCGGCCCATTGCATGTGATGTGTGCGGGTACGCGTTGTACCCCGAAATACGCGTTGTACAGCAATGGACCGATCGGTGTGCCCGGCCGGCCCATTGCATGTGATATGTGCGGGTACGCGTTGTACCCGAAATACGCGTTGTACAGCAATGGACCGATCGGTGTGCCCGGCCGGCCCATTGCATGTGATGTGTGCGGGTACGCGTTGTACCCCGAAATACGCGTTGTACAGCAATGGACCGATCGGTGTGCCCGGCCGGCCCATTGCATGTGATGTGTGTGGGTACGCGTTGTACCCGAAATACGCGTTGTACAGGAATGGACCGATCGGTGTGCCCGGCCGGCCCATTGCATGTGATGTGTCGTGGTACGCGTTGTACCCCGAAATACGCGTTGTACAGCAATGGACCGATCGGTGTGCCCGGCCGGCCCATTGCATGTGATGTGTGCGGGTACGCGTTGTACCCCGAAATACGCGTTGTACAGCAATGGACCGATCGGTGTGCCCGGCCAGCCCATTGCATGTGATGTGTGCGGTACGCGTTGTACCCCGAAATACGCGTTGTACAGCAATGGACCGATCGGTGTGCCCGACCGGCCCATTGCATGTGTTGTGTCGCGGGTACGCGTTGTACAGCAATGGACCGATCGGTGTGCCCGGCCGGCCCATTGCATGTGATGTGTGCGGGTACGCGTTGTACCCCGAAATACGCGTTGTACAGCAATGGACCGATCGGTGTGCCCGGCCGGCCCATTGCATGTGAAGTGTGCGGGTACGCGTTGTACCCCAAAATACGCGTTGTACAGCAATGGACCGATCGGTGTGCCCGGCCGGCCCATTGCATGTGTTGTGTGCGGGTACGCGTTGTACAGCAATGGACCGATCGGTGCGCACGCATTGGCTGGGGCCTGGCATGGCAACGGACGTGTTTTCGTGGCTCCAACGAGTCTGATGCAGTGAATTCAGTTGGCCAGCCACAACAATGTTGCAAAATCATGGATGTCATGAATTTGAAGATTTGAAGGATGCTGTGGGCGTGTATTAGTGCTGCTATTCCATGGATTGGTCAGATTCAGAAGATGCAAACGACTTGGACCAATCACTTTGGACACATGGGACAGTATCTGCCTCTGCAGCACACATATAATGCTGGCTGTTCCCCTGAGAGCTCACTTGCCTGCACTACATGCTCCAGGACGACATCTGCCAACAACACTGCTGCTGTCTCTGCATCCTCTGGCTACTGCAATGGCACATACTGTGGATAGAGCCCCAGCCTTCAGCCTTGAGGAGAACCAGGCCCTGCTGGACAGCCTCCTTCCACAGTACAGCAAGCTGTATGGGAAACCAGGGGAGCAGGTGAGTGTGCTGTCCACTGCCTTACCAATTGTGCATGTTGTCTGACTAGCAGGACTTACAGTGTGCACACCACTGGCTAGCATGCTCACTGAGTAGTTGTCACACCCCAAAGTGTGTAGTTACATGCACTGAACAGGTACAGTGCAGTAACAGTGCATTCCAAAAAGGTTTACTCCCCATGCAATGACACCATGTAGTGACTGCTGGCAAACTGTTCATAGCCATTGTTGCACTGCCTATGTACATCATATGCCCCTGTGATTGAGACATGTATATTCAACTGTGTGATGCACGGGTATGTTGCATGTGTAGTAATGGCCTTTTTCACTTTGTCATCCTCACAGGTCGATGCCCACCAGAAGCAGGAAATCTGGCTGACCATCGCCCGGGAAGTAAGATCCGTGGGGGTCTACAGGCGCAGGATCCGCAACTGCCAGAAGAGGTGGCAGGACCTTCGTGGCTGGACCCGGAGGATCGCAAGGGTCCAGCTGAAGCTGTCGCCTCCTCGCAGGAGGGGCGGACACCGGACACCGGACCCTGACCCCCCACATGCTCCGGATCCTGGCGGTGGTCTTCCCTGACCTGGATGGGCAGCTGAAGGCCAGACAGCAGCAAGGAGGGGGTGAGTCCATGACTGCACTGTGCACTTTGTCTGACATGCTATGTGCCCTCCTCTGGCCTGGTTAGACTTCCACAGTACATCAGTCATGTGGTCCAGGACCCATGTCCCTCATTTGTGACATGCCCACTTCTCCTCTGATACGCATATGTGTGGCCCTTACAGTCAGGAAATTGTGTCACTTGGGGAATGTGTCATTGCATTTAGCTTCGCTCAAGGTGGGGGACAGCATTTGTTCCCGTGACTATGTTGTGGGATTCATGTGTGGGTCAATTGCTTACACAATGCCTAAGTTCTGACATGTAATCTGGGTGTAACTTTGATATGTGGTCCACTTGCTGATCTGAATCACCACATGTCCCTGGGGAATTTGGCACACACCCATGCTGCCGGTGGGAACAATGTTTGGGCCTCAGGAGTATGTGTATCAAGTGTGCCACACGTGCTTAGCCACATGCCTACTGTCCAGGACTCATTCCTCTTACAGGTGGAGCTGGACAGTCATGCCTACTCCAGGGCATACAATACACTCTGTACTCCCACTCCCGTGTACCATCTGGCATGTTGTGATCAGTGAAATGTTCCCTCAGGTGTCTGCCTCTGTGTCATTGTGCTGTGTCCTCGTTGTCAGGACTACTGGTATGTTTATCGGTTAGGGCTCAGCATGCCAGCGGAGATGTGACCATGATAGACGAAACTTCTGTGATTTTTAGGTGTCTGATCACTTGACTGTGCACACAGGTGTATGCGACTGTGACTTTCAGGCAGCTGTTTCTCATTCACAGCACACTGTGAGGTGCTCAAGTTCAGAGAGTTGTGTTTCATGTCCCCCATATGTCCAATTGGTATGACGTGGACAAGTAGTAGTACTGATGATGTGGTTTTTGGGGGATGGACATGTGCACTTGTCAGTTACATAACTTGCATTCCCCATGTCCTAGGATTGTGACACAGTGCAGACTGTTGTTGGCTGGCTGGCATGCCCATGTGACTGGAGACAGTGATGTATGACTTTGCACGCATGCCTGTGTCATGGCATTAAACTTCCTAAGAGTGATCCTGCAGGGGAGTGACATGTGCAACATGCACCCCATTGTGGCATTGACTATCCGGACATGGGTGCATCATGGTGTGTGGTGCTGGTATGCATCACATGCATTTCTATTTGGACTCTGGCCATCCCTTCATCCGGACACCTGCATTGACTTAGTGGCAAGAGATGTGTTGTGTGCATGTTCACATACTTCACTGTGTTCCCTGCAATGTCCAACAACTGTGTAGGTGGTGCATGTGTCCACACTGGGGTCTTACCATCAGACAGGCACCAGACAGATGGGTGCAAGGGCAGGAGGGGTGTGAGTCCCATGGTTGACCATCAGACTGACAATTGGCTTCCACAAATCTGTGTGAGGACTTTAGGCAATGTTCAACTAAGGATGCCTGGGCTGGCTCTGTGATGTGCTGTACTTACTGTGGTGTGTGCGTTCAGTGCAGGTGACTGATGTTTGTCTGTTTCCCTAATTGTTTGCAGATACATCCACGGCCACAGGAGGGGATAGCTCCACGGACCAGGAGGAGCAGCGGAGCCAGACTGGGTCAGCGTCCGACGAGTGGTCAGAGGGACCCAGTGGCACGGAGGGCGAGGGGAGCCACACCGAGGAGTCCTCAGCACCATCCACCTCAGCTGAGGACCACAGCAGCTCGGAGGATGACTCCCTTGTGGAAGCGGGTGTCAGCAGCCACCAAAGTCAAGCTAGTCTGTCTGGCCCCGCCACCACCACCACCACCACCACCACCACCACCACCGCCCTCCCATTGGCTCCCATTCCTGAGGTCCGTGGAGGCTCCCGTGCTCGGGAGCGTGTCTCCTTCATGCCAGGCACCGCACCCCCTGCCCCTGTGTCCCCTGCTGCCCTGAGTGAGGAGTCTGTGTACCTCCTTCGGCAGCTCCATATAGGGCAGACAGCAATGCTGACTGTCCTCCATGCACACACCACTCTGTTGACACAGCTGGTGTCGTTCATGGAGAGCATCTCGACGGGTATGTCTGCCCTACAGAGGAGCAGTAGGTCCATGGACTCCTCCCTGACAGCAGCAGTGTCCCTCCTCCAACAGTCCCTCACCCCTCCCACCTCTGCCCCATCCACACTTCCTGCCACCCTACCTGTCCAAAGCACATGCACACCTGCACAATCACCCAAACACACAGACACGAGCAGCACAGACACACCCAAGAGAAAGGCAAGACGTGCACACAAGCATCCTCAGGGGACTGATACCACAGACACAGGGGATGGGGAACACACACACACACAGGCATCCACAGTCACTCCGCAGTCCTCCAAATCCTCTCCCTCCAAGACCCCTTCCCTTGCCTCACCTGCTACCCCACATACACAGCAGCTCTTCCTGTGTGACCTCGGCCTCTTCCCCTCCAATCCTGCTGATCCAGCATACCGGGGGAAGAGGAAGTCCACCCACACAGAGGGAGTGCCCCTCGCCCCCGGACACCCTCCCCCAGGCGAAGGCAGACACAGGACCCCATTAGGAAGTCCCCCTGGACCAGGAAGAGCAAGACCCCACCACCACCACCACGCAGCTCCACCACCCAGTCTCTCTCCTCCATCCCCCAAGCCAGCACTCCACAGGTTCCCCCGCCACACCCTGCCCCAGGTTCCCCCACACACCGATACCGCATCCCCAGACTGCTTAGGCCCTCCCCCCCTGCCACTTGCTCTTCCACACCCAACCCAGACGCTCTGCCTGTTAGTGCCACTGGTATGGGGACCGGGTCCCCCCCCTCTGTCCTGCCCACCTCATCTGCCCACCCTTCCACTCCCTTGGAGTTATGCACTGCAGTGGAGTCCACAACCACCCCGTCTGACTTGGGCACTGCAGTGGGGACCCAGTCCACTACATCAGACCAGCCCACTGCAGTGGTTGCAGCACCCAAACCAACTGACTTGTGTTGCACGGTGGTGCTGGCCCCCCCTGAGTCAGACACCTCCACTGCAGTTGCCGGTGACACTCCTGCACCCACCACCCCTTCACTGCCTCACTCTGCCACCCCCTGATCCTGTCCCTGCGGTGCCTGGCCTGCCCCTTGTATGCCCCTCCAAGGGGGATGTCCCCTGTCCGTACCAGTGCAGGCAAGCAATGGGTGACCAGTTGTCACTTGTCACCCTGTTGGGACATGGAATTTGGACTGGCCATTGGCCTTAGTTTCTTTTGGACGTCAACTTTTAATTTTACATTAGCTGAATAAAGCCTCTTTTTGTTTAATTGAGGTGTTTCTTTTGATGTACATGATGTAGATGAGTAGCATCCTGCATTTGCAGTTGTTATAGTGTTCAGATCAGGAAAATAAAGTGTTGCTGTGATGGACTCCATGTGGTCCATGGGATATGTGTCCTGTTCTACTCTGGATCTATGGCATCCTTTGCTGCAGTCTGAGGGTGTAATGTTCAGCATTTGACACAGGGATGTACGTTTTGCATTTGTAAAGGAACATCTTTGTCTTACACTGATGCACATCTGGTGGGCTTACCACTGTTCAATGTTCCGATTTCCCTGACTGTGTGCCCATCTCCACTAGACATGCAGTTTTGCACATCAATGTTGAAGGACTCATCTGTGTATACAGTGCAACTGGCTTGACACGTGTTTTGGGTGTATGCAGATGACTGACGTGACACTCCCGTACCCAGGCTGATGTGAGCAGAGCCTTCTGTGTGTTGTAGTTGTTGACTCACTAACGGAGTGTCCTGCTGACATGTTTGAGTCGTGCACAGACAAGGTTTGGCACAGCGGACCTTCCACAGGAGTGGAGTGCCCTCATGGCAGTGTGTAATCCCGTGACATTGCGTGTGCCCGTGTTGTGTGTTGTGTAAGCATGTCTGTGCGTGTTCCCTTCCCTTTTCCTACACAGGCTGTGTCCCTAGGGATGTTCCTGTTTGTGTTGCTTGCAGAGTTGGTCTGTGTTCATCCAGCATCTTGGACCTGGTTTCTCTGTGATGTGGTTGCATGGCAAACTAATGTTCATGAGGTTGTCATCCCAGGTTGTCTTTGTTGTCAGGGCTGGGGATGTGGGCAAACGGTGATGGGACACATTCAGGATTCCCCTTGGCACTTGTTGTTTACACAAGTCATGTGAATTTCAGTTTGTGGTAGCTTTCAGTGATTGTGACACGGTGTGTGTGTGACTGCTGCCACTCCTCAGGGTCAGAGCTGCAATGTTGGAAGTTGTGTACGTGTGTTCTTTGTGTGTCACCTTGGCTTCTTCGTAGGTGTGTGACTATGGCCAGGATCCCATTGATTGTGGTGGATTTCACATCATGCCCATGTATGGCGTACTGTGCTGTGTGTCAGACATTGACGCGTCTTATTGACTGGCCATGTGTGATGGGTATCTGCACCTTAGTTCCCCCCACCACCCCTGGGATTGTCATGGGTGCATGTGCACTGTCACCAGTCCATGTGAGCTTCACTGCTGCACATTGGTGGAGATCAGGGTGTGTGGTGTTGAGTGTGCAAATGTGAGTTGTTGCACGGCTAGACCCCTACCTCCATATTGGCCTTGGCTGGCAGGCCGTGCTGATTGATTGGAGCTTGTGTAGGTGTGATGGTAGTTTGTTGCTCAGGACACATGGCTGTGGTTCACAGTGTGAACGACATCTACCTTTGTCATCACAGTGGGATTGTCATGCAGGCTAGTGTCAGCACAATGTGGGGTCCCTGGGGGTAGTGCTGTGGTGGATCTGTCTCTTGCTGTGTTAGTTGCTGTTCCTACAAGCTTGTGTGACATGTGTAATTTGGCCTCCCTCTCAGCTGACGATGCCTGATTGCCCACATAGGGGTATCCGATCCATGAGTAACTTTTGTATGGCACTGTATACACATCTGTGTGATTGGAGTTCAGGCCTCCTCATGTGTTGTGTGGTTGCTTGGGGACACTGGCACACCTCCCCATCACCTGTTGTGTTTGAAATGCAGTGTGAGTCTGCCTGTTTGTGTTTGTGCATTTGCACCACTGCATTGGCATTTCTGTAGTGTGCCATTGTCTGTATTTTGTTTGGTGGCTTTCCCCAGCTGTCCCTGGGACTCCTAGGTCATCAGTCAGCACAATGATCATGGTTTGTATGTCCCATTGATGCCATGGTATGGTATTTGTTCACCTGACATCGACAGTCTCCACAGGATATCTACATTTGTGTGTCCATTGGTGCAGATATGTGTCTCAGCATTATGATGGTCACTTCTGTCATTGTGTTATTTGTGAATATTGACAATGTGGTCCCCCATGGGTGATGTTTGTATGCACATGGCCAAAACGATGTTTCTGTGACACTGCACTGTTTGCCCCGCCCAATCTATGTTGCTATGGGACACAAGCACTACTATGCCACTGATGTGTTTGTTGTTGTGTGACCAGGATTCATCCATACAGTTTGGCTTACGCAGCTTTTACCATGACTACACTTACCTTATGATCACCGTGGTGATGGTGCTTTTGGCCCCATTGCCACACTGTTCAAAAGGTGCATCAGCTATGGACCCCACACTTACCTTTTGGTCACTGTGGTGATGTGCCATTGTCTGTATGTTGTTTGGTGGCTTTCCCCAGCTGTCCCTGGGACTCCTAGGTCATCAGTCAGCACAATGATCATGGTTTGTATGTCCCATTGATGCCATGGTATGGTATTTATTCACCTGACATCGACAGTCTCCACAGGATATCTACATTTGTGTGTCCATTGGTGCAGATATGTGGCTCAGCATTATGATGGTCACTTCTGTCATTGTGTTATTTGTGAATATTGACAATGTGGTCCCCCATGGGAGATGTTTGTATGCACATGGCCAAAACAATGTTTCTGTGACACTGCACTGTTTGCCCCGCCCAATCTATGTTGCTATGGGACACAAGCACTACTATGCCACTGATGTGTTTGTTGTTGTGTGCCCAGGATTCATCCATACAGTTTGGCTTTCACAGCTTTTACCATGACTACACTTACCTTATGATCACCGTGGTGATGGTGCTTTTGGCCCCATTGCCACACTGTTCAAAAGGTGCATCAGCTATGGACCCCACACTTACCTTTTGGTCACTGTGGTGATGGGGCTTTAGGCCCCATGGCCACACTGTTCAAGAGGTGCATCAGCTATGGACCCCACACTTACCTTTTGGTCACTGTGGTGATGGGGCTTTAGGCCCCATGGCCACACTGTTCAAGAGGTGCATCAGCTATGGACCCCACACTTACCTTTTGGTCACTGTGGTGATGGGGCTTTAGGCCCCATGGCCACACTGTTCAAGAGGTGCATCAGCTATGGACCCCACACTTACCTTTTGGTCACTGTGGTGATGGGGCTTTAGGCCCCATGGCCACACTGTTCAGAGAGGTGCATCAGCTATGGACCCCACACTTACCTTTTGGTCACTGTGGTGATGGGGCTTTAGGCTCCATGGCCACACTGTTCAAGAGGTGCATCAGCTATGGACCCCACACTTACCTTTTGGTCACTGTGATGATGGGGTGTTCGACCCCATGGCCACAGTGGTCATGGTCTGCTTGCATTGTGGAGGCCACACACATTTATGTGTGACACATGTGCTAGTGGGTCACATTGTATGTTCAATGTCATGTTCAGTGTTGTAGGCATTTGACACCGACTACACACGCTTGTCATGGTGTTGGGGGGATGTAATTTTCTGTCATTCCTTATGTGGGAGTATGCTGGTTGTGTCATGTATTACCCGTCCTATGAGTAGGGGTGGTGGTAGTGGCAGGCATCCAGCCCCCCTGAGTAGGGGTGGTGGTAGTGGCAGGCATCCAGGCCCCCATGAGTAGGGGTGGTGGTAGTGGCAGGCATCCAGCCCCCTGAGTAGGGGTGGTGGTAGTGGTAGGCATCCAGCCCCCCTGAGTAGGGGTGGTGGTAGTGGTAGGCATCCATCCCCCTATGGGTGGGGATGGTAGTAGTGACAGGCATCCAGGCCCCCATGAGTAGGGGTGGTGGTAGTGGTAGGCATCCAGCCCCCCCTGAGTAGGGGTGGTGGTAGTGGCTGGCATCCAGCCCCCTATGGGTGGGGATGGTAGTAGTGACAGGCATCCAGGCCCCCATGAGTAGGGGTGGTGGTAGTGACAGGCATCCAGCCCCCCCTGAGTAGGGGTGGTGGTGGTAGTGGTAGGCATCCAGCCCCCCCTGAGTAGGGGTGGTGGTAGTGGCAGGCATCCAGCCCCCCCTGAGTAGGGGTGGTGGTAGTGATAGGCATCCAGGCCCCCATGAGTAGGGGTGGTGGTAGTGGTAGGCATCCAGCCCCCTATGGGTGGGGATGGTAGTAGTGACAGGCATCCAGGCCCCCATGAGTAGGGGTGGTGGTAGTGACAGGCATCCAGCCCCCTGAGTAGGGGTGGTGGTAGTGGTAGGCATCCAGCCCCCCTGAGTAGGGGTGGTGGTAGTGGCAGGCATCCAGCCCCCTGAGTAGGAGTGGTGGTAGTGGCAGGCATCCAGGCCCCCATGAGTAGGGGTGGTGGTAGTGGCAGGCATCCAGCCCCCTGAGTAGGGGTGGTGGTAGTGGTAGGCATCCATCCCCTATGGGTGGGGATGGTAGTAGTGACAGGCATCCAGGCCCCCATGAGTAGGGGTGGTGGTAGTGGTAGGCATCCAGCACCCCCTGAGTAGGGGTGGTGGTAGTGGTAGGCATCCAGCCCCCCCTGAGTAGGGGTGGTGGTAGTGGTAGGCATCCATCCCCCTATGGGTGGGGATGGTAGTAGTGACAGGCATCCAGGCCCCCATGAGTAGGGGTGGTGGTAGTGGTAGGCATCCAACCCCCCCGGGTAGGGGTGGTGGTAGTGGTAGGCATCCATCCCCCCCTGAGTAGGGGTGGTTGTAGTGGTAGGCATCCATCCCCCTATGGGTGTGTATGGCATTGGTGATGCCCATCCCACCCCTATGGTTGTGCTGTTGCTAGTGTACGTCATTTGTGCATCCCTATGTGTGTGTGACATATTTTGGGTACGTGTAGTTTGTTTGTATTATTGGTGTTTGACTTACCGTCTGTGCCGTATGCGTCCGTACCGGTCCCGGTAATAGATGTAGAGTATAGGTAGGACCTGCGCGATGGGATTCATGGTTGGGTCGTCTCGTTCGGGTTTCTCGTGTCTTCGACTCGTACTCGTCGCTGGCTTGTTCGTCTCGTAGCCGTGGATCGTCTTGTGGCGCGAAACGGAGCTTATGTGCGGCTCTCCCGGATGCTGAAACGCTCCAGACGTAGCGACTGGTTCGGCGCGTACGGAGCGCGCATCGTACTAGTCCGGCCGGAAGGTGCTGTGTATTTGGTTCCGTGCGACTCGATTCGGCGTTTACGGATCCGGCTCGGGCGGGGAACAGGAGCTGGATTGGGTAAGTACGGCTCGCTCGGGAAATGGGTTGTTATACGCATCGTACTTGTTCGTCCGGACGGGTGTACGAATCGGTCGGGAAACACGCATTCGGCTGGGTTTTTTTCCGGACGAATACTGTTAGGTGCCCTACCGGCCGAGATCGGAATCGGCCCCTAAGTTTGCACATATATGCACAATCTACCTGGTGCCAATTCTCGAAGTGGGAGTCTGCAAGGTCGAATACAAGGAGGACTGGGTCGTGATTGCTCTCTATTCTTTCTTCAACCCTCATATCGACTACCCGGTTCCAGGCCTCCAGATTAATCATGAAGTAATCAATCACACTAGCACACTTCCTCACCCGGAAGGTTGGTCTTAGTGGAAAATCGGAGATGGTGTGGCCGTTCAGCGGTCTTAGGCCCACGTTTAAAATAATCATGGTTACTTGCGCCGCCTTTTTTGATGACCTCTACTCTTTTCATGTAGTATATGGGGGGATCCCCCAGGCATAATCCTCATTCA
This sequence comes from Calotriton arnoldi, assembly GCA_963921515.1. Taxonomy (NCBI): domain Eukaryota; kingdom Metazoa; phylum Chordata; class Amphibia; order Caudata; family Salamandridae; genus Calotriton; species Calotriton arnoldi. The sequence continues at coordinate 868,166 of CAWUFW010001356.1, forward strand.
TTACTTCCTGTTCCCATAGGGCTGGGTGGAGTCTAGTGTTTAAGTCCCCGTGTAGGATTATTATTCTTTTCTGCTTGTTGGGAGAGTGATGACTGGCTACACTATCATGCCTTAAAGACAGTGGTAGTGACTCCAATCATTTTCGGAGTGTTGAAGTTTCAATCTTTCCACATGGTGGTAGGTAGATGTTAATAAGATTAACCAATATTATGAAAACTATTGGAGTCTAAGAATATTAAATATACTATTCCCATTCTAATTTATGCAACAGTATGGAAGGTGTTGGACTTCGGAGGGGTTAGATTTACTATTTCTATTCACCGCAATAATAGGGAAAGTGTTCGACTTCTGAGGAGTTAGATATACTATTCCTACTCCAGTCAGTGCAACAGTAGCGAAAGCGTTGGACTTCGGATGGGTGAAATTTACTCTTACCAATCCAGTCTACGTAACAATAGGGAAAGCGTTGGATTTCGGAGGGGTGAAATTTAAAATTTCCACTCCAGTACACACAACAGTAGGGAAAGGGTCAGACTTTGGATGGGTTAAATTCACTATTCCCACTCCAAAGAATACAAAAGTAGGGAAAGGGGTGGATTTGGAGGGGTAAAATTTAGTATTCCCACTCCAAACAGCGAAACAGTAGGTAAAGTGTAGATCTTCGGAAGGGTAAAATGTACTATTCCCACTCCAATCTGTGCAATAGCAGGGAAAGTGTTAAACCTCAGAGGGGTGAAATTTACTATTACCACTCCAAACAACACAACAATAGGTAAAGTGTTGAACTTTGGATGATTAAATTTACTGTTCTCACTCCAAACAGGGCAACACTAGGAAAAGCATTGGTTTCGGAGGATTCAAATTTACTATTCTCACTCTCTGTCTCTGAAACAGTAGGGAAAGCATTGGATTTCAGAGGGGTGAAATTTACTATTCCCACTCCAAACAGAGCAAGAGAAGGTAAAGTGTTGGACTTTGGAGGGGTAAAATGTACTATTCCCACTTCAGTCTGTGCAACAGTAGTAAAAGCGTTGGAGTTCAGAGGGGTGAAATTTACTATTTCTACTTCAAATAGCGCAACATAGGGAAAGTGCTAACTGCAAAGAGGCTAAATTTACTATTCCTACTGCACTCTAACAAGAGTAGGAAAAATACTTCACTTCAAACACATTACATATATAACAGCACAAATGTAGAAAAGATATTAAACTCTTAATATAAAAAGTGAGCAAAATGTATGTGTATTAAAAAATATAAAAACTATTAATCAATTTACAGAATTACTATTCAATAAAAAATAATTATAAAAATTAATAAATAATTGTTATTCAATTATTAATACCACCCTGCACCACTACAAACCTAGTAGCCTGCACCTAAAATATAACTAACAAAATAAGTATTCCATAACTTACATATTTAAAATAATTTAAATAATTAACAATTAATTGTTAATTATTACTTAATGAACTTCCCATCCTATACCCCTACAAACCTAGCATATCACACATAAAATGAAATTAAATAAGTATTCCCTGCAAACCTAGCATCTAGCAACTAAAATAAGTAAAATAAATTAGTAGTCCATATTTTACATAACTAAAAATCAATTGTATAATAAACTAGTAATTAATAATAAATTGTCAAATAATTACCACTTAATTTCCCACCATACATACCTACAAACGTAGCAGCCCGCAACTAACCTATTAGTAAAATAAACAAGTGTTCCATAAATTACATAATTAAAAAAATCAATTAAATAATTAACAATTAATAATTATTTTTTAATGATTACATAGTAAACTTCGCAACCTATACCCCTACAAACCTAACATTTCACAAATAACATAATGAAAATAAATCATTTTTATATAAATATCAATCATACAATTAAATAAAATTTATTAAATAATTCTTAATGATTTTTTCCTTAATTAACTTCCCACCGTATCCCCCTACAAACCCAACAACCTGCTACGACACTATAAATTACGGCTAAAAATGTATAAAAAATTCTAAGTCACTTAAAATTACAAGCTATATTTTAAAAACAATTAATAACATTCACATAAACAATAGTAACGGGGGCGTGGCCAGGCGCCGATGTGAGCGGGAGCGGTCTCAGGAGCTCTGTCCGCTGAATCCCCCAACATCAAGCATCCTGAATCCCAGGCACGGACCTATAATAATGCCTGCGCAGCGGAATTTCCACAGATCGCGCTGAGCTGAGGGGCAATTCAAATGCACCCCGCGCGACGGTGAAATTGCCGATTTTCCTCCCGACTCGGAGAGGCTCGCGAGGCGGCAAGATGGCGCCCGCAGAGTGAGGAGGCGGGTCCTGAAAATGGCGGAGACAGGGAGCGGGCCGAGGTTCGGCTGAATGAGAGTCCAGGACTGTGGGGAGATCAGTGAGCAGCTGTGCGGAGAAGACCCCGTGGGGCCGTAGCCTAAAGCACAGGTCAGAGCGACGCGGGGCGAGGGCTCCCGACCCGGGCTGTACGCTACATATGACCTGGTGACACGGTCCTTGGTGATCGGCCGGCGTAGGGGAATGTGACCCCGTGCTCAATATAATTGCCAGGAACAGGCTGAAGGGGAGGGCGGCGCACCCGGGTGCCCCGACATTGGGAGGGGCCCCCTTGACTGCACTAAATAGCGCTTGGGGAGGGCACCGTCCTCTGGTACAGACGCCTGACCTGCTGAGGCCTATAAGGATACGTACGGCGCCCAGAGCGGCCTTCCTAGCGGCAATCTCTGGACACCACCCTCACATGTGGCGCTGGAGGAGGGGCCATCGCAACATACCTGCAGGTGCGTGATAGCACATCCAACCCCCAGGAGGGGGGAAAAAGCACTGAGCTGAAGAGGGCCCGGTTCAGGGATCCACTGACCTGGAGGGGAGAGCGACTGTGGGTCCACCTAGGCGCACTCAGAGGGCACTGGGCGCCCATAGTGAAATTTGGTGGCGAGGCTCTAAGGGGCTTGATCTGGGAAGCACCCTAGGGCTCGGATCTAGCGTGGATTACCTTTTGAGATGCTTACTGCTGATTTAAGAGGACGGAGTGCCTGATTCCACTGTGCCGCTGGAACTACATATTCGCCCTGACTCTGCCGAATCAGGGCTTAATAAAGAATACCCACAGCACCAGACGGTCGTGCCTTGCAGGGGAAGCGCTGGAAGTTGATCATGGGGAATCCCTCAAGAAGAAGGGATGTGCTGCCTTAGGTGCGGGGGGCGCGGGCCATCAGACGGACGATGACGAGGGAGACACAAAGAGCTGCTACTCCCACGGGGCCCACTCTAGTGGATATCATGCAGGCCATCACTGCGTCCAGGGAGGCGCTGGAGGCGAAGATAGATTCGATTGGGGCAGACCTTAACCTGTTAAAAGATGAACACCGCAAGCTTAAAGAGCGAGTTGTCACCACCGAAAAATCCCTTGCTGATATTCCGGACGCGATGGTCACCTTACAGAAATCGCTGAAAAGTGTGGAAGCCAAGGTCAAGGTGCTAGAAGCACGGGCAGAGGACAGCGAGGGTAGGTCCTGTAGGAACAACATACGCATTGTGGGGGTTCCGGAACGAGCGGAGGGCACAGATGCAGTGCAATTCCTTGAGGATTGGCTTAGGGCGAAAGTGGCCCCGAAGGGTCTTTCCCCCTTTTATGAGCTGGAGAGAGCTCATAGAGTCCCTGCCAGACCGCTCAAGCCCGGAGCCCCCCCTCGTCCACTTGTGGCACGACTCCTTCACTTCAGGGATCACGACCATATCCTTCGCCATGCCCGTCAAAAACAGGACCTGCAGATAGGTAATAACAAAGTGATGATATTTCCGGACTTTACCAGGGAAGTGCAATGTCAACGAGCGTCATTTCTGGCCTTCAAGCGAAATCTGAGACAATTGCAGATCCCATATGCTATGCTGTTTCCAGCGCGCCTCCGGGTGATTGATAAATCAGGGACACAATTTTTCACTACCCCGCAAGAGGCATGGGAGTGGCTAGAATCCCGCTGGAATCAAACAGATCGCACCTCATCCCCGGACCTGACTCAGCAAAATCCGACCAAGAGTCAGCACTCGTCTAGAGCCCCATCTCCTAAAGAGCGCCGAAAGGTGCGGAGTAAGGCACTGCAGGCAATTGCGGAACTTAGCGGAAGAGGCACCAGCCCCGGCTCGAGCAAAAGCGGCCCTGACATTGACAGATCTGAAAGTTCACCCATGGCTAGTGCAAATGAGGTCTCCGAATCTGAACTGCCAGAAGTCACACCTCAGACAGCGGATTACATTGTCTAACGGGGAAGTCCCATGATGTACTTGAGGGGGCCTCTGAGAAGCTGAGTGTCACTCATGACGAGAAATAGACATAGCAGCAGTTGTCCGAGGACGACATGACCACCGGAACTGCCAAGCAAGTTATGCTGTTGGGGGGGGGGGGCGGCCTGGAGGAGATCCGGGCCCGGTAGAACAAGCCACATAACTCCACTACTACCAAAAGACTTTTTACCGTTAAGCTTCAGTTTGGATGGGAACTAGTTTGTATGTACCTGTCCTGGGGAGGGGGAGTTGGGGGGTTCCTTTTGTTCAGAGGCTGTTATTGTGGGCCAGGCATGTTGCTTTAGGGAAAATCACTAGGAGTGTGATCCACCTTCTACAATGGTATCCACCGTAGGTATTTAGTGTTTATCTTGGAACGTCAGGGGGATGCACACTATGCTACGCCGCCATAAAATCCATGCATATTTGGGCAGGAGGGGGGTGCAAATCGCGTTCCTACAGGAGAACCACTTAACGGCGAAGGAAGGCGCTGCCCTTCAACGTAGGTGGAGGGGGCAAGTGTTTTATACCAATTGTTCAGCCTTTGCCAGGGGGGGCCCTGATCTGAGTGAGAGCGGGAGTCCCCTTCCAATGCACTAGGCAGATAATTGACCCTGAGGGAAGATTCGTGGTTGTCTTGGGACGCTTAGATGGCAGAGACATAACACTTGGGAGTTTGTATGCTCCTAACAAGGAGCAACCCGCTTTCCTATTTCCAACTGGCTTCGATCCTGACGGGATCAGTACTACTGGGCGGTGACTTTAATTGTGTGACTGACATTGGGCTGGACCGATCTCACCCTCCACTCCCTGATGCTCCTATACATAGGGTTGCAGAGGCCCGACGAAACTGGCAGCAGAGGTGGGGTTTGATAGACACCTGGAGGTCCCAACATCCTGCGGAGAGAGACTATTCCTTTTTCTCGGCATTACATGAACTGCATGTTCGTTTAGATGCTATCCTGTGTTCCCCGGATGTACATGGGGGGGTTACGATGAGTGAATACCTGACCAGAACGATTTCTGACCATAACCCGCTGTTGCTGTGCCTAGAGTGGTCCAGTGACCGACCCAAGATACCCATTTGGTGTTTAAGGCCGGAGGCACTAGAAGATCAGGTCTTCCAGGTTACAGTGGGCACCGCTATAGACCAATATTTCCTAGAAAACGCCAACACAGCGACAAACTTGTTTATAGAGTGGGACGCCTTTAAAACTGTCATTAGAGGGCGCTGCATTGCAGAGATGGTGGGGGCATGGAAGGTTCTTTTGCAGGATGTGCAGAAAGCAGAACAGCAGCTCCGTGAGGCTGAGAAAGAAAGACCGGAGAGAGTAGATAAACACGCGTAGCTCCTGGAGGCTAGAGAAGCAATGGCAGCCCAGGTAGAGCGTCTGCGTTGTTTCGACCACAAAAATTATGTAACCCGAGCCCACCCTGAGAGGGACAAATCTGGGGCACTTTTAGCTTGGCTGGCTAATCCGGTGAGAAGGGGGACAGCGATACTGGATCTCCGGGGGCGGGAGGACGAGGTCTATTATAGACAGCAGGATATTAACTCCCAGTTTCTAGCATATTACACCGACCTATATCAGAGCAGATTAGCCCCAACAGACGAGGATATTGCCGGGTTCATAGGAGAAGTGGAGCTGCCAGGCTTAGATAGGGAAGCAGCGGAAAGTCTGGGCAGAGACATAGAGATTGGCGAGGTACGAGGTGCCATTAAAAGCATGGCCAGAAATAAGACGCCAGGGACGGACGGATTGCCGGTAGAGTTCTATTCGTCATATGTCAAAATTCTGGCTCCCAAACTGGTGGAACTCTACAATCGGGTGAGGCAGGAAGGGCGGTTGCCTGCCACGACAAGAGAAGCGGTAATTATTCCGCTCCTTAAGCCCTGGAAACCGGCTTGGGACAGAACTGCATATTGGCCACTCTCCATGCTCAATCTAGATTACAAAATCCTAAATCGGATACTGGCCTCCCGCCTCATTCCACATATTTCGGCACTGATACATAAAGACCAAGCGGGCTTTATCCCCACCAGAAACACGGCGATGAATATCCGGAGGCTCCTACGGGTTTTAGAGGTGGACACCTACCAGAAGGAGGAGGCAACTGTCTTCTCGGTTGACATCGAGAAGGCATTTGATAGCCTTGAATGGCCCTATCTTTTCCAGGTCACGCGGAAATTTGGACTGGGAGAGAAATTCGTAGACTGGATGACTCTCCTGTACAAGGACTCTACTGCCAGGGTCAGGACGGGCGGGTTGATCTCGGACCCCTGTCGAGTAGGCCGAGGAACAAGACAGGATTGCCCGCTGTCGCCCTTGTTGTTTGCCCTGGCGATGGAGCTATTGGCAGCCCATGCTAGATCGGGGCGTTACTATCAAGGACTGAGGGTGTCGGGAAAAACTCAATACATAGCCCTCTACGCAGACGACTTGTTGATGTTCCTGGCTGACTCGGGAGAGGCACTACGAGGGGCTAAGGGGCTTCTGCAGGCTCTGGGTGGGGTGGCGGGGCTTGGAGTAAATTGGACAAAGTCGTGTATCTTCCCGACCGGTACAGACAGAGTGGGACCGCCGGAGACGGAAGGTGTGAGATGGGAGGATAGATGCTTGACTAACCTGGGCACCCAAATATACCATGCGCAAGGGGACCTATTGGAGGGCAATGTGGGAAGAGCGTTGCATGCCACCAGAGCTAATTTTGACTTCTGGGGGACACTACCGTTATCGGTTGCGGGCCGAGTCGCCCTCCTAAGATGGTAACCTTACCACGCCTCCTGTATTACTTTGGCTCGCTACCGATTTGGATCCCGCCTCGGCTGTTTACTCAACTTAAATCCATGATCACGGGGTTCCTATGGGGCACCGGGAGACGAAGAGTCGCACTCAGTACTATGATGTGGCCAAGAGTAGAGGGAGGCTTAGTTGTGCCAGATTTTGAGGCCTATTATCTCGCTGCACAGCTGCAGTGGTTTACGAAATGGGTGGCGGGGCGACTCAGGGGGACCACGGGGGCGATGATCCGAGCCTGAGGGCACTGTCGCAGATACTGCTGAAGCTCCACATACGGGGTCATTCGATACTCTCTGACGTGAATACAGTGTGTAAATGTTGGAATAGAACTCTCCGACAAGCAAGAATCCGATGTCCCTATGCTCCTGAGCTCCCATTGGCCATATGTGAGCATTTACCCCACGGGCGTAGACTAGAGGCCTGGGGGGAAGCGGGGGTGTCCACCGTAGGAGACTTATATGAGGAGAATACTATGCTCCCCTTCAATGACCTCCGAGAGAGGTATGATCTACCAAGAGGTGATTTTCTCCTGCACACAGCTCTCACAGCAGCAATGTGAAAACACTGGCAAGGGGGGTTAGCTGAACCCCAGATGTCAACAATCTGCCAATACGTAGTGACGGCATCCGGAACTTTCAAGGCGGTCACTTGCCTCTATAGGCGCCTCACACATGAAACACTACAACCTTTGACTGCGTTATGTCTCAAGTGGGAGGAGGATTTGGATGAGGTTATCGCTGATAAGCCATGGGGGGAGTTGGTGGAGAGAGCATGGAAGAGCTCCAGGAATGCGAGGTTTCAGCTGATCCAGTTCTATGTCCTGCACAGAGCATATCTCACCCCGGGTAAGATCAATGAATACTTTGGTACCCACTCAGCCACTTGCCCCCACTGTAATATGAAAGGGGGGGGGGTTCTACATATGTTCTGGGATTGCCCAAACTTGCGCAGCTACTGGGAAGGGATCACCACAGTGTTGGCGAATGTAACCGATAGGGAAGTTGTAGCGTCCCCAGGGTATTTCCTGCTGCACTGGTTTCCTCATACGGCCAGGAACAAGGTCACGAGTAAATTTCTGGATGTGGGACTGATCCTGGCTAAAAGGGACATAACTAGTCACTGGAAGGGGAGGAGCAGTCCTACAATCTCCAGATGGTTGAGAGAATTTGTAAAATGGGCGGGATGTGAGGGAACAATTCGCATGCAAATAGCAAAAAGGACGGGGAGCGAAAAAGCATTGGACACAGCCAGGGCATGGATAGCGCTAGTGGAGCTCCTGAAACACCTGGAAGAGGATGGGGAGGATAGTTTAGGGGAAGGGGGCCCTGACAATGGCGAATAACCTCCCAATCACCAATGCCGATCCTATTTGAGACCCACATATTGGTCCGGGTCCGCCACCCCCAGTGCCCCCCATCTGCGCTTCCAATGGCACACTTTAGTTAGAGAGAAGGACGGTACATAATATAGAGTAACCCTAGAGTATATAATTATGGTTTGATAGCAAGCGACATGCCTGGGGGGTGTGTAAGGTGGGGGGTTAGTTGTGGGTGGGCTAGAGTTATACAGGGAATACAGGGACTGCAAGAAGAGATACTTGTAGATCAATACAAATCTGTGTTATGTAGACGCTGGGTAAGGACTTGTTGATTGGGGGTTGAGTCGTGGTTTTGATTTATGTTTTTATCCTGACCCTCAACTGGGAGCAAGGGACAACTATAATCGGAGGACTTTGATTGTACTGTCATCAGTTAATTTCCCTCGCTCTCCAGCGCTTTCCAATTTTACTAATGTAACCAGAGCTCCATTCTTATATGTATTTTGGAAACTCAATAAAATCTGTTTAAAAAAATAAATAAACAATAGTAACACACAAAAATAATATATCAATAAAAACTTATTAAAATACAGTATTTTTAACCACTTTATTAGTGAAAACGATATTAATAAACATCAATATTATTTACAACTGTATTAGATTATTTACCACAAAAACATTATTCTTCTGAACGATTTTTGTGCATCACAATATTTGTGTGTCCTGATATTTAATTTATGATATTTCTGTGCCCCGATATTTTTAAATCAATATTTTGTCTGAACATCGGTTGAGAAGCTGTGCCAGTGTAGCTACTATGTTTACCTTTTGCTCTAATAAATCTTATAGGTTTTTGGTTAAATTAATTTTATAATTCCAGAACTGCTGTGTTTGAATGGATCAATATACTGCTCTGTGAAAAGGGCATAATCCAGGGGTGAGATGCTGAACCCCCAAAAAGACACATGTATAGGCTTTAGAGAGGGTTTATGCAGTGGTTTGTTAAGACTACTAAGGTTGATTATCACAAACTGCATTTTGAAGTATGTGAAGTAGTACTACTCACGTACTTCAAAATGCTAGTAACATATGCAGAGATCTCCTTCAAGGCGGCGAAGATCTCCACACACGTAAGGTTTCAATTTATGTGTAAATGCGGGCTTGACCAGGGGGAGTGGTAGAAAATTGGGAAATAATTACTCAAAATATGAGGACTTTAGGGAAGCATGAAGCAAAGTTTAGGGAGGGACATGTAAATAAAAAGACACACCCATAAAAGAGTAAGGCTATTGCTATTCACAGACTACACTTCCAAAGTTACTACAGCCTTAAAACAAGGTGTAAATATACTGCAGCCTAGCATTGAGGTAGGTCTAGCATCACACATGGCAGCTCACAGGTGCTGCAACACACTCCCATAGAAACTAATTAAGTCAGGGACTTGAAATATAATACGAGATGTCTCACTGATTTCCTGGAGGAATCCAAATTTCTTGATTCCCACCAAGCGGGGTTCCGCCCGGCTCACTCTACCGAGGCGGTGATCCTTACAGTGTTGGACACTCTCCGTAGTGAGGTCGATGGTGGCTCCTCGAAGGCTCTTGTCCTGCTTGATCTTTCCGCGGCCTTTGACACGGTTGACCATAATCTTTTGGTCGACCGTGTGAAGGACGCAGGAATCTCGGGACTTGCTCTGGGCTGGATCAGTTCCTTTTTGGAAAATCGATCCCAGGCGGTCTGTACTGCCCAGTTTACTGCCCCCAGAATTAGTATTTCTTGCGGAGTCCCTCAGGGCTCCTCACTTTCTCCCCTGTTGTTCAATCTTTACCTTCTCCCTCTTGTCCGAGCTCTGAAAGAGCGCCAAGTTTGTACATTTAACTACGCTGACGATTTTCAACTTATTTTTTCCACCAGCAACTCTTCGGAGTCGGTCCACGCCTTTCAGTCCACCATGCTGTTCATTAGTCAGTGGATGAACAGTAACATTTAAAACTCAACCCGGACAAGACGGAGCTGGTTTTAACCGGTGGCATCTCTAAAAATCCCTGGAGCCCTCATTTCTGGCCCAGGGAGCTGGGTCAGTCCCCCTCTCCATCTAGCTCGGCTAAGAGCCTTGGGGTAATAATCAGTCAGGACCTCACTATGAAGCCCCAGATTGGGTCAGTGATCTCCACCTGCTTTTTCCAACTAAGGAAAATAAAAAAGATCTGTAGATTTCTTACCCATGAAGCTCGGATTCAGGTGATTATCGCCATGGTCATGTCCCATGTCGACTATGCTAATTCGCTTTACTTTGGCATCCCCCTCTACTTATCTAAACGTCTGCAGATGGTACAAAATCAGGCCGCACGTCTGATTGTTCATCAACCTAGGCACCATCATGTCACTCCTCTTTTAAAGAAACTACATTGGCTCCCGGTGGTCCAGCGCTGCGCCTTCAAGGTTGGGTGCCTTATTTTTAAGTCACTCAATGGAAGAAGCCCTAAATTTGTCAACAACTTGATTAACAAGTACGCTACCACACGCAATCTTTGTTCAGCCCACAAGCAATTCTTGTCCACTCCTTCTTTTAAAATTAAGCGCACTGGCGGCACCAGGTTTGCCATTTTGGCTCCCATGTTCTGGAATTCCCTCCCCTCTGAAATTCGCCTCTGTACCAATCTCCTTGGCTTCAGAAGCCTCATTAAAACTTGGCTATTTCGACAGGCTTTCTAAATGTTCTCCAGGACTTGGGTATCAATCAAAGTAGCGCCATGAAACCTCCCCGGTGTACGTGCGCTTTATAAATTTATTTTAACATAACATAGGAAATAATTCTAAAATTAATAATTTAGTGCAATTTTTAAATGAAATGTTTATTTTTTTACTGTTAAAAATTATATAAATTAATAATGAAATATTTTAAAATGTAGATTGTTAAAATAGGCACACATTAAATAATATCAAGGAATAAACCATGTATGCAGATGTGTAGAGTCTTCACCTCTCACAAATCCTGGCTCCTCCCCACACTCAACAATGGTAATGAACAGCATATTCTCAGTCAGTATTATTTTAGCCATTTGAGATAGATACAAAATTTTGGTGAACTCTCCAAATTTGGCAAATTAAGTGGCAAACGCACTGAATTCATAATTATACAGTAAAAAGCTGCAGCCACAGAATCACCTAAATCAACTGACCATCACCTTTACCCACTGATTTATTAGCAATTAGTTCAATAAAAGTAAACAAAGCCTGAATATTCTAATTCCAATAAGTGATTGTTGTTAGCTGCACTTTTAAAAAAACAGCTTTTTAAACCTAACCACCCCCTAAAAAACGGTGAATAAATATATAACAGGTCCCATGTATACTATGGTCCTATATTTCCATGTTGGGTTTCTGGTGACATTTAGAAACAAGTAGTCCTTTTACCTTGTGGGTTATTATCATGCCATCAGAACCCCTTTATGGCAATATTGATCCATATTACCACATTGCACATTTATCCATTATGCATTCTCTCTCTATATATATATGTGCATGCTATTATTATTATTATTAAGTCTTTATTTCGATCGTGCTGATCATAAAAGACACACAAAATATGTACAATATCTTAATAAATACATGATACATCGCCAACACTTAACAGTGGACACTGTCATAAGAATATTGATAAAACGGGATCGAAAAAGACGTACTAAACAAACAATTTTAAAAAGATAAATAGTCAATCATAAAAAGATATAAAACTAATTAATATACTATACAAGCACTAAGAATGGTTTACCTTTCATTGCATGCAAGTGCTAAAATTAATCGAAGCATAAGAAATTAATTACACTATGTTCGGTTAGCCCAATGCGGTCAGCAAAATACTAGACAATGGCAATACCTCAAACAGTATATTAAAAGTGATCACTATCACCTGCTACTTTTAAAAGGTCGGTTCATATTCTCCACATCCAGCCCAGAAATTTTGCTAAGGCTATCACAATGGGCTCTTGCGTGTTAGTTTTCAGTATTCGTAATGCAATAGCACACGACCTAGTGCCCATATTAGAACAAATTGGTTTTAACCATTTACTCCGTGGAGAATTATATGCTGGACATACAAATAAAATGTGTGGTACTGTCTCGTCCTGTTCATGACAATATAAGCATTTACTATCAGAAGTATTATGCCAGTTTTTAGTAAAACCTTTAATCGGTAATGTGCCTACCCTGAACTGATAAAAGAGTTTCCTGTCACTGGGCTTGATTATAATGTCCCAAAAATTTTCATACATGGGTTCTGGCTTATGTTCCAAAAAAGTGCTAGTCAATGAAAGATTCTCGATTGAACACACATTATTTGTTTTAATCATAGCCCAATAAGCCTCCTTAAAAACTGTTTTTGGGGGGAACAGATTGATAGCCGGATCTTCCCACAAATGGCTCATACCCATGTTCACCAAGGAACATTTTACCTTGTGTAACCAACTAATCTTGTGAGACGTATCAGCGTCTCTAACATCTTTAAGCGCATCGGCGTAATGCGACAGCTCCGGGGTAGACCATAATCTTCTCCAGAATGCTAATGGTCTAAATCTTGCAACCTCTACCAGTGCACTACACCCCAAATCAAAATATAGGGGTTTAAGTGGTGTGTTTTGAGAGAGACCAGTGAGGCCCCTCACAAATTTGTTCTGAGCCAGGCTAATGAAGACAGGTTCTCAAAACCCCAAAGTTCTGCTCCATAAAGAATGGAGGCCATGACCTTGGTATTATAGATCTTTAAAACAGGGCCTACCGGCTTGGTCTGAGAGAGCCTGTGCTCATTTAATAAAACTCCTGCCAGCTGGCAATGCTTGAGTGCCAATAGGTCTATCTGTGGTTTCCAGTCTAACTTCCTGCCTAAGGTTATTCCAAGGTAGGTAAATATATCCGTTTGTTCCAATAACACCTTGTTCATGACGACCCTGCCCTTGACTGCTTTATGTTTATGCAGAACCATAAATTTGGTTTTATCCACATTTACCACTAGTTCGTGGTCTCTGCAAAAGTCCTCAAAGCGACAAAGCGCTCGCTGCAGCCCCTCTTGGGTTTTTTATATAATTAGGGTATCGTCGACGAACATAAGTCTTGGAACCTTTATACCTGCAAGGGAGGGAGCATCAGAGGGGTATGAGGAGAAATAGTTAACCACCCCATTTATAAATAATGAAAAAAGGTGGGGGCCAAGACACACCCTTGGCGTACCCCTTTAGATATTGCAAACCTAGGGGTGATGTTACCCTGTGTTCCCCAACGGACCTGTGCAAAGTTGGACTCATGCAACTTGACTACAACCAGTAAAAGCTCCAAAGGCATCCCTAGACCTTTCAAAACAGTCCAAAGCTTGTTACGCGGGACCGTGTCGAATGCTGATTTAAGATCAACAAAGGCGGCATAAATAGTACAACCTGCTAAAATTACGACACGCCAGTAGATTAAAATAAAACTAAAGACCTGGTCAATAGTGCTTACATGAGCCCTAAAACCTGCCTGTAATGGGGATAGTATATTGTTTTCTGTGATCCATATCTGAATTCTATTCAGCACTAACCTGGCCATAATCTTTTGAGTAGAGTCGATTAGACTAATTGGCCTGTAGTTGCAGGGGCTGGATCGATCCCCCTTTTTATAAATAGGTAGAATTTCGGCTCCTCGCCAGGAATCGGGGATGGTCGCTCCGCTGGCTATCGCATTTGCAAGCAACTGAATATACTGAAGCCAGTTATCTTTGTCATATATGAATAAATCTGCCGGAATACAGTCAGGGCCTGGAGCCCTACCCCTTGGTGCCGCATTCAGGGCGGATTCCACCTCACTTATTGTAAAAAACACTGTCGAATCTGACTTGGGTAGATGGAAGGAGACATCACCGCCATCATTAGCCCCAACTGCAAATTGTGCCTCAAACAAGGAGACCCACTGATCTGGCGCTACATAATTTTGGGGTGTGTGACCTAGTCCTCCTCTACCCCACTTTACTAGCTGCCAAATATTTTGCATATTTTTCTCTTTGCTGGCCTGCAGGAGTTCTAGCCACCTTGACTCATCCCAGTCCTTTTTTGCTGCAGTTTGTGTGATTTTATACATCTTACGCGCTTTTTTGATGTTGTCCATATCTTTGGATTTGATTGCTAGGGACAATTGCTTGTATGCTATCCTACATGCCTTATTGTACCAATGGTCGTGCTTTAGGGGGGGCCTACTACCTGTTTTGTGGGATTTAACAAAAAAGTTCTTAATCTTATTGAACATATTCTCATGGGCTAGGATAATACTAGTATTCAGTTCGCCCTGGGTAGAAAACTTTTGAAGTTCAACTAATGTGCTCGCCACTACTTCCTTCATTTCCACAAGAGAGTTTTCGTTTTCTACAATCCTTGACCACTTAACCCTCCTCATGTCATTGCATATAATAGCATCAGCGCTCACCCTTTCAATAGTTTGAGGCTGGGCTGTTATATGACCAGATACCAACATCTTTAACAGGAGTGGATTATGATCACTTTCATTTCTCACACATACCTCCATATCAACAAGGGATGACCAGTTCTAAAGATTAATGAGAATATAGTCAATACGACTACTTCTCAGGCCATTACAGTAAGTGTGGGAACCAATTCGATCTGTGGGTGTTCTTCCATTCACCGCCCTAACTCCTCTCTCCAAACTTAATGCTTTGAGTTGGAGAGCGGCCTCTGTCCATTTCCTAATTGGTGGCAGCTCCAATGAAGGAATGCCCCATTGGGCATCTTCTTCGACGCTGAGGTTGCTATCCTCATAGTCAAGAGGCTCAAATGTGGTGTTGAAGTCACCTGCTATAACCAGATTGTTTGTGCCTCTTTTTTTGTCTAGGAAGCTGTCAAGTAAGGAAATTGTAGTAGATGATCTACCTCCCACCACACCTCTTGCATACACATTAACCACAAGTAGGTGTGGGGTGTGTTTGGGCCGAAGGAGGATTGCCATAATGTCAGGGCTGTCAATCAAAATTTCCTCAATTTTATAGCAGGAACGCCGCCTAACCCAGATAGTAAGCCCTCCTGAGGGTCTACCTTTTCGTCCACCAATAGCTGGCTTTGAGAAATTTAAATATGCATGGCGGTAGACTGGGTTAAGTGATCAAGTTTCCTGAAAAACAAGTATATCCTGAGCCTCTATAAAAGCAGTCCAATCCAGTGATGTAATCTTGGAGGGCAGACCCGCTATGTTCCAAGAGGCGAGTGCCAACTGTGAGGCATCCTGTGTGTTGGGAAAACTACAGGAACCCACCTCAGTACCTTGTCCCATACCCTGAACCAATGGTACGGGAACTTGATAATCAGGGGAGCGCGTTGGATCTCCCTGTGCTGGAACTTTGGGCCTTAAAGGCCCATCAGCGGCTTCGGGCCCACCCATACAGCAGTTGGTGAATGGTCCTATACAGCTTCTGTCTACCCCCCGAGGATATGCCACTTTCACTAATCGTGTTAGAGGGGGAAGGTTCCTTAAGCATCAATCTATATTGTGTAGGGAAGAATCCTCATTATATGTTAGGGTTGGATTACTAGATATTTGATTTATAGATAAATCTGGAGGATTGAATTTCAACCTGATATTAGTTGGAATCAAATGTGATGTCCTTAGATCAAAGGCCACTAGATTCTCTACTAAGTCAGTGGTTGCAAGTGTAAGACACACATAATCGGGTTTGGAGCCCATGGATATATACCTTTTAGCAGAAAATATATCTTCCCTGATTATAGATCTACACTTGCGCACATGTCTTAACCACTGAGTACATTTATTAATCAGGGATTGCTCATCTTCCTTGATTAAACTAGGGGGAATTTTAGGAACATTGATCGGGAAGATTTGGCATTTTGAGGAACGAATCAGGGGCTTCTCGGGGTAAACAGCTCTGTCAGTTGGTAATACTCCAGAGCATTGGCTAGATCGAGGGAGTGTGCGGTGTTCACTGCTAGGTTCCATAGGACCTCTTTGCCTAGCTTGAATGTTCGTGGTGGAGGGCTGCAAAATTATTGGGCCAGTATGTGATCGTTTGTCGCTAATTGCGCGCTGCCCTGTAGGGTTTCTATCGCTGCTTAATCTATCTACACTATCCTTAGTTAGGTCTCTGGGTTTGGATGGTGGAGCTGCAGTCTGACCTACAATAGCCGGTTGTGCGGTGCAGATATGTGATTTCAGTGCAGTGGAAAGTATATCAATCATACTCTTAAGTGAGCCAACTTCTTCTGTAAGTTGTCTTGTCTGAACCTTTAAATCAGCTATCTGGCCAATAAGCTGGTCAGTGCACAAGTTCTTACACAGGCAGATAGAGGTTGCAGTTTTGACAATATCTCCTCCCATCCCTTCTGTTCCCTGATGATCAGAGAATTCTTCGTTCAGGTCCATTAAGGGTAAAAACCTATTTGTGCATTCAATGATAGGTTCAGAATATCTTATATTAGCTGAATTGGAGCAAGATAATGTGGGATTGTTGTTCACTATATTCGAAATACCTTCTTGAGATGGCGTTGGGTGCCCCTTCAATAAAGATCTTTTGAACATATCTGGGATAGATGGAGAGGCACTTGAGTGGGTGGGAAGGGTGGAGAGGGTAGAAAGGGTAGGAGGATGCACATCTATAGCGCTACTGCCAAGACACAACGGAGCAGATAATAATTCCTCACAGTCGCTAACTAGATTGTCAATACGGTTCATAACGCAATTATTTTTGCGTGTAGATTGTTTGGTCGACCTTTTTACTTTCTTACCTTTCCCCATTGTTCCCCCTCCCAAGCAATCCGCTGCTTTCCTTTTCCCCATGGCACCCAATACAGGGAGTATTATACAGTGGCAGCAGTAAACTATAAAACCAACCAACAGTGGGGTACAGTAATTAAAGACCGCAAATGATACGAATAACCAGCGAGAGGATAGCGGGGAAGCTTGACACACTTTTAGGGTTTCAAACAACCAACCAAACGTAATGCATAGGTTTGTAAGTTTATACTCTAGATATCAGTGGCCAGAGCAGGGAGCAGAAGCAGTACCTTGTGGACACGGAGGAGCTGCAAAGGTCCAAATGACAGGAGGGTGGCCCTGTCCTGTCTCCTCCTGGCGCTAACGGGCGCAGACGGGCACGCCCTTGGCCCGGGCACGCCTGCGCGCGTCCCGCGCTGCGGGAGCTCCTGGTGCTTTTTGTTGGCGCCTCCTGGCGCTTGAAGGCATGACGGCGCAGGTGGCAGAGTCGCGGTGCCGCAGGGGACGCTGGGAGGTGTAGTCCTCCTCCCGGCACCGGGTCCAACAGGCTCCCTGTCAGCGAACTGTGTCCCAGCAGGGGGCAGTTGGCCAGAGGACGGTTTGGACTTCCTGTGCTGCGGGAGCTCCTGGTGCTTTTTGTTGGCGCCTCCTGGCGCTTGAAGGCGTAATGGCGCTGGCGGCAGAGTCACGGTGCCGCAGGGGACGCTGGGAGGTGTAGTCCTCCTCCCGGCACCCGGTCCAACAGGCTCCCGGTCAGCGAACTATGTCCCAGCAGGGGGCAGTTGGCCAGAGGGCGGTTTGGACTTCCCCATATGTGCATACATATATATCCAAAGGTGAATGGCAGTTGCCTGTGGGCTCCAAAACACTATTGCTGCTTGGTGAATTGCGAGACTGCCACCAATGCCACCAAATATCCTGAGTCTCTTGAAATTTCCCATAGAGAGACCAGCACTCCAGAAATTCCTTTATTCAGGCCAAAGTACAAACATTGATGTGTTTCGGACGCAACTAGCCTTGGTCACGATGAGTGACGCCATTTTCCCTTGGTGTATATAGAGCTTTAGTGCAACATCCACCATAGACATAAAAGACATACTGCCTCCTCCGATAAATATAAAGATAATTCATCCTCCAATATATACCTTTCAAAATTTCATTTTATAAACTCAATCATAATTGTCTTTCGGTTGTCAAATTTATGATCACTCAATCATTTTCAGGGTAATCCTCCCAGGCCAGAATCACATACAAGGGTAACTTGCATTCAAGTGCTCCCGCTAACTCCTATATATCACAGGGCCAATTAATTCAAATCATGCTCCGTACATATCATACTGACCATTTTAAAACAAAGTGGCTCATGTCTCAAAACATTGAAGAAATATAATGTAAAGCTTTGTAAATTACAATTGCTCAAAAATATCTAATTGTTCATCGAACTTCCACATCATGCATTTAAATGGTGCACCTCCAAATTCCTTCTTTAGCTCTCAATCCCGCCCAATAGGGCAAAGAAGAAATATATTATTTCCGTGCAATGTTTTTAGACATGAGCCCCTTTTTTATGGTTGATGTTGCACTAAGGCTGGATATACACCACTGGAAAATGGTGTCACACGTGAACAAGGCTAGTTTAGCTGAAATGCGTCAATGTTTGTACCCCTTGGCCTGAATAAAATTATGAATTTGCTGAACCACTTCTGGGGTGCCGGTCTCTCTTTGGAAAATTTTGAGAGAAACAGTAAGTATCTATCTATCTATCTATCTATCTATCTATCTATCTATCTATCTATCTATCTATCTATCTATCTATCTATCTATCTATCTATCTATCTGCATATTTTAGTACAGTTATGTTCAATTAGTTGGTGAAATGTATTAGCTTACTTATGTTTATCTTTGCCAACTATATTCATATTATATATAATAATGCTGCAAGCATTCCTTACCTTGATACTTAAGACCTGACTTGGGGATCGGCGGACGGGTTACTTCATCACAAACGTGACAGATATCCCGTTTGCCGAATTACAAGTGTCACTGTATATAATGCACGTGTGATTCGGCGGACGGGATATCCGCCAGACTTGTGAGGGAATATTCCATCCGCCAAACTCTAAATCAGGCCCTGAGTCTTAAAACTATGCTAGCCATCCCACCTCGCCAATCTATGTATCGTTATTGCTGCTAGATAAACATTTCTGATCCAGGTCTTCCTTTGCTGAATAAATATTAAATTAATTTGTCTGATAATAATGCTGTTTATTTCTGCGTCCTCATTCGTGGATCGCTTATTCGTGTTCCTTTCTGTTTTGGCGCAGGGGAAACTGATAGGGAACTGTCCTATCAGGAGGACCCAAAGCTGTGCCTGCAAGGCTCCGAATACTGGTGCCAGAGTGAAGAGACGGCCTCACTATGCATGAAAGAAGATTACTGCACGGGGCTCTGGCAGAACGTCCCTGCAGAGGTAAGAGTTCACAAAATAATTCTCACCTTGAAAAGTTCTGCTTCGTTATTTTTTCCTTTGGCACAAAGGCTGACTTAAATGTTTTGCACAGGCCAGTGCTTAATTTGAGCCACTGGTATCCGGTGCTCAGCACCAGTACTTAATCATCACACTGGAGCTTTTCATGAGCAGTTAAGGACACATTTATGGTAGGCAGGGAGGAGTAAGTAATTTGCCCAGAATCACAGGATGTTGAGCTGACACCAAGTCAGCAGCTCTGGCCATTACGCCACATCCCCTCCCAACTTTCATGGTTGGTAGTTGGTTCTGTTTATGGCGCCGCTAACAGGAGAAATGGGCTAGTGCAAGCTGCCTCCTGACGAAAGCCCCGGCACTTTTTTTTTTTTTTTTTACAAAATAACCACTGGCACAGATATATAACGGGCTGTTGTTTTCTGATATTTTATATGGTCATTCACAATTTGTTATAGTGACGTTGTCTGTTTTTTCATGCGGTCTGATTTAAGATGGTGGTTAATTAAAGATTCTGACGTGTTGCCTACTCTGTGCTGCTTGTGAATGAAATGCAGTATCACAAAGGAAATGGTCTCAGAGACATGAAAAAGTACTCCTGTCACCATTATTTGTCAAGGTGGGAATATTTCAAGATGGCGACCAAAACTTCAAACGGTGGTCTATATGTAGGGAAATACGTCAGAGGTACACGTGTGCACTGGAGAAGTGCTTTTGTTTGGCCTTACTATAAGGTATTAGATGATCATACAGAGATTAAAATATGTCATTCTTACATTGACAATAATGGCACAGTAAGCAAGTAACAAAGCAGGCTACTATTTTTTTCACATTTTGCAGTCATAGGCACAAAACAAGCACTGTTTGATTTTGGCATGCCACAACGATATACTTTTGAAAGCCACTGTCGTCACAAGCTGCACGCTGATGAACACCACAGGCAATATTCAATGGAACTGCTTTCTGTTTATTTTCATGAAGCAATGTATATGGCATATGGTGCATCAAAACTTTCCAATATGGCATAGTTGATACACTGGCCAAGGAAATTCTTTAGGTCTGGTGCTAGCTACGACTTTTCGATTTTACCAAAATTATATGTATAATATACTTACTTATAGGGACTTTCAGCCAGCCCTCTTCATACATTAGTTTGCTGGTGTGTCATTCACAGTTTCCTTCTGCCCACTACAGCATGGGGCAGTGGGTCAGCCCACTGGATCTATTGTCTAACAGTGTGAGTGACAGCATTCTGCCTTTTTACAAAGAGCACTTCCAAACACACAAAGTAGTTTCCATAAATGTCAGTGTCTGCTACGGCAATGAGTTCTTTTTGAGACCAAAAGTATTTTTGCTGTTAACCAATGTTTTTATTTTGTTTTAGACTGACGAGGGCCCAGCAGCGTACCCAACAATAAAGTTTTGTAAAAAGAATGACAAAACAAAACTAGCACTGACTAAGCCAATAGGCTGACAGCCAAGCCCAAAACCAGACATTTTGCCTTTGCCAATGGTTGTTTTTCAATACGTTTCTTGGAATTTGTAATATAGTGCACAACTTTGATAAACTCAGCTAGAATGGATTCTCTAAATGATATGCAGCACACAAAAAAGTCATATGTACAGCATTTAATAGGAAAAATATGTCCACAGACAACAGTCATCTCAATCAAGTAACACGACATATAAATCCAGTAGTACAATTCTTGAATAAAGAAGTACATATCTGCTGGAGCATGCATTCATTTAGAGTCAGCCCATGGGGACCAGTGTGCATATATATCTTAGTAACTTAGGTTCCCGGTTAGAATACAGGCTGGCGTTGTCATATTTCCCTGTTTACTCACCACATATGTTTTTATGTTGTTTTATCCATTTGAATATGGGGTAAAAAATGGCACTGTAAAACCCCTTAGGAGGAAGCGCATATGGGGTCTCGTTTTGAGATGGCCTGTAACTAAACTAGGAGAATGATCAATTCCAGGCAACAACCCAACTCCAGTTATCGTCCTTCACAAATTGCTGAACCCAGAATGAGGAATAACATTGCTGGTGCAATACAGCATGTGGTTTCCTCCTAAGGCCCCAGAGCATTGCTCTGAGGTCAAGAGAGAGCCAAGTCCCCAAGCTGATAAAGTCCATAAACTTGGAAGTCAGTCATCAACCAAAGTAAGAAGTAACAGTTCCAGAGAGATTACTCACCATGATGATACAATGAGTCTACCTAGGCAGCAAGTCTCATAGGGATTACATTTAAAAGTATCCCATGGACACATTAGGCAATGCCAGGTCTGAAGGGAAAGAAACACGTTTGATGAGCTTGTTTAGGGCTTTGTGCCTTACAAAGGAAGTGGCATGTGCAAAAAAGATGATTAGCGATACCGGCATCCGTTGCTTACCTATTGTCTTACCCGAAGGGGGATCTAAAGTCAAAGGATGCTGTTGCATAACATCTTGTCGAGAAAGGTGGAGACTACAAAGGCACATTCCTAGCAAGACAAGGAAAGCTATGGAGAGCTATGGAATATATCACTTTGTCAACATGCCCACAAGATGCAGACACAAGCACAACTGCTCACACAGCTCGAACAGCTCCAACCACCCCCCTAACACTTAGGGCACGATTTAGAAAGAAAAAAAAAGAAGTTGTACATCTGTACTCCTGCTCACGGGTACACATGTATAACTTATGGGAATTTACACAAGTTCCCAGTTGCAGATCTGGAAAGCTGTACCAGTTAAAGCTTTACAAGTGTAGTACTTTGATGGTAATATGGCATTTTTAGGTTTCGTACTCCCACAGGTAACCAGCACCTATGTGCAATTGTACATTAATTTCTTGTTTGGTTTTTATCTTCGATGGAAACTATTTTTCCTAGTGTAGAAACCCCTTCTCTACATCACCATGAAGCTTGAGGGTGCTCTGCCCCTTCCTACCCTGAAAGGGGACATAAGCAATCTCTGAACATTTTTTGGGTGAGAAAGGGCTCGAGAAGACCTTTTAAATGTTTTCAAACTTTGAGTATTGGGCGTCCACATATTCGCTTTCCACCCCTCACAGACTAGCTATTAAAGTGTTATTGCATGTAATTATAGTATATTTATATTGCGCTTACTCTCCTGACGAGGCATTGAAGCGCTTTACACTGGGCAGCGCACTGCTCCAGACCCAAGGTTAGTGGCTATTCTAGTGGTATTGGTTACTGTTACCTACAGAAGAGTAAATGGATTTACACCTCCATTGTGTTACCTAGCAGGCATACATTCAGCCATTTTCAGCTTCATATGTTCATGACCAAAAATTACTTTGCAAATCGGGCCCATTGTGTACAATTGTTCTGGGTGAATCTCTTCAGAAAGGCGTGTGCTCACCACCACTGCCTATACATGAAGGGGATCAGAGAGCGAGAAGGCCAGTGAGTGCTGGAGATATCTTAGGCCCTTATTATGAGTCTGGCAGTCCAAGGACCGCCAGACTCACGCTGGTGGTCTCCCGACCGCCCTATTACGACTAGGGCGGTCAGGCCACCCTGGGACCACGGCAACCGTCGCGACCGCCAGGGAACCACTGTTCCCTGGCTGTTGTGCTGGCGGTTGTACGGCGGTCCTGAGGCTGCAATATGCTAGGCGGGGCCACTGTGACCCCGCCAAGCATATTACGAGTTTCCTCACTGCCACACCTTTCATGGAGGTGCGATTGCCATGAAAAGTGTGGCGGCGAGGAAACAAAGGTGGCGCTTCACGCCATGTGGATGCACACAGGGGGGGCACATCATGCACACCAGTACCTGCACGGCATGGACTGCAGCAGTCCATGCCATGCAGGTACTGCCTTTGACGTTCCCATTGCGGTGCCTATGTCAGTTCCTACATGGGTTTGGCGGTGCAGGAGTGGGGCGGTCCCGCTCTCGCACCGCAAAACTCATAATAAGGCCCTCAGAGTGGATTGGATGAGACCATTCCTGTGAGAAAAAAATATTACGTGCCTGCATCATTCGTTGCATCTAGGTCAGACTGTAAGGGGCAGGGCCCTGGTATGAAGGACCCTAATACAAGTTCAATCGGGCTGGCAAGGTTGGAGACTGTGTGCGTGTGATATATCCAGTTCATCAAGTACAAATTGTACACGTTTAAAAAAAAATGCATGACAGGGTCATTAGGAGTTCTTGAACGCCTCCTGTACTGCATAATCGCCCTTCACCACAGTTCCTCATTTTTAGCCCACCCTCTGACTTCTGTAAGGGATTATTCACTAATGTGTTGCGTGTGGAACAAGTGGTAGGAATCAATGAAAAGTGATGCAAACCTTTAGGGCTACTTACAATTCAAAATGCCTGCAGCACCGCGCAAAAAACAGCAACACAGCGCAAGTTGCTGCGCAGCACTTACTAGATCAAGGTCCATGTCTGAGTGATTTGAACTCTTCTTTTCATCACTTCCCCAGCTCGAGGCCTCTTCACATGGCGCTCCTGAAGATGCTATCGAGGAGGAGGAGGAGAAAAAGAAGAAGAAGAACAAGAAAAGGAAGAAGGACAAGAAAAAGAAGAAGGACAAGAAAGGAAAGAAGGGGAAGAAAAACAAGAAGAGAAAAGACAAAACTGACATTAAATGCTCAGGCTGCACCCAGATTGTGACGAACTTGCAGAATTGCGTTGGCGAAAACCTTGATGACGTGAGTTCCCTAACTTTGACGTCAGACAGATCTGGGCTTGAGGTCTAGACTAAAGTAGACTAAAGCACATCTTTCCACTTCTAACACTCTGTTCTTGGTGTTTGTAAGCCACCCTCACCAAGTACACCAATCTGCCATAACTACCCTTTTCTCTGTAGCGAGAGACCAAGGGCACCCCATTTCTACTCCATTCTACTCGAGGCCAAGTAACTACACAGAGCTTTAGGTGGGTGAGGTGGAGGGGAAAGCAGAATTAAAGTTGTTCCAGAATTCAAAAATGGTCTATGAGCCATGTTCAAAGTTGAAGTTTGGTTTACAGAATTTTATGGTCAAATTGATAAATAGCTGATCCCTGGAACACAAGAGTAATCCTTTATTCTTTACGGACTAATGCCCTGGATCACTAGAAATCATACATTACCTTTGGCCATCAATCACATTAATTCAGTAAGGTAAATATGCTGTCATAGCCCAAACTATGGGGCATATTTACAAGCCCAAATCGCCACCGGAGCATCACTATTTTTGACACTCCAGTGGCGTAGCGCCATTTCCCATATTTACATGGAGGCACTAAGATACTTAACATGGCTTAACACCACCTTGTAAATATATGCCCCTTCCGCCGCAGTCCTCTGTGGCAAAGGGGCGTGCAATGGGTGTTGCTGTGGGCATTTCACTGCAACACCCATTGATTTTTGACACTGTCCGAGATTTACATAGGTGAGGCAGTGCCAAAAACAGCGCCATTCCAATGCCATGGATTACCAGGCATTAAAATGGCGATGCGAGGAGATATCATTAATTTCTCCTTGTTTTTTGCTCTGAAAGAGCAAATCGCAATGAATGATTCTTTATGTGCAGGAAGGTGTCCCTTCCTGCACACAAACAATAGCCCCTGCAGTACAGGCACCATTGCAACATGACGGCAGGGTGCCTGCACTGGCGCTAGGCAGCTTTTTTTGCACCAGCGCTAGAAGAAACACAGGTGTGCACCATATTCTTGTGAATACGTCGCATCCCTGCGTTTAAAAATGTCAGAGCTTTTTGCGCAGCTCCGCACTCTTAAATTTTTTTGTAAATATGCCCCTAAGTTTATGATAGGTATTTTTCTGTATTTATGTCAGATAGCCCATTACCTATGTCTATGCCTTTTCCCTTCTCTGTTGAAAACAGCACAGTACTTATAAAATGTCCAAAGTAATGCAGTCTAATATAAATATCAAACTTTGCAAAGCTATCAGCAGGGTCTAAAAAATAATTTTTACGGTCACAATGAGAAGTCCCATAAGTAGATTTCTCAAGAAACCGCTGAACGAAAATCCACTAAAATTGAAAGTACCAAGAGTTCATCCTCATGCAATACGTTTTTCCAAACTGGTGAATTTCAGTTGAGTCATATTTGAGAAGAAGCGAAAAAAGTTGCTGTTCAATACACATGCATGATTTCTAAATCTGCAATAAATAGCCAACGGTGGGGGGAATCAGTGACGGAATGATAGGTTATTTGGTATTGATGGGTTCTGATTACTCTTTGTATGTTTTCCCTCGTTCACTCTTCACCTGGTAGAATGTCTTTTATACACTCCGCATTTCTTTTGTTTTTATAGGACACTATCAACGAAGCTATTGATTCCATGTGCGATGAGGTGGATGACAGTATCGCTGAAGTCTGCACAACCATGAAGGAGAACAACAGGGATGACCTTGTAGAAGCTGTGAAGAATGGGGATAGCCCCAAAGATGTCTGCACACAGATTCAGATGTGTGAGGGCCAAGAGTTGGAAGACATTGAGGGTAAGGCCATGAGATGTTTTTTTCCTTGCTGTTTAGGGTGTAGGTACTTGCATCAACAGTACTATTGCCTCCATAGTCCCCTTTCCTTCTCTTGGAGGTTGAAGGATGCTTTTCATATGAACCAGGGACTTCCCAGATGATGTCAGATCTCTGATTCTGCGTGAGAGTGCTTTAATAAGGCTCTTTGATTGGTAGACTGACCTCGGATCCCTTCTTCTGGGAATAGATGATCTGATAAGGATCTAGGACTACCAACTTGATCTGTAATCTTTGCCCCTAGATGAGTGTTCACCTCTGGGCCTACAGTTGGACGCAATAGGTGGTGAAGTCCAATGCCTGCTCTGGGAAAAAGATGTTCTCATGATGTCAAGAACTAGTAGCCTCTTGTGGAGATGGTCCTTGTTCTTACAAGGCAGGTCCTCTAACATCTGCTTGACCTCATTATTTTCTGGTCTCCAGTGACTCCTCAGCAAGTTGGAACCTATGAATGTCTACTGAACTAGTAGCCTGGACTTCTATGTTCTTCCGAAAAAAACTAGTCGCTGGCTGACAAGCCTTTTTTTGTAGGTGGTTCAAATACACTAAACAAAATTCAGAAATCACTCTGCCCTCCACCCTCAATGTCCAAAGCCACTTCCAGTTTTCACCTGATCACCTCATCCTTAATCATGATGTCCCCCTATATTTTCCTTCTAAGTACAATGATGTGCACCTGCTTTTGTAAGTGGATAAATTCACTCACCTGTGTTCATCCTGAACTGTACAAATCTGCACTTAACACCATCAGTGCTGCCCTTGATGATGCCAAGGTGCTATCAATACTTGATTATTTCTCTTTGGATCCTATTAAAGCATTTGTTCCACACAGTCAACACATTCTTTTCCCTCCCCGCCAATCCTCCTCCACAGACCACCATAACCTCATCCAACATCTTAACATCTTGGCTAACTACTTTGCCACATATTTCCACAATAAGATCACAACTATCAGAAACATTTTGCTCGCACTCTTAATTGCCTCTCTTTCACCTGGTCCGCTCTGCACTTTAAGGTCCATCACCACTACGTGCTCTAAAAGGATCCTTCCTATCCTTAAAACCGAGAACCTTCCTCCAGTGTCTTCAGTTCTCTCTGAAAGGCTAAACTATTCAGTTTCTTTCTCCTCACTACTGTTTACACATAATGTTTCAAGAAGCCTTTCTGTTTTAAATACCCCTACCTATTTCTCAAATAAAAAACTTAGCACTCATTTTGAAGATGTGGAGATTTGTTACTATCGTCCAAAATAATAGTTTGCCAACGAAATGCCGAAATTCCAAGTCTTGAAGATATCAAAGGATTTTGGTGAATGTTTTTTTTAAGATTAAGGAGGCATTAGAGGGAAGAGGTTCAACTACTCAATGCAACTACCCTACTTGTATATTGGAGTGTTATTGTTACTGGGACCACCACTCTGAGTGAAGATTAACACAGTGGCACCAGAAAGAACTGTGATTGTAGATATTACATATTTCTTTTATTAAGGTTCACATAACTGCTAACCTTACCCTTGAGATGGTCGCCTTTAGTTAGAACTGGCTGCATTGGCCAGCAAACTTTGGATTCTGGGTGACTTATAGATTCGTTTTTATCTGTCTATCTGTGTAACTTTCTACTCTTGACCCCTGACCAACTGGTTGAGCTTATAGGCCATGTTAAGTCAGGAGCTTCTTCCGATCCCTGCCTGCCTAAGTTAGTGCATGATGTCGCGGATAGTCTTGCCCTAGCGTTAAGAACTTTGTTGAACATAATAATTATGGCAGACACTTTTTCATCAGAGTGGCAAAAGGCTTCCATCTTGCCTTTGCTAAAAAAAAACCCTTGCTGAATCCTAAGGAGGAAAATAATTTCCGTCCAATTTCACGGTTACCCTATTCCGCTAAGCTTCTGTAAAAACATATTAACACTAGCTTATCTAGCTACTTTTAAAAGAACAATCTGGACATTGCACAGTATGGCTTCAGATCAGGCCACAGTACAGAGACAGCTTTGATAGCTGTCTCTGAAGAAATCAGATCCATTAAGGACAACGTAGGGAGAGCTGCGGTGGTCCTCTTGGACCCCTCTGCCGCTTTTGATACGGTCAGTCATGTAGTTCTGTTAGAGGGCCTGACAAAGATCGGAATCACTGGTTCAGCATTTGATCTTCTGGCATCTTTCCTGAGGTATAGGGAGCAGATTGTGACACTTGGGGAGTTTAAATCGAGGTCCTTCTCCTTCCCTTGTGTGGTCCCTCAGGGATCATCGCTTAGCCCGCTTTTAATATTTACATGGTACCGCTGGCTAAGCTGATTTACTCCTATGAGTTCGTCACAGTAGTTTATGGGGACGAAACCCAGATTGTGTTATCAGTTTCGAGCAACATGGAGGAGATTGCCGACAGATTCAACAAAAATATAAATGCCATTGTTAACTGGATGTCCACTAACTGTCTGAAGTTAAACTCAGACAAAATATAGATTCTCATTTTTGGGAAGGATACTAGCTTCTGGAATCTTTCATGGTGGCCGCAGGCCCTCGGCCCTCTTCCAGACCCAGCCTCCAGGGTAAGGAATCTTGGAGTCATTTTTTAATGCGGAATTGTCCGTTAGAGAACAAATTAACAAACTGACATCTTCATGTTTCTTGATGCTGAGGTCTTTGAGAAAGGTGCTGCCTTTCATTCCCTTCCAGCTTACAAAATCAGTGGTCATTGCTCTTGTTCTCTCCAGGATTGATCATTGCAATGCCATCTATATGGGCATCAAACAACTGGCACTCAAAAAGCTTCAGATGTTGCAGAACACAGCTGCTCACCTTCTAAAAGAACTTCCCAAACACGAGTCAGTAACAAACACCTTGCTGGAACTTCACTGGCTGCCTGTAAAGAAAAGGGTCTCATTTAAGGCACTCACTCTGTGTGGCTCACACGGCCTTATATGGCACAGGACCTGTCTATCTTGCAAGCAAATTCAGGTGGTATCAACCAAACAGAAGTTTGAGATCTGCTGCTTCATTTTCAGTTTCGGTCCCCAGGATAAAGAAAGCCTCTTGGGGCGGCTGCAGCTTTGCACACACCACTTGCCAGCTGTGGAATAAACTTCCATTACATTTCAAAAGCCAGTCGAACCTTTTCAGTTTTCGTAAACAGTTGAAATCATAGCTGTTTTCCTCATCTCTTTAACCCCAAAAACTCCTTGGGAAGTTGATCTTATGATTCTAGCGCAAAGACACCCTCGGGTATTTGCGCGCTTTTAGGAATTTAAATTATCTATCTATCTATCTATCTATCTATCTATCTATCCTTAGCTATGTACATATCTATCTTTCCGTCAGTCTATAGTTACCTATAATGTTTTGGTATATAGCTATGTAGATATCTATCTATATACTGCTAGGTAGCTAGGTAGAAATACATGCATAAACACACATACACACACATACTTCATCTATATATATATATCTAGATAGATAGATAGATAGATAGACAGACAGACAGATAGATAGATAGACATGGATATAGAGGAAAAAGACTATTCAATGTAAATCCTCATGGGGCCACTTGCTAGGAGGGGACCTGCCTTGTGGCCAGTTTCTTTTTTTCACTTGGAATTGTCCTTATGTCTCCTGTCCCAGGTGCTCCAGTTCCTGCTCCAAGTGTTGGTCCGACATGCATCTTTTGCCAAGCATTCATCAGCTTTGTGAAACCTCTGCTTACAGACAACGTGCACAAGAAAGACATTGGGCAGGTGCTGGCAGATTTCTGCATGGAACACTTTGGAAATTCGACTACGGTAAGTGTTGTTGCGAATGTGTTTCCTTTCAGTATTTCAAGAGAAAATGGGCTTGTTGGTGGAAAGTGATGGCTTGACGACTCAATTTGGGAATAATTCCTCATACATACAGAATGCCAGTCATGTTGTCCATATGCCTGTTTGACTTGAGATTTCACCTCTTGTGGGGAGTATTCTGAGAGTAAATGGAATCCTGTAAACCCCAGGCCAGGTAGTACACATCAATGTTCAATTTTCCCATTGATAATAGTGTAATTTCATTAGCCATCTACAAGCTTTTCACAGAAGAACTATGGTGTGTGATAGGTTCATTCAAAACATATTCCTTCTGAATAACTTTGAAAACCAACCTATTTCTGAATTAAATTTGATACATTTACTTTTAAAACTTTTCATGAATAGAAGTTATATGCTCTACATAAATATAAATGTATAGATGTACCTAATACACAAATATAAAACAAAAAGAAATACCCACAGACATGAATTTGAAAATCTGTAATTGACTAAAGAAGTCTGAACAATATAGGTGCAGGAAGAAATAAGGAGGAAATATGAAAGCTAGATTACAGATTTATCTAGAAGTGCTCTGGTGGTGGGTCTGACAACTCTATGGAACACTGTTAGAACATCATAGACAGTGTCCTTCCATTTAATCTGGTAGTCACACTATAACATCCAAAAACGTGTATAATAATGTCAATGGGTTTTGGCTCTTGTATTAGCATTAGCAAAGTCTTCATCAGAACAATGAAGAAAATTAAGTAATTTGCATGTAGATCAGATAGGAGTCTGGTGAAATTGCCAAAGTTAGATGTTTTGGTACTTGAGGAAAACGCGTCCACAGTTAGAGTCTGCTGTAGTCTTCGGATACCACAATATTTTTCTGCCTAGAAGAACCTGAGAGTCTGGAATAAAACCTCTGAACAAAGATAATGATTATGGAGACTTGTTCTAATTTACTGGGGACTTGGTCAGGATTAGGCACCCTGAGACCAGGGAGTGTAGTTTAAATAAGCGCCTCGTGGGGAGTCCTTACAAGAAGGGCCCAAAGATGGGCAGAGTGGGCCAGTTTAAGGAGTTTTTGAAAATGGTTAGACTGTAGTCTGAATAAGGATCTCTGAGCCTGGGGTGTATGTACAGGTTGTGGGGCATTGAGAAGGGTGTATTGGTGTCAGAATAAGAGTTTATGATACTGATTGTGTGGTCAAGTTGAAGTGCTCATAGATGGGTATCTGTGGGTCAGAATAAGGACTTCTGACATTCGGGTGTGGTCAGGTTAAGGGGCTCTGAGATGGGTGTGTAGGTCAGAATATGTTACTCTGAGACTGGGATTTGTGGCCAGTCTGAGGAGCTCATACTGTGTGCATGCTACAGCAAGGATTCCAAGTCAGGAGACTTGTGAAGTGTTGTTCAACTGAGATTCACTGAGTCTGTAGTGTGCAGTTAGACTTATTCACTGAGTTCCTCCATGTTTTGCTCTGTAGGTTACACTCCTCTTGTGCTTCTTATGTATATAGGCTCCTCCATTCATCTCTATACTAAAGTTTCATTCTACCTCTTTATGTTTCCCCAACAGTGCAACAACTTCCTGTCAACCTATGGCCCAATGGTGAAGCATGTCCTTCTAAAGCCCTGGGACGAAGTCACCACCTGCCAGGTAAGTGGTAGGGCCCAGAAAGGGGGAAGCAGAGCACTGAGGTATGCTTTAGACTTCTGGAACCCCAGAGACAAACAGCACGAGGAAATGGCCTTTGAGCTTCTCATAATTGATGAAGCCAACCTCAGAACCATGGCCTGTTATGGAGGCTGCCAGGGTGATCCCACCTCCCAAGCAATGCATCATTCATCTGTTACTAAGGGTCTAGCCACCATTTCAGTGCTGTTTACATTTCCCGGGCTGTTTGGATCAAGACATCAAACCTTAGTGACTTTGGGGACCATTGGCCTGGAATGAACTGTACCTGCAGCTTGAGATGAAAGGGTGCTTACTTATGGCATAACATATGGACCCCGGAATCTGTCAATTAACTGACTAGAGATTACATCCTATGAAATAGATCTACCAGCAGAAACTGCACTCTGATCATTATGGAACAAAGAGCATACCTTGGTCCATGTGGAATTGAGAACTGATGTGTTCCAGATATTGTGATAGCTCCAGCTTGCACTTTTCTAACTTGATGACAGCAAAGTCATTCCCATATTTCCCAAACCTACTGTGGTAACAACCATCCTATTGACTTTTGCTCATGTGGGGAAGGGTGTTAAGGATCATGTCAGAGAATCTCTCATCTTCGGGTGAAAATGTGGACTCCCTGCTCCCACTCCCAAAGTCAGTATATATACCCAAGTGTTTTACAACCAAGTGATATTATGTGCTATTCTGCAGATGAGTGACTATTATTGCCATAACTATTAACAAGTCAGCATCTAAAATGAACAAAAGAGTGAATCCTAATTACATCTCAGTGATATTTCAGCACACATCCCTAACCAATTAATCCAATCCTTACCTATGTTATATTTAGCTGATTTATGTCACAGTTAATCCTAAATGTTAAAATATGTTTGCCAAGCCAATCACTTGCATACCTTTAAGCTATTTGGACCGAGTCAAGTCGGAGATCCATTTCTCATCATCCATGCAGTAACTGGTCCATCTGCATAGCCCTGCCCCAATTACCGGTATCTTTTATACCTTTTTCATAAATGGTAGCCTAAAGGGGTTTACACATGCTCAGCTCCAGTATTTTATTCCACAGGGCAATAAACAGGGCTGTGCAGGACAAGTGTATTGGCATCCCTGCTTTCCTGTCGACTGGATCATAGATGTTTAGGCTGAATAGCTGGCCAACTAGAAATCTACCTCAGCGGGTTCTGGAAAACATGCTTCGAGCGAAATTGTAGGAAGGCTGGTTTGTTAATGTACCCCCATTACTTTAACACTGTAACACACATAGCATGATGTAAGGGCAAGGATTCCAACTGACGAGCATAATATTGCACCAAGAAACTGTCCTGTGGTCCCCTTCCTCAGGCATAGAAATCCCAGATTTTATCTTAAACGTTGCAGCACCTAACTCAGCTGTGTCCATTGTATGCCTCTGTCCTAGGCTCAGATGCATGGCTCTCATCCTCAGCATCCACATCTTCCTCCTTTGGCTGGCTAGCATGGTGTGCTGGGAATGACAACTCCTGTGCCTTTAATGCTGTGGCCTTGGCATGGTTCATGACCTATTGGGGAGAGACGGAAGCAGTCTGTAAGCTTATCCATAACACAGGGGTGGCTCCTCCGTTATGGCGGAGGAGCGTCACCCCACTGCTGAAAGGCAGCAAATGAAAAAAAAATGATAATAAAACTATTTTATTATCATTTTATTTTTCACTTACTCAGCCAAGCCCACCAAGTCTAGGGAGCAGCGGGGCCATGCTCTGAGTCAGCAGCAGCCTGGCCCATGGAGGAGGAGTGGTAGGTGCACTGTATGTGCGTATGTCGGTTTTGTCAGCCGTCTTAGGATGGCCAAACCGACATGCGCACTTACATTTCTCCAACCCAGCTGTCTTGCATAGCCAGGTGGGAGAAGAGGCACATGCTCCTTGTCCCTAACTGAGCAGCATTACAGCCCACTCAGACCAATCCCTGCGCGTCTCTCATGCTGAGTAATAGAATGAGAGCAGTGTCTGGAGTGGGAGGGGAGGGGAGCAGAGGAGCACCGAGGCGGCTGGAGCAGAGAAGCACTGAGGCGGTGTCCAGGAGCGGCAGGTACGTTCTTATTTTTTTTTTGTCCCCCCGTACTGCCCCACCAAGTTTTAGCGGCAGCAGCCGCCACTGCCATAACATCCACCGGTTGTTTCTCTGGTGCTTCACCCATTTCACTATGCTGGCATTTTGTAGAACCTCCTATGATTGTTCTCGCTCTGTGTTTTGTGCTTGTACAGTTCCTTAAACGTTATCACACCAGTGTTCTTCCTCCACTGGTCAATTGCCAGAGCTACCAGAATCAAATCCCTCTTATTGAGAAAGCAGACCTAGGGGCTTATGTGCAAGCCCCCTGCCCCTTCGATAAGTCACTTTTTACCATATTAAAAATGACGCACCAGCAGCGCAAGGGGCTTGTAAATAAGCCCCCTTGTTAAAAAAAGCATTCTAGATACTTATTTCTCTAGGACATCCGGAATCATTCTAATCACAACCTATTTCCAACACCACCTAACCACCACAGGGTGGTATACAGTTTAAGGTGGATGGGTAGAAGGGTGGCATTGGAAGAGGAGATGCTAGCATGCTTGATCAGGCCCTGCTCCTGATTGCCCAGCTACTGACATCTATGACTCTCCCGGTTGACTGGTTGATGGCTCTAAGAGGCTGCTGGTCACGCTCCTATTGTAGATCATATTGTGGTCCACTATGCAAGTCTAGCAAGCTTTATAAGACATAATGGTATGACAACAACAAACAGAAACTTAAACATGAGGCATTATGATTACCCTTCTCCAACAAAGACAGGCAAATTTATAGGAACTCCTCTAAGTAAGATGCCTTTTAAATGAGATGGGTACGGTAGGATGAATTCAAAACTTTTATGGAAAGAAAAAAGGACTTTACAAAAAGGTTTTTGAGGAGGAAAGTGAATTGTGTGTTTCATGGGTGAGGATTCACTCTCTTAACTCAAGGCCAGTAATAAGGAATGTGGAAGAAGCGGCTCGTGTGTCCTTATAAATTCAGAGACCGACTGATGATTAAGAGATTTATTGAGGTGAAGAAAGCAACAGAACCCATGTTTGCCATATGACCAGGGCTTAGTTTGTAAAATAAACAGCGCTGGTGCCCGAAGCTCTACTCAGAAGGCCGCAGCCAGGTTCCTGCTGTCACCCTTTGTGATGGTTTTGTCGTCTTTCTCTTGCTCTGTCTTTCCGATCTGTATGTTTTTCCCTTCATTGCGCTCAGAAAATATCTGTTGCCAAAAATAAGTGTTGGTCCCCAAAAATAACTGCCTTCCACCAGTAACCCCTGGCTCAAATTAAGCACTGCGTATGTCCTAATTTGTTTGATTATTGGACTAGAATTTTCAGTATGTTGGGGAGTAGTATAGAGAAGAATCTATAACCAGACAAGATCACGATTATGTTGGGGATTAAAGGAGAAACGAATCCTTTGATCTTTCTGGCTAGGAAAGGAATATGGCTAGTGTTGTTATCGCCCGCCATTGAAAAGATCCGACCCCTCTGCTATTAAGAACTCTGTGGGGTCTACTGTTTTGATAAGACTCTGGGTAGCAAAATGGGTAGCCTCTGTAATTGTACTTGAGTTTGGGCTGGGTTTAATAAAGATCCTCAAGTAAAATTTGGAAGTAAAGGTAACCCCAAACATTATCTGAAGATGCAATGAATTGGGAATTTTGATGTTATTTCTCTGTGTTTTTTCTTCTTTTGGGAGTTGCTGTATTGGAATGATTGGTTAATATTTCGCCATAGATAATTTAATAGATAATTTATTGTACCTATGCAATGCCACCTTTTCAAACATACTCTCAATACAATTTGTTGTTGTTGTCGTTAATAGCAATAATTTACAAATTGACAATGGGCACATTTTATGTTCAAGATCTAATTCAATGTTTTAAGCACAAGATAATATGGGTGGGAGTTAAGGTTTAGTGACTACATCAATGGTGATAGCTGAGAGTGAGGCCATGCCTTAATATTTGAATTTCCTCCCTTTTTAGGTCAAGCATTCGAGACCTCTTGTATATACTTTAGTATATACTTATATGTGTATGTACTTTGTGGACTCTGGAGATCAGCCCTAGGACTTGTAAGCTTCTGCTTAGGGACTTTTTTTTTCTGTTCAACTGCCTCTATTTTATGTCTTGATAGAAAATGACCAGCAGATGCCAGTAAAATACCAGAATCACTTTAGCATTCTCTAGATTCCAGTCCATAGAAATTGTCTTCCACGAGCACCCGTAGACAATAGTATTTTTTTCAAATCTTGTATTTTCAGTGATATGACCACCGAAGGCCCTGATTTGATATTAAAAACAGAGCTTTGGGCTATACCATTTCCCGCTGAAAGGCAATTTTTCTTTTTATGTGTTTCCATACCTGGCGTGTCACGCAGTTTGGAGCTTACTTTCCCTCCATGTTAAAGAACAGTAGATGTTTCAGCACCCAGGCTAGTGTGCTGCATAGCTAAATACATATAAGGTCTCAAAGGCGAGACCGATTGCATTGCAAATGCTTGTTACTTTTTGTTGAGGAGCCACTATTAACGAATCTGCTGAACTTAACTCCCCTTTCAATTTACTTTATTTGGGGAATGGATATATGCAGGGCAAGTTCCATAGTAAAAAAGGTGCTGTATTCTTGAACCGTTCCATCATTTGAATGTAGCACTCTTCTACGTATGACCCCATTACCCAATCTCGCTTCAGCAGAGCCTCAGGAGAGCCCCCCGTCATCGGCATGCCTCCCAAATAGAAATGGAGACGCTGTCCGCAGCAGGGGGACAGGCTCATTAAATAGGCATTTCTTAATAGAAGGTTGCAAGGTAGGGGGCAGCGCTGGCGCAATGTGTAGATCCGATGGGAACTACAGGGTAATCTATCCCAGACTCGCAGAGGCCTGGGTGTTGTTCTCCATCACTTATCTAGATCCTGCTCCCTCCACCACTCAAAGCTAAAATCAAGGAGAACGTATTTGGCTTGAAACTTTCATTCAGCCCTCAAATCAATGCCAGGATGAAGGCTGACCAAAATGCAACTTTTCTCACTTTGCAAAGCCTTTCTCCTACAAATCTTTGGTTTAACTGTTCTCACAAGATATCTCGAATTGGGATAGGTAGCCTACCACCTTTAGTGGTAGGGTTGGCAAATATGTGGCGGGGGAGGT
Organism: Calotriton arnoldi; assembly: GCA_963921515.1. NCBI lineage: Eukaryota > Metazoa > Chordata > Amphibia > Caudata > Salamandridae > Calotriton > Calotriton arnoldi. Next base: position 905,023 of record CAWUFW010001356.1, read on the forward strand.
GTGAACGCTTTTTTGAAGATCATTCTGTTAACATGGCTCAGCTCTCACTCCTGCTCTCCTGATCCTTACCTTATCTGGGTCCTTCCTGTCCTGCCCAAGTCTTCTGCACTGTCCCTGTCACTCCCAATCAAGCGACAGCCCCAAATCTCCTTGGACTTTGAGGCAGTTTCAGGAGTGCATAAAGTGCTTTACAGGCTATTAAATTATACCATAGCACAACCCTTTAGTTACAGTGCACCAAAGTTGCAAAATATTGAGAGCAATGACTATGTAAAAAGCAACTTAATGAAAATGGGCATAAGCTACCTTATATATGATAGTAGTGACCATTCTATATGGGCAAATCATCTTTATTATAAATATATTGTTGGGGTAAAGAGGTTATGGTCTTTGATGGATTGCAGTAAGGGGTGTTCTTTCCCTAGAGTACCACAATAGGTCATTCTACTAGTTCTCCAATTCATATCTCAAAGGCTGTGGATAAAATCTGAATGGAGGCACCCTCTCGTCTGACTCCCCCACCCGCCAAGGCTGCATTGCCTACATTGGCTTCTAGTGAGGGAGTGCACTTGCCAAGACTGATGCCCTAAATTTTGCTTTTACAGGAAGTTGGCGCATGTGAGGCGGGAATCCCGATGCCACAGTTTGGTGCGAAACGTGAGTAATACGAGCCTTAACCAGGCACATACACCCTTCAATTTATTTCTTATTCGAAGCTACCAAACAGCCCTTCTTCTAGGCTACCGCTGTATATGAATGATGAAGTAAAAGGTGGGATTCTTTATTATATTGTATTGTACCTGCATTCATATAGCGCGCACTACCCCCTGATGAGGCGTTGAAGCACTTAATGCCAGGTGGGCAGCACACTGCTCCAGGACCCAAGGTTTAGTGGTTAATCCAGTGGTTCTTGGATATTGGGATAATTCTTCTGCACTCAAGCAAACCATTCCATGCATTCACTCCGGTTTCTTTGTAGTAGATTAAAGTAATAGGTGTTATGTGTGATCATCTATGGGGAAAAGTGAATATGTGAAGTTCATGCAGATGTTTGTTGGGGTTAATAGATGAGCTAGAGGAGATTAGGCACCACTAGTTTGCATGGGTATGACTTTCAAAACTGTATTCCAACTTCACCTCAACTGAACCAAAGTTCTCAGTTACTGTGAGATAAAGATGGGAAACTCCATATGGAACAAAACATGCCTGATGACATGTTAAATTATTGACCTTCATCTAGCAATTGTAGAACCTGATCCTTACTGATGACCATCTTTATTTCATTCTTCAATAGATGCTGCCTCACGGCGTAAAGGCCTGGAAGATACGCGTTCCACTCAGCTGGTAATGGTCAATGCCTGAGGTCAACAGGCGCTCCCATGAGCTTCATGAATAGCTGCGCTCAAGCTTCGCAAGGGGCCTCTCATGTTGTCACCTGCAGTGCTGCTGATGCTTTCACAATGGAGAGGAATAAAGTTTCTTCTTGATCACCTGTATTGTGGTTCCTGTTATTCGATGTAGTCCGTGTGAGTAGGGTACCGGTGGTGCACATCATGCACATCAGCTAATGGGACTAAGAAGTTCTATTTTGACAGCTCTTTAAATGATACAGTAGCCCAGGTCTTCTTGAACACTTCTCGGATTTTGATGTTGACCCCAGATTTCTAACATTGGTAAAAAATTCTCCAATGGTAAAAAATGGTTAAAATAATTGTCCTACATGCTCTTCAATTATTCAGAAATCACCTCATACTACAAAAATGAAACAAAAATAGTCACATCTAAGGGATAAATAAATTGCACTATTTTTTCCATAAACATTTAGACATTAACTCAAATATCTCTGGAAATGTAATAGAGTTACCCACATCCTCCTGAAATGCTAATTAGTAAGCCACATTTTACTGAACTATATAAAAATGGCCACGTCTTTGCATTTTAAAACCATTACCAACATGCTATTGATATTTATAGAAAGCTCTAAATATCTCCCTTTAGCCTACCACTTACACATAAAATATTTGACATAGTTCTGAAGTGCAAATTAATTACAACACGCTGAAATCCACAGAAATGACCCTCTGGTGTTCTTAAGTAAATAAAGATGACACAATGTATCCCTGACATGTGGGTAGGAGAACTCAATTCACCCCAAAGCAAATCGTACTGAACACAGTTCAAAATGAAGATCACAGCAAATTGTGAATTGCCCTAATTATTCCACACAGAATTACAAAAATGCATGATTTGGAATTTTATTAAATCAAAATAATTTAGGATAAAAATCGAAGTTACTCATAAAAAGAATCACTATTTTGTAACAATGCAAATATGTTCTTAAAAACAAAACACCCAAATTACGTCATTTGATGGGTTACATATTTAAAGCCATTGCATACACTCAACTTTTTCTCAGTGCTGCAAATCGGCACATTTTTTCTGATATTCATATAAAATTGCAATTTTTTTTATAAAACTTCACTGTGCTGTACTTGCAATATGTAGGAAGTATGTGCTCCATAGCTAATAAAGATTTATTTAGAAATGTCCCAGTAACTACATAAAATATATTGAAGGTGCCCACTGCCTTCTTAAAATGTATTGAAATGGCCATATATTTTCTAAAATCTATAAAAATGGCCCCATATTGTCTATACATTTTTTCATATGTCTTAGAAGAGCAACCAAATGACCGTCTAGCTCCATGAAATATACAGCCTTTTATCACCCCTAAATTTGTAGCAATTGCCACATTCGTCCTTGCAGGTTATACAAATAAACTACTCTTCTTGAAAGGTGTATACAAATCTCTCCTACCATACTGTGGAAAAGCTAATATTTCCCTGAAATGCATATGAATCATTTAATCCATCCTTGAAATCTATAGAAAGTAATGTGTTCCTGAAATTTGTAGATCATCTTCATAAAATGTATAGAAGATTATTTCACATCTTGTTGAAATTTTTGAAAATTAGACTACTTGCACTGAAAAAGAACCTATTACCTCTAATCATCTGAGTGTAACGCAGTGACATTTTTCTTTTGACTGACACAATTGGTAGCAGCATGAAGAGTACATTAAATTTTGAGAACAGGCAAATCTCTTCTTCAGAGGTACTAGTGTTTAACTGAAAAAAAGAATTTGAGTAAAATCGAAGGAATTTCATGTGTTTACAATATGGGTTTTGTCTTTTTGAAGCTTCGTGAATTGAGTATGTATGTTAAATTTACACCGGAGAGCATCGCAAATCACAGTTAGAAACCTACAGCATTACCAAGTTCATATTGCCAAATTTTAGGCGATTAACCTATGCAATGATTTAGCCAATGATGTCAATCTCAAACTATTTTCCTCAAACCGTTCAAAATTCAGGGGCAACATTGCTGTCTGAAACTTCTTGCTTCAAGCTATATTTCCCTAGGTCTGAGAGATCGTTACCGAAGCAATGTGTAAAATTCACAGCAGCACATGACGGGGATAAACCTGTGTGGAGCAAATGGCTGAACACACTCTCTTCCCTTACAAGCATGTACTCTTGGGCGATTTCAACCTCTACTGGGTAGCAAAAAAAAAAGATTCGTAACTTGCTCATCTTCCTGCTAAGCAATGATCTTATGCAGCACTCCTTGCCCCGACTCACAAAAAGGGATCGATCATGGACCTGGTGATTGCAAAATGTGGTTTAATCAAAATGATGTACCCAATCCCGGTAGACTAGTCTGACCTCTTCCTTGTCCCAACTGTCTTCACATCCACAGGAACTATAACCAAAAGACAAAGCAGAAAGCCCACACAATGGATCAGAGTCTACAAAAACATCGACCTTGTGGTCCTCTAGGACAAGGTAACCGGTTCCCTCCATGAAACGTGCTTGCATTATTCACAAATCGCTCTATTCCAAAAATCCAAATGATCTGTCAATGAATCTCGCCACCTCAGGCACACCATGTTATCGACGCAGGACAAATTTCCTCCGATTGGAGCTCTTTGTAAAAAGTAGAGGACTCAACAGATCCCCACTGTGTCAGGTTGAAACCATTGTTCAACATCTTGAAAAGTGAGGTAAATAACTACTTTACCTGCGTTATTTCTAAGCTTAACTGCCCACGCTCTCCTACGTCGTTACTCTCTGATTATATGTCTTCAATTTTATTTATCTCTATATGCCCTTTTTTGATCCTATCTGAATTAGTGTCTTCTTGGGCTTCTGGAATAAAACTTTGTGATCCAATTATATGTATAAGACCATGTGTTATGTGAATAAGAATCATATAACTATTTTTGTGTATATTGCTAAGCTTAAAAACCCATCCGGTTCTCCAGCAGAGTTAAAAACTATCAAATGCTTATAGTTGAAACCAACCTCTCCATCCTTCATTGTAATGTCTCAAATACTCTGTTTCCCACTAGATACTCCCAAATCACTTCCTTCGTTTACTCTCATGCTCACAATGTTTTGTATTGTGCTACAATGACTCGTCGTGCAGCGCTCTGACACTGCCACAGATCTAGTTTGTGTTATACAAAAATTCAAATAAATAAATGAACAAACAAACTCAGCTTTAAGTACTATAGCAACCCACAACGCTAACCCGCCACTGCACTATGGATAGCCAGGGTCACGGCTATCCATAGTGCAGAAGGTGCGATGTTGTGAGGGGCCCACTTCACCTCAAATGTAGCTGTTTTTTACTACCAAACCAGGGGTTGGGGTAGTTTCCTTGCTTGCATTATGGCCCATGACACCTTTGCTATTCTGCTAGCCAAACCTCAGCCCCTTATTCCAGATCTGCTCCCACTTTTAAATCCCAACCGTATCCTTAGTCCTGAGATCTTCAAAGTGGAGGTTGCTCATGGCGTCACCTCTTGGGCGGCTTGTGCAATGTTCGGCAGCATTGTTGGTCCATAAGGTCAGGGGAGGGACAGAAGGAGGTTTAGTGTACCGGTGCCTGTCAATGAGAATAAGCTGGAAGCGCGTCCTTGCTTGGGGGTTTCCGGGCTGCCTTTGTTCACACATGGAGCTGTTCCGTTGTACGACGGAACAACACAGGGAAATACATCGCATGCCTTAACCACGCATTTCTTACCCTGCCTTTTTTTGCAACGCATAAGCTTTTACAACATATGCCATTAACATGCATTGTTTATATATATAATAACAATGTATTCGTGGTGGGAGACCCCCAACACCCTCCAATTTACCTTAAATGTGTGGTAAAGGCATGCGCTGTAAAAATGTAAATGTGGTAAAAACATGCATGCTAAAAATTCGTGGTAATGGCACAACGTGGTAAATACCTCGTTGTAAAGGCTGTTTCCCAGCTGTTCAAGTGTAGTGGGAGCACAAGCACAAGGGACTGCTGAGCTGATGGGTTGCAGCCTGGGTGGCAACCTTCACAGAGAAAGACATTATTTTTGTGGTCTGTGTTTAAAAGTTTAAGTTGAAAACTTTAAAAAAAAATCGCTTTTTACTTGGTAGTTTTTGAACGTTTTTGACATGAATAGACATACCAGCACTACCTGTAAAGTACTGACCAGGTACCACCCTTAGCTGCAACATGGGCTAGCAAAATGGCTTAGTGTCTGGACTCCTTGGGGCCTCTGAACAATGGCCCAGGGCAGGGAAGCAAAATGTAGGCATTATTTAACCTCTTTTCTTTACAGTACATAGAAATGGTGGGCAGTGTGGAGAGCTATGTAGAACAGAATGGCAAAGGGGCCAAGGGACAGCTTTTAGGGAACCCTAGAGTAATGGCCTAGGGGAGAGAGCAGAGACAAAAAAGCATTTTTTAATAAGTTATTTACAGTGCTTAAAAATGGTAGGCAGTATGTAGTGCTGAATGGAACATGATTATAAAGGAGCAGAAGGAGAACCTACTTGGGACCTTGGCGTGCTGGCACAGAGGAGAGTAAAATGGCACAGACACACTATTTTTAATATTTGTGCAGGGGAATTGCTATAAATAGTGCAGCATGTGCAGTGGCACCAAGAGTGCAAAGGATGTGCTGCACCTCCATTGTGGCTGTTTTTTTTTCTAAACATGGGGATGGAGGACCCATTTTCCTTGCTTGTGTTAGGGCCAGGGGCAGTTGTTGCATGCCACCCCATCTGTCATCTGCAGCGCTCAGAAATGGCAGCTTGTATGTAGCTATATATAGAAAATGATTATAAAGAGTCCTCGCTACACCATACCAGACATACTGGTTGGCATTTCCACATATTACCAGATCTCTTTTGGTACTACGTCCTTGTGTAGTGCCTAAGATTCTTTTTCCATGCCATTCCATTGATCCCTTTTCTTGAACCTCAGCACCGCTGGACTAGGCTCCCGTTGCAGTTTTCCAGGTAGTTCTGGTGAGTTAACATTCATCACTGACGTCTGCTGGGATATGCATGTCGTGAGTTTGAATTCTGGCATGCCTATCTTACAAAAACAACAATTGATGGACAGAATGCAGAACAATGTTATACATTCACCTCAGTACAGAGATCTGGGCCTACATCCATCGTTTTTTTGCTCACCATGCCATTCCACTTTGGACCCAGCCATATGCAAATCAGTCTTGACCCTGCGCCCAATGGGAACAGTCCAGCCTGAACTGCCAGGCCAGGTCCTCTCTGGACTGGAAACAAGCATCCTAGGACCGATTTTGGGGTTTCACCACTCATCAGCCAGGATAGCTTGACTCCAGTGGCATGGAGAGCACGGGACCCACGTCTGGGCATACCCGTTCCACTCGGGGTGACAAATGCAAAAAAACAATTGATGGAAAGGATGCAGAACAATGTCATACATTCACCCCAGTACAGAGATCTGGGCCTAAATCCATCATTTTTTTGCTCACCATGCCATTCCAGTTTCGACCCAGCCATATGCAAATCAGTCTTGACTCTGGACCCAATGGGAACAGTCCAGCCCGAACGGCCCGGCCAGGTCCTCTCTGGACTGGAAACAAGAATCCTGGGAGCGGTTTCGGGGTTTCACCCCTCATCAGCCAGGATAGTTTGACTCCAGTGGCGTGGAGAGCACGGGACCCACGTCTGGTCATACCCGTCCCACTCGGGGTGACAAATGCAAAAACAACAATTGATGGAAAGGATGCAGAACAATGTCATACATTCACCCCAGTACAGAGATCTGGGCCTAAATCCATCATTTTTTTGCCCGCCATGCCTTTCCAGTTTGGACCCAGCCATATGCAAATCAGTCTTGACCCTGCACCCAATGGGAACAGTCCAGCCCGAACTGCCAGGCCAGGTCCTCTCTGGACTGGAAACAAGTATCCTAGGATTGGATTCGGGGTTTCACCCCTCATCAGCCAGGATAGCTTGACTCCAGTGACATGGAGACCACTGGACCCACGTATGGGCATACCCGTCCCACTCGGGGTGACAAATGCAAAAACAACAATTGATGGACAGAATGCAGAACAGCCTGGCTGATGAAGGGTGATGCCCTGAAACCGGTCCTAGGATGCTTGTTTACGGTCCAGGGAGGACCTGGCTTGGCAGGTCGGGCTGTACTGTTCCCACAAGGAACAGGGTCAAGACTGATTTGCATATGGTTGGGTCCAAACTTGGATGGTGTGGTGAGCAGAAGAATGTTGGATTTAACCCAGATCCTTGTGACTGGGGGTGAATGTTTGCATTGTCCAGCATTCCGTCCATCAATTGTTTATTTTGCATATGTTGCCCTAAGTGGGAAGGGTATGCCCAGACGTGGGTCCCGTGCTCACTACACCACTGGATTCAAGCTAGCCTGGCTGATGAAGGGTGATTCGCTGAAACCGGTCCCAGGATGCTTGTTTCTGGTCCAGGGAGGACCTGGCTTGGCAGTTCGGGCTGGACTGTTCCCACAAGGAACAGGGTCAAGACTGATTTGCATATGGTTGGGTCCAAACTTGGGTGGTGTGGTGAGCAAAAGAATGATGGATTTAACTCAGATCCTTGTGACTGGGGATGAATGTTTGCATTGTCCAGCATTCCGTCCATCAATTGTTTCTTTTGCATATGCCTATCTTACCCCTGCATCCTTTTGAGCTCAGCAACCACCGATTGAATGCTGAAAGACCAGATCCTCTTGCGCCTCACCCTTCAATTGCCAAGTGGGAATATTGGGGTGTGCCATCTCCCAGTTCAGGTGCAGCTGCACCGGATTATTATCCAAGAGTGTTCTTGTTAAGTATTCAAAATCCTGTACCATCCCATGGATCTCAATAGAGCACAGGAAGGCATCAAGGCGCACATGGAACTGGTGCGTCTCGCAAGTGGTGGGTGTAACCTATCCATCACGAGGTCAGCCACACAGTTTAAATCGCCTCCCAGCAGTATTGAGTGCACCAATACCCTGGACAGCTCTTCCAGAAAGTTCAGCTGGTCTACATTTAGGGCATATATATTTACTATTTCCAGGCCCATGAGTCTCACCATACCCATTACATACCGACCTGTCGGGTCTACCACTTCCCCTGTCTTCTGGAAGAGGACCTCGGGCGCACACATATGAGGACCCCCCTTGCAAAGGCAGAATACGTGGTGTAATAGGTCTGCCCACACCAGTACCTCTGAAACACCGCACCCTCCTTGTCTGTGAGGTGGGTCTGCTGTAAGAGAGCGAGATGGATCCCCCTTCTTTTAAGATAGGAATAGACCCTATACCTCTTGGACATATTTTTCAGCCTCCAGATATTCCAGGACAGAAATCTGTAAGTCATGGAAGCAGCCATACCAAAACAATCAGCGTTCCTTCCAGCGGGCAAGTGGCAGACTCACTGCTACCTGGCACCACACTCCTCTCACCCCAAAACCAGTATTACTGCACCCTAATGGCATAGCCCATGCAACAAGAATGACCCCAAATCCCTAATCCAAGGACAAGAAGGCAACATCCCCCCATCCAAACAATCAACACAAGAACCACCACATTCTTGCCAAACATTACGTGAACTCTCATTGGGGTATGCGCCACCTGAAACGCATCCTGGCCAGTCATGCCGCCATCCAGCATGGAGATTCCAGTCATGTGATGCAGCTGAGGAAGCCATTTTCATCCGTGGCACTGCAAACCACCTAGAAATCCAAAGGCCCCTCATATATTGAAGTCTAAAGTCCATGGGGGGTTGCCCACCAGTCAAATCAAATCATCTGCGGTTCATGGCGTCATTGCTAGTATGACAATGTCTGAGGCCATCGTCGAGTGTGACCCCTGATCAGAGTCCGAGTCATCATCTCACCCTGCTTTTGATGGGGGGCTTGTTCCAGCTCCACTTAACGCTGCTGTCACCTCTACTGCTTGCAGTTGTTCTTGTTTGGCCTCCGTCCAGGAAGGGGCCGCCTCGCTGTACCCTTGTGCGCGTCACTGTGATCTGTTCCGGGTGGATTTGTGATTCAGCGGAGCTGGTGCCCCCACTGTGGCAGGCCTCTGGCTCAATCCAGACCTATACTTCCTGTGGTGAGTGGAAAACTGTGCCCCCTCATCTGTGACCATTCTCAATCTGGTTGGATATAATATTGTACTCCCAACTGGAGTAAACGCTGCTTAGCATCTAAGAAGGTGGTCCGCTGTCTCTGGACCCCACGGGTAAAGTCCGGTAAAATCATAACCCTGCTGTTTTCCACCTTCAGATCACCTTTCAGTCAAGCCTGTTGTAAGATATGGTCCCTGTCCTCATAGTGAAGCAATTTGGCCACCACAAGGTGAGTGGCCGCTACAGGCGGCGGTGGCTTCACCGGGACTCAGTGCGCCCTCTCCAAGGCAAAGAATGAAGCAAAGCCTTCCGGTGCCACCTCTTCTCTCAGCCTTTTTTCAAGGAAATTCAAAATATTAGGTCCCTCCGATTGCTCAGGCAATCCTATTAGACAAATATTGTTCCTGCATGCTCTATTTTTGGCATCTTCAGCCCTACTAGGCGTCTCCAACCTTTTTGGTAGTGACAGCTACTTCTGATCAGTCAAGATCATCATGAGCTACTGAAGTCTAAACAACTCATGCACTGTTACCTGACACCCCCAAGCCCAGCTTCATTGACTTTAAGCCTGATGTCCATAGAGTCAGATACTATGGTTTGAACAAAATACTTTGACTAGGGGCACTATGAGAAGGCTGCCATGTGAGAGCATGGCCTTTGGGGATGTATGGACATGTGTGCAGATGAATCGGATATCTTTGTACGGTTGACTGATAGCCTATGGCATATGCACTTGCAGCACAGGACATACCTTTCGCCATATGTGGCACCATTACATGTATAACACAAACATACCATTTTTTTAAATGGAAGAAATTTAAAGTGCAGAAAAACATTCTGCAAAAATGTTTATATGATGAAACATTTCTCTCATTTAAAAATATGGCTGATTTTTTCAGCTATACTGATGGCACAGTGTCTACTGGCCACTGGGAGCAAGAGGCCTGCTGTTTGTAAATGCAACACTTTGAAATGGGAGAAAATTAAAATAAAGTGTTAACTTAATCATTAAGGTAACTTTTCATTTTAATTTTCTCCCTTTTAAAAGCATTCAGAAACATCATTTTGTTCACAGCTTCAATATTGAGTTGTAAAGGATTTTATTTAAGAGTTAAATGCCTTGGTGCTTCAGTTGTTCACCTCTGTTCCCCAGCTCTAGCCTGGGTCATTAATCTGACTGCACACTGCTCATTATCAGACCCTGCCACCTGCAGCCTGATGATAATAATGTAAAATAAACACAGCCTTCCCTTAACTTTAAAAGGAAAATATGTCCTTGTGTTTATTTAAAAATGAACTCAAGGCTGTGAGCTACTCTGAAGGTGTCTGGTAGCTACTGGTAGCTCGTGATCGACTGGTTGGAGACACCTATTCTAGAGCTTTGACTCTGTTCTCCATGGCTGCAAGCAATTCCTTCAGGGTATCTACCTTCGGGGGGTATCTCCTGCAGAGCACGTTCTACTGTAGTAATCCGTTTCGCCAGGTGCCTCTGATCATCCCTGATGATCCCCATATCTTCCACCACCATGTCCATTTTTAATTCTAGGGCTTCACAGGAGTATCTAACTGCCTGCAAGATGGCATCCAGTGCGACCTCTCACTCGGAGCATCCCCGAGCAGCCGTGGTCTCGCCTCCCCCATCAGTGTCACTGGGTCCCACTGAAGATTGTGGCATGGTGGCTACCTTTCTCTTTTTGGTCGTTTTCCCATGGTGATTCTCAACAGGGGGAAGCCAGAACCAGGGGTCCAAACCCAGCCACCAGGGCCCCAATAGGGGCTGATGTGGGTCTCCAAACTGGTCACCCGTAGCGTACAGGGGCCGCACCAGGCTGTACAGTCACACACTCCACAGGCTTATCCCTTATTTTACTGCAGATGGATCAATTTAATACGGGCGCTATGCCCTCAGTCCTCCCAGGGGTCCTCCGCCACACTGATTTCCCCCATTGTCCTTCTTTCCTCTTCTCTCCGCTAGTCCTGCCTGATGGGAAGGACTGGATGTTCCCACTCTCCGTGGCTGGGGGAAGCCTTGCCCTGTGTCACTATCTTGCTGATGAGCCGCAGGGCTCACCCTCACCACTGGCAGCCACCCATCCACAGGTACTGCAAAATCTTCACATGGTCTGTCATGGGCCCAGTGCCTGTCCACTGCACATACACTGCGGCCGAGACCCCAGGGTGTTCAGCGTGGGCCCCCTTCTCCAACTCCTCACTGCTTGCATCTCGGGAACTGACCCGGTTTGGGGAGCCTTCCAGTCCCAATATTGACACTCAAAGGCTGTTACAGTACAAGTTCCACCAATCAGCGATGGTACATACTAGAGTTGCTGCGCTAGGGGCCCCAACAACAGATTCTAAGCTGGGCTCCTGCACTTATTAATAGTCACACCAGCTCTACTCCATATTGTGTCTCGCCACTGGATCTTGTACCTCACTGTTCCCCCAGGGGCCCAGTTGCTCCAACACCAGCCTGTTAGGCTCAGGTAGGGGTCTTCTTTATTAGGGGGGTACCGAGGCTGCCACTGGTGACTTTCAGGCCCTCTGCATATGGGAAGTGCACTTCACAGTGTTGGACCTCTACACTTGTGTGCTCCTCACTGCTTTCCTCGCCGCAGACTGCAGGGGCGGGCCCTGCTCGTGTTCGGGGGTCTGTGATGCAAAAGTAAAAATATTCAACTTTATGAATAGCAATTTTAAGGCATGCACTGCTATACATTATCCTATTTTTATATTTTATCTTTATATAAAATGAAACATCACTGAATATTTTTGTTTAATCTTTTCTTCCCTTGATGCATCTGAGCTGTTGTAACCTCCACATCGCGTTATGAGCTAAATAAATGGCACCCTCTGAAATTATTAAATAGGTTCCAGCTTATCCCATGTCTCCTTTTCCCTGAATCTTGATGCTAGAGTTCTGAAGGGGGGCATGACTTGGAAACATTTAAATCGGGGATGGGGAGGGCTCAGCACAAGCACATTTGAAGATCTCTGCCTTAGTCCCAATTTCAAACGTACAAGCGTAATGCATAAACCATACCTCCAATCCCATATACATTTAGCTTTATTAATTTAGTTCACATAAAATCACCCACAATATAACAATTGTAATTGTTAACAAACACTACATTATTGAAATTATAGCACATATTCTTAATTATTCTAACCATTAGAAAACGTTGAACAGTAATTAAACATATTTTCTAATTAAAACAAGCATATATATAACACTTGACAGTGCAACAGAAAAATCAACCAAAGGTAAGTAGAATAGTGAGTACACAGTAATACTTAAAATTCCCAAACAGTTGTTTTTTGTGGGGTAAGATTTAGTATTCTAACTTCAGTCCTAAATAAATAACCGAAGGTACATAAATTAACAGGGGTCAGATTTACTATGCTAGCTCCAATCCCACTTACATTGAGTAAGAGGGTGGGGTTAGATTTAGGGCCTGATTTAGATCTTGGCAGACAGATATCTCATCCGCCGAAATATAAATTCCATTATATTCTATGGGATTTATATTTCGGTGGACGGAATATCCGTCACCATTGTGACAGAGTAACACGTCTGCCAAGATCTAAATCAGGCCCTTAATATTCAAACTCTAGTGCAGCAAACATGTGGGAAAGTGCAAATAGTGGAAGAAGGTCGGCTTCATTTTTTTTAACATCAGGCCAACAAACACTGGGGAAAGTGCGTAAATTGATGGAGTGAAAGTTTTACTATTCTAAATGTAGTTCCATTAAGGCAAATGCATGTCCTGGGGGCAGATTTACTATTCTAACTCCAATTTAAAAGAATTGGGTAAAGTACATAAATTAAAGGGGGCCAGATAGAGGGCCTGATTAGGAGTTTGGCGGTGTGGGAACAGGACGGCACGCAACCACCCGTTCCGACACCACCAAACTCCACCGCCAGATTACAAGTTGTAATCCGGGTGGGCGGTCCTGTGGTGGCTGGCCCACTGCGCTGCCTTTCAAAGGCTCATAGGAGAGCCTTAGAAAGGCAGCACACTTGGGACTGCCACAGTGCATTCCAGCAGGGCATGGACTATAAAGTCCATGCTGTGCTGGAACACGGGGTGCATAAAGACAGGGAGGCACAACATGTGCTGCCCTGCATGCACCCCCATGCCCAGGGGCAACAGGGTGCCCTGTAGGGGCCCCCTTAGTTTTAGGACCGCCACACTTTTCATGGCAGCCTCACCACCATAAAAAGTGTGGCGGTCTGTAAACTCCTAACATGCTTGGCAGTGCCGCAGCGGCACTGCGAGCATATTGCTGCCCTAGTCCACCGCATCATCACAGAGGGATCGCAGATCCTCGGCGAGTGCGGCGGTCCTAATGCGGTCTGACCGCTGTACTCGTAATACAGCCGTCAGACCACTGGTGAGGTGGTCGCCGACTGCCACTGCACCTCCACCAAGGGTTTGGCGGTCTGATGGACTGCCAAACTTGTAATCAAGCCCTTACTATTCTAACTCCAGTGACCATATTATACATTATGTCCAGGGGGCGCAATAGGTGTATGTCCCTGCTTTGTGCACTCCCAGGGCACAACAGTGTTACAATAGGGCTGCGGATGTTTGTGTGTGGCTCCTTCTGTAATACTGATAGTGCTAGTGCTACATGTGTACCAGCGCTATCTTGAGAGAGCGTTCCCTCCTTTGCATGGGTACATAGCCCCATGCAAATGAGGAATCACTTTGCCTCTGCACCTGTGCCCTACTAAGGATGAGAGTGCAGAGGCAAACAGGGCAATAGGAGGCACACTAACAGTGCGCTATAAAAATGGTGCCACATTGTTAATGCTACACCGGAGGGCAGCTATCCGGAGGAGACACATCGGGTCTCATGGATCCCTCCTCCAAAAATCCCCCAGCAGGTGGGTGCAGTAAATCCCTTAAAATGCCTTTAAGGCGTTGGGAGGGCTGGCCCCGCCTTCCGCGCTGTAACGATCGCTGGGTGACTGAGTCCCACCCCAGCCGGTCAAAAAGACAGCTCGCAGGCAAGTTTATTTACATATTCTTAAAATATACCGCCTCCCCCCACCACCCCCCCACAATGTTGAAAAATAAAATTAGACCAATTTTTCAATAAAACAATAATAATAGTAGGGAATCTAATCCCAGGACACTTGTTTCTGATCCAGGGAGGACCTGGCCTGGCAGTTCAGGCTGGACTGTTCCTATGGGGAGCTGGGTCAAGGCTGATTTGCATATGGCTGGGTCCAAACTGGGGTGGCATGGTGAGCGAAAGAAGGATGGATTAAACCCAGATCTGTGACTGGGGGTGAGTGTTTGAAAAGTTTCAGCACTCCGTCCATCATCTTGTTGTGTTGAGGTTGCACAGACAGCATTCCTCCAACACACCCCCAGGTTCTCTCCCAAACACAGCAACAAACTACACAGAAGCTCAAAAATGTTCTCAAGATGGTCCAAAAAATCCCAAATACAGGACATGCCCTCATCACAAAAAAAACCACTTTGGCAAAAGGGTGTGTTACTTCCTCTAAACATGTGAAAGCCCATAGCTGGTGTTGCAGAGATACTTGCAACCAGATGTGCCACACTGTCCACCACCCAGCAGGTACCATGATAAAATGATCTCATCACATGGAGTCTGATTTCGATGGAGAAAATCAGAAACAAGTATTTGCAAAGCCAAAAGTGTGTTGCCTTTCAAATAAGCGTGCAGAGCTGTTGTCTTTGCTAATGTTTGTCTCTAAAGTATTGTATAAAATAGTAAAAGAAAAGAAATTTCAAAACACTGGAGGGAAAACAAACACGTATTTTATGGAGTCTCCAAATTGTACATGGAATTCAATGTTTTCAATCTTTATAAATGGCATGTTTTTTTTAATTCTTTTCAGTGTTTCCTGAGTAAAAGGTAGGCCAGGGTGGGGAACTCCGCTCTGTTCCCGGAGTTTTCCACACTCCGCGGAGCACGCAGAGTTCTGAAAACATTAACATTAAGTTGGCGAGCATGAGCAAGGAAAAACCAATGCTAGACCACCTCCCAGCGAGATTTCTCAAAGCGGGCAGTCGCGGATGGTAGCACCCGCTCCCATTCAGAGACCATCCATTCGTGTCGAGGAAGCCTCCGCTTGAGTAGAAAATCTACGGAAGCAGCAGAAAGAAGCAGCCCCCTCTTGCACTGCACATGGTCCCGTTTCACTGATTTTCCAGCCCAGGGCAAGCACCTGGCGCTAAAAATCTGTGTGAACGGCGTGACCTAACACACTCTGATATTTGCGGAACTCTGCATAGCGTGGAGGAGTTTTTTGGTCACTTCGCGGAATTCCACATAGTGGAACTCCGCGAACTCCGCCCACGCCTAGTAAAAAGTAATTGACAGCATGTAAAGAAATATGCTTCTGAAGGCCTATTACCTTTTCACAGGATTCAGTATTTTGGTTTGGTAGTAGCCTAGGGAACAGATGTATGGGCCTCCAGGAGCAGTATCATGATAAGAAAACTCTTGTTCCTCAGAAGCCAACTGAGTGAGTTCAGCAGATAGCCCTTTGTAACTTTAATTAGGAAAGATTCTCTAAGGGAATAACATGCCCGTTTCATGGAGCGTTTGACCAGGCTCTTGAGATAACCTCTTTCAAGCAATTATAAGAAGTGTCATGTTCAGTACACCTTCTGCCTTAGACATCAACTGAGAAAGTGCAGCAGAAGTCCCTTCCCCCAACAACACAAAAAACTTTGTTTGCCAAAACCTGCGTTTCGTGTAATATGTGCAATGCAGGAGATAAAGCAAAAACAACCCTTAATATATGTGCTTCAGTGATATTTCAACAACAATATCCCTGTTGCTGTGCTTGTTAGACAACCTGGGAGGGGTGGGGAGAACACAGTGCAGGGAGCCGGTATTTGAGGGGGGAAGAGAGGATGTAGCTTTACGGCTAGAGCGGTTGACTTTGAAGCTGGGGAACCGGGTTTGAGTCTCAGCAACGACGCTCAACATCCTGTGATTCTGGGCAAATCACTTAATCTCCCCGTGCCTATCAAAAATGAATGTGTCCATCTGTAACGAAGCTGGTGCTCATGTAAAGCACTCTGATACCCGATTTCTCGGGTCTAGTTCGCGCTATATAAAACTAAAAAAAAAAAGATGCACATGAAGGCGAGAGCTAGAAAGCACATGCACTCTCATGGAATACTGAATAAAAAAGGGAAAAAAAGGAATTCCCTAAATGTGAGCAGTGAAAGGACACAAGTCAGTCAATCTAATGGGTCGTAAAGAGGCTATGCTCCAGGAGAGGGACAAACACAAGAGGATGGCACCCATCGAATAAAAACCAACAAATGAGAGTGACAATAAAGATAACCAATGGTAAGCAATGCACGCCCATTGTAAGTTCACAATAGGAGTTTCAGAACTGGACCGCTTGTTCTGTCTGGTAGTCAAGACCTAAAGATGGCAGGCCAACAGGAAGCAGGTATGTTTGAAGTCTATTCCTGTTTAAATAGAGGCAGGAAGCAGAGATGAGAATGCTTCAAGGTATTCTTTTATTTCTTTTAATTATCCGACGGCTATCAACCAGGGAGTAATCAACACAATTGGAATATCTTCAATAAATCATCCTATAACATTCCTCAGTGCCACACGAGATGCGGAAATTAGCATAACGTGCAGACCAATTATGCTGATGGATAATAGGAGCCTAAACCAACTGGCCAACCATAGGGACGGGTGGCCTATGGGAGGGCTGTGCGTGCTCGCATACATTGCAGGTAATAAATAATGGATAACCAGGTGCCTCCAGGAGTTTCAATGGTGAGTGATCGCCACCCTAGGGTAGACAATGGCAGGCCAGTGGGCGAAAGAACTGGGCAAGAGAGCATCAGTCTGGGAAATTGAAGTTCAAAATGAATAAATGCACCTGGCCATAAATATTGCGCAGCAATTTAGAGCAACCCTAAAAACCTGCAAGAAGCATTACTCCCTGAAGTATGTAAACAACAACAATCCCTTATTACCCTAAGCACAGAGACAAAAAGCATAGTGGATATATGTATCTATAAGGTGTAGTGTTCAAAATACCATAGATTAAATATGCACAGGTTGCAATTACATACATTCTTGGATACCTTTGGGTGTAATCTGGTAGAAATAAAACACATTTCCTGTTTATGGTCTTAAACGCCTATCTTCCAAAATGTACTCTGGAAAAGTACCCTTAATGCTGGTGCCACTGACGCCCTTGCTGACCATTGGTGGGTGTTCTGTAAGTGCTCAAAATCTGTATCTGAAGTGCCAGTAGTCATGCAGAGGAAGGTGCAGTGAGGATACTAGCTGAAACCCAACCAAGAGCAAACAGCTTTGATCCTTGCCTTCCAGTGGCCTTACAAACAGACCAGTTCATGTCACACCTTGAGATGTAATGTACAACAGAAGCAATAAAAGAAATTTTAGAAAACTATCCCACCCGCTTTGGTGTTGTGACTAGGAAACTGGGATGAGGTTGAATAATTGTCTCTGACTGCAGTGGCAGCCCACTGTGTACAAAAGCAACAAACCCAAACTAGAACCACACTTCTAAGATGGGCCCTCCTGGCTAGTTCAAGACAGAAATGGTGGAATGCACTCCGAATTAATCCTTGACTTAAACCATGTAAACCAACCTTCCATGTTACTGTTTGTTTTGCGTGCAAGCCTGAAGTGCGCCATATCCCAATAGCGCAATAATTTGTCACAAATCTCTGGTGCGTCGTCACGCACCAGCTTCCTGTTGCACTGCATCCATCCAGTCTCTGCAAAAATGCGACACGTTAAACCAATATTCATCCAAGTAATCCTTTTTATTCATACTTTATCCAAATTCTGTTTATCCATTTTCATAACAGAGGCTAAGCGATTCCAAGCTTCAGATGCTTGAGAAATGCCCATCCAGGCCTATATCTCACAGCACGACGGAACACTCATATCCTGGGCATCCAAGATGTAAAAGACCCAATGCATTTCGGACCAGTTGGCCCTTCCTCAGGGGTAACTAGAATGTACAAACAAGCCATCAAAAACAGCAGGAATCTGCTATGTGAAAATACAAGCCTACATCTACCATCATGCACTATTACGGCTAACCAAAGTGAAAAGTAAAAACCAAGTGCTTAAAAAGAAAGAAAACGTGCTCAGTACACAAACAAAAAAAGAAAAACGTGCTTACAAATAAAATGTGTACTCTATGTGCAATCAAAATCAACATCAAAGAAACCCATTACGTACCCCACCACTATTCAACCCCAAGTACTCCCCCTCGCTCACCACACTCATTGCGCCATTAATTGAAACCCACCCCCATGCCGTGCTATATACTAAAAAGCTCTGTCATTGCATCAACCCATACCAGCCTCAAAAAAATATTCAACTCCTGCGTGCTCTACTAATCTAAAAGACATACCAAGCTAAACCCCTTCCAAAAGCTAAATGCACAACTTACGTGTTTCCCAGTTTAACTCCTCACAACGGATTCCCTAACGCTGTGTGCCACTGCGTTATCTCCGTGCTAGTAACAAAATCACTCATGCGGTGAAACCACTCCTTTTTAAACCCGTAATAGACACCTCAGTTCCATAAACAAGCCATACATGCAAATATCACAGCCTCTACGGCAACGGCGTAGCTGGACCTGTGGCCACACGTGGCAGTCCCTGTGTTTGCCGCCCCACGACGGCCGCATGTAAGATATGGGGGGAAGGGAGGGTGCTGGCAATTCCTGCGTTTGCCGCTCCGTGATGGCCGCAGGTAAGAGCGCGGGGGGAGGCCGCTGCCCCCAAAACTCGTGCGGCCTGGGGCAGACCGCCTCCCCCCCCCACCCTCTTGCTACACCACTGCTCTACGGGCTTGTACACGTTGACAGAAAAATTATAAAGAGCATCAGTACAAAATAAAAAAGAACAATGGCACTTCATAAAAAAATCAGGGAAGTTGAAAGCTTGCTCTAAAAACCTACAGACAGGTCCGTACTCGCATCATGTGTTAGTGGCTTTGGGAATTTGAGGACTGTATGTGATGGTGTGTGTGGTAGTGGCTTTGGGAAAAGTTGGTAACTTCTCTATGCAATGGACAATATTTCATCAGAGGACCACTCCCTCCTTGTTGGGGCTCTGTTTAGGCAGCGCATGAAAATGTCCTTATGGTTGCACCTGTGAGGCAAGTTGGGATTTAACTGGCTCTTCAATTATATTATGCGTACAGTCTCTCACTGGTCTTGCCACCTCTCGACTGTACAACTTCTCTCAATAGGAAAACTCTCCCACAAACTCCTCTCCATCACTGGAACATCATACATTTATGTCTGGGGAAGAATTTTAAAAGGAACTTTTCCCCATTTTTGGGGCAAAAGGGAACCCAATTGATAAGTTTTGACTTTTCATTCATTAGATGCGCTACGCCAAGACCTTTCTCAGATGTCTGTGACAATTTTGAGCGAAGACAAACACTTGAAAGAAGCGAGAACCCAGTCAGTGCAGATACAAGCTGCTTCCAAGCCACAAAGAATTATTCTAAATGCATCCGGAAAACCACAAACTAACCTAGTTTTAAATCCAGACGCCCCCAAATATGTCTCAACAAAACATGTTAGTAAAAGGTTTGGCTTTAGCCCAGTGAAATGTGATATGAATCTCCCAAGGGATACTTCCTGGTCACAGTTTTATATTACACATTGGCCTCCTTAGAAATAAAAAAATAATTCTGACTGCCTTTTTCAAAAGACATTAGAACACAGCTATTACCAGCAGATATACTCTGTCAAAGAGTCAATGTCCTTTTTGCCTCTCACCAAAAGGACTAGCTTGACGGTGGTATTCAACTGATGAAACAGATTAAATGGGTAAGCAAGAGTGGGGCCAAGTTAACACTTTGGAAGTCATAGCCCCAAACATGCCTGATTTTGTGCCTGACAAGGCTGTAACTGCTGGGGATAAAATGACAGCTTCTCTTTTTAATCATTATTCAAACAGAGATAAACGACAGGGAAGCGGCAACATTTAAAATAGGCAATATATTTTAACTGCTTCTCTCAAGAAAGAAAAGATAAATTTAAAGAAAGAAATACGAATTTTAAACATGATACTGATAAACCCAGAGCGAGTGGATAAGGTCGGTTTTGGTGGAAAGCTTAGAAAAAAGGGAATTTGGAATGCTAAACGTATTTATTTAGCGACGCCCTTAGCAGCGATTCACGCAATATGCATCAAGCATGAAGCCGAACAGTTTTGGGAATACATTAACAGCCTTGATAGGGTCACCGACAGAATTCCAGGCAATAATATTCCACCTCACGCATGGGTTAATTACACCAGCAGCTACATCAAAGTGAAATGACGTCAGGTGCGAAGAACTCCGTGAAGAGCAAAGTTTGTCCACTGGATACTACTTACAGCAAGTAGAGGGAATACTCAAGGCAAGCAGCATCAATCGTGCCCCAAAATGGTTTGCACTCCACTGAGTTTAAGGACGCACAACGTTTTGGACTAATCAACTCTGTCCAATTTTCAGGAATTCTGTTCAGTTGAACTTAATCCCTGACTCTTGACGGGAGACTATTATACACACCCTAGTAAGAAAGGAGTCACAAGTGATCCAGTAAATTACCGGTTTGATATAGTTAATTTATGTAACTTTTAATGTGAAATTCTTAATACAGAACTAGAAATTTGTGTTTCAGCAAAAAAGCTCAACATTAGGTAATGTAGGGCCCGGGTTAGAGTTTGGTGGACAGGGTACTCTTTCGCCAATGGGACAGAGTACCCTGTCAGCCAAGCCCTCGGTCCGCCCCCTCATTTAGAGACAGGTGGACCTTTATTTTTTCGTCAATGTGGCCCCCGTGGCTCCATGGACAGAATACTTCCTCTGACGGAAAGGTGGAGTAGGAGCCATAAGAGGAATTACATCACCTGCCCTGTTTAGGGTTGATGGTGTAATGCTTTTTGTTTCCTGTCCGTCAACGCTAGGAAAAATCTGTCATTGAGGGACAGGAAAAAAGCAATAATGACCCCCCCACACCAAGGGAGAAAACTCCAATGATATGAAAGTCACTCATTTTTTTGTTTTTCAGAAAAAAGAAAAAACCTTTTCACTTTGTAGTTTTGTTTTTAAAAAAACGTCAATTGATTGGTGTACAGCCATCAAAACTGATGGTGGCCGTAAACCAAATGTTTAGTACAGTGAAAGGAACCAATGTGACAGTTTCATTGTCTTTCAATTTCTTTCAATGTACAAGGTTGACCACAGGGCCGGATGTCATCTCAAAATATGTTGGGCACAGTACCCTTGGGATGGCAGAGGTAGTGTTCTCGGCTATCCCGACAGGCACAACCCGGCAATTTTTAAATCAGGCCGATAGTTGCTCTATCCGTCCTCATTTAATACCACCCTACAGTAATGGATTTTAAGTCAGCCTTCAACAGTGTGGATCAAGGCAAACTGTGGGAGAAATTGCCTACGTTGGGAATTTCAATTACACTTTTAAGAGCATTATCATCTCATACAGTGCACCTCTGTAAATGTGACTTCTGTGGTTCTGTGTCTCCCAACAATTATGGCCACAAGAGGTTCGAAACAGGTTTTTTCCAGCACCCTTGTTGTTCAACCTTAATGTCACTGCCCTTGGAAGTTCACTAGAAACCATACTCATCTTTTCCCCCTAAACTGGTAGGCTCAGTATTACAGTATGTAGACAAGACTATCACACTAGAGTAAACCAGCTTTGAGCTACAGTGTTCTCAGCATTGGAGAATTAATGTAAAGTGAATTGTCTTGAGATCAGGATCATGAAAACTAAGGTGCTTTTATTTGTGAAAGGCTGTCAAGGAAATTATGTCATCTGTTCTGAACCTTCATGCCACGTTCGTTAACACACATTTTGAATATTTTCAAAGGCAGAATTTCTTCCTGCACTGTGGTAGGGGCTTGGGGCCTTTCTAGATACATTTGATAACAGATTAAATTTTGCACAAAGTAATCTTTTTAGAGCCCATTTTTACCTTTCAAAATGAACCAGTCAGGTTTATCTGAAACTAGAAAATAGGGCCTCATTACGATGTTGGTCGGACCGACCACCACGGCAGTGATCCGATTCCGACTGCCGAAGCCGGGAAAGCTCCCCCCGTATTACGATGCAACTGCTGCAACCGCGGCGGTCACATCCACGGCAGTGCACATATCCCTGAATATGTTGCTGCAAGTGCGCACAAGCTCACAGGAAACATGTGATATGTACGCACATGCATGACATATGTGGGGATATCATCAAAAAATTGGAGCAACAGAGGGAATATAGCCAGGTCACCCTCCACTCGCAAAATCCATACATAAATGATCTGGTTATATAGAACACTATAACTTTTTAGTGTGTTACATCAAGATAAGTATGTATACTCCTAGATAAGTTCACGCTCATTTATTAGTCATACCTACCTCCAAGTGTTCTTTTCTACAAGAGTTTTAATACTTGGTAGCCCGCTCACCCGCTATTTATAACAGGACTCTGCGCTTCGTTTCTACGTCTGGGAAAAGGAGAGGGAAACAGACAGCTACCCTTAGCTAAAACCTCCCCACTCACCGCTGTACCAGAGGTATGAGCTCAACGACTCCACAGACGCCGAAGAACTCGTGCGCCGTGTAAAGTACTGGGCCAGATCCCGGAAGAAGGTCGTCAGGCCCTCCCTCTCACCTGGATGAGAAACGGTTATTAACCAATCCGGCACCGCGATTAGAAGCAGAGGCGTTGCTAGATGTTTCACTAATCCAGCATGCAGTGACGCTTCCACAACGTGCCATCTTACAGTTGTCAGCAGCCACCTGCACTGCAATTATTGTAATACACATTACAGCAGCCGTGTTTTCTACTCGGCTGATTTATAGACCTTCATCTATATTTTAAGGCACTGAGGTGTTCCCTACATCAAATAGTGCACACCGGAGGACTGCACGGAACAAATTCTAAATTCCACCACATCACCTCCGTAAATAGGCTTCAAATGATGCCATCAATCAATTAATTAAAGGGGGAGCAGGCATATTGTTGCGCTAGACCGCATCTACGCCCGTTGTGGATGCTGGAGAATAAATCGATCTCATATCGTATTCGCCCATGTTGACCTTCAAAGGGCCCCGATCTTCACCTGAATTCTCTATGCCAGCGCCAGGACACAGCTGCCCTCACCTTCTCGCTTTTAATACCTATATAAATGGTCTTTATGTGTACGCATGTATAACCTCTCATTCCAATGATAGCCCCATTGCCCATACATCCTGGTGTATGTCACCTCCTATTACAGTACGGTTAGGGAGTGTAACCTTATTTGCCCACTGTTAGACCCGGGATCCCTGGTTGGCTGAGGTAGGTACCTTAGGCAAAATAGGGACCCTCGCTCTCACGTCAGGGAAAGGAAGGACACCTTCTCAGATAGCCCCCGCTCACCCCCTTGGTAGCTTGGCACGAGCAGCCAGGCTTATCTTCAAGGCAAATGTGTAAAGTATTTGCAACCACGCTCACAGCAACCCAATGATGACACCACAAATGGACTCCACACGAGTTTCATAAAAACGAGTATAAATTTATATAAAAAGATATACGATAAGACCACACGATATAAATCCAACATATGCGTATTTGTAATATTCTTCCTGGCCGGTTGTTAGGCCAGCCAGCCCTTGTAAGTTCTGGCGATATTAATGAGCACTTCTAAACGTTCCACTGCAGACCTAATGCAATGCTAAGCAGTTCGTAATGCTAGAATCAGGCACTTTGCAATGTAGAAATAATGCAGTTCGTAATGCTCGAATCAGGCTCATTGCAATGTAGAAATAATGCAGTTCGTAATGCTAGCATCAGGCACTTTGCAAGGTAAAAATAATGCAATGCGTAACGCAACAATCAGGTATTTCGTTATGCAGAAATAATGCAATGCGTAATACACTAATCAGGTAGTTCGTTATGCAGAAACAATGCAATGCGTAATACGACAATCAGGTAGTTCGTTAAGCAGAAATAATGCAATGCGTAATACGACAATCAGATAGTTCGTTATGCAGAAACAATGCGATGCGTAATACACTAATCAGGTAGTTCGTTATGCAGAAACAATGCAATGCGTAATACATTAATCAGGTAGTTCGTTATGCAGAAACAATGCAATGCGTAATATACTCCAGCACCGATCACGGTGCCTCAGGCGGTCTCTTCGCCACTCGTATTGACTCGCAGTCCGTCTCTGTCAACAGTTGCCCCCACACGGGTATGGTGTAAACAAAAAGTGCAGCTCCGCACTCCGGCCCCGGTACTGCCACTCCGTTGGCAAGTACGCGCCGCGCCGCGATCCGAGCCGAAGCAGAGGCTCGCACTGCAGGAATGGGAGAGGCCGAGAGCGTCTCCCTCCGAGCCCGCACCCAGCCCCAGGAGTCGACACACGTTACCTGGGGGTGCAACCTCACTCTCCTCTCCTCTTCCCGCGACTTGGGCCTTCGATGCAATCTTTGTGAATTCCGGGCAGTGGGACTCGGGTCCTCCCTCGACAAGGTTGGTTCGAGGTCCCGCTCTGGCAACGGCGGGCTCGGGCCGGCGGCTCGGCTCCTCCGGGGCTGCCGGTCCAGGCCGCTGATGCTACGAAGATCTCAGGCTACAACAGGGCACACGCACACTGCGTCGCTGAGACTCACTTGAGCTTCGGGTGCACGATAACAAGGCAATCCTCACGAAGGTCTCAGGCTGCACAAAGCACACGCACACAGCGTCGCTGAGACTCACTTGAACTCCGGGTGCACGATAACAAGGCAATCCTCACGAAGGTCTCAGGCTGCACAAAGCACACGCACACAGCGTCGCTGAGACTCACTTGGACTCCGATGCACACGATCACAGGACAATCCTCACGAAGGGCTCAGGCTGCAAAAAGCACACGCACACAGCGTCGCTGAGACTCGCTTGGACTCCAGATGCCCACGATCACAGGGCAATTCTTACGAGGGTCTCAGGCTGCAAAAAGCACACGCACACAGCGTCGCTGAGACTCTCCTGGAAACCTTTGTGTTCAAGGGTTTCCGCAACAGGGAGCCAGCTCACCTCGGGCCCTTGGGGATAAGTTACTTCCGGACACAGCACACAGCAAAGTCCTTTCAAGCAGGGGGACACAGCACACAGCAAAGTCCCTTTAGCCTCTCCTTGGTTAAAGCAGCAAACTGCAGGCCAGCCCCAGAACACACAGCAAGGGTCAGTCCTTTCCTTCAGTCTCTTCAGCTGTTTCTTCCTTGGCAAAGGTTCCTCTTGACCACGAAGTAGGTTCAGTCTTGTTCAATCTTGATCAATCCATTTCTCCCAAGTTCAGGGGCTTCAGCTCTCATAGTTATACCCCTAAATGTCTTTGAAGTCTTTGTGTTCAGGGGGGCACTGACCCCTGTTCAAACTAGTTCTGGGTGCCTCCCTGCCAGTGACACCTTATTCCTTTGATAGTGTGGGTCTGGATCCTCAATCACTCAGCAGGGGACGGAGCCGTGGTTTATGGCTGCAGCCCAGGCCTCTTCACCTCTAGGGGCTACTCCTCCCCCTACACTCCAGATGCAGGTCAGCCTGTTGCTGTCTCACCTCCTCCCCTGGGTCAAGACATTCCCCAGATCCTATCACTTTCAAATCCAGACAGTCAATCCAGAACCAGGCAGAGACACACAGAAATGTTAGAGCACAAAACCCAGCCACTTCTAAAAGAGTGGCTTCTAAACACACAATGCAAAAACCACCTTCATAAAAAGATGTGTTATTACATTGTGAGTTCAGGCACACTAAACTTCACCTCTCCATCGTAAGCCTTTGGGAAGATAGGCTGGAAAACATATTACACAGCCTCCCCATTTTATCCTATGGGCAAAATGGCCTTTCCACAGTGAAAAACGAAATGGAGATTATTTCACTTTCAGGACATGGTACACACCTTAGTACATGTCCTACCTTTCACATGCACTGCACCCTGCCCAGGGGGTACCTTGGACCTACCATAGGGGTGTTTGATGTGCATAGAAAGGGAAGGGTAAGGTCTGGCAAGTGGGTGCACTTGTCAGAACAACATGGCAGTTTAACAAACTGCGCGCAGGCACTGCAGTGGCAGGCCTGAGTTCCCTCTTTAAGGCTACTTGTGTGGGTGGCACAATTCGTGCTGCAGGCCCACTAGTAGCATTTGCATTACCAGTCCTGGCACACATAGTGCACTTTACTAGGGACTTTACTAGTAAGGCAAACATACCAATCATGGACAACCAATTACCATTACACTTTATACAGGGAGCACTTGCACTTTGACACCGATTAGCAGTGGCAAAGTGTCCAAAGCATCTAAGTTGGCAAAACAAAATCCATCACAGCACCAAAAATAGAGGAGGTAGAGGCAAAAAGTCAGGGGTAACCACGCCAAGAAATGCCAGGTCTAACACCCACCCTATTCCATTCAATAGTGTCATTCAGGCCTCTTTGATCTACTTTTTCAGAGAAAATTCAGCGAGCCTCCTTCCTGACTAGCAGATCCTCAATTGCATATGCATCACCCAGTACTCTCTCCAAAACTGTCCACTTCAAATCCCTGCAATTGTGTTTAGCTTCCTGGAAATGCCGGACCAGTCATGTCGTCAAATTCCCTGCCTTGAGGGTGCTGATATGTTCTTGAACTCTCACCTTTACTTTCTGTGAGGTGAGCCCAATATAATGTAATCCACAAGCACATGTCAGCCTGTAGATAACGTTAGTGGTGTTACAGTTGCTGAATTTATTTTGATACCAAGTTTTTCCATCCACCAAGGTAACACTTTTCGATGCTTGGGTTAAATCACAGACAGTACAATTCCCACATGGGAAGTGTCCTGATGGTACCCCTGTGTCCTTTTTCTGTGGAAGTTGGCGAGTGTGGACCAACCAATCTCTCAGGTTGGTCGCCCTTTTAAATGCAAATCTCGGTTGAGGCAGTTTTTAGGGCAAGTCTCCAACAGGTGCCAATGCTTCCTAATGATTTGTCTAATTTTTGTAGACAGAGGGTCAAAAGTGGTCACCACTGGGAGGCAAGCATCATTGGTTCTTTTATTCCTTTCCAAGAGTGCCGCGCATGGAGTGTTCAACGCTCTCTTGTGTGCTCTTTTGTTCACTTTTGCCGGATAGGCTTTGTTTGCAAGACTGTCTGATTGTTCAACGTATGCACTCGTGTCCGTGCAGTTCCTGTGGTATCAAAAAACTGACCCAAGGGGAGATTGTCCCGCAGTGCCCTGGGGTGAAAAGATTGGTAGTGCAAAAGTGAGTTCCTATCAGTCGGTTTCTGATGAACAGTAGTGTAGAGTTTCTGGTCTTTAGCAGTAATATCCAAATCCAGATAAACAGCTGCGTGTCTGTTGATAGTCCAGGTAAAATGTAGACAACTATCAGCCTCATTCAACCAACTAAGAAAGTCGTGTAGCCTATCCTCAGGTCCTGTCCAAATGCATACTACGTCGACAATAAATCTATTCCAAAGAGATATATATCGTTGGAAAGGGTTGGAGACATGATGTATAAAGTTCTCCTCAAATTGACCAACGTAAATGCACGCCAGACTAGGTGCAAAAGTTGCCCCCATCGAGGGCCGGGAGACCTGGAGGTACAATTGATTCTAGTAGCCCAAACAATTTTGAGTGAGTGCCAATTCCACACAGTTAAGAACAAATGACAGTGGTGTGTCATAGAACCACTCGCGAGCCCCAAGTGCACGCGCTGCTGCCACCAGCGTGGCATCTTGGGGAATGCTGGTATAAAGGGATTCAATGTCAATGGCGACCAAAAATTGGTTCGATGGATCATATTCCAGAGGGTCCAGGATGTTAAGGATATCAGTGGTATCCTGAACAAAAGATGGTTGATTAATGACTGTTTCTCTTAGAAAAAAATCAGCAAACTGTGATAAGGGTTCCAAAAACGATTGGATACCCGAAACAATCTGGCGTCCAGGGGGTGGACATTGAACCTTATGAATTTTAGGCAGTATGTAAAATGCTGGAATCCTTGGTTTAGGATTAGTAAGGAACTCTGCTTCTTTGTGAGTTATCTATTTCTTTTCTTTTGCATCTGCCACCATCATCCTAATTGTATCTTGGAGTTCCCCGGTTTGGTCTTTCATAAGTGGTCTATAGTTCAAACATACCCCAGCAATTTTAACACCTCTGTTTCATAGTCTTTAACATTAAGTACCACAATCGCACCGCCTTTGTCAGCCGGTTTTACTATTATTTTTTCATTCTCCTGTAGAGATTTAATGGCTACCCAGTCAGTTTTGCTCATATTTTGGAAAGTTTGTTGACCACACGACTGTTGCAGGCTGGCAATGTCTTTCAACACGTGTTGTTCAAATACTGTTATTTCGGGACCCAAGGATGAAGACGGGGAGCAAAACACCGAAGGCCGCTGTAGATTAGTGGAAAATACTGAAGGTGAGTCTAATGTCTTATCTTCAAAAAACTTGTGTAGCCATATTCTCTGCATCATTTCACAGAACTCAGTCCTGAATTTGACTTCGTCATAGTTAGGAGTCGGCACATAACTCAAGCCTTTATTTAGGACATGCAGTTCAGCTGGTGCTAATTGATAGTCAGAGACGTTAACCACTATGTTGTTTACTGGGGTGTCCTCCCCCTGCTGCGCGTTATCCTTGGGGAGTGAATCTGCCATGTCTGCTCCTGATTCTGACGCCCCTTGCCTCTCCCTGCATTGCTGAGGTTTTTTTTAGGCCAAAACCAAAGAGGCACCGGGGGGGAGGCCAGAGAGGGAGAGGCAGGGGGCATCAGAATCAGGAGCAGACATGGCAGATTCACTCCCCAAGGATAACGCGCAGCAGGGGGAGGACACCCCAGTAAACAACATAGTGGTTAACCTCTCTGACTATCAATTAGCACCAGCTGAACTGCATGTCCTAAATAAAGGCTTGGGTTATGTGCCGACTCCTAAACATGACGCATTCAAATTCTAGACTGAGTTCTGTGAAATGATGCCGAGAATACGGCTACACAAGTTTTTTGTAGATAAGATATTAGACCCACCTTCAGTATTTTCCACTAATCTACAGCGGCCTTCCCTGTTTTGCCCCCTGTCTTCATCCTTGGGTCCCGGAATAACAGTATTTGAACAACGGGTGTTAAAAGACATTGCCAGCCTGGAACAGTCGTGTGGTCAACAAACTTTCCAAAATATGAGCAAAACTGACTGGGTAGCCGCTAAATCTCTACAGGAAAATGAAAAAATAATAATAAAACTGGCTGACAAAGGCGGTGCGATTGTGGTACTCAATGTTAAAGACTATGAAACAGAGGTGTTAAAATTGCTGGGGGTACATTCGAACTATAGACCACTTATGAAAAACCCAACCGGGGAACTCCCAGATACGATTAGGATGATGGTGGCAGATGCAAAAGAAAAGAAATGGATAACTCACAAAGAAGCAGAGTTCCTTATTAATCCTAAACCAAGGATTCCAGCATTTTACATTCTGCCCAAAATTCATAAGGTTCAACGTCCAGCCCCTGGACGCCCGATTGTTTTGGGTATCCAATCGTTATTGGAACCCTTATCACAGTTTGCTGATTTTTTTCTAAGAGAAACAGTCATTAATCAACCATCTTTTGTTCAGTATACCACTGATATCCTTAACAATCTGGATTCTCTGGAATATGATCCATCGAACCAATTTTTGGTCACCATTGACATTGAATCCCTTTATACCAGCATTCCCCAAGATGCCATGCTGGTGGCAGCAGCGCGTGCACTTGGGGCTCGTGAGTGGTTCTATGACACACCACCGTCATTTGTTCTTAAATATGTGGAATTGGCCCTCACTCCCAAAAAATTTGGCTCCCAGAATCAATTGTACCTCCAGGTCCCCCGGACCTCGATGGGGGCAACTTTTGCACCTAGTCTGGCGTGCATTTACTTCGGTCAATTTGAGGAGAACTTAATACATCATGTCTCCTACCCTTTCCAACGGTATATATCCCTTTGGAAGAGATTTATTGACGACGTATTATGCATTTGGACAGGACCTGAGGATAGGCTACACGACTTTCTTAGTTGGTTGAATGAGGCTGTTAGTTGTCTACATTTTACCTGGACTATCAACGGACACGCAGCTGTTTATCTGGATTTGGATATTACTGCTAAAGACCAGAAACTATACACTACTGTTCATCAGAAACCGACTGATAGGAACTCACTTTTGCACTACCAATCCTTTCACCCCAGGGCACTGCAGGACAATCTCCCTGTGGGTCAGTTTTTTGATACCGCAGGAACTGCACGAACACGAGTGCGTACATTGAACAATCAGACAGTCTTGCCAAACGTCTTGCAAACAAAGCCTATCCGGCAAAAGTGATCAAAAGAGCACGCAAGAGAACGTTGAACACTCCATGCGAGGCACTCTTGGAAAGAAATAAAAGAACCAATGATGCTTGCCTCCCAGTGGTGACCACTTTTGACCCTCTGTCTACAAAAATTAAACAAATCATTAGGAAGCATTGGCACCTGTTGGAGACTGGCCCTAAAAAAAATGCCTCAGCCGAGATTTGCATTTAAAAGGGCGACCAACCTGAGAGATCGGTTGGTCCACACTCGCCAACTCCCACAGAAAAAGGACACAGGGGTACCATCAGGACACTTCCCATGTGGGTATTGTACTGTCTGGAATTTAACCCAAGCATTGAAAAGTGTTACCTTGGTGGATGGAAAAACTTGGTATCAAAATTAATTCAGCAACTGTAACACAACTAACGTTATCTACAGGCTGACATGTGCTTGTGGATTACATTATATTGGGCTCACCTCACGGAAAGTAAAGGTGAGAGTTCAAGAACATATCAGCACCCTCAAGGCAGGGAAGTTGACGACACGACTGACCCGGCAATTCCAGGAAGCTAAACACAATTGCAGGGATTTAAAGTGGACAGTTTTAGAGAGAGTACTGGGTGATGCATATGCAATTGAGAATCTGCTAGTCAGGAAGGAGGCTCGCTGGATTTTCTCTGAAAAAATACATCAAAGGGGCCTGAATGACACTATTGAACGGAATAGGTTGGGCAAATAAGGTTACGCTCCCTAAGTGTACTGTAATAGGAGGTGACATACACCAGGATGTATGGGCAATGGGGCTATCATTTGAATGAGAGGTTAAACATGCGTACCCATAAAGACCATTTATATAGGTATTAAAAGCGAGAAGGTGAGGGCAGCTGTGTCTTGGTGCTGGCATACAGAATTCAGGTGAAGATCGGGGCCCTTTGAAGATCAACATGGGCGAATACGATAGGAGATCGTTTATTCTCCTGCACCCACAACGGACGTAGATACAGTCTAGCGCAACAATACGCCTGCTCCCCCTTTAATTAATTGTTTGATGGCATCATTTGGAACCTATTTATGGAGGTGATGCTTGGAATTTAGAATTTGTTCCGTGCAGTCCTCCGGTGTGCACTATTTGATATAGGGAACACCTCAGTGCCTTAAAATATAGATGAAGGTCTATAAATCAGCCGAGTAGAAAACACGGCCGTTGTAATGTGTATTACAATAATTGCAGTGCAGGTGGCTGGTGACAACTGTAAGATGGCGCCCGCGTTTTGGACGCGTCCCTGCATGCTGGATTAGTGAAACATCTAGCAACACCTCTGCTTCTAATCGCGGTGCCTGATTGGTTAATAACAGTTTCCCATCCAGGTGAGAGGGAGGGCCTGACGACCTTCTTCCGGGTCGTGGCCCGGTACTTTACACGGCGCACGAGTTTTTCGGTGTCCGTGGAGTCATCGAGCTCATACCTCTGGTTCAGCGGTGAGTGGGAGGTTTTAGCTAAGGGTAGCTGTCTGTTTGCCTCTCCTTTTCCCAGACGTAGAAACGAAGCGCAGAGTGCTGTTATAAATAGCATGTAAGCGGGTTGCCAAGTATTAACTAACACAGCTTCTGATATGCACGGGTCTTGTTGTTATTTCCTGGCAATGTTCCCTCTTCTTCCACACGCTGTCTAAAAGTTTGAAGAGGTAATTGGTAGATTTGGGACACTATTTGGCAAATATGGGAAGTATGACCTAATGTTGTTGGGATCGTTACTTCATGATGGTGAAGAAATGCTTGTATATATCCACAGGTACACTGCTGGTGGCTGCATTTTTATCCCATGGGGAAAAACTGTTAACCCCCCTAGTGAGTTGCTGGTAGGAGTCCACCTGGCAACCACTTGGTAATTATGGCATTAAATATAGACATACTTTAAGAGAAGTGTGGTAATGTCGACACAGAATAACAACTTGTGTGTGTGTTCTTTGTCTTTGGCACAATCTTCCTTTTATTGTGTTTGTCAACCACTACAGATTTTTTAGAAGCATCAGTGAGGTGGAGATGCGCGCCCCAGCCATAAAGTGTGCCAGGCAATGAAACATGTTGGCCGTTCCAATTAAAATGGTCTAAACATGCCATTCTTTTTAACCTGAGTGTGTACACAGTTGAAAATAAAGTATGTATGGACTAGTGGTCCACAACTCATTTTAATTTAGAAATGAATCTTTCTCTTTTTTGCACATTACGGGGTTTAGACGGTTGATGGATGATATGATCGTCTACAGGTTACTGTTCTTCACCTTTTCACACAAACTTAAGACATGGGCAAAATTTCTACTTTCCTCTTTCATTTCCTGTCATGAAAGTTGCCAATGATGACAACGTGAGCAAACTGGTGAGTACCAACCAGTAGCTCTACGGATGGAGGTACTTTCTGACTCCTCTCACCTTTTTTCTTTGATAGATGTAAGACTATTTGTGGTTGGTTGACAAACTAAAACTCTTGTAGAAAAGAACACTTGGAGGTAGGCATGACTAATAAATGAGCGTGACCTTATTTATCTAGGAGTATACATACTTATCTTGATGTAACACACAAAAAAGTTATAGTGTTCTATATAACCAGGTCATTTATGTATGGATATGTGGGGATATGCCTTGTGCTGCATGTACCCCATTGCTGGAGTGTGGCGATCTGTGCACAGTCCAGTCAATGGGGATATATACTACCTACGGACTTACCTGCATTCCGGTGCCCACGGGGTCGTAGTCTTCTGGGTTCAGCTGCCCCGGTGCAGGGGGGACCTGGACAAAGGGCTCCACGCTGGAGACTGTCGGGGAGAAGCAGATTTGGGTGAGTGTGCACTCCAAATCTTTTGTTTCAGATGAATCGAGGCAGCCGGTCGGACCGCCATGGTCAACTCGGCGGAAATGCACATCGTAATCTGGCCGGCAGTGGGAACTCCCTGTACATCTCTGTGGCTGCTGCTTTTCTCCGACCAACCATCTCAGCAGTCGGAGAAAAGCTGTCGGACTCGGTGATCTTCCAACTGTCGGTCGGACTGCATTCAGCATGCATCATAATTCGGTGGTCGGTCCAACCGCTTCCGATGAGACCGCAGCGGTCCGACCGACACCAACGAGGCCGTGGATGTCGGTCCAACCGGCATCGTAATGAGGCCCAAAGTCTGTTGAAACAAATATATGTCAGGCATGCAGCCTTTATTGAGGCTGCTCTAAACTAAGGGCGGTAAGAGAGGGCATGCTGCATTTCTGCAAGCAATCCTCCATAAAGCAGGCATGTGAGCTGCTATCTTAAAGGAACTGTTAAAAATAGAGTACCTGAAAAGAATTTAGTGTGCCAACACCAGCTATAATATTTTTAAACAATCAGTGAATTATTATTTCAGACAGTGCTCATTGATAGGATATGTCAAGGTTGTCAAAGTGCCCATCTGCTAGGTTTGTGCAGACACATATCACTTTAATCAAACACAATAATGTATTAAAAAAATAATTTCCTGATGAAGGTGAAATGTAAACTAAGTGAATTACAGCTTGGTTTTATATGGACCCAAGATTGCGCACCCACCTGGAAACTGCCCTCAAACGACAAGGGCAGATTCTGTGATTGCATGATTAAATCTTTAACTCGCATTCTCTGTATCTATCCAGGTCTGATAGCAAGCACAGAAAAAACCCCAGTCTCCGATGTTCCTGACATTTGGGATAAAGTCCTGCAAAGAAGCTATTTTTTCTTGTCTGAAGTGACAGTCCCATAGCTCACTTCTAGGTTTGTGAAATTCATGAACTACATTTTGTGTTCAAAACTGTGATCTATGCATAATGCCAGCTATCTGTACTTTCATTGGACAGTGGCGGCTCGCCGAGGGAGTGCTGCGGGGCGGTGAGGCGGGGCGGGGGAGGGGCAAGGTGGGGGGGTAGTGGGGTCCGACATACGATGGACAGGAGTAAGGTAAGTAATGAAATAAATAAAACAAGTTACCTTGCGGGCACTGCATCACCAACTCGGCGATGCAGCGTGCGCAAGGTAAATTGTTTTATTTATTTCATTACTTACCTTACTCCTGCCTGTCGTATGTCGGACTCCACTACACCCCACCCTGCCCCCCCACCGTGCCCCCCCCCACCCCTCCCCACAGCACTCCCTCGGCGAGCAGCCACTGTCTTTGGACTATTATGTTTCTGAGTCTCATAATCCACTGCTGTGACATAGCAGCAGCTAATAACTAAACTGGTTACCCACTGTTGTGATGTCATAAATGCCTTTCAGGCCAGGATGACAAGGCTCTCTGAGAGCCTCTCAGTGAAGCGCTGCTTGTCAGCTTTGACGGAAAGCAGAAAGCACAGCTGCGGGAGGAGAAAGGAAGACAGGGAAGCTGGTGAGGGTTGGTCAAGGATGGCAAGTAAGAATTATTTTTAACCTTTCGGACAGAAATACATAACAGAGGCCATGTTATGAATTACTTCCCCATTTCTCTGCCACTGTATATTAGTTGCAAGCAGGGGCAGGAGATTTTGGGGGCCATACAAAACATAACATTATAGATAGTTAAAAAGTCAATAACGGGGATGTTTTTCACATCAGGGTTCTGAATGACATCATAGACAACTCAAGCTATGCTCTTGTTATATATATTAGATATAACTCAGAACCCGTTGGTGAAAAGCATCCCTGTAATTCATTGCTACCCAGGTATAATTCGATATGTTTCTTCAACTAACCTGTGACTAAATATGGTTTGATGTTCTGTATAGAAAGCTCTCGTTCTGAGATGAGTGTATGTTTGTGATTTTAATTACAATGGTTTTCATTAACTCACAAATAAATATGATTTTGATTTTAACATTTGCATGGTTAGTTTGAGGGTGGGCAGCGAAGAGCACGGTGGTGTTTAGCTCATTAATAGCAACCTTCTCCAACACAACCATGCTCTAAAACAAACTTTTCCCTAAACTTGCACCAAAAATGCTTTACAAATACTTAAATCATCTTTCCTTGATCTCACATTGAATTCTTTTAGCAAAGGTTTAAGCCGATATTTTCTTAATTTAAAATATAAAGGACATAAAAGACAAATATATCTCACCTTCACATTGGCCAAAATTGCACAAACATTATTTATAATTGTCAGAAGATCATCTAGACATACAACCAGATGGTAAAGTACTTAGGTAAAATGTTCATTTTTCATAATTGGAGAGGTCCTCTAATCTAAATATTCTTCTCTCTCTAGAAGACTTTTCTGACAAATAGAATTTGTATCTAGAAATGCCTTACAAATTACATACAACTTGTCCAACCTCATCTTGTCCCAAAATCTTAATTTAATTGTTGAGAAAATATCCTGATTTAGATTGTGTGCATCAGGCCAAACTTTATTCAAACCAATATCTCCTAAAGTTTTACATATATATGCTAAGCAGGGAAGGCCTAAAGCCTGTTTGAAACGTAGATGTTCCCTCAGACTTTGGTGATGTAATGAGACGTTTGGATTAAACCATAATTTGGCCCCTAAGAAAAGAAGTTTTATGGGCAATTTAGATAATATTTCTTACACCTAGTTCCTCATGCAACAAGTTTAAAGAACAAGTTTTCAGGAGATTACAGACTTCCTTCAATATTTCGGCAAGCAACAAGGAGCACAGATTAGTCCCTCTACTGCCATCTTCACCCTATTAGGGTGCATCACTGAGAGATAAGTTTGGCTCCACCCACATATTGATTTTTCATCAGTCAGGATTTCATTGATCAGATTGTGTCTGCTTTCGCTCAAAAAAATGCTTGTATTGGACAGATTACACTCAGTACATGGCTACAGATCCGGTTGGTTCACTGGAAAAGTGGCAGAAGCTCTTGGTCTGATCTATTTCTTATGAAAAGTTATGACTTGAACAGCAGTTGTGATTTATTTATTGTGAAAAGCATATGTCAAAGGCAATAAGCCTTTAAGGGTAGATTGTTATTACACTGTACGAAAGCCTGTAGACAGGTGCGTCATCACACGGAATCTTACAGAAATAAAGTCATATTGGGCAATGGTTATGGTGCTGGTCATGCCCTGACAAAACCTGGATGCACTGTGATCATTTATGTCAAGCCCTCTTAAAGGAGTTGTCTAATGGTAAGTAGGATGTCAATTTGTTCATATTTGTAATTTTATTACTGTATGCTTCATGTGTGAAAGCTTATGCTCAGTACAGCAGGCCTTGTTTGGTTCATAAGGATAAGTAATGTCAAATACCATAGATCTGTTTATTATGAAAACGGCAAAGGCAGTGGGCGTTACGTTTTTATAATGAAAAGCATATGTTAAAGCCAAAATTATTTTTGGGGGGATTGTTATTATACTGTTGTAAATTCTTTAGACATGTATTTTATTATCTGCAATCACACAAATTGCCATGTTAGACCAGGGTTTTGGTGTTTGTTACCTCCCCTAATGACCTGAGGTAGAAGATTTGCACTGTGATAATCCTTGTTAGATCCTCCTGGGAAGGGTTGTATATTGTTTTGCAACTGTAATTTGCATATATTTCTCATTTTGTGTATACTATGTAGCTATTTTTTGTATTAAAATACTTTTAGATCTGGTCTGACAGATTAAGCTAGACGCAAAGCTATTGTAATAAACAAATTAGTAAAAAATAAAATACATACATGCATAGAGTGAATTGGGGTCAACCCTGTTCGGAGATTGGTCTGTTCAAGAGTCATTCACATTCTGCTTCAACCCCTGATAGCATATAGCACGCGGCAATGTGTGACCCCGCTTCAGCCATCAGCTTTATTGCCCAGTAGGTGGTTGCATGTCACACATCCACCTGAAAACGAGTGCACTTCAATGCCCGGGCTGGTGAGTCCTCCTTTAGTTTCTTTTAGTTTAGTAAAAGAGGTTACAGAAAGGCTGGACTCTGGTGTTATAGAGGAGGGCAGGGTGCCACTAATCCCTCGGATCTCTATAGTCATCTAGAAAGATCTAAAGACCTCTACCGCTGAAGAAAGGTGACCATGCTATGCTTTAAGGTGTGCGCCCAAATCCTGTGCATCTTGCATGCCATCCTGTTCTCACACCTATTTTCCTTGTCTTCCTTTTCCGGTGTCCACTCCATCCCACTACCACTGTTCCATGAAGAAGAGGAGAGGTGCCATGGAGAGACCCACGTTCCTACCTGGAAGAAGAAGTGGGCCAGGACCAGCAACCTTCTGAATAAAGATCCTATAAATTTCATGTATGAAATGGTAAAATTTGCGTCGGGATCAGAACTTTGGCTGCGGTGATCGCTTTGGACACACATTTTCAAGGTTTTAGTGTCATTGTCTCAAATGGAGAAATCCTGAGGATTTTTTTTTTACTTGCGGTTTAGGGGAAAAGGTGTACCTGTTCAGGACTGATGGCTAGCATGGTCAAAGCTGCAGTGGAAGAATGATATAGCTGAAGCTGCAAACCGGCCATTTCCAACCCTTATCAGGGCATTTGCACCAAAGCATTGTCACTTTACCCTCAGAACATATGTTTTACTTATCGGAAACAAATTCCTTTTTGAACCTAGCAGCCAAGCCTACCACCCCCTTTGTTTGAAAATGGTGTGACTTTCAGTAATTTGAGCTCGATTAACCATTGCATGTTGAAAATATACACATGGAGTTACAAAAGGTAAAATTACATGTAAGTGATCTTTACCCATTGTCTGTGTGAGAGCCCTTTCTAGGATGGAGTGACATCTTTGCTTATGCTAATCAGTCAAGCTCTGAGAATCTGAACTCAGTGTAGTTGACCATGTAACCTGGGACTCACCCTAGCCGATAGTTTTGTGAACCTTGCTATGCTGTATCTGGATTAGGTGGCCCACAGTTATTGCAAGCCGCTTTGAGCTCACAAGAGACTTCCTCGTCGCACAAGAGTGTTCTGGGATTTTCAAGAGTCTCCATAAAATCTACAGTTAATCTGCTCCAAGGAAATCTCCTGGAATCATCACTAGTCAGCATGCACCTGCAGGAGTCCCTTTCTACACAAGAGTCTCCCTACACCTACACAACTTCTTTTGAACCAGAAATAGTTTCCCTGAGCCCACAGGGTCACTCTTATGCCTCTAGATGTTTTCTATTAATCTATAGGGTTCTTCCTTAATCTGAAAGAGTCTGAACGTCCCTTCAAAAGTCTCCCTTAAACTGTGGAGTTCTTCATTAGTCCGAAGGAGTCTACCTTAACCTGGAGTAGTCTCCAAGTAATTGAAGGAATCTCATTGAATGTTAAGGAGGTTCTATGACTCTCAGGTAGTCTCTCTGAACTTGAAGTTTCTTGAACCTGAATGCCTCTCTTGAAACCTACACACATTTCCCTCACCTTAAAGCAGTATCTCTGAACCGGAAGGGGTATTCCAGAATTTTAAAAAGTCTGTCTGAAACTGAAACAAGGACATGCAGTTATTAGTGCTGTAATTCACAAATTAGGGCCCTTTTTGAGTACGTAACTCAGAATATGTGATAATTATCACACCAGACAAATTCATAGCATAGATGGTTAATGTACCTGCACATCGTGTAACAAGAAGATCACATACAGGTATTTTATTTAGAGAGGTAAGTGGGCAACTGCTTTTAAAGCTAAGATCATTATTTTACTCCCAGTTCATAAGTTGGAAGGCTTCTAATATATCACAGTGATCTACTTATCGGCATCAAGGAGCTGCATCCAAACTAACTCAGGAGTTTAGATCCTTGTTGTTTTTTTCAATCGGTTGTTATTCTAAAATTGCAAAGAAAGGTTCCTTTGGGAAGTTCCAAAAAGTCTTGTTAGTACAGACATTCACAATCATTATGTTACATTTTATATTCTGACTTTGTGTTTCCCCTGACCATTTTAACATATATCTACAAGCATGAATGATATGTGATTCCTACACCTTATTATCCTCATTATCTTATGTATAAATTTCCTGTACATTTATTTACACAATTGTATGATCTAGTGTTCCTCTATGTGCGATGTTAAGCGCTCTAACACCCTACAATGGTATAAGAAGCACTATAAAAGAATTCAATCAAATGAAAGTCATCCAATATTTGTGTAGTTACTCAAACAGACCTTTCTTACAGTGGAAGCACATGTCTTACCTAGGGAGTCGAAGAAAGTTAAAAACTTGCCATCAATAGTTTCTCCTAAGTACTTGTCAAGTGGTAACAAGCTGTGCATCTTTATTTCCTTCGGTTACATTGGCATCTAGGTGCTAGGACTCCATATGGATTCCATTCAGGATGACATGGGAACAAAAGGAGGGCTGATAGCCCTTCACATCAGGCCTTTGTTTTGGGCCCAGCTGAAATCTAAAATCAGAAAGCTCCCTGTCGCCTTCACCTTGCTGCCACAGCTGAATGTGTCAATCAATGTGTGGGAAAAATGACACCTGGACAAATTCAGCATTTTTCCCTGGGTTGGCCCGATCCCAGATCCAGCCAAGAAATAGCTGCCATAGAAAGGATCTGGGGCGATCCCCCTACTTTCCAGGGATCTGAATTTACAACCCGACCCTTAATTAAGCCAATAGTGATTTGAAAAGGTCGCTGTATATTGCTTGAGCACTCTAGAAACGCAAAAATAAACAAATGCATGGACTAACAAATAACTACGGGCCAGATGTAGGAAGCGAAATAGCGATCGCAAACGCTGAAATTCGCAGAATTTCAACGTTTGCGACCGCAAAATAGCCCTGTGCAATGTAGGTAGGAAAAACCTACTCGCAAAATAAGGAATCGCAAATTTTGCGATTCCCTATTTTGCGACTGCCTTTAAGGAATCGAAAATTGCGATCCCTTAAATGCAATGCAGGAAGCCCAGAAAGTCTGCGATTTGGGCTTAAGGAATCGCAAATTACCACCAACTTCAAGTTGGTGGTAATTTGCAATTTCTTTGAAAAATGCACTTTTTGCATTTTTCAAAGTGCCATGTGGCGCACATACATGCCCTTAGGGCATGTATGTGCGCCACATGTGCACACATACATATTTCAGGGGTGCAACAGGGTGTCCTTTTGACACGCTTGCACCCTTGAAAATGCATTCGCAATTTGCGAGTACCTAATGGGTACTCGCAAATTGCGAATCTCTTCCCATTCATTCCTATGGGCCTATAGGCCCATAGGAATGAATGGGAAGGTATTCCTTAATTGCGAATCGCAATTTGTAATTCGCAATTAAGGAATATTAAGGAATCGCAATTAATATTGCGATTCCTACCTACATTCCATTTTGCGAGTCCTTAATAGCGATTCGCTAAAATTCGCTATTAAGGACTCGCAGAAATGAGTTTACCTACATCTGGCCCTAAATGAACAGAAGACCAGTGGTTCCTATTTATCAGTTGCCGCTAACCATTAGGTTCTTCTAGTCTGTTAGCGGGGTGCTAGTTACATTTACTGATCGGGCAGGTAAACATTCGGTGCACCCTCAACCCAGGAGGGTACTTTGCTGAGCAGGGGGCAGCCCTAAACATTGTGGAGCACTACAACACACTCGAAGATGTCAAGTCCACTGGTAGTAAAAATAAACCTGAAGGGAAAACAAATTCAGTGAGTACAAAGTTGCACCGATTGAAACACTTGATAAGTCACCCTTAGGCGGTAAAGCTGTGAACTTCCTGTGACAAAAACAATTTCACAGAAGCTAAAAGTGGCAGCAAGGTTTTCACAGGCTGGCTGGGCTCAGACACTCAGGAAGTGTCCAGGGGCGGAGCTGTGAATGGTGCAGCGGGTGCAGTGGCACTGGGAACCAGGGCCCTCAAGGGCCCACTGCACTCCATCTATACACAACCCAAGCAAAGGGGGTTATTTTCCCTAGTTCCATTGGTGCCCCTGGCTCCCTTGCTACGCCACTGAAAGTGGCCAGTCTGACTAACGGCTTAAAAAAAAAAGCTCTTGTTGCATTATTATAGTCCGGTGAAACAATAGTGCTTTTAAGACGGCTAACGCAGTAAGAGCAGGTGGTGCTTTACGTCAAGGGTGAAGTTATTTGGCGGAGCAGTGTGGGACCCCCGCTTGGTCCCTTACCTGAAACCGTGAGTGATGAAGAGCATGGTGTAGGTACTCTGATAGAGTTGCATGCGGGTCACTGCATTGGAATAACAGCTGAACTGCAGCTCGTGACTGACGTACACTGGCAGAGTTGCGCTTTCTTCCCAGTATTGGAACAGTAATGCGTGCTGCTGGCACTCGATAGACAGTGCTTAATTTCAGCCTGTGGTTTCCGGTGCTCGGCACCAGCACTTAATTGTCAACACCGGCGCTTGTGACAGTCTGCCACAAGGTGGTGCTGTCTGACTAGTTTAGAGATGCGAACAACAAGTGTTAATTATTAATTTAATATACATTAAAAAATGACTATTGCCTGCCGCCCAAGCCATTCTTATAGCTGTGGGGGCCTGAAATAGTCCGAATTGTCACACTTGTAGGAGTGTGATGGTTAGGAATTGTGTTATTACTATCAGCATAGCAAATGCTATGTGTGGTGCAAGCTGCAGTGGCCTCCTGGCGAGAGCCCTGGCACTTATTTGTTTACAAACCGAGCACTGCAGATAGATAGATTAACAGAGTAGGTCCTGGGTCACGTTACTGAAAGAGGAGTAAGCTAGGACTGAGCTGCATTGGCAGAGCTGTCTGTAGATTTCAGTACTGGAATAGTATGTGGTGTTGTAGTTCAGTACCACGTGCACTGGCTGTGCCCTGTCTCGTTCCGGGTATATGAACAGCAGGGCGCCTGCACATCGGGGCTGAGCTGCATTGGCGGAGCTGGGGGTGCGCTCCAGTTTGGGGTTAGTGTGCAGTGCACCTGTGTGGGTTCTTGGACTGGAATTGTATGGGGTGCTCGGGACTGTGCTGTATTGAAGGAGCTCAGTACTGCGTTAACAATCGGTATTGCGGTTCAGGACCCG
Organism: Calotriton arnoldi; assembly: GCA_963921515.1. Taxonomy (NCBI): domain Eukaryota; kingdom Metazoa; phylum Chordata; class Amphibia; order Caudata; family Salamandridae; genus Calotriton; species Calotriton arnoldi. The sequence goes on from CAWUFW010001356.1 coordinate 947,777, forward strand.
GGTGCATTGGCTGCAGAGAGTGCAGGTCACTGTACTGGAATTGAAGGGGCTATGGTGATAAGGCTGAGGTGCATTGGCTGAGATGGGTTAGGGCCCCTGTAATAGCAAGGGTGATGGCTATAAAGTTGAGGTGCATTGGCTGAGATGGGTTAGGGCCCTGTACTAGAATAGCAAGGGTGACGGCTATAAAGCCGAGGTGCATTGGCTGAGATGGGTTAGGGCCCCTGTAATAGCAAGGGTAATGCTATAAAGCTGAGGTGCATTGGCTGAGATGGGTTAGGGCCCCTGTACTAGAATAGCAAGAGTGACGGTTATAAAGCCGAGGTGCTTTGGCTGAGATGGGTTAGGGCCCTGTACTAGAATAGCAGGGGTGATGGCTATAAAGCCGAGGTGCATTGGCTGAGATGGGTTAGGGTCCCTGTACTAGAATAGAGGGTGACGACTATAAAGCAGAGGTGCATTGGCTGAGATGGGTTAGGGCCCCTGTACTAGAATAGCAAGAGTGATGGCTATAAAGCTGAGGTGCTTTGGCTGAGATGGGTTAGGGCCCCTGTAATAGCAAGGGTGATGGCTATAAAGCCGAGGTGCATTGGCTGAGATGGGTTAGGACCCATGTAATAGCAAGGGTGATGGCTATAAAGCAGAGGTGCATTGGCTGAGGTGGGTTAGGGCCCTGTACTAGAATAGCAGGGGTGACGGCTATAAAGCCGAGGCGCATTGGCTGAGATGGGTTAGGGCCCTGTACTAGAATAGCAGGGGTGACGGCTATAAAGCCGAGGCGCATTGGCTGAGATGGGTTAGGGCCCTGTACTAGAATAGCAGGGGTGATGGCTATAAAGCCGAGGTGCATTGGCTGAGATGGGTTAGGGCCCCTGTAATAGCAGGGGTGACGGCTATAAAGCTGAGGTGCATTGGCTGAGATGGGTTAGGGCCCCTGTAATAGCAAGGGTGATGGTTATAAAGCAGAGGTGCATTGGATGAGATGGGTTAGGGTCCCTGTACTAGAATAGCAGGGGTGACGGCTATAAAGCAGAGGTGCATTGGCTGAGATGGGTTAGGGCCCCTGTAATAGCAAGGGTGATGGTTATAAAGCAGAGGTGCATTGGCTGAGATGGGTTAGGGTCCCTGTACTAGAATAGCAGGGGTGGCGGCTATAAAGTTAAGGTGCATTGGCTGAGATGGGTTAGGGCCCTGTACTAGAATAGCAGGGGTGACGGCTATAAAGCCGAGGCACATTGGCTGAGACGGGTTAGGGGCCCTGTACTAGAATAGCAAGGGTGATGGCTATAAAGCCGAGGTGCATTGGCTGAGATGGGTTAGGGCCCTGTACTAGAATCGCAAGGGTGATGGCTATAAAGCCGAGGTGTATTGCCTGAGATGGGTTAGGGCCCTGTACTAGAATAGCAAGAGTGATGGCTATAAAGCCGAGGTGCTTTGGCTGAGATGGGTTAGGCCCCCTGTAATAGCAAGGGTGATGGCTATAAAGCCGAGGTGCATTGGCTGAGATGGGTTAGGGCCCCTGTAATAGCAGGGGTGATGGCTATAAATCAGAGGTGCATTGGCTGAGATGGGTTAGGGCCCTGTACTAGAATAGCAGGGGTGACGGCTATAAAGCTGAGGTGCACTGGCTGAGATGGGTTAGGGTCCCTGTACTAGAATAGCAGGGGTGATGGCTATAAAGCAGAGGTGCATTGGCTGAGATGGGTTAGGGTCCCTGTACTTGAATAGCAGGGGTGACGGCTATAAAGCAGAGGTGGATTGGCTGAGATGGGTTAGGGCCCCTGTAATAGCAATGGTGATGGTTATAAAGCAGATGTGCATTGGCTGAGATGGGTTAGGGTCCCTGTACTAGAATAGCAGGGGTGACGGCTATAAAGTTGAGGTGCATTGGCTGAGATGGGTTAGGGCCCCTGTAATAGCAAGGGTGATGGCTATAAAGCCGAGGTGCATTGGCTGATATGGGTTAGGGCCCTCTACTAGAATAGAGGGTGACGGCTATAAAGCCGAGGTGCATTGGCTGAGACGGGTTAGGGCCCCTGTAATAGCAAGGGTGATGGTTATAAAGCAGAGGTGCATTGGCTGAGATGGGTTCGGGCTCTGTACTAGAATAGCAGGTGTGATGGCTATAAAGCTGAGGTGCATTGGCTGAGATGGGTTAGGCCCCTGTAATAGCAGGGGTGACGGCTATAAAGCAGAGGTGCATTGGCTGAGATGGGTTCGGGCCCTATACTAGAATAGCAGGGGTAATGGCTATAAAGCCGAGGTGCATTGGCTGAGATGGGTTAGGGCCCCTGTAATAGCAGGGGTGACGGCTATAAAGCAGAGGTGCATTGGCTGAGATGGGTTCGGGCCCTATACTAGAATAGCAGGGGTAATGGCTATAAAGCCGAGGTGCATTGGTTGAGATGGGTCAGGGCCCTGTACTAGAATAGCAAGGGTGATGGCTATAAAGCCGAGGTGCATTGGCTGGAATGTGTGCCAGTCCCCCTACTAGAACAGCAGTGATGTGCTAAGCCTGAGGTGCATTGGCTGAGATGGGTTAGGGCCCTGCACTAGAATAGCAGGGGTGAGGCTATAAAGCCAAGGCGCATTGGCTGAGATGGGTTAGGGCCCTGTACTAGAATAGCAGGGGTGACGGCTATAAAGCCGAGGTGCATTGGCTGAGATGGATTAGGGTCCCTGTACTAGAATAGCAGGGGTATTGGCTATAAAGCCGAGGTGCATTGGCTGAGATGGGTTAGGGCCCTGTACTAGAATAGCAAGGGTGATGGCTATAAAGCCGAGGTGCATTGGCTGAGATGGGTTAGGGTCCCTGTACTAGAATAGCAGGGGTGACGGCTATAAAGCAGAGGTGCATTGGCTGAGATGGGTTAGGGTCCCTGTACTAGAATAGCAGGGGTGACGGCTATAAAGCAGAGGTGCATTGGCTGAGATGGGTTAGGGCCCTGTACTAGAATAGAAAGGGCGATGGCTATAAAGCAGAGGTGCATTGGCTGAGATGGGTTAGGGTCCCTGTACTAGAATAGCAGGGGTGACGGCTATAAAGCCGAGGTGCATTGGCTGAGATGGGTTAGGGCCCTGTACTAGAATAGCAAGGGTGATGGCTATAAAGCCGAGGTGCATTGGCTGGAATGTGTGCCAGTCCCCCTACTAGAACAGCAGTGATGTGCTAAGCCTGAGGTGCATTGGCTGAGATGTGTGCCAGGCCCTTTACTAGAATAGCAGGGGTGACGGTAATAATGTCAAATGACATAGACTGAGATATGTGCAGTCCCCACACTGAAACAGCAGGGCTGATAGTGATAAGAGTAGGGCTGCACCTCCAGCAACGTGTGCAGGCCCCTGTTCTAGGACCGCTGGGGAGATGGTGATAACAAGGCCTGAGGTGCATTGGCAGTCTTTCATGTGGCCATAGCACTGCTGTGCAAACGTGCCCCAGGTCGGGCCTGGTGTTCAGTGTTAGATCTGTTTATGTTTCGTAGTACTGGCATAACAAAGGACGCCTCCGTTCAGGAGCGAGGTGCACTGGAAGTACTGTGGTGGAGGCTCAGTGCTGAAAGAGGGGCTGGTGCTGGTCACATCGGAAGTAAACCCGCAAAGCAGTATGGGGAATGAAATGGAAGAACTCGCAGAGCTGTGGGGTCATAAATAGAGGTAGGACTTGAGTCTGTTATAGGTCAGTTTTGAGATGCACTGATACAGCAGTGGCACCCAGTGGTCAGAGATTATTACATTTTAATACCAGATATTTTTTGCTCTACTGTCCAAATGGAATGGGGCCCTTTCTCTTTCATTTTCCAATGCTATGCTGGAGCTGTGGAGATACAGTCCCTGGGTCGTGTCAGAGATTAAGATTTAAATTCAAATCACAATAACTTTATTAGGGTGACAAATGAGTCCATTGTTGCAAACCAACGGGTGGCTTCATTATTACTTTTAGACAAAACATAAGTATGATGGATTTGAAATTCTGAGAACACATGCATGAGAATCTGTTTCGGGTCTAGTTTATGGCATAATGTTACATATCTGCACTTTCTATGTTCATGAGATGGGAGGCTTTTGGAGAGGACGATTCCGGGGGAGAAAGGAAGATGGCGGATTGACTCCGCTGTGAGGAAAACGTCCCTCGAGCCCTCCAGTAGCGCTGTTGGTTTTCGCTACAGAATGAGGGGTGGGCGGAATTTGCGTAGTCGCGCTACGCAAAGCTCCGCGAAACGGCAAAAAATCTCCGCGAGCACGCAAAAGTTCCGCGAACACACGGAATTGCTTGTTCTGCCCGTTTGCAATGCTTTTTTCCTGTTCGCGAACGCTGTTTGCGTGCTCGGGGAGAAATATCTCGCGAACACGCATTTTGAAAGCGCGAACAAGCAAAAAATTCTGCGAAGCCGCGGATCGCGGAATTTTTGGTAATTCTGCGTTCTCCGCGGAATGCGAAATTACCCAAATTCCGCGAGCGGAACGGAATTTACCACCCAGGCCTACACAGAATGCAATCTCTCATTTAAAATGTTTCAGCCAAGAAATGTGCAACCGATGGCGTAACTTGAGAAAAGGAGATTACCTACATTTCCGACTTGATGCTACCCTGGTACACCCAGCTTCTCTGCCGCTTCTGGAGACTGTTCGTGCATGCTCGCCAGCTGTTCGGCCCCGGCTGCTCTGCCTTCCACTGGTCCAGCCTGCTTACAATCCAAACTATGGCTCATCAGAAGGCCAGCGTGCCCAAGAGCGGACGATTTCCACTCCAGCGGGGGCTGCGCGTGCCAAGCTGGCAATCGCCGAGGAGAGCGTATCTTCCGGTTCTCACTCAAACGGGCAGAAAGCCAGAGCTCAGAAAAATGCTATGTCTCGTATGGGGAAACCTACCTTAAAGTTGCTTTAATTCTGGCAAAGCAACAGATATTCTCTACACCGCCTCTGAAATGGCAATTGTTGATACTTTGATTAATGTGGTCCAACCTAGCCGCATGGGAAAGGCTGAAAATAGCAAAGTGACTATTGCCGGCTCGGGCTACTTACAGAGTAAGGAAATGGCGGATTCAGCGAGCGAACATTCTGAAGACACCCTGGCAGAGACGCTGCAACAAACGCTGCAACAAATGGACACTCATGCAGCGGTTAGTGACAGTGCTACTGTTTCTAATTTGGATACTCCTTCTATGCCACTGTTGCAATCTCAGCAATTGCCAGAAGCAACTAACGCGCTGGGCAATAATGTAACCTGCTCAAACTCAGGGGTCTCATTTCCAGCAGCTGGGCTTGACATAGCTTCTCCTGGTGGGACAGAGCCCCCACTGAAAAGGGATATAACGGATACCAATTTTGATGAGCAGACATGGGATCAGCTTACTGCGACACTTGATGAGGCTGATAGCCCACTTGCCCGACTCTCTCCCTCGCAGAGTATGGGTTACTTATCTTCAGATTAATGCTTTAGAGGATCCCAGCGTTCAAGTTAATCTCTCTCTCCAGGCAAGAAGAAGCACAGTGTTAAATCTACTAAGACTGTTAAATGCCTTAAAAAAAGCCTAGAATCTCAGAGCAAAGTGCAATATCATAGTGCTACTGCAACGCGTCCAAAGGGGGGAACTGATTGAAGCCCTCGATGTAAATGGGTCAATTCCAAAGGAGAAGTTAAGGCAATTATATCGTGACTTTCAAATTCTGGTCCAGGGGATGGGTCCAGCTCCGATTTGATGCACTCCCAGAAGCACGCAGCACCTCGGGGAACTCAGCGAGAGGCACTTCACTGATACTTGGCTCCTCTCTTTTGGCAATGAGTGAAACTATTGCACCAAGCGCCAATATGCAAGAACCCTCACTTTTGTCAATTCTACAGGGCTTGCAGGTGCAAAGAACCGAGGCACAGGAACACTATGCACAGGATAGAGCTGACAACCTCCTGATTCAGCAGTCATTATCAGAGGTGAACAGCAACGTAGCATTACTTACTAACGATGTGGTGGAACTACAACGACGTCTTGCAGACAATGAAGAGGCCATGACATCTACAACTAGCCTAATCCAAGCCCACAACAGCCAGCTATCAGCTCTACAAGGAAAAGTGGAAGATCTGGAAAATCGAAAGCGTCTAAATAACTTAAGGCTGTTCAGGGTGCCTGAAGGGAAGGAGGGCTCTGATCCTCGTGCAGTTGTTGTGTAGCTATTTCAGAAAGCGCTTCCAGACTTGGCAGACTGGGACTGGGTTTCTCAAGTGCAAAGGGCTCATAGACTGCCAATTTTTCTAAATCACTCTGATCGGATATACTCACAACATCCTCGTCCATTTCTTATATTCTTTGGTAACTTTCTCCTACGTCAAGCTATTGCTATTAAGGCTCTCCCTGCTACACCTGTGGCGGTTGAATCCACTTCCATTTTTGTGAGGTCAGATCTATGCAAAAGCACTATGGATAAGAGATGGAAGATGCGACAGCTTATCGATCCTCTGAAGGCGATTGGGACACAGGTGATTCTGCAGGAGCCGGCCTGCTTGAAGGTCATCAAGGACAGGCATTCTCAGACTTTCCACTCTGACCTAAAAGCAAAGCAAGCTCTAAGCAAATGGCACCAAAGTGCTATGAAATAACTCTAGTTGAAGGGAGGTCCTCTCAAAGTAGCTATTGCATCTAGTGTGGCTTTTAGGACGGATCTCTTCGGCTAATTACAACAGATACATGCTTAACTTAGTTATACTATTTGGCTCTTCTTCCTCTCTTACCTTTTGCTTTGTTTCACCTTTTCTTTTTCTTGTTGCCTAAATATTGTTTAAATACTGGATATAATATATATACCACAGAGGGGGTCCTGGGTATCGTGTTCCCGGTTGGCTGTCAACCATCGACAGCCGGAAAGGGAGGTGATTCCTTTTCAGGATACTGGGTGGGAGGGTCTGGGATAAGGGGCTTCAATAGTCTGCGGAAAGGGAGGGGAAGGGCAAAGAGGGGCCTGGTGTCAGGCCAGTGAGGGGAGACAGAGGGGTAAAAATCAAAGGGTTCAAAAGAAATCACGCTAATAATATGGTACAGGGCTATGCCATGGATATGGTGCACATTATTTTGCAATTTGTCTTTCTTTTTTCTTCTTTTAAGGATTCAGGGCAAAAGGTTAGGGTGGGGCACTTCATTTTGATTTTCGCTGAGAATAACTGTATTTTGTAATGGGTAATTAGATGTATGTGTTGGAATGTAACTGGACTAAATGCTGCGAGCAAACGTCGGCTAGTGAGGGAAGAACTTAAACTAGACAAGCCCCACATTGTGCTCCTTACTGAAACTCACTTGGCTTCCAAGGATAGAGGTTTGCTCCAACATTTAGGTTTCGAAACAATTGTCTGCACATCCCAGAGTGTCTCGATCAGAGAGGTAGCCATTTTGATGGATAAACGGATGAAGTATTGTAATTTTAAGGTCTCTGCTGATCATCGAGGCAGGGGGACAATCGCGCGTCTAGAAATCAATGACAAAAATTATGTATTTTGCGCTGTATATGGGCCTATTGTTGATGACCCCACTGTCATTAATACTTTGATGCTAGAGCTATTGGATTGGAAGGTGATTTGTCAGTTATAGGGGATTTTAATTGCACTTTGAATTATGGTATTGACTCCACAAATCGGGGGGCTACCCCAAGAATGGTGAAAGTCAGAAACTCAATTTTGGAGTTGGCTCTACTTAATTTCCTTAGAGATGCATGGCAGACACTTTATCCTGCACTACCAGGGTACACCTACTACTCTTCCCCACACAAACAGTACTCCAGAATTGACCTGGCTTAGGTCAATAACAACATATTACTCTCTGCCAATATCGAGGTTTGCACCCGAATAACCTCAGACCATAATCCTATCTTACTTGTTTTTCAACTACCGGCGGCAGACATGACTAGACGGTCATTTTCATTCCCTAAGTACTTGCTGACCAATGATGATTTAATCTCATTTCCTCAAAAATCTTTAATAGAATTTCTACAGTCCAATATCGGTACCGCCGCCCCCTTCATAGTATTGGATACAATGAAGGCCTATGTGCGAGGCACTACTCAACAGTACATTTTGCGACAAAATAAAGCTAGAGAAACTGGCACGAAGGCAGTTTGTCACGCACTAACACAATTAGAAATTCTCCATTCAGAGGAGATTAGGTCAGGGGGGCCAAATCAGGAACATCTATACATCTCACAAATAGATAAAAGCTCACTTACGGGTAAGATGTTAAAAGAGAGGATGGCTGCCAACTTTAACAAGCACCGCTCCTTACAATATGAATATGGGGAACAGGTTGGAAGAGTGTTGGCGTATCAACTTGCTGACAAGAAGTCAAAAGGCAAATAAAGGCTATAAGAGGAGCGGATGGATTGTTATATATACACATCCTCATTCAATAATAGAGCAATTTTCCCAATTTTATCAAAAACTTTATAACCCATCTAGTTCATCTAACAAAGTAGAGCTTGTTAAATATTTAAAAGGCTGTAACTTGTTGTGCTTGAACGAAGAAGAAGCTGCCCCTCTTCACCAAGTTCTCACGCACGAGGAAATCCTGACAGCCTTGGCCACCCTACCTTTGGGCAAAGTTGCAGGGGATGACTCCCTGCCAATTGAGTTCTATAAAACTTTTAGGATTCTCATTTTACCACTACTAAGTGTGGTTATACATCAGATATGGATCAGTATGGAGGTACCTAACTCTTTGGATATGACTAATATTGTTTTCTTTTTAAAAAAAGGGTAAACCACCGGATGAGTGCGGATCTTACCGTCCTATATCCCTCATAAACACGGACGCCAAGATCTTTGCCAAAGTCTTGGCTAACCGATTAGCCCCCCTTATGCCTGGATTAGTTTCGAGTCAGCAGCATGGGTTTATAGCAGGTAGAGATACTACGGCTGATGTCAACACTGCTATTGTTGCCTTTGATATAGCAAGGAAGGCTACACTAAGGGGCTGATTCCGATCTCGGTCGGAGGCGCACCCAATACCATTCGGTCGGGAAAAAAGCCATGCGAAAGCCTGTTTCCCGACCGAACCGTACAGCAGACCGAACGAGTAAGTACGATGCGCACAACAGCACAGAATCCGGCCGAGCCGTACTCACCCAATCCAGGTCCTATACTCCGACCGAGGCGAATCCGGAAACGCAGAATCGAGTCGCACGGAAGGGAAAATGCAGCTCCGTCCGGCCGACCAAGTACGATGCGCATCCCGTACGCGCCGAACCCGTCGCTACGCATGGCACGTCAAAGCATCCGGGAGAGGCGCACATAAGCTCCGATTCGCGCCACAACACGATCCACGGCTACGAGGCGAACACGCCAGCGGCGAGGACGAGCGCGAGCGGCGAGGGACGACGCGAAGCAACGAGAAGGACGAACGACACGAACCAACCCATGAATCCCTTCGTCCCGATCATACCAATATTCTACATTTACTACCGGAACAGGTACGGACGCGTACGGCGCAGAAGGTAAGTCAGACACCAACCACAAAACACATACAACACGTACACGACACATAACACACACACACAGAGGGATGCAGAATATACTTACACCAGCAACAGCAGCACCATAGGGGCGGGATGCCCATCACCAATGCCACATATGCACACAGGGGCCTGAATGCGCACCACCACCCCTACCCAGGGGGCTGGATGCCTACCACTACTACCACCCTTAGCCAGGGTGGTGCCAGATGCCCACCACCACTACCACCCTTAGCCAGGGTGGTGCCAGATGCCCACCACCACTACCACCCTTAGCCATGGGGGTGCCAGATGCCTACCACTACTACCACCCTCACCCAGGGGGGGCTGGATGCCTACCACTACTACCACCCTCACCCAGGGGGGGCTGGATGCCTACCACTACTAATCAATCAATCAATCAATCATGTCACTTATAAAGCGCACTACATACCCGCGAGGGTCTCAAGGCGCTGGGGGAAGAGGGGGGTGGTGCTGCTACTGATCGAAGAGCCAGGTCTTGAGGAGTCTTCTGAAGGCCAGTAGGTCTTGGGTCTGTCGGAGGTTGGTGGGGAGGGTGTTCCAGGTCTTGGCGGCGAGGTGGGAGAAGGATCTGCCGCCGGCGGTCGTTTTCCGGATGCGGGGGACTGTGGCGAGGCGAGGCTGGTCGGCGGAGCTGGCGGGTGGGGGTGTAGAAGCTGAGTCGTCTGTTGAGGTAGGCTGGTCCGGAGTTGTGGAGTGCTTTGTGTGCGTGGGTGAGGAGCTTGAAGGTTATCCTCTTGTTGACAGGGAGCCAGTGCAGGTCTCTCAGGTGGGGTGTGATGTGGCTGCGTCGGGGGATGTCGAGGATAAGACGTGCAGGCGTTCTGGATGCGTTGCAGCCGTCTCAGGAGCTTAGCCGTCGTTCCTGCGTAGAGGGCGTTTCCGTAGTCCAGCCTGCTGGTGACGAGGGCCTGGGTGACTGTTTTTCTTGTTTCGGTGGGGATCCACTTGAAGATCCTGCGGAGCATTCGGAGGATGTTGAAGCAGGATGAGGAAACGGCGTTGACCTGCTTAGTCATGGAGAGGGTGGGGTCGAGGATGACCCCTAGGTTGCGTGCGTGGTCGGTGGGTGGCGGGGCTGTTCCCAGTGATGTTGGCCACCAGGAGTCGTCCCAGGCTGAAGGGTTGGAACCAAGGATGAGGACCTCCGTCTTGTCCGAGTTCAGCTTCAGGCGGCTGGTCCTCATCCATTCGGCGACGGCCTTCATTCCTTCGTGGAGGTGGGCTTTGGCGGTGTGAGGGTCTTTGGTGAGGGAGAGGATCAGCTGGGTGTCGTCGGCGTAGGAGATGATGTTGAGGTTGTGCTGTCGGGCGACGTGGGCGAGGGTGCCATGTAGATGTTGAACAGCGTTGGGCTGAGGGAGGAGCCTTGGAGTGCGCCGCAGATGATCTTGGTGGCCTTGGATCGGAAGGGCGAGGCGGACGCTTTGTGTTCTGCCGGAAAGGAAGGATGTGGTCCAGTCCAGGGCCTTCTCTTGGATCCCGGCGTCGTGAAGGCGTGTTCGTAGTGTGTGGTGGCAGACCGTGTCGAAGGCGGCTGATAGGTCCAGGAGGATGAGGGCTGCTGTTTCTCCGTTGTCTAGCAGGGTCCTGATGTCATCGGTGGCGGCGATGAGGGCGGTTTCGGTGCTGTGGTTGCTGCGGAAGCCGGACTGGGAAGGGTCCAGGATGTTGTTCTCCTCGAGGTAGCGGGTCAGTTGTTTGTTGACGATTTTCTCGGTGACCTTCGCGGGGAACGGGAGCAGAGAGATGGGTCGGAAGTTCTTGAGGTCCTTGGGGTCTGCCTTGGGTTTCTTGAGTAAGGCGGTGATCTCGGCGTGCTTCCAGCTGTCCGGGAAGGTTGCTGTCTCGAAGGAGATGTTGATTATTTTCCGGAGATGGGGCGCGATGGCTGTACTGGCTTTGTTGAAGATGTGGTGAGGGCACGGGTCTAGCGGTGAACCGGAGTGGATGGTGTTCATGATCTCGCTGGTGTCCTCGTCGTTGATGTTGGTCCAGGAGAGCAGGCGGTTGGTGGTTGTGGGGGCAGTGGTCTCGGTGGTTGCCGGGGCGGTCGTGGTGTTGAAGCTGTCGTGGATGTCGGTGATTTTGCGGTGGAAGAAGGTGGCCAGTGAGTCGCACAGGTCTCGCGACGGCTGGATGTCGTTGGTGTTGGAGCTGGGGTTGGAGAGTTCCTTCACGATGTTGAAGAGCTCTTTGCTGTTGTGTGCGTTGTTGTCTAGGCGGTCTTTGAGTGAGGCCCTTTTGGCGGATCTGATGAGGTGATGGTGACTGCGGGTGGCGCTCTTGTGGGCGGCGTAGCTGTCCGCTGTCCGTTCGTGGAGCCAGATCTTCTCCAGTTTTCGGCATGTTCGTTTGGAGGCCTGGAGGTCTTCGGTGAACCAGGTGGCTTTCTTGCTGGTGTGGCTGTTGGGCGGATTCTTGAGCGGGGCGAGGTGTTGGCGCAGTCGTCGATCCACTGTCTGAGGTTGCGGGCGGCGGTGTCGGGGTCGGAAGGTTCGGCGGGTGGGCTCAGGGCGAGGTTGTGGTTAGCTGGTCTTCCGTGACTCTGCTCCAGCAGCGGCGAGGCATTTGTTCGGTGCGGTGGTGCGTGGTGGGCTTCCTGTAGGTGAAGTGGATGCAGTGGTGGTCAGTCCAGTGGGGTTCGGAGGTGTGGTTGAAGGAGACGTGTGGGCTTGCGGAAAAGATGGAGTCTAGCGTGTGGCCGGCGGCGTGGGTGGGTGTAGTCACGAGCTGTCTGAGTCCGAGGGTGGCGAGGTTGTCGATCAGGGTGGTGGAGTTGGTGTCCTTGTTGTTCTCGAGGTGGAAGTTCAGGTCCCCGAGGAGGATGTAGTCCGTGGAGGCGATGGCGTGTGTGCTGGCGAAGTCAGCGATGGAATCGCTGAACTGTGGTCGGGAGTCCGGGGGTCTGTAGATGAGGGTTCCTCTGAGGGTGGTGTTGGGATCGGTGTGGATCTGGAAGTGCATGTGTTCGGCGGTGCTGAGGGTGTCGTCGGTGTTGGTTGAGACTCTGAGGGTGTTCCTGTGGACGATGGCGATGCCTCCTCCGACTCCGTTGGTGCGGTCCCTGCGGGTGATCTTGTATCCGTCCGGGATGGCAATGGCGATGTCGGGGGCTGAAGCGGGATTCAGCCAGGTCTCCGTCAGGAATGCGGCGTCTGGGGAGGTTGAGTCGAGAAGGTCCCAGAGTTCGATGGCGTGTTTGCGGGCGGAGCGGGTGTTGAGGAGGATGCATCTGAGGTTGTTGGGTTCTTTCCTGGGCGGTGGTTTGGCGGGGCGGGTGCTGGCGAAGCTGCAGTTCCGGCAGGTGAAGGGCCCTTGGGTGCGCTTCGGGGTGGCCTGGTAGCAGGCGTGATCTTTTCCGGGGGTTGAGTGCGTGGAGGGTGCTGGCGTCGTATCGGCGTCTGTTGATGTGGCGGGCGCGGGGGATGCCCGGACCAGGGGTCTGGCGCTGGGCGCGGTCACGGCGCGGACGGGCGCAGACAGGCTTGCCTTAGGCGCGCCTTCGGCGCGCGCGCAGCGCGCCGCCATAGATGGGGAGGTGGGAGGGAGGAGCAGGGAATGGGGCAGCGAATGGGCAGTGAGGGCGGGGCCGCAGGGGCGCAGCGGCGGGAAACAGGCACAGAAGGGAGAAACGAGCACAATCAGGGCATCAAGGGGGCACAGAAAGGAAAAACACGAGCACAATCAGGGGCAGCAAGGGGCACAGAAAGGAAAAAGCAGGCACAATCAGGGGCAGCAAGGGGGCACAGAAAGTAAAAGCGGGCACAATCAGGGGCAGCAAGGGGGCACAGAAAGGAAGCGAGCACAATCAGGGGCAGCAAGGGGGCACAGAAAGGAAAAAGCAGAGCACAATCAGGGGCAGCAAGGGGGGCACAGAAAGGAAAACGCGCACAATCAGGGGCAGCAAGGGGGCACAGAAAGGAAAAGCAGAGCACAATCAGGGGCAGCAAGGGGGGCACAGAAAGGAAAAAACGAGCACAATCAGGGGCAGCAAGGGGGGCACAGAAAGGAAAAAGCAGAGCACAATCAGGGGCAGCAAGGGGGCACAGAAAGGAAAAGCGAGCACAATCAGGGGCAGCAAGGGGGCACAGAAAGGAAAAACGAGGCACAATCAGGGGCAGCAAGGGGGCACAGAAAGGAAAAAGCGAGCACAATCAGGGGCAGCAGCAGGGCACACAGACGGAGCTGTGTGGTGGGGGAGCGACCTACCAGTCAAGGTCAGGGGTCGCTCTCTTCACCACGCAGCGGCCGCCATAAATGGGGAGGTGGGAGGGAGGAGCAGGGAATGGGGCAGCGAATGGGCAGTGAGGGGGCGGGGCCGCAGGGCGCAGCGGCGGGAAACAGGCACAGAAGGGAAAGCAGGCACAATCAGGGCATCAGGGGGCACAGAAAGGAAAGAAAGCGAGCACAATCAGGGGCAGCAAGGGGGCACAGAAAGGAAAAAGCGAGCACAATCAGGGGCAGCAAGGGGGCACAGAAAGTAAAAACGGGCACAATCAGGGGCAGCAAGGGGCACAGAAAGGAAAAACGAGCACAATCAGGGGCAGCAAGGGGGCACAGAAAGGAAAAAGCGAGCACAATCAGGGGCAGCAAGGGGAGCACAGAAAGGAAAAAGCAGAGCACAATCAGGGGCAGCAAGGGGCACAGAAAGGAAAAAGCGAGCACAATCAGGGGCAGCAAGGGGGGCACAGAAAGGAAAAAACGAGGCACAATCAGGGGCAGCAAGGGGGCACAGAAAGGAAAAGCAGAGCACAATCAGGGGCAGCAAGGGGGCACAGAAAGGGAAAACGAGCACAATCAGGGGCAGCAAGGGGGGCACAGAAAGGAAAAGCAGGCACAATCAGGGGCAGCAAGGGGCACAGAAAGGAAAAGCAGAGCACAATCAGGGGCAGCAAGGGGGCACAGAAAGGAAAAACGAGCACAATCAGGGGCAGCAGCAGGGCACACAGGCCGGAGCTGTGTGGTGGGGGAGTGACCTACCAGTCAAGGTCAGGGGTCGCTACCACCCTCACCCAGGGGGGCTGGATGCCTACCACTACTACCACCCTTAGCCAGGGGGGCTGGATGCCTACCACTACTACCACCCTCACCCAGGGGGCTGGATGCCTACACACCACCCTTAGCCAGGGGGCTGGATGCCTACCACTAATACCACCCTCACCCAGGGGGGGCAGGATGCCTACCACTACTACCACCCTCACCCAGGGGGGGCTGGATGCCTACCACTACTACCACCCTTAGCCAGGGTGGTGCCAGATGCCCACCACCACTACCACCCTTAGCCAGGGGGGGCTGGATGCCTACAGGGGGGGCTGGATGCCTACCACTACTACCACCCTTAGCCAGGGTGGTGCCAGATGCCCACCACCACTACCACCCTTAGCCAGGGTGGTGCCAGATGCCCACCACCACTACCACCCTTAGCCATGGGGGTGCCAGATGCCTACCACTACTACCACCCTCACCCAGGGGGGCTGGAGGCCTACCACTACCCTCACCCAGGGGGGGCTGGATGCCTACCACTACTACCACCCTCACCCAGGGGGGGCTGGATGCCTACCACTACTACCACCCTCACCCAGGGGGGGCTGGATGCCTACCACCACTACCACCCCCACTCATAGGATGGACAATGCATGACACAACCAGCACACCACAACCTAGGGAATGCAAGAAAAAGACATCCCCCCAACACCATGACAAGCGTGTGTAGACTGTGTCAAATGCCTACAACACTGAACATGACTTTGAACATACAATGTGACCCCCTAGCACATGTGCCACACATATATGTGTGTGGCCCCCACAATGCAAGCAGGCCATGACCATTGTGGCAATGGGGTCCAAACCCCCATCATCACAGTGACCAAAAGGTAAGTGTGGGGTCCATAGCTGAAGCACATTCTGAACATTGTGGCAATGGGGTCTAGCGCCCCATCACCACAGTGACCAAAATGTAAGTGTGGGGTCCATAGCTGAAGCACATTTTGAACATTGTGGCAATGGGGTCCAAACCCCCATCATCACAGTGACCAAAAGGTAAGTGTGGGGTCCATAGCTGAAGCACATTCTGAACATTGTGGCAATGGGGTCTAACGCCCCATCACCACAGTGACCAAAATGTAAGTGTGGGGTCCATAGCTGAAGCACATTTTGAACATTGTGGCAATGGGGTCCAAACCCCCATCATCACAGTGACCAAAAGGTAAGTGTGGGGTCCATAGCTGAAGCACATTCTGAACATTGTGGCAATGGGGTCTAACGCCCCATCACCACAGTGACCAAAATGTAAGTGTGGGGTCCATAGCTGAAGCACATTTTGAACATTGTGGCAATGGGGTCCAAACCCCCATCATCACAGTGACCAAAAGGTAAGTGTGGGGTCCATAGCTGAAGCACATTCTGAACATTGTGGCAATGGGGTCTAACGCCCCATCACCACAGTGACCAAAATGTAAGTGTGGGGTCCATAGCTGAAGCACATTTTGAACATTGTGGCAATGGGGTCCAAACCCCCATCATCACAGTGACCAAAAGGTAAGTGTGGGGTCCATAGCTGAAGCACATTTTGAACATTGTGGCAATGGGGTCTAAACCCCCATCATCACAGTGACCAAAAGGTAAGTGTGGGGTCCATAGCTGAAGCACATTCAGAACATTGTGGCAATGGGGTCTAACGCCCCATCACCACAGTGACCAAAAGGTAAGTGTTGACAAAGAAAAGAGCTGCAACTGCCAAACTGCATGGATGATTCCTGGTCACAGAACAAAAAACACATCAGTGGCAAAGTAGTGTATGTGTCCCATTGCAACATAAATTGGGGAGCCAAATACTGCAGTGCAAATAAGACATACCTTTGGCCATGTGCAGACAAACAACACCCATGGGGGCTGACACTGTCAACATTCATCAATGACACAATGACAGAAGTGACCATCAGAATGCAGACCCACATATTTGCACCAATGGGCACACAAATGCAGATACCCTGTGGAGACTGCAGATGTGAGGTGAACAGATACCATACCATGGCAGCAATGGGACACACAAACCATGATCATTGTGCTGACCGATGACCTAGGAGTCCCAGGGACAGCAGGGGAAACCCACCAAACTACATACAGCCAATGGCACACCCAAGATATGCCAATGCAGTGGTGCAGATGCACAAACACAAACAGGCAGACCCACACTGCACATCATACACAACAGGTGAGGGGGGTGCCAGTGTCCCCAGGCAACCACACAACACATGAGGAGACCTGAATACCAATGCATACAGATGTGCATACAGTGCCACACAAAGGTAACTCATGGATCCAAATCCCCTATGTGTGCAAGCAGGCATTGTCAGATGAGAGGGAGCACAAATCACACATGTCACACAGGCACGTAGGAACAGCAACTGACACAGCAAGACACAGACACACCACAGCACTACCCCCAGGGCCCCCACAATGTGGTGACCCTGGGCTGCATTACAATCCCACTGTGATGACAAAGCTAAATGTCGTTCACACTGTGAACCACAGTCATGTGTCCTGAGCAACAAACTACCATCACACCTACACAAGCACAAATCAATCAGCATGGCCAGTAAGCCAAGGCCAACATGGAGGCAGGGGCCTAGCCGGGCAACAACTCTCATCTGCACACACTCAACACCACACCCCTCGACCTCCAACAATGTGCAGCAGTGAAGCACACATGCACTGGTGACATTGCACATGCACCCATGACTATTCCAGGGTGGTGGATGGGAACCAAGGTGCAGAAACACATCACACATGGCCACTCAACAAGACTCCTGAATGTCTGACACACTGCACACTACGCTGTACATGGACATGACGGCAATACCACACCAACCAATGGGATCCCAGCCACAGTCACACACCAATGAAGAAGCCAAGGTCACACACAAAGAACACACATAGACAACAACCAACATTGCAGCCCGGACCCTGAGGAGTGCCAGCAGTCACACACACAACGTGTCACAATCACTGAAAGATAACACAAACTGGAAATCACATGACAGGGGCAAACAACAAGTGCCAAGGGGAAACCTGACTGTGACCCATCTGCGTCTGCACACAAACTCAGCCCTGACAGCAAACACACCTATGGGTGACACCCTGATGACCAGTAATGTGCCATGCACCCACATCACAGAGAACCCAGGGAGAAGACTTTGGGGGAACATAGGTCAACTCAGCAAGCATCACAAACAGGTACAACACTAGGGATCACAGCATGCACAGCTAAACGGAAGTGAACACACAGACATGCACATACAACACACACCTTGGGCGCAGGCAATGTCACAGGAGTACACACTGCCATGAGGGGACTCCACTCCTGTGTGAGGAAAGCTGTGCCATATGTTGTCTCAGTAGGGCCCCATCATGTCAGCTGAGCACTTGGTCACACAATCAACAATTAGCACCAAATGAGGGCTCCCGTCACATCAGCCTGGTCATGGAAGTGCCAACGGAATCATCAGCACAGATCCAACACACTTGTATAGCAATGTTGCACTGACTACACGGATGAGTCCTTCCCCATTGATGCCCAAACCTGCATGTCCAGTGGAGATGGCCACACGGTCAGGGAAGTAGACGAATTGAACAATGGCAGGCACAACAGATGTGCAGGGGTGGAAGCCACAGATGTGAAATAGCTAATCTAAGTAGGAAATCCCATTGCCAAATACTGAACACATGACACCCTCAGATGCTGCTATGGATGACATGGATACACCACAGGATAGGACACATTCCCCCTGGACCACATGGGTTCCTGCACAGTAACACTTCATTATCATGAGACCAAATATCACCATCACTGCAGCAAGGGCATGGTTAGCATCATCAACAACATGTACATCAGAAGCATAAGCACTAGAGAACAGAAAGTTGCTTTATTCAGCATATGTGTGGAATGAAAACAAAGTCCAGAAAAACACAAAGGCCAATGGCCAGTCCATTGTCAAAGTCCAAGCTGGGTGACAGTGGCAGATGTCACCCTACGCATGCCTGCACAAAACCAGGGACAATCCACTAGGAGGGGGGGCAGGCCAGGCACCGCAGGGACAGGATCAGGGCTCACCAGGAGGAAGCAGGGAAGGGGTGGTGGGTGCTGGTGAGCCACTGACAACTGCAGTGGAGGTGTCTGACATGGTGTGTGCCGGCACAACTGGGGGCATGACTCAGATGTTGTGGGTGCCGGCACGACTGCAGTGGACCCTGCAGATGGAGTGGACAGGTCCGCCACTGCAGTGCCCAAGTCAGACAGGGTGGTAGTGGACTCCACTGCAGTGCCTACCACCAGGGGAGGAGAATGGGGAACAGGCAAGGTGGGCTGGACAGAGGGGGAGGACACCCTCACCACATCAGTGGCACAGACAAGCGCAGCGGGGGTGTGGTGCCGGGAGAGCAAGTGGCAGGGGGAGAAGGCCGGATCCTCTTGGGGATGGTATATCTGTGGGTGGGGGAACCTGGGGCAGGGTGTGGTGGGGCACCTGTGGAGTGGGGGCCTGAGGGATGGAGGAAGGAGACCTGGTGCCTGAGCTGCAGGGCGGCGGCGGGGTCTTGCTCTTACGACTCCGGGGGACTTGCGGGTGGGGGCCTCAGTCTGTCTGCGCCTGGGGGAGGGTGTCCGGGGGCGAGGGGCACTCTGCTCCGTGCGGGTGGGCTTCCTCTTCCCCCTGAATGCTGTATCAGCTGGATCGGAGGGAAGAGGCCGAGGTCACTGAGGAAGAGCCGCTGGGTCTTTGGGGTTGCAGGTGAGGCAAGGGAGGGTGTTTTGGAGTGAGAGGCAACTGAGGACTGCGCAGTGCTCGTGGATGCGTGTGTGTGTTCCAGGGCCCCATCCCCTGTGAGTCTGGTTTCAGTCCCCTGACTGTGCGTGCGTGTGCGTTTTGTTTGTGGCGTGTGTGTCTGTGTGCTGGATGTGTGTGTGCTGGTGTATGCCTGTGCCGGTGTGTGTGTGCTTGGGACGGGTAAGGTGCTGGGGAGTGTGGATGGAGCAGAGGCAGGAGGGGTGAGGGACTGTCTGAGGAGGGACACTGCTGCCGTCAGGGAGGAGTCCATGGACCTATTGCCCCTCTGTAGGTCAGACATGCCCGATGAGATGCCCTCCATGAACGACACCAGCTGAGTCAACAGAGCGGTGTGCGCATGGAGGACACTCAGCATGGCTGTCTGCCCTACATGGAGCTGGCGAAGGAGGTACACAGACTCCTCACTCAGGGCAGCAGGGGACACAGGGGCAGGGGGTGCGGTGCCTGGCCCAAAGGAGACACGCTCCCGAACATGGGAGCCTCCACGGACCTGGGGAATGGGAGCCGATGGGAGGGCGGTGGTGGTGCTGGTGGTGGCGGGGACAGCAACACTAGCTGGGGTGTGGTGGCTGCTGACACCCGCCTCCATAAGGGAGTCATCCTCCGAGTTGCTCTGGTCCTCAGCTGAGGTGGATGGTGCTGAGGACTCCTCGGTGTGGCTCCCCTCGCCCTCCGTGCCACTGGGTCCCTCCGACCACTCCTCGGCTGCTGACCCAGTCTGGCTCTCCGGCTCCTCCTGGTCCGTGGAGCTGTCCCCTTCCGTGGCCGTGGATGTATCTGCAAACAATGGGGAAACAGACAGACATCAGTCACCTGCACCAAACGCACACACCACTGTGAGCACAGCACATTACAGAGCAAGCCCTGGCATCATTAGTTGTACATTGCTAAAAGTGCCCTAACTGAACAGGAGAAGCCAATTGTCAGTCTGATGCCAACCATGGCACTCACATCCCACATGGCCTTGCACCCATCTGTTTGGTGTCTGTTGGATAGCAACACCCCAGTGTGGACACATGCACCAACTACACAGTAGTTGGACAGTGCAGAGGACACGGTGTAGCATGTGGACATGCACACATCACAACTCTTGCCACTGAGTCAGTACAGGTTTCCGGATGAAAGGGACGCCCAGAGTCAAATAGGATATGCATGTGATGCATACCAGCGACAGACACCATGATGCACCCATGTCCTGATAGCCATCGCCACAATGGTGTGCATGTAGCACATGTCACTCCCCTGCAGGATCACCAATAAGTAGACACATGCCATGGCGGAGGCATGACTGCTAAGTCATACATCACTGTCTCAGTGATGTATGACTTGGCAGCCAGACAACAACACTCTGCACTGTGTCACAATAGTAGGTCATGGGGAATGCAAGTCCTGGAGCTGCACAAGTGCACATGTACATCCCCCACACAACACATCATCTTAACCCTCATCTGTCCAGGTCATACCGATTGGACATATGGGAGACCTGTGACACTACCCTCTGAACCTGAGCCCCTCACAATCTGCTGTGAATGGGGAACAGCTGCCTGAACTTCACATTCGCATACCCCAGTCTGCACGCGCAGCTGATCAAACACCTATGTGACACACAAGTATCGTCTCCTATGGTCACATCTCCAGTGGCATGCTGAGCCCCTACCAAGAAACACCCCAGCAGTCCTGGCAACTAATCCACAGCACACTGACACAGAGGCAGACACCTGAGGGGTCAAATCACTGCGCACAATGTGTCAGCTGATACACGGGAGTGGGAGTACAGAGTGCATTGCATGGCCTGGAGTAGGCATGACTGTCCTGCCCCACATGAATGAGGGATGAGCCCTGGACAGTGGATAGCTGGCTATGTATGTGTGACACACGTAATCTGCACACTCCTGGGGCCCAAACATTGTTCCCACCCGCTGCATGGGCGTGTGCCACATACCCCAGGCACATGTGGTGGCTCAGCTCAGCAAGTGGACCGCATATCAAAGCAACACGCAGATTACATGTCCGAACACAGGCGTTGTGTGAACAATGGACCCACCCATGATGCCCACAACAGAGTTAGGGAAACAGATGCTGTCCCCCACCTTTAGTGAAGCAAACTGCAAGGACACAGTCCCAAGTGACACAATTCCCTGAATGTAAGGGCCACACCTGGGTATCAGATGAGGAGTGGGCAGTGCACAATAGAGGGACATGGCTCCTGGACAACATGACTGCTGCACTGTGGCAGTTGAACCAGGCCAGAGGAGGGCACAAAGCATGTAATACAGAGTTCACAGTGCAGTCTTTGACTCACCCCCTCCTTGCTGCTGTCTGGCCTTCAGCTGCCCATCCAGGTCTGGAAACACCACCGCCAGGATCTGGAGCATGTGGGGGTCAGGGTCCGTGTTCCGCCCCTCCTGCGAGGAGGCGACAGCTTCAGCTGGACCCGTGCAATCCTCCGGGTCCAGCCCCGAAGGTCCTGCCACCTCTTCTGGCAGTTGCGGATCCGGCGCTTGTAGACCCCCACGGACCGGACAGCCCGGACGATGTCCTTCCAGATCTCCTGCTTCCGATGGGCATTAACCTGTCAGGATGACAAAGTGAAAAGGCCATTACTACACATGCAACATATCCGTGCATGACACAGTTGTATATACATGTCTCATTCACAGGGGCACATGATGTACACAGGCAGTGCAACGCTGCCCATGGACACTTTGCCAGACGTCACTACATGGTATCATTGCATGGGAAGTAAAACCTTGTTCAAATGCACTGTCACTGCACCATACCTGTCCAGTGCATGTCACTACACACTATGGGGGGTGACAACTACTCAGTGAGCCTGCTAGCCAGTGGCGTGCAGACTTTCAGCCTTGCTAGTCAGACAAAATGCACATTCAGAAAGGCAGTGCACAGAACACTCACCTGCTCCCCTGGTGTCCCATACAGCTTGCTGTACTGTGGAAGTAGGCTGTCCAGCAGGGCCTGGTTCTCCTCAAGGCTGAAGGCTGGGGCTCTCTCCACAGTACGTGCCATTGCAGGGTCCAGAGGGGCAGAGACAGCAGCAGTGCAGTGGCAGATGTCGTCCTGGAGCATGTAGTGCAGGCAAGTGAGCTCTCAGGGGAACAGCCAGCAATATATATGTGCTGGAGAGGCAGATACTGTCCCTTGTGTCCAAAGTGATAGGTCCAAGTCGTTTGCATCTTCTGAATCTGGCCAATCCATGGAATAGCAGCACCAATACACGCCCACGGCATCCTTCAAATCTTCAACTTCATGACATACATGATTTTGCAACATTGTTGTGGGTGACCAACTGAATTTCCAGCAACCGACTCGTTCGAAATTCGAAAACGCGTCTGTTGCCAGGCAAGGCCATTGTCAATGGGTGCGCACCGATTGGTCCATTGCGGTCCAACGCGTACAGGGGTACAACGCGTACCCGCACACATTGAATGCAATGGGCCGGCCGGGGGCACCGATCGGTCCATTGCGGTACAACGCGTACAGGGGCACAACGGCGTACCTGCACACATTGAATGCAATGGGCCGGCCGGGGGCACCGATCGGTCCATTGCGGTACAACGCGTACAGGGGCACAACGCGTACCTGCACACATTGAATGCAATGGGCCGGCCGGGGGCACCGATCGGTCCATTGCGATACAACGCGTACATGGGGCACAACGCGTACCCGCACACATTGAATGCAATGGGCCGGCCGGGGCACCGATCGGTCCATTGCGATACAACGCGTACAGGGTACAACGCATACCCGTACACATTGAATGCAATGGGCCGGCCGGGGCACCGATCGGTCCATTGCGGTACACTGCGTACAGGGGCACAACGCGTACCGCACACATTGAATGCAATGGGCCGGCCGGGGCACCGATCGGTCCATTGCGGTACTAACGCGTACAGGGGCACAACGCGTACCTGCACACATTGAATGCAATGGGCCGGCCGGGGGCACCGATCGGTCCATTGCGATACAACGCGTACAGGGGCACAACGCGTACCTGCACACATTGAATGCAATGGGCCGGCCGGGGGCACCGATCGGTCCATTGCTGTTCAACGCATCCCTGTACAAGTGACTGGCATATGTCACCATGCCTGTCTCAGATGGACATATGCCAGCCACAGATAGCTCCCAGGGAGTGAGGGGCACACCTACAACACGACAGCCTGTCCAAACTGTATGATAAGGCATGTAAGGCTGCATTTCCTATTGTGTGTATGTTGGTGTACATGTTGTCCTGTGGGTGTCACCTGGGGGCAGCAACCCCCAGGCTGTGCACGTGTTCATGGGGACAGGATCCTGGGTGTTACGTGTACATGACCACTGTGATGTGCAACTGTTCATATCTGTGCATGTGCCATGGTCACATTTCACGGTGGTGTATGTGTATGTCATGTCACATACCCCGTGAGTCCCATGTGGGACGGTATGTTTGAGCCAGGGTGTCCCAGTGGCACAATAGTGATGGTCCTCCACAGTCTGTGTGCATGTAGTGTTTACAATGTCTCTGATTTCATGTGCACAATGGGAGACAGTCTCCACATCCACGTTGTGTGTGCATGGACTTTGATGTTGTGCGTGTGTGTGTCACAGACGTCCATGTCTGTCCTGCAGTGGCAAGTGGGACCACTACCTGTGGGGGTCATAGTTGTTTTGCTGTGGTGTATACATGATACTCCATGTAATGCCAGTGTCCATGTGGCAATACAGGGTCCCTGGGAATGTACCTGTCGTTGAGCTGTGATGCCTGGGGCACATCTGTCCTCACATGTCACTGTGGGGAGTGATTGTGACACGGCAGCAGGAGATGGGAACTGTGACACGGCCTCATGATATCCAATGGGCCAACCTGGGACTTATTGATGCCACTTGTTGGACCGTGATGACAGATGTTGGCCATGTATGTACCATACATGTCCTTACGGAACTGCACACTTCATGTAGTTGTGCCTCATAATGATGTATGTTGGGATATTGAGTGTGTTCAATGCCGCATATGTGGGCTGACTGACAATCTTGCTTACTTCTCCTCTGCACTGCAGGGCTCCTGCTGTCCATCGACCATTCCCAGACCTGGCAACGATGGTGGAACGGGACAGCATCCGACGGTACCGCTTCACCAGGCAGCTGATTGAGGATTTGGCAGTGCAGTTGGCCCCACATTTGCAGCCTGGCCGGCCGTATCCTACAGCGCTGACCCCCAAGGTGAAGGTGATGGCAGCCCTACACTTCTTTGCCACCGGTACCTTCCAACATACTGTGGCGACTGCTGGTGGGATGTCACAGACCATGTTGAGCCGTGTGCTCCGCGATGTTTTGGCGGCAATGTTGCTATTCCTGAACAGGTACATCTATTTCCCTAGACTGCGACGACTCACTGACGTGAAGAGTGACTTCTATGCCCTGGGGAGGATGCCGCATGTCATTGGCTCCATTGATGGGACACATGTGGCTTTGGTACCACCACAGGCCCAGGAGCAGGCCTACCGTAACCGCAAGCACTACCACTCGGTCAATGCACTGGTGGTGTGTCTTGCAGATATGACCATCACACACGTGTGTGCCCGTTTCCCTGGTTCAGCACACGATGCCTTTGTGATGAGGAGTAGTCGCATCCCCAGGATGATGGCACAGATGCAGAACCAGCGTGCCTGGCTTGTCGGTGTGTACTGACTTTGTGCCATTGTGTGTGATCTGATCTGTAGTATTCCGCCCACTTTTCCAAGTCAGCTAATGTGCACTTGTCTGTCCGTAGGTGACTCGGGATACCCCAACATGCCGTGGTTGCTGACACCCCTCAGGAACCCTGTGACACCAGCCCAGATGCGCTACAATGAGGCACATGGTCGGACCAGGAGAGTGATTGAGCGGACATTTGGTCTCCTGAAGAGCCGCTTCCGCTGCCTGGACAAGACCGGAGGGTCCCTCCCATATGCCCCTGCGAAAGTGTGCAAGATTATCATCGTCTGCTGCATGCTCCACAACCTGGCAGTGCGGAAGGAGTTGCCTCTCATCCAGGATGACAATGACCAACATCCGCCACCTGTGGAGGATCCTGGCCTGGACCACGATGCCAGTGATGATGATGATGATGAGGGTGATGTCCGCACACAGCTCATCACCAACTTCTTCAGCTGAATGTGAGTATCCAGAGATGTCAGGTCAATGATGTGAGTATGCATGATATGTGTAGGTGGTGCTCTGGTGCTGTTGGAGTGTGTCCATGGGCTACTTGACTGGATGTGTGTTGCGATGTGTGCTTACAGGTGGGCTGTACTCCCCAACAGTGTTGACATGCTAACTTGGTTCTGGGTGGGTATCTTGTAACATGTATTGTGCATGAGTTTTGCTGTTCTGTCCTGTTCTCCATTGCTTTTGACTGTGTGTCATTTCTGTCCTTCACAGGGTACTTTCAGATTCGTTTGGTCAACTGTGTCCACCGACGACGTGATTGCACTTCCAGGGTGGTAGCTGTTGTGTCCCTACAGGTGATGTGCGCCACACCCATGGACTTCCTTCCGTCTACAGTTGTTGACTGTGTGCCCGCTGCCAGGTGGGATTACCTTGCATCTGTAGTGGTTACGACATGTTGCAACTGTGTAATAAACCTGTGCTTCACTTTGTGATGTGCGTTGTCTGTGGTCACACATTTGACTGCCATTTGCTTACTGCACCTGTGGGCTACTTGACTCCAACTGGGAATGGGTGTGGTGTCTGTGCATTGCACCGTCTTCCCTGGCAACATCAGTGTAGGCAATGAGTCAGATGGCCTAGGTGTGTATGTGTTGTGTAGCCCTGGTGGTGTGTCTCCCTCATATGTGTCACGTTGCCTTTACTCACATGCCTGTGTTGTACTTGCTGTTGCAGTTCGCATACACAGTGTAATTTTGCAGTTCATCATCCCCATAACAGCACCCACGTTGGAATCACAACAGAGGCAAGTATGGTGTATTAGTGTGTTTATTGTGATACATTTGTGTGAATAGTGCATAGGATGGGTAGTGCTGTACATAAATCTTGCAATCAGAAGTTCCTAGGTGAATTGAAAGTCCTGGTAGACAAAATCCCCAGTATCGGGGCCACAGTTGTCTGAGACATTGGTCCAACTTGTACTCCCCATGCAATGTGTGGGAGTAGTGTTGCCGTCAACAGGGTGAACAGTCTGTGCACAAAGGTGAACATCCAGAACAGGTTCAGGCTTCCTGGGAGTTGCGCTTGGCCATCGGCCTCTCACTTGCCCCTCCTCGGACGACCCCTCTTCTTGGGGGGGGGGGCCCCTCAAGTACAGGCTGCTGCGGTGCAGGGGACTCTCCGCCAGAGTCATCCTCCCTCCCTGTGGCAGTTGCAGTTTGTTCAGCACCAGATGTTGTTGGCACACAGGGAGGTGTGGACTGGTTGCTGTTCATCTGGCGGAGGCATTGTAAAATGTCCCTGTGCACCGCCGTCATCTCATGCAGTGCATCCCACTTGGACTCCATGCGGGACATGTGTGAGTCCACGCGGGACATGTGTGAGTCCACGCGGGACATGTGTGAGTCCACGTGGGACATGTGAGAGTCCAAGCGGGCATGATGGGCAGCCTGCTGCTGTTTCATGTCTCTGAGGAGCCCCACTACCTGGCTGAGATCTCCGGTGCTGGACTGGTACGCATCAGCTATGCGTACCAGTTGTGGGTCATCATGCACACCAGCAACCTCTGCAAGCAGCGACCTCTGTCTCCCACCCCTCCCACCACCCCTGCTGACATGTGCAGTGCGTGCAGTGGCACGCACAGATGACCCTGGTCCACCTTGGGGGTTGGTGGTGGTGGTGGTGTCCATGGCCCCAGGTTGGTCCAGGGTCCCTGTGCTGGTGTTGCTCCTTGTTCTGTCCATGTCGGCAGGGATGGTATTTGTGGTGACAGTCGTTGGAGGGGTGGGTGCAGGGGGTGCAGCTGGTGGTCCTGCTGGTGCTGCAGCTGGTGGTCCTGCTGGTGCTGCATGTAGACTTGCACCGGATGTGCCAGGTTGGTCTTCTTCGTCCGAGGAGGGCAGAGGCTGTACGACACCAGTGAGCTCCACATCCTCTTGAGCCTGGGACTGGGACTCCTCAGCGTCTGCTGCTGTGTCCCCATCATCACCTGTTTTTGGGAGACACACACAATGTATGTTATGTTTCTGCAGGCATCAATGGTTGACACACCTGACAGTTGTGACTGTGCCTCTGGGTGCAGGCCTGTACATTGCATTGTCCTAAGTCGTCACAGTCAGGGGTTGATTTTGGTGTGGCACATTGTCCTGCATTATTTGGGCATTTCTATGTATTTGTTGGGGTGTGAACATGGTCTGCATTGGTTGTATTTGGTTGACAGCCGGCCCTCCTTCCCACCCAGCCAGTCAGTTATCCCACCATGGACTGTGCTTGCATTGCAGGGAGTGGAAGTTGTCTCTCAGGATGTCAGTCAGTGGTGTCCTGCTGTTTGTTGGTGCACAGTTCCCAGCAGGGCCTTGTGCTCCCCACAGCAGTAGCCAGTGTCAGCCATCTTGTGTGTCCTTCTCCACTCCCTGTGATGTGAGCATGGTTCAGGGTGGTGTTGATGGGCCAGTTCTGAGGCTGAGTAATATCTGTGCCTACGACTCCCATCATGCTATTGCCTCCACCCCCCTTCCCAGCATGCCCATGCTTCCTTCCTTTTGACTCTGCTTCCCTGTGGGGTGGGCTGGCTGTGCTGACAGGATGGCTGGGAGTGTTGTCCTGGCAGTTGTTTGGCTAAAAGTCCCAAGAGTGTCCCTGTGCTTCACACAACATAACCCAGGGTGGTGGTTCTTTGTGGGATCTTGAGTTAGGATGGGAGGCATTGCATTCTACCAGGTGGGTTCTGTGGAGTTTGTGTTGAGGGGGGTGAGGGGAGGTGCTTGTGAGTATGGTCAGTGCTGCAAGTCCTCCTTCCCACCCAGCCAGCCAGATATCCCACCATGGAACGTGCTTGCATTGCAGGGAGTGGAAGTTGTCTCTCAGGATGTCAGTCAGTGGTGTCCTGCTGTTTGTTGGTGCACAGTTCCCAGCATGCCCTTGTGCTCCCCACAGCAGTAGCCAGTGTCAGCCATCTTGTGAGTCCTTCTCCACTCCCTGTGATGTGAGCATGGTTCAGGGTGGTGTTGATGGGACAGTTGTGGGGGTGAGCTATGTCTGTGACTGTGACTCCCATCATGCTATTGCCTCCACCCCACTTGCCAGCATTCCCATACTTACTTGCTTTTGTGGGGAGTTCAGTGTGTGTGGGTGTGAGGGCAATGGCAAGATGGCTGACAGTGGTGTCCTGCTGTTGGTTGGTGTGCAGTTCCCAGCATGCCCTTGTGCTCCCCACAGCAGTAGCCAGTGTCAGCCATCTTGTGTGTCCTTCTCCACTCCCTGTGATGTGAGCATGGTTCAGGGTGGTGTTGATGGGCCAGTTGTGAGGCTGAGCAATATCTGTGCCTACGACTCCCATCATGCTATTGCCTCCACCCCCTTCCCAGCATGCCCATGCTTCCTTCCTTTGACTCTGCTTCCCTGTGGGGTGGGCTGCCTGTGCTGACAGGATGGCTGGGAGTGTTGTCCTGGCAGTTGTTTGGCTAAAAGTCCCAAGAGTGTCCCTGTGCTTCACACAACATAACCCAGGGTGGTGGTTCTTTGTGGGATCTTGAGTTAGGATGGGAGGCATTGCATTCTACCAGGTGGGTTCTGTGGAGTTTGTGTTGAGGGGGGTGAGGGGAGGTGCTTGTGAGTATGGTCAGTGCTGCAAGTCCTCCTTCCCACCCAGCCAGCCAGATATCCCACCATGGAACGTGCTTGCATTGCAGGGAGTGGAAGTTGTCTCTCAGGATGTTAGTCAGTGGTGTCCTGCTGTTTGTTGGTGCACAGTTGCCAGCAGGGCCTTGTGCTCCCCACAGCAGTTGCCAGTGTCAGCCATCTTGTGAGTCCTTCTCCACTCCCTGTGATGTGCGCATGGTTCATGGTGGTGTTGATGGGACAGTTGTGGGGGGGGGCAATATGTGTGACTACGACTCCCATGATGCTATTGGCTACACTGACTTGGCCAGCATACACAGAATTCCTTCCTTTCAGTGGTCTTCACTGTGTGTTGGTGTTGTTGTGGTGGCTACATGTCTGGATGTGTTTGTTAGATCTATTTGTGCCACTGCCTAGCTGTAGTTGTAGTTGTGTTTGTACATGTGATGGCACGGTTGAATGTGACTTTTTTGATGGCATGTGTTGTGTTTATCTGACTGACATACACATTTTGGGATGATTCTGTTCTGGTTGCTGTGTAATTGCTATGAGTGCATGGTTTGACTCTCCCCTTGACAGTGATGTGTGTGTGTATTGTGGCAGAATATTGTGTACATTTGTTGTGTACTCACCAGGCTCTGGGATGTTCTCTAGTCCATATACGCTCACTGGCGGAAGGATGGCCCGCACCTTCTCCTCCCAGGGCCTGAGGTATACTGGCTTGGCAGGAGGGCCACTGCCGGTGTATTGGCTCAGGAGGTAGTCTTTCTTGAGCAGCTCCCGGACCCTCCTGCGCACGTCATACCACCTGTTCTGGATGTCGGTCTTTGTGCGCAGACATGGTGATTGTGCGTTCACCCTGTTGATGATCCTCTCCCACATCTTGGTTTTCTGGGAGATGGGGGTCTGTTGGACCAGTGTGCCAAACAGCTGTGGCTCTACCCTGAGGATCTCGTCTACCAGGACTTCCAATTCACAATCTAGGAACTTGTGATTCTTCTTGGGGGGCATGGTGATGGGTGGTGATGGTGAGTGATGTGTGTGTTGGTGTGCAGGTGAGGGTGTGTGAGTGTGTGTTTTGCTGGGTGTATGTGAGGTAGGTATTTGTTGGTGTGCTGATGGTGTGTGGCTTGTGTGAGGGATGAGCTGTGGGTGTGTGGTTGCTGTCTCTTGGGTGCTGGCAGTGGAATGGCATTTGCAAAGGATCATGGTTGTGATTTGTGTCCTTTATATGGGTGGAGTTGTGGGTGTGTCTTTGTTCTCTGTCCCCACCCCCCAGTATTTATTGGCTTTGTAATTGCTTGTTTGGCCTTTTTTGTGTGATTTTTCCTTTGTACTGTTTGTGCATGTTGGAAACGTTCTTGTGACCGAGTCGGACCCTGCATTTGTCTCGTACGGTGTTCTCCATTTCGTTCACGCTGTGTTTGTGCAGTTTTCTATGCTGCGTACGCGTCGGTCGCGGTGTTTTTTGTTACTTCGGCTCGGTTTTGTATGCGTGTCGGTCGTACGGCTTGTCCTCCGTCCGACTCGGTCGTGGTTTTCGCGCCTTGCATCGTACTTTGCGGTTTGGAGTTCGCGTGTACGTTTCGGTCGGATTTGTTCCGGGTGCGTGTCGGTCGGTTCGATTCGCGTGTTTTTCCGGCCGGATTGCTGTTTTCAGTGCGGCTCGGTCGTTCGGCTTGGGTTCTGTACGTGTCGGTCGGATTTTGCACGCTTTGCATCGTACTTGGCGTGCCGGGCGCCACAGGTACGTGTCGGTCGGAATAAATTCCGGCTCCGAGTCGGTCGGTGCTTTTTCCGGCCCGAATCGGAATCGACCCCTAAGTATGGGAATGGTACTGCTAAATGCCGAAAAGGCGTTTTACCGAGTTGTATGGGACTGCTTATGGTCAACGCTTTTGGCTAACGGTTTGGGGGGGCCAATATATCAAATGGGTATGGACCTTATATAACAACCCGCAGGCTAAATTAATGTATACTACCTTTCATTCTACTCCTTTTCGAATACATTGAGGTACCCGGCAGGGGTGTCCCCTCTCCCTATTGCTATTTGCACTATATATTGAATAGTTTGTAAGGTCGCTTAATTCTAATGCGCAAATCCTACCATTAAGCATCGGCCTACGCGCGTAAAAGGTTACTGGGTATGCAGATGACATAGCCGTCTTTTCTTCTGACCCGGCGACAGCACTCGCTTTAATTCAGGACGAAGCTGAAAAATTCGGCTGTTTCTCCGGCTATAAGCTGAATGTTAATAAGACTCAAGCCCTCCTTAATTTCCATCCTGATAGACCAATTTCGGGTGCTTGCTCGACTACTATCTACTTTGTGGTACACATATCCCCGCATGTTGAGCAGCTATGGAGGCTAAACTACGAACCACTGTTGCAATCTGTAATTCAAAACTGAAAGAACTGGCACAAACTCCCAATTAGTATAATTGGAAGATGTAATATTATCAAAATGAGAGTGCTAACCAAGTTTTTATACCAGTTTCGTGGCTTTCCTCTGCGTTTTCCCAACTTTTTTTTAAAGAAACTAGAAGGAGCAATAAGTAGCTTTATATGGGGGTACAAGCAAGCACGCCGTGCTATACGATTTCTCAAACTTCCCTATAACCAGGAAAGGTTGCAACTCCCTGATTTTAAATTATACTGTTGGGCAGTGTCCTCAGGACACCTTCGTAGTCTTCTGTCCACTAAGAATCAACACTTTTGCTTCCACTTTGCACTTGGATCAGATAGTAGTATGTTTTTGTATAAAATCAATGACCTCAACTACTTTAAGAGAGTTCGTTTTAAGACAATCAGGGATATAACATACATATGGCGAGATATCTTAGACTATTGCTCTCTGTCCCCTATGCATTTTAATCCTAATCTTCCTCTGTGGGTTAATCCAATACTCCCGGAAGTATTTCACGATGCCGCCGGTCAGCAGTGGGCAAGCTATAGAGTTGAGCGGCTTGGGCAACTGTATGATCTAAATGGCTTCAGAGCATTTGCTAATATACAAACCTCGTATGAACTTCCGCAACAACTATTTTATAAATATCTACAGATTAGAGACTATTTTGTAAGGCAGCAAAGGATTAAAATAATGGAGAGTTCCGATTTATTGGCATGTCTATATGATATGTCTAAGAAATCACAAATTAGCACACTGTATTCACAGCTTTGTCAACATAGGACTGATGATAGCCAGCGTCTTGCTACAAAGTGGAGTCAAGCTTTAGGTGTAGATATTACTCCTACAGAGCTAACTTCTGCATTATATACACTGGATGGGGCAGTACACTCTACTAGCTTAAAGTTGCAGCAATTCCACACAATTTGTATTCTATACTATACCCCTGACAGGATTCCGAAATGGGCTCAAAAAGAACGGGGAGATGGTGGAGATAGGTGGCTTTGCCCGAAATGTGGAGTGATGGCTCCGAATATTGTACATATGTTTGGAACTTGCCCTGAGCTTGAAATATTCTGAAACGAAGTCAGGCAAATTACCAGCAGCCACCTAGGGTTGGATTTCTCTCCCACAGAAAAAGAGATTATTCTAGGTTACAAGGTGGAAGTTAACTTTGGTTTGAGGTCTTTCTTTTCTATTATCTTAGTGGCTGCTCGACTTAGTAGCAAGGGCATGGATCTCGCCAAAACCCCCTGCAGCAACAGAATGGTGGATAATTATGAAAGAAATTTATGAGAGAGAAAGGGCGCTGGCTAAAACCAGAGGCGTGCGCTCATTACAGAAATGTTATCGTATATGGAATAGATTTGCTTGAACTATACGATGGACTAGGAATTGGATAACTCTCTCCTCCTTTTTTCTCTTTCCATCTCTTTTATTTTAGCTCTTATGCTTCCTAATTGCATATGTTTTGATTTTTCTTATGTTTCATGCAGCACCTGATGTGAACATTGTTTTTTTATTTTTTTATTTCTTGTACTCTGAAAATTGTAAAAAGATTATAAGGATTTCTTCCTTTTGACAACATTTAATAAATTATTTTTTTTAAAGGGATGGGAGGCTATTTTCGCATATATATATTTTTATTGATATATTTTATTGAAATTAACTTGTCAAAGTCAGGTCTACATTGGCATACATTCCAATATCAGTAAGACAATGGTCTATGAACATTAAAGTGCACAATGATTCAGTCCATCATTACATTACCGTGATCCCCCCTTCTTGACATTTCCATTTCCACTGTTGGTGAAACACATAGTTCCCCCCTAAGTGTATTCCACCCGCTCCACTTCTTATCCCACTTTTTGGGGCAGCCTCTGGATTTGTAGACATCTTTTTCAGCAATCATACATTTATCCATTTCCGCTTCCCAACCCTTCGTCGATGATCGTTCTGCTGCTACCCACTTCATTGCAATTGCTCTTTTCACCAAGGTGTATCCCAAGGTTGCTAGTTGCTGTTCTATTTCGGTTAGGTCAGTGGCCTCCCAAATATTGAGAATCCCCAGCGGTGGTGTTAGGGTGATTTGTTTCCCTAGTGCGTCCTGCATCTGTGTGGTGGCCCTCTCACATAGGGGTCGTACTTGGGGGCAGTCCCATAGAATATGATAAAATGTTGCCTCCTGGTGACACCCTCGCAGACAGAATGCGTCTTGTCTTGCCCCTATTTTAGCTAGTGTGACTCCAGTGAGGTATGTTCTGTGTAAAATTTTCAATTGGATCAATCGAAAACGATGATTTATGGCTGCTTCCCTTGGGGACATCAATGCAGTTTGCCAATCTTCATCTTCGAACTGCCCAATGTCCGCCTGCCAGTGGTCCCTGAGCGTGCGAGAGGGATCGGGTAGATTATTGCATAGTTTACGATATGTGAGTGATATGGCTTTGTCTGGGATAGGCTCCGATAACAACCGGTCCTCTAAGGGAGAGGAGTTCGGCACCTTTGTCATGTCTGGGAGTGCCACCCTGAGAGCATGCCGAATCTGTAAATAGCGGAATATCTCCCCGTTTGCTAGGTCATGTTTCTCTTGCAGTTCCCTAAATGTAAGGAGCTTACCCTTTTGAACTAGATCTCCTATGGTGGACAGGCCAATGGTGTCCCATTTATCAAAACCCAAATGGTGACAAAGTAACCCCAGTCTTTGAGAGGACCACAGGGGCGCGGTCTTTGTCAGCACCCCTGTCCAGCCCAGACATTTGGTTGCTTGATGCCAGGTGTCTACCGTTTGGGCCATAGAGCCCAAGTATCTCCGTCTGCGGACCTTAGTGTATAGGGCCCCTAGGCACCCCTCTCGTCCCATCTGATATCTCTCCTGTCTGTATGCTGGGTCCGTCGGAGAACGGTATAGCCAATGGTTTATCGCCACCAGTTGCGAGGCCCAATAATAGAGTCTGATATCTGGGAGTGTGATCCCACCATCGTACCATCCTTTGGTCAGTTTCCCCAATGCTATGCGCAGCGTGCCCCCATCCCACAGTAGTGTGCGGACCTCACCCTCAATGCTAGTAAAATATGAGTCAGGGATCCGGTATGGGCAATTCTGAAGAATGTAAAGGAATCGCGGTAGAGCCAGCGTCTTAAACAGGGCTGCTCTACCCATCAGTGTTAGTGGCAGCGATCTCCAATGTTTAATATCGTCATGGAGCCTTTTTAAGGGGACGGCTAGATTTGTATCATAAAAGAGTTGGGGGTCTGGAGTAATAAAGATCCCCAAATAACGGAATCCCTCACGGGCCACTTTGATTTCACAACCCCGGGGTAGCCGAGGAGTGGGGCCCCGCAGGACGAATAGCACCGATTTGGTCCAATTAATGGCATACCCCGCATATTTGCCGAAATTTGTGAATATATTCAGTAGTCTACTTATTGAGGCATAGGGGGACGCTAGATAGATCAGGATGTCATCTGCGTATAATGATATCCTGTCTTCGTTGTCTTCCTCCCATTTTAGTCCCCGAAGTACCACGTCTCATCTCACCCAAGACGCCAGTGGTTCCAGTACTAGGGGGAAAAGTAGGGGGGACAGGGGGCAACCTTGTCTAGTGCCTCTGCTCAGTTTAAACATACGAGACATGCGGTTATTTACCCTCACTTGGCCCCGCAATTCCGTGTAAAGCAGTCTGACCCACACCATAAATTTCGGGCCAAACCCTAGGCGTTCCAACACCGCAAAGAGATAGGGCCATTCTATAGAATCGAACGCCATAGAGGCATCCAGTGACAGTATGACTGCGTCTTCGTCTATACAGTGTTGACGCCCCAAGACATTGTGCACGCGACGAATATTCAGTGCTGTGTTTCACCCCGGCATAAAGCCCGATTGATCTGCATGGACCAGTGAAGGGAGAACAGACACCAGACGGGACGCCAGGAGTTTCGCTAAAATTTTGGCCTCAGCATTAATTAAAGAAATTGGCCTGTAGGAGCTTCAGCTGTTCGCCGGTTTCCCGGGCTTTCGGATTACTACAATGGAAGCCAATCTTTGGTCGTCTGGTAGAATTCCCCTCTCCAGGCTCTCCTCATACATGTGCTTAAGATGGGGTGCTATCCGTAACGCCATCGATTTAAGGAACTCAATTGGGATCCCGTTGGGCCCCATTGCCTTTCCGGACTGGATGTTAAATATGGCTTTGCATATTTCTTCATCTGTAATAGCAGCGTCTAGCGCATCCCTATCCTCATCTGACAGTGTGGGTAAGTTTATGTCTGTTAACAGCTGACGGGAATCGTCGGATGTATACGTGGTGGAGGAGGTATACACTGCCTCCATATGATTCGCAAATGCTTCCGCTACCTCTTGGGGATCTGAGATCTGTTAATTCCCTTCAACGGAGAGTGTGGGTACCCACCGTTCCCCCTGCTCCCTCCTCTCCAGCCAGGCAAGCATTTTCCCTGCTCTATCCCCCAACTCGTAAACCCTATGGCGTGTGTGAAGTAGCCGCGCCCGGGTTATTTCTCGTGCCATGGTTTTATACTCTAGTTGTTTAATTGTTAAGCGGTGTGTGGTGGCCTCACTAGGTGAGGAATTGTTCTATGCCTCCAGTTGTAGAAGCTCACTCTCTAGCTGTAGCAGATGCTGATTATGCTGTCGGATATAGCCTGTCTTTAATGCCAGAGCATGCCCTTGAATCACCACTTTGTAAGCTTCCCAAATAGTTTGTGCTGAGTCCACTGAACCTATATTTTCGGTAAAATAACAATCTGTTTGTCTGGTGAGATTTTCCTTTATGTCCGGAACCGTTAGGAGCCAGGGACTAATAACTATAGTGTTGCGACGTCTTTGTTGGTTGAAGGTAAGCTCGAGCCACACTGGGGAGTGATCGGAGATACCTCTCGGCAGCCCTCGAGGGTTTCGAAAGTGGCCTAGGTCTGCTAGGTGTGTAAGGAAGTAATCTATGCGGGACATACTTTTATGTGCATTGGAATAGTGGGTATAGTACATCATGTTTGGTTGCAGTGAACGCCATATGTCAGTCAGTCCCATGGCTTGAGTAAACTCCTCCATTTGAGTGTTATGACGTGCTAGGGGTCGTCGAGGATACCTATCTATTCTGTCGTCCATAGTCATATTGAAGTCTCCTCCCAGTATTAATGTGCCTTCGGGGAGATCTATCAGAATTTTACCTAGGTCATTGAGTGCCTCTCTTCCTAGCGCTGGTGGGAGATACACCAAGACCACATTGATCAGTCCACATTGATCCCACTACAGCGAATCTACAGCGAATCTTCCCTGAGGGTCAGCTCATGTACGATTGAGAGTGAGAGCCAAGTTCTTCCGTACTAGGATACCTGTGCCTCTGGAGCCCGAGGTGAACCCTGCGTGAACCAGTAGTTTATATCCCCACCTATTAAGGGCCTTGCAATTATTACCCACCAGGTGTGTTTCCTGCAGCAATACTAAGTCTGGGGACTGTCTCTTGAGGTACTGTAGCACCACTCCCCGCTTTATTTTGTCTCCCAAGCCGTTTTCATTCCACGTCAAGATAGACAATGCCGTTTCTATTGTGCTCCCCATGGTAGGTTATCGCCAAAAACTGGGGGAATATTTGCAGGAGCCACTGGAGGGGCGTCCTCCTCCACCAACAGGTCAGCATTTAATGTTACATGCATGAAGCGAATGTGGAGCCCGGAACTCCCTCGGAATCTGTGATGTCTGTACCATATAGTCATAGGGAGGACCCAGCTATCTGAATCAGATTTGTGACATTGTGCATTCTGAAAACAAACGATGAAACTAATGACAAACCCACCCATCCCCCCCAACCTTCCCCCCTCCCTGCCCCCCTACCAGTGGATTTCAAACTACCCACTCCCCAACAGGGCAGAGTGCCTGTCGCCCCCCCCCCCCACTTCGTGTGGTGCTTGGTTTACAGCTCTCCCCCCTCGCCGTAAATTAAGGATATAAGCATGTTACACAGTATGTCAATAAAACAGGTCCCAGACCCTTCTTGAGTCTTCATTTTTAAGGCAACTCATTGTCGGAGTGTCCGCATTATCTAGTAATAGTCGAGCACGCCTTGCCAGCCGTGAGTTGGTGGTGAATACCCCATTACCTTGTTCTGGAGTCTTACCCTGCACCCAGGGGCATCAGTTGCTGCTCAGTCAGTGCCCAGCGGAGCCTTAATCGCCGTGTCCCTTTAGCCACTCGGTGTAGGGTCTGACCCTCCCCGGACGAGCTCCCTTCTTGGTTTGACGGTGTTGTTCAGCCTGCTACTTCGGGGTCCTTCGTTTCGGTCTCCGTTCGGCTTTCCAGCTCTCCGCCAGCCCTCCAGCCATTCCCAAGCTTCCTCTGGAGAGGAGAAAAACCAAGTCTTACCCTCGGATTCGACCCGGAGCCTTGCCGGGAAGAGCATGGAGTATTTTATTTCTTTGTCCCGCATCGCTTTTTTGACTGCTGTAAAACTGCGTCGCTGGGCCTGGACTTTAGTGGTAAAGTCCGGGAAGAAAGTGATTACACTGTTCTCCAGCTTTAATGGCGGGTTGGTCCATGCCGTTTGAAGTATGACGTCACGGTCACGAAAGTTGAAAACCTGTGCTATAATGGGCCTCGGAGGGGCTCCTGGTTTTGGCTTCCCCCCGGGGGTTCGGTGGGCGCGTTCGATGGAAAAATAACTTGCCAAACGTTTTGGCTGGAGTTTTGTGAGAACATATCTTCGACGAAGAGGTCCACCGCCGGACCCTCAGCCCGCTCCGGAACCCCCAGGATACGTATGTTGTTCCTGCGCGCCCTTCCTTCGTAGTCATCGAGCAACCCCTCCATTTTAGTCTGTTGGTCCCGTAGTTGCGCCACTTGTTGCTTTAGGATGGCAGTGTCTGAGGTCAGCACTGTGGTAGCTTCTTCTACCTCCCTCACCCTAGAGTCCATTTTGCGCAAGTCGGCTCGTATGAGGGAGACCTCAATGTTAACTGAGTCAATTCGGGTCTCAAGGGAGGTCCGTACTCCGGTGATGGCCTCCATGATGTCTTGGAGTGTCAAGTCTTGTTGGGGAGGCTGATGTTGCTGATTCCCCGTTCCTCCTGTGGACGCGGTGGTTTCCTCCTCACCCGTCTTGGCCCAGGCAAATTTGGCCAATTTGGTCTGAGCTGGCGTCTTGGCTCCTCTTCCACTGGCCATCCTTGCGCAGCGTTGGGTGCTATATGCCGAATTGCGCCGGGCCCCTTCCTGGTACTCGCCGCCGCCTGCACAGCGGGTCCCACCCCTGCCGGCCTGTCGAGTTTCCCAGGCGGGCAATTAATGTGTGATTTGAGGGAAGAAATCTAAATGAAGCACCACATAGGCTCACAGTATTCCGGGTGAGAGGCAAGGGGGCGCAGGGTCCGCAGGGGGCCTGTAGTTGTGCCGTGAAGGCCCTTCACTCCGATCTCTGAATTAGAAACCACTGGGCAGGTTGCACATGTGGTCCCCGGCCCCCCAGGATCTCCTCTGCATGCGTGAGATGCGCCCTGGTGTACGTGCACACACTCGTTACCTGGGACTCCTCTGGGCTCTGCAGCGCTCAGTGCACGATCCGTGCTGTGTGGGCTTGTTTTCCGGCACTGCCAATCAGTAGGCCTTGAAGCCGGGGTCTCAATTTATCGCGGCGTCCAGCTGCCGAGAGCGCGAGTGGTGGGTGTCACGGGCCGATGAGCCCGGCAACGTCTCGGTCTCTGTTTTCCCGGAAAACATGTGGTCTGCAGTTCTCGGCTCCGCCAAAGGCCTCTCTGACTGCGGCTCTCCCTCGCGCCCAACACTTTAGACGGAGGAGCGCGGAGGGGCCGCCATTTTTCCCCCATATGGGCTCCGGTCATCT
Organism: Calotriton arnoldi; assembly: GCA_963921515.1. Lineage (NCBI taxonomy): Eukaryota > Metazoa > Chordata > Amphibia > Caudata > Salamandridae > Calotriton > Calotriton arnoldi. The sequence goes on from CAWUFW010001356.1 coordinate 987,156, forward strand.
CGGCGACACTCCGTCGCTGCTGCAGATTCCCGCTACGGACTGCTCAAAGCTGGCGCCCCGGGTTGCTGGGGTCCGGACCCCCTACTTTTAGGGGATGATGTGAGGCTGAGTTCAGGATACGTTCAGGAGAAACGGCGAGGGCATCGGAGCCGCTTCAGAGTGCGGCCATGTCCGACAGCTGCTAGCCACGCCCCCCTTAGACGCCATATTTGAATATAGCTTGCTTCTTAGATACCTCTATCTTGGGCAGCTCAGGTGGAAAAAACTTTCACTTTCTCTTCCCCCTCCTCTCAGATTGGGTGCTGATTCTGACCTTTTTGAAAACGATTACTATTTCTGTCACCAGTGTCAATTTCCTGTTTTGTGGTGTCTCTAGGTGGGGTGTGCGTGTGTGTGTGTGAGGGGTTGGTGGAGGGCTGGTTGGGCGGTGCCCAATTTGTAATTGTCCTGCCCCCCCCCCCGCCCCCTTTGTGCCCCACCACTGAGCGACCGCTGCAGCAAAAATAGACACTGGTATATCAGTCTGGGAAAAGCAAAGTTGTTCCTGTTTGCATTTCATGTTTTACTTACTTTCGAATTCCCTAGGAGTATTTGATATTTCCAGGATGTGTTTCTGTAGGTTTTTCATGCAACAAATTACTCATGTGTAGTGCACCCTATGAAAAGGGTCACCTCTAAATCTTTATGCGAGTTCAGGTTGTGGTGGGTTCTTATAAAGGCCAATGATCGAAAACGGTGAAGTTCCCGCCGAGGGCAGTGTGAATTTCTCATGCTGCCAGTCAATGAGTTGTACAGGGATTCAGATTAAATGTTCATTCAATCCGTGGCCTCTCTGCATAGAGCAATGTTCCGGTCTGTCAATTATAAATGTGATTTTATGTGAAAGTATACAAAGGATGTTCAAAGCTGTCAAAATACTGTCCTGGAAAAAGTTAAAGAAAAGGTAGTGCTTACCGGTGAGAGGTTGTGTTGTGTGTGGGGAGGTGAGGGGAAGGAAATGCAAAGAATTACAGCAGGGAAGAGAGAGAAGAGGGAGCTGAAGAGAAAAGATATGAGGTGTGAGATATACAGCTGGAGGGTTTCAGAAATATATCACGAGAAAAAGGGCATAATGTCCAACCAGGAGACTGCAAAAGAAAGTGGTGTGAAGAGCAGAACTGGAGGAATTGAGACAATGCGAAGACCACTATCCCTTCTAAAAACTTTAGTAAACTTTAATTCACAGTCTGCTTAAAATGTTTAAATGACTTAGTATGTACGTGTGTGTGTATATATATATATATATATATATATATATATATATATATATATATATATATGATTATCACATGCCTCCAAATGTACTGCCATGTGATGAGGGCTAACAAAACCAGAGTTACCTCACCGAAATTCCACACATTTTCTATTTTTCCAACCAGTTATCCCCGTGGAAATTTTCCTAGGAAGTAAAATGTGCACAAGTAAAAAGATGTGCAAGTATTACAGCAAAACTTGCATATACTGGGAACGAGCACAAACACTCTGAGCCCAGCTCAAGGGTTGATTATACCTGCCTACTTAATCCCTATAGAGTTGGTAACAGAAGTTAGCGGCCCCATCAGAATTGCAAGTATTTCACCTGGAGAATTTGGCTACTGAAAAATCTCCAAGTGAAATACCAGATATGAAATGTGGAATCCCTTTGGGATTTAGAATTACCAACACTCCTGATAATTCTTGATTTCTAAAGAGACCCTTGGGGTACCACTGGCAAAACCGGTTAACTCCAGCTATCCCTGAGGGAGTTACCAGTTTTTATGGTGTTGGTAAGTCCAGGGGGTATAGTTACTGGGAATGAGGTCCGAAGAATAACAACCTTCAGCTCGTACCCTGTGAGAATGTGCTCCACCCACCAAGTCCTCCTCCTGAAGGGGTCTTGTGCCCCCACCCAGATGCTCTCTGTGGTTTGGACACCTTCCTGTCACACGGCCATGGCTGGCTCTTGGCTGTTTCTGCTTGCTGCATGGAAGCAAAGAGCTGAGCGTGCCCCAGGCCACAGTTTCTCGCGATATTTAACCATCAACCCGGCGTTCGAGAGGCTCTTGTCACTGTTTTTCTCTCTGTATCATTCTCTCCCTTTATCACTTTTCTATCTTTCTCTCACTTGCTCTGGGTCAAAGCTTGATGATAAATAAAGAAGTCCCCAAAATGGATTGCTGGTGCCCACCACCTACACCCACTGGCAAAAAAAAGCACTACCATTCATACGAATCCTTTACTTGAGATGCTTCAACAAGTTTTCTCTCTGTGAAAACCAGATGGAGAAATGTAATTGGCACCAGGGCTGGATCTGCTCAGATGGTGTAAGGGTCAGAGCCCTAGGCCCTCATGCAGAGGAAATAATCACACAAATACCTTGGTGTTATAGTCTGAAAAATAATCACACAGACACCATGGTGTTATAGTCTGGAAAATAATCACACAGACACCATGGTGTTATAGGCTGGAAAATAATCACACAGACACCATGGTGTTATAGGCTGGAACTGGCCCAGGGAACGTGCGCCCGGCCGCTTTTATTGGCAGATTCACCGGACCAGTGACACCTGTGATGGAGGGATGTGGCGTGAGTGTGGGAGCCAGCCCTCAAGGAGTGGCTGGTAGAAACACAGTATTTTAGAAACAATAGACCGTGACCAGCTGGTCACTACAGATGGCACCCTGAGCAGAACCAAATGTCTCTGCTTCTGGTGAGTAAATTAAGACAGCAAGGGTGCCCTTGTATGTTCACAGGTCAGTTCATCCCTGGTTACATTAGAGTAGCGACTGGCCTTTGATCACAAACATTCCAACTCCTTCCCATATCACATGAATAACCCACAGCTCAGCTCCTTGGCGTTGATACCAAGTGGAGGTTTGTGAGGGGGGAGATGTGAAGGGATGGGGCAGGGGGTGACAGGGAGGTGAAAGGGAAAGGAGGGGCTTGAGGCAGTGTTAAACAAAGGCACCTTTGGCTGTTGTTAAACTAGATCAAAAGCAGTGTAAACTGAATTGCTGGATCCAGGTCCGCAGGGCCTTAATGCAGAATGCGCCGTGTGCTCCTCTGAAGTGGGCGCCCTGCTCACCTATAACAAAGGCCGGCCCTGATTGGCACTCAGGGATAGGTCTGATGGTAATTTACAGAGCAAACGCAGGCACTTTTCAAACCTGCAGCAGGTTTACAAAATCTACTCTCGTTCAAATATCTGTTCTCTGCAGAAGAATATGTGCTGCAGGTTTGGACTGTCTAGTCATATTCACTGAAAAGAAGAAATTTCGATTTTCTTGGCCTATTGACACCCATTCGGGGGGCAAAAACAGTGCTTCTTTTTTTGCTGTGCACGTGACAAATGTTATTCTTAGTAACAGCAGATCCAGCAGGTGGTGCAAAGGGCATCAAACGTAATAGAAGATGAAAATCTGAAGTAGAACTTCAATAACCTCGTGCTTGTAGCTATTTTGCTTCCTTTTCAAAGCACGTCATTGAAAGTGGTACCGCAGTTTCCTTGCGAAACAAAAATATGGAGGGCAGTAAATTCTGTTTTTACTCTTTGACATTCTAGAAGGTAAACCAGTGCTTGATTTGAGCTGCTGGGGCCTAGCAGCAATCATTTGGAGGGACCGGGGCTTACTTTTCTTCGTCAGACTTTGATCCAAAGCAAGAAAGGGAAAATAAAACACGTCAAGGGAATGAAGGATGGAGAAAAAGACGGAAAAACTGCATAACGGGCGAAAGCAGAAACCTGCAAGAGAGAGCTAAAGAGGTAGGAGAGTCCGGTGGTGAATTCAAGGAAGCGTGAGGTGGAATCAACACTTCCCAGCCTTGGCATTCTGCACGCCGACATGCAACAGCATCAACTTCTTAGCAAAAAAATACCTCCCCCCACCCCCCCAGCACGTATTCGTTTACAAATTATGCTTTGCGGCAATCGCTGAAAAGGGACTCAGATGGAGGGTGGCGTGGATGCTCGTACACTACACAGCGAAGAATGTCACATCCAATGTTGCCATTACACCATTTTTTCAATGGATGGCGCTACAGGCCCGCTTTGAAAAGAAGGAGGCTGTGTAATTGTCTCCCTAATGCAGGGTGTTCTCAGGATCCTTCTATAGCAACGTAAAAGAAACCACCCTGGTTTCCGGTTTTACTGATTTTTACAGATAAATGCAGACAGAAAACATTTATTTTTCGTGTCTGTATTTATTTTTAAATGTAGATAAAAACAGAAATTGGGTTGTTTTAATGAGTAATTCTAAATTCTGTCTGCCATGACTGCCAAGCCAGTAGCTGTGTGGGTTGATAGGAAAGGGGGTTAAAAATTAAAGGGATTTAGTAAAGAGGCTTTAACAGCAGTAGATATACACAAGGCTGATACTGAAATTTGCATGTTTTCATATAAGTGCATTGATTTAACTTCAGCGGGTGTTCACAGCACTGAAACCAGGCAGGCATTCAAGCATGAGTGCATATTTATCGGTTAAATAAATGTGGAAATATACTAATTTCAGCTTCATTTTTTCACAAAGACCAAAATAAAAATGGCTAAATACAGATAAAATTAGCAAAAAATAAATATGGATAAATACAGACAGAAATGTAAAAAAAAAATACCATAAAACTGGGAGCCCTAGTTTTTATACAGAATCCAATAGGAATGACAATATCTACAAAAACGTGTTTTTAAGTAGCACTTATTACAGTAGTCGCGGGTGCAGAGCATTGCAACGAAGCATAACTCTGACCAACTTTAAATGCACACAATTCAAAGATCACTGAAGGGTGTGGGGCTCAGCCACCTCGGCATCTGAGCTACAACTATCGCTGGACTCGTTAAAACCTCGAATGGTAAAATCCAATCAAGTTATCAGAGTTCCTAAAAATGCAAATCTCCACTGAAGTTCATTATATGTATATTTTGCCACAGCATATTCATTGTTCCTATCCTAAAACCATTACTGGATTTTACTGGTCCGTGGGAGGACGAGCTCAGACTTAGCTGGGGCTAATCACTGTAAATGAAAGACAGAGAGCCCGATTACCCCAAAACACATGAATGCCCTCTGATAGTAGAACTGTTTCAAATTCACGGACGTGGCCGGTAATATTGCCGAAAAACTGTGCCAGCCGCAGGTTTCCAGAGATACTATGGGATTGTTATGTGGCACTTTTTCACATTACAATTCTGCACTGGGGAAAGCAGTCTGGACTTGCAACTGCTTTCTTTTTTCACAAATGGAGATGCCATTTTCCCCTTTGAGACACTGCTTCTTATACCCCCGACAACATTTGGAGATCTTCCATTCCCCTTTCCTCTCTGGAAGGGGATTCACTTCGGCCATCTGCTGGAGTATATTTCCAAACTTTTGTAGAAGGAGAACGGGTGGGACGTGAGTTCATTTATGAGTCTTCGGACGCTCACAAACTCTCAGGGTAAACTAGGCCTTGATCTGCCATCAGACTTGTCATACTCAGTGCAACTGCATTGCAACGTCCTCTATTGGCTCCTCAAATGCCTATGGTTTTCCCCAAAGACTCTCCCTGTGGCCCCTCTTCCTACACCACCGGAGGTCTGCTGCGTCAACGTGCCTCTACCCGCAACTGGTACACTTCCTGGCCCGGAGTCTCAGCTTCGTCAATGTGCCTTTATCTTCAACTGGTTTAATACCCCTCACCCTGTCCTCTCCTTTCACCTGTCTTATTTAAGGCTCCCCCAAGCTATGTGCCATCTCTTCCCACTGCTATTACTCGCCGTCAAAACCCTTGCTGTGCTCTCCTCTTCCCCTCCATCATCCTCACCTTACCCTCTCCATTTCTTTACTATGTCAATCAATTGAGTGAAGACGGGGGTCAACTGCTTCAAGATCATTTACACCCCCCAATTTGTCCAAAGCATCAGCAAAAGCCTCAAACATAACACCCTTGAATAATTTCCTGACTCCCTTTTCGTTGACCAATACCATAGCGGTCGATATGGGAGGCTTAAAACTGATCTCATTTTTTTTTCCTAGAACATCTCTTCCTGGACCACTATCTTCAACAACTCCTTCAACGTTACTTCCTCCTCCTCAATCCCTCATGGGCACCAACTAAAAATCTCCCTCTCTACTTGTTTTGTTTCAATGGCTCACTCACTATCTCACTCTATAACAACTGCACGGTCTTGATTCAAGCCAAAGACACTTGTTTCTCTCTTTTTGACTGCCAGGGATCCCTGCTCTCCATCCCTGGCACTGCGATATCCCTAGATTCTTCAACTAACTCCTCCTTCAATTCTCTCTCACCTCCCTTGACCCACCTGGATACAAGCCCGGTTCTAGCGGGTGGGCCGGGTGGGCCAGGCCCACCCAAAGATAAACCATGGCCCTGGCAGTGACGACATGAAGGCCAATAGAAAATTGCCACTTTAATTTAAAACATTCCTCTGAACGTTGTTTTTCTTCCTGTTCTATGAGTTGTGTGATTGGGCCTGGGCTCTCTCACACAGGCACCCCCAATCACGCATCTCCTTTTAGAAAGGTGGGCTGTGTCCCCGCCCACTCATGCAGGTACAATAGGGGCATGGCGAATGGGACAAATCCTCTCTTTGGCACCGGGGAACCTTTGGGTACCGTCCTGCTGCGTGGATATTTCCTTTTCTATTCAGCACAGGAGAAAAGAAGGCTGTTAATCCTGATTCACCTTTCCTGGCCCTGCAGCTCCTTATCAGATCAACTGTGACGCAGGGTTTGAGGAATCGAGCAGGTAGGAGAATATGTGGCTATTGTTCTTTTTAAAATCAGCGAAGGCCCAGCAGGACACATACTTTGTGTATGTTTCATTTAAACAGTTTTTATCATTATCATGGCCGACTCTGCCACCAATGCACGACAACAATAAAAAATGTCCAGATAACTCTGGTGATTAACGATCCCGCTGGAGAGCAATCATTTGTCTGTTGGTAGTTTTTAAATGCAGATAAACTGTATTTTATGTGGATATCTCAGTGGGTTACTGCCTTTGTCACAGGGATCCTTGTGTTACTTCAAGTTCAGAAGTTACAATCCTAATAAAGGACAGTCACCTATGAACTGTCATCAAAGAGCTGCATACAAACCTGAATGGTATGGTTAGAACATCGCTTTTTGTGTTGTGTTGTGATATAGTTAGAACTTCCCCAGTCTTTCATTTTTCTAATGTTGCTAAAAAGAGTTTGTTTGGGCAGATATACATTTTTATCAGTAAAGCCAACCCCCAACCACTAGAGTACTCTTTAAATCTTGAGTTTGTGCTTCTCCAGACCAAACCCTCTAAAAATATACTGCCCACCAGTATGGATGACATGTGATTCCTACACCTTGTAATCCTCATTGGCTTATGCGACATTCCCTATAGACTGATTTACATACTTGTATGATTCATTGTCTCTGTATAATGTGTGCGTGATGTAAAGTGCTGTGACACCCTACACTGATATGAGTAGCACTATACAACAAATGAAATGCATATGAGAGAAGCTACAGAGAGATGAGGAGCAGTGGTGGAGTGTGGGAGTGAGGGCATCCGAGGAGGAGGTCAATAGGGTAAAAGGCTATGGAGAGATGAGGGGCACAGTTGGAGGGTGGCAGTGAGAGAATCCAAGGAGGAGGTCATGGAGGGGAGCTAAGGAGAGATGAGGGGCATTGTTGGAGGGTGGCAATGAGGGAATCTGAGGAGGAGGTCATGAGGGGAAGGGGCTATGGAGAGATGAGGGGCACTGGCGGAGGGTGGAAGTGAGGGAGTCCGTGGAGGAGGTCATGAGGGAGAGGGGCTACAGAGAGATGAAGGGCACTGTTGGAAGGTGGTAGTAATGGTATCTGCGGAGAAAGAGGTCATTAGTGGGGCACCAAAAAGACTTTCACACCAGCCCTAAAGCCGGCCCTGTCATGGCCTTTCTGTTTTTGTTTATTTAATTAGCAGTCGGGTCATCAGGGCAACTGTGGAACATATTTTGAAGTGCGTGCTAATTATATTTACTGTTATATTCAATGTTTTAAGTTTGAGGGTGATTTTACTAATGGTTTTTACTGGGAATAATGAAAGTGGAGCCGGATGGTGGCTGATATGGGACTGGGGCCCAAGGTCAGCTATGAGATAAGGTGCACTGGAGAGGGGTTGTAGAAAAGTGGATAATCAAGCCTGTAAGGGAGTGCGCTGCAGAGTCCGGAGTCAGGTGGAGGTAGAAATGAAGAGGGATTCTCCCTGAAGGCTCACACAGAGGGAGCCCGAGTAGTGTCACTTGCCTGATACTCCCACCTCAGAAACCTCATCGTCACCTCAAAGGGACATTACATGGAAAAAAAAAAAAAATTGAGAGTGATAACATTTAGAAAAAGATTTGGAAAAGAATGCGTTTTACTGGGCCTTGTAAGACTAAGAGGCGATAAAGGAGGGCCCAGAAGCAGGTCTGGCTAGACATATAAGCTACAAATCTGGCCGCAGTGGCCCACCCGAATGCACCCTTGGCCCACCCAAATGTGTGGAGCCGGGCCTGCCTGGGCACCAGAAGTCTGCTCTCCCAGGAGGTACAGGCCTCCCCCTAGCAGACCTGTTCTCCTCCTTCACCCCTGCTTTCCCATCTCCCAATCAGCCCCTCTCCAGCTGGGACATTACCCTCAACACACTAGCCATGCCAATGGCCAGCACTCTCGTTTACCTCTCCGCACCATCCAGGAATTCCGAAGTAACCTGCCCCCCACCAGGTTAATCACTCCCTTATCGAATCCATTTTTCCAACAGCCTGACCTCCCAGCTCACTTAGCGACTTTTCCAACTTATGCTTTTCCTTTTCTTCCACCCCACCATTCTCCCCCTCCCCCTCTCCCTTTAACCTGAATCCTGCACAAACACCGTACATCTCTCTTCACCCCCCCCATCTCTCCAGTAATGCAGCTTGACCCACTATCCTCTCATGGCAATCTCTTCCTTTCCCCTCCCCCTGGCCTAGAAGAACCATACACTTTCTTCGACTACCCTCCGGGTCAATCTTCCACACCATGCTTGTTTCCAGCCCCCATACACTCACTTCTCCCAGCCCACGTGCCCTTTCCAGCCCTTCCTCCTTTCTTCTCCCCCGATCTCCTGCCCTTCTGTTACTCCCCTCTATCCCCTCCCTCATTTCATCCTCTAACCACAGCCCACACCCATCTCTTCCTAAGCTTCAACTCAATACTTCTTTTTTGCTCAATGGATACCCAGATCATTTTCTCTCCACCACAGCTGCACCGACAAGCAACATCACGTGAATCTCCCTCGACTTTACACTCCTACACCCCAGCACTCCTTCCTTCCCCCGCCTCTCCTTGCTCTTCCTCTCAAGTTGAACTAACCTATCGAGCCACTTAACATTCCGTGCCCTGCCCTGCTCTCCTTAGAAAATAAACTAGGATCTCTCATCTCCTCTATCTCCCAGCTTGAAGCTACCATCTCACTCCTAAGTGCTAAAATTCCCACTTTACCCAACAGCCCAATCTCCCTTGGCGAGCACTCTCTTCCTCAAACTCCCGAGCAGTACCCTGCTCCCAAGTCCCAAAAAAGCCACACACAATCTGTCCCCTACAGACATTTCTGATTTATTGGCTAGTTACAAGACTTCGAACGCCAATCCCCTCACCCGCTCCTCTCCAGCTAATTCTAATCATTGCACTATTCAGACCATCTCCCTTGCCCGAACTAAACATCAGCCTTGTTCTACCCAGGCACCACTAGTCTGGAACATTAACCCTATCGCCCCTAAAAGCCCTAACACTCCCTTCACCAAAACAGTCATTTCAGAGTTGCGCTGTTTGCTTCACAGCTGCAGATCTGCAAACAAACACAAGCTGCAAATTTCAGACACCATCAATCTTCACAATCTTGATATACTTCTCCTCACTGAGACCTGGTTCAATGGCACCTCTTATACTACTTTCGATCTTCTGCTCCCCACCGACAATTCCATTATCAGAAATGATAGAGTAGATAAAGTTGGGGGAGGCGTTGCAGTTATCTTCAGAAACTCCCTTCAATTCAAGGTTTTTCCCAACAGCTCTTTCCGCACCTTCGAATGCCTTTCTCTGGAGCTTCAAGTACATCACTGCTCCCCTTTCAGGTTTCCTGCCATTTGTCATCTGCCTGGTGACTGCTCCGCCTTCACAGAGGAATTAACCGACTTTGCCAGTGACCAATGCTCTCAAAGTGACAGGCAGACTTTTCTTGGAGACTTTAATCTTCACTGGGGCTCTCTGGAAGACTCAGCTGCCAACAGGCTTGCCACTTTTCTCTAAAGAAATGATCTTATCCAACATACCACAAACCCGACACACTCTAAGGGCTCCATTCTTCACCTTGTTATATCCAAAGCAGATATGCTAACTACTGTTGACCCTATGCCAGTAGACTAGTCTGACCATTTCCTCATCCCCTTCTCTCTGCATCTATCTCACTCTCTAACCCTTGGCCAACCTAAAAGGACTACTACCTGGTTCCCTAATACCAAAAACATTGACCTTGAAATTCTGTGCAACTCAGCTATGATAACACTTCCAATCTTAGACCCCAACTCTGATGTCAACGATCTTACCACCCAATGTCTCTTCAGTCTTTCAGTTGAAATTGAAAATGTTGCTCCATTACAAAGTAAAAAGAAAAGGCTCACTCCTTCTGCACCATGGTTCAATAAATCCCTCTATGAAGAAAGAAAGAAATTGAGGTACCTGGAGAAACAATGGAAACAATCTCCTTCCACCATTAATCTATCTAATCTCAGTTTAGCAAGATCGAGCTACCACAAACACATCTTCCGTGAAAAAGTGTTGCACTTCAGAACCCTCTTCGACTCAGCCAAGAACAGACCTAAAAAGCTATTTGACCTCATCAAAAGTACCAACTTCTCTCCCACAACCATCAAATTTGAAGAACCTCCCAATAAAGCAGCAGAATTTGCTCTATTCTTCGATGAAAAAGTGAAATCGCTCGTGGATCAGGTCATTCACCCTTAACCCCCTAGTGGACCTCATATCCTTAGTCTTGTGGCGGAACTTTGATGTCATCACTGAAGATGCCCTCCTCAAAAGCATTCTAGAAACAAAACCTCCTAACCATTCTTTCGACCCCATCCCTAGTGACATCACCTTTTACTACTACACCCACACTCTTTCCTACTGTACCAGTCTAGTAAACCTCTTCCTTAACCAAGGCTCCCTTCCTGTTACCCTTAAAATAGGACAGGTTACCCCAATTCTTAAAAACCCTCCTCTGATGTGAATGACCTCAACAACTTCTGCCCTATCACCAACTTCTATTTTCTTGTGAAAATTACAGAAAGCTGTGTAGCGAAGCAACTCTCCCAACATATCAAGGATAACAACCTTCTCGACGAATTCCAATCTGGTTTCATGCATGGCTGCAGCACTGACACAGCCCTGCTTCAAGTGTTCGACGATGCCCTGCGTGTACTTGATTCTGGTGAGTCTTATCTCTTGATTCTTCTTGACCTATTCGCAGCCTTTGACACTGTTAATCACAACACTCTTCTGAACACTTTAAATCAAAGAATGGGTTTTGAAGGCACAGTGCTCAAATGGTTTGATTCATTCTGAGGTTTTTTTTTTATATAGCGCAAGTTTGACCCGAAGGTATTTGGTATCAGAGCGCTTTACATGAGCATTAGTTGCGTTACATAAGGACACATTCATTTTTGTTAGGCACAGGGAGATTAAGTGATTTGCCCAGAATCACAGGATGTTGAGCGTCATTGCCGAGACTCGAACCCAGCTCCCCAGATTTGAGGTCGACTACCCAAGCCGTTAGGCCCCATCCTCTCCCCAATCCCTCTCGGGTAGATCTCAAGTGATCAAAATAGCAAACTGTCTCTCTACTTCAATGGCTGTAGGACAAGGCATCCCTCAAGGCTCTATCCTCACACTCACTCTGTTCAATCTTTACATGGAACCGTTGGGAAATTTCCTAAAAAGAATCTGGGATACAATATCACCTCTATGCTGATGACACCCAAATCTATCTTAAGGTGTCTTCCGCACATGACATCTCAATCCTCAACACCACTCTCAACTCTATCCAAAATTGGATGTCAACTCATCAACTTTTTCTGAATCCTTCCCAAACTGAATTCCTTCTTCTCTCTACCCTACTTTCTCCTCCTCCTGTTCAATCATGGATGGACAATCTGAACCTACTTAACAACAAACCCATAGTTGTCGACAGCGCTAAATTCCTAGGTGTCATACTAGACAAAAGGCTCGACCTACATTCCCATATCAATACCATCACCAAGAATGCACGTTACCAACTTCACCTTCTCTGGGGGGGGGGTTCGGCGTTTCTTTCCTGAGCAAGACCTAAAAACTTTGGTCCAATCACTGGTTCTCTCCAGATTAGACTACTGCAACTCTCTCCTTGCTGGCCTCCCCAAAACCCACCTTTCCCCTCTTAAATCTGTCCTCCATTCAGCGGCACGTTTCGTATATGGGGCCAAAAGAAATGATCACATCACACCCATACTGTTTTCTCTTCGCTGGCTTCCTATCAAAGAAAGGTCAATTTACGAGACTGCCTGTATCACCCACAAAGCCTTGCACACTTCTACCACTCGCTATCTGGAAAATAAACTCAAAATCTCAGGCAGCTCTAGACCTTCACGCAATGCTGAAAACTTACTGCTTGAGCCCCCTACTTTCAAAAGGGAAAGATTTATGGCTCAATCCTTCCCAGGCAATGCAGCTAGAATTTGGAACTCGCTTCCTCCAATCCTCCGAACCACCGCCTCTATCCGGACTTTCAAAACAGATCTTAAAACTCTTCTCTTCCAAAGACACTTCCAGGAACAATTCAACCCTTTTCATGATCCTCAAGGCTGCTTGACATTCACTTGAGCTCAACGTTGTAAATATGTATTCTATACCTGTATTAACCTAATTTTGCCACCTCTTATTTATTTTTATTTTTTTAATTATCCTGATTGTATTTGTAACTTGTTAGTGTGTAATTCTCCTTCTGTAACTTCTTGGTTCTATTGTAAAGTGCTCTGACACCTTTGGGTAAAGACCGCGCTATAACAAAACTGCATTAAATAAAATAAATAAAATGAAATAAATACACTTTTGCAGGGCTAAAGTATTCAACATGATGATGGGTCCTTCTCTGGCTTTAAGGCGACACCTTGTGGCGGCTAACGTTATCTACATATCAAGAATATAGCACTAAAGCAGGGTAAAGTCGGTTTTTCAGATTTTTTAGCTGCAGCAGCATGGGGCCATGAAAAGAGCTGGTCTAGGGTAAAAAGCCTTGGCTGCGACCCCTTTTTATTGGCTCTCCTGAAGGCTCCCAACCCCTTGCTTTGATTCTACTATTATGCAATTATATCCTGTTGTGGCATGCAATTACTCAACAGTAAAAGCCTATAGACCACCCAGGCTTCCTTATGTGGACACCTGACATTTAAGGCTAAAGCGGTTTTGTGAATTTGGCCCATCTGGTATTCGGGAGGCTAAGGCAAAAATGAAGGAGGGAAATGACATAAAAGGAAGGAGGAAATGACATAAGAGGAAGGAGGAAATGGCATAGGAGGAAGACAGGAAAGGTATGTTATTTCACATCAAACTTTGTTTTGCTGTCAGAAATCCAGAATAAAAAGTGAACATTTTTAACCCAGGCCTTCTCATCTCAAGGACCAAGACTCTGTAACCCCCTTCCTAATGTTTTAGACTCAATCCCAACCTGTTCTGCTTCAGGAAAAACCCGATCCTACCTGCAAGAATGCCTTTACCACCTCCCACCTTGTGACTTTTACTGTATTTCTATATGTTGTTATTGGGAATATTTCCTGTTTCATGTAACATGCTCTGTGTTGCTAGATTTGTGCTATACAATAGTCCTTATAAGTAGGTAAATAAAGATTATGATTGGATTATCTTTTAGTATACCGGAAGGAGATGAATAATTATTCCTCTCTGCCACATTTGATATACTTGGAAACAGATAAGAAAACACTGCGCTCTCCTGCACAACATAAATGGAAACCAACAATTATATATATATATATATATATATACGCTCCAACTCCACTTCCGAACGAAGCACTCTTGGGCGGGTGCGGATTTGCGGCTGTGGACTCCGCAATGTATTATCGCTCCATTCCTTTAATTTACAAAAGAAACTCCGCACTCTCGGGGGCGCTCGAAAAAACTTTATTCCTCGGCAACCAGCAGCAACAAACGCGTTTCGGCGAACTGCCTTCCTCGGTGTATATATATATATATATGCATTTTGAAAAGAATAATTTTGTAAAGTATATAAAAATCTTTTTTAATTAATTCTAAGTTACTTTTGCACATAAGCACCTTGGCACTTTAACTTAGAGGTCTTTACACCTTGAAAAATTTCACATTCTCACTTTAGTTATTTTCAGAACTAAATGTTCCAGCATGCAATAGGGCAAAACAGGAAATGAGCTAAGTAGTGGAAATAAATAATGCCCAAGGTCAAATGTTGTACATCCCGTGATCAAGGTCAGAGGAGAGGACCGAAACACGTTGGGCACTGTAACTGCTCTTTGCACAATAAATTACATTTCTGCAAATTCCCTGTGAGTGCACTCCCATTATTCGCACTTAGTGCGAGGAGGAGGAAATATATATATATTTATATATATAGATATATATGTGTTTATTAATTGTAACATTTTTTACTCTCATATATTTTTTTCCCATGCACTTGCAAATGATAGGTATATTGTTAAATATTACACATGTTTCTTTTTCTCTCCTAAGGCTTCATTGAATTATACAAAAACAAGAACATTAAATATACATTCAAGCTCATAACAACAACAACTTAAATAACTGTCTCGTGCTATTTGCCATATAGAAAAGATAGAGTATTCTTTCAATATATACTTTAAATGTGTTCAGGTGCAATTCTATCTCTATAAAATGATCTCTCATTTCATAAGTTCTCAATGGTGTAGAGTCAATCTCTCCCATAAACTAACAGTCTCAAGATCAGAAGCATCAGTCTGGGTTTATGAATGTTGTACATATTTCTGCCCATACGTCTTCTATGGACTTCTGTCACAGACCTCTATACAGTGGCGTAGCAAAAGGGGCGGTCCGCCCCGGGCGGCACGAGTTTTAGGGGCGGTGGCCTCCCCCCAGCTCTTATATGCGGTCGTGCGGGGCAACCGTCGCAGGACTCGCCAGCATCCCCCACCTCCCTCCCGCTCTTCCCTGCGGCCGTCGGGCGGCAAATGCAGTGACCACCATGGGCGGCACAACGTCTAGCTACGCCACTGCCCCTACACTCTTCTACCTCCAAAGCAGCTGTTTCACTGCCTCTCATTTTGCCACCTCCCTTTTCCATCTGCTGTGCGGTGGGCCTTCCGGGGACCGCCAATGCCTTGTCGCAATGTCTTGTCAGGCTTTGCCCAAAGCCAATCCTAGACATGTATTACTCCCTTTTTTTGATTTTCGCCTGGTGTACAAATCTAGCACGCATCTCTCCACATTATTCAAATCTCTCCTGTTCAGTGTTCGTTAAATAAAAGTCTGCTTATGGAATGCAGCATTGCCTGTATATTTTCAAAACTTATAGGACTCCTTCTTTCATTTTATTTTTATTTCTGCGCCTTTTCAAGTAGAATCCTAGTCATATGTTAGGACTGAGAATCTATTTGGAAAGGGAAGGCTGGAAGAATCAACAGTTATAAAAATCTCACAAACAGGGGTTATAGGAGGCACATCTAGACACAAGCTGCAGGCTCATATATCAGTGCTACTGCTCGAGTACACTAAACTTGCACGATCAGAAAATAGGTTGCACCACTCTTACATGCTCAGACCCCACATACTAATAGTGATAATGTCATAGAAAGCATCATCAGTATGGGCCGATAAGTGCTTCCACAAGCCATGAAATAAAAGCCACAGAAATGAGTATCCACCGACACCAAGAAAACAAAATCAGTAGAAGCCTCCCAAACTCAGCACAAATTATCCTGCAAATATCACCTTTATTTATCTTTCTAAAACACTATAATTGTGTCTGAATCAACAGCTGTCTAGTTTCTGAAATTGCGGATTTTCACCATGAAATGATACGGTTTATTTTTTAATAGATAAGTTCAATCCCCTCAAACAATGTGTAAATAATGCCATGAAAAAATATTGTTGTCATAAAATGTCAGACTTTTATTTTGATGAAAAAACTGGTTGGGTCCCCAAATATCAACTAGTCATTTTCACAAAGAACCCCAGTTTACAACTGTCACACATGGAAATAATCTGACCTTTATACCTTTTTATTCTCAAAAGAGATGTCCATCACTTAGCAGGGGCTTTCACTAGCATTGTGACAGGATGGGTAAACGAAAGCCAGGAATAGCATAATATGTTAAAGATGATGACCATTGTTTGAGTGGTAGTGTCACACAATGTATAGCCATAATGATGTCAAAGACGCTCAAAACATATCAAGGAATGGCTACTCTAAAGACAAGGACAGCTGGGGTGTTTTCAAGAATGGTCATAAAATATAAAGGAAAGTCCACTATTGTGTAAAGAATAACCAGAACATCACTACCATGGCAGGGAGAGCTAGAATGTCAGCAGGAATACCCACAATATGCCAAGGGTTTACTCACTGTCATGAAAGGATGCCAACTGCATGTTTAGGATTTGCCATTATTATACAAGTGGTAGCCAGAATGTTGTCCAGCTTGCCCACAGTATGTCAAGGATTTGTTACTATAATGCCAGGGATACCCAAAACAACATATCAAGGGTGGGCCACTAATATGCCAGAAATACAAAAAATGTCACACAAAAGGTGATGAGTGGAATGCTTGAATTAATCTGAGCCACTGGTAAGTACTCTGGGTGACCTTACCTTCCATTAATCTCATTTTATCTGCATCACTACATACAGTGGCAAACAAAGACAAATTAATTTTATCTCCAATTGAAGCAGGGCCATGACTGATTTGTGCATGCTTGGTCCATGTCATTAGTGGCTGAATGAGCCAAACTATGATGGACTGGAATGTGGGTCAGAGTAAATATCAGTGGCTAGAAATTAATTCAAGCACAAACATTAAAACCAATAACTGCTTGTTCTTCTCAGTGTAATTAAACAAATGCAAAGGATATGCCCAGATATGCCCCAGGGCTCAGGCTGCACTTCATTGATAGCCCAACAAAGATGGAACTGTTTTGGGTTAATTATAATCTCAGGTGAGATGAGGCCTAGCAGTTGTGACTGGACTGTTCCTATTGGAGCACGAGCGAGGCTGATTTGCATATGGTTGGCCCTTGACTGGAGTGTAGTTTGGTATACTTTGGGCTACTGGTTACTGTATGGGTACAGTAACCAAACAAAACAACGTTTTGCAATGTGGCCCAGAGTGATTATAGGTGGTGGTAATTAATTAATGTCTTTCACTAATTACTTTTGTCTTTTTTTTTAATAGAAACAGTTATGTCAAGACTAGGTACAAAATGAAAGATTGGACCACTATTATGGAAAGATACCAGAATATTGCCATGAAAACCCCGATATATCAAGAAAAATCTATTGCTGTGTGCGAAATAGCCAAATAGATAGGATATGCTAGGGCCATGACATGCCTTGGTCACTAATAAGCTGCTAGCCACCCCTTCACATCCATACATAAACACACACACAAACATGAAGCATTCACTCACATACATGTACACAAATGTACACATTCACACTCACAGGCAGGGTCACAGACAATTTATCTTTCAGCCTCTGGCCCTTTTCTTCTCTCTCAGATAGCTGTAGTCACCCTGGCTCCCAACTCGCCAGCTTACCAATTGTTACCTCCCATCACAGTAGCGGCCGGTGTTGGGGATGATTGGAGGCGTGGGCGGGGAGGGGGTATAGGGCTTGCGTGGGCGAGAGGAGCAAAATAAAAAATAATAATTAAAAAAAGCTTACCTGCAGCTGGCCGCGTCATGCTCGTCTGCTCTTCTTCTCCAGGTGGCACAGACTCCCAGAATGCCCTGCGGCCAATCCTGAAGCTGTTCTTATGCATGAGAGCAGCTTCAGGATTGGCCTGAGTGCCCTCGATTTGTGCTCCAGGATAGACTGTGAGTCTGTGCCTGCTCTCTCCAACCCAGCTAATTTGCTGGTTTTGAGAGAATTTTCACTGTGCATGATGGTTTGGCAGGCCTCAGCCGGCCAGCCAAACCCATCATGCGCAGTGAAGGGAGTGTGCATACCACTCCCCTCAGTGCCTGTAACTCCCAGGTCTGGACCCCAAGACTCAGCAGAAAAAAGGAAAAATAAAACGAATGTTTAATATCGTTTTATTTTTCCTTTCTTGACGTTTTTTGGGGGGCGATGCTCCTCCGCCATAGCGGAGGAGCCGCCACTGCCCAATCATCCTCCAAAGCAGGCAGCAGCATGAAATGACCCTAAGCCATGCATTATTGTGCCTCCCCAAGACGCAGGAGAGTTGGAAATGTTCTGTCTCCTGAGACATGAGGGTGCCTAGCACTGGCATGGAGTAGGTCAATTAAGCATAGGAGATTTGAGGCTGATCTGCCAGTGGTGCACGCAATGGGTCAGGGCTACAGTGCAGAGGATGGGACAAATCAAACATATCAACCCTCTCAATGAGGCCAGTGAATCATGAGAAGCGCACGGCAGTGCAACACCCAATCTTGTTTTCTTCAATCTAAAGTGTAGTAGTTCAAGAGACACCTAGGGCCTGATTTAGAGTTTGGCGGATGGGGTACTTGTCACTGTGTGATGGATATTCCATCCACCTTATTAGAAGTGCCTTATATCCCAAGTCACCTATAATAAGGCGAGCAGGATATCCATCATGTTGTGACGGGGTAACTTGTCCACAAAACTCTAAACTAGGCCCAAAGACCAACAAGCAGTGCATGCCTATTTACTGTCCCAGTGGGGGCTAATCTATTCAGGGCTTTGAAACGGGCAGCTTTTGCCAGGTCTTAGACGTGGAAGTAATTGAAAGCGGACTTCAAAGCCGGTCTCTACCTGGCCCTATAATTATGTCCTTAACTTTACAGGCAAAAACAGTAATCGATTCCTCTACAATGAGTGTAAAGGCCATTAGGATCATCCATGTCATCAAAATACTTTACGCTTTACTTCATCTTGCATTGCCAAGATGATTTATTTTTTCTGGATGTTTTGTTTCAGGAGTTTTTACCGTGCAACATAGGCCTCCTGTATAGAGGACATTGAGAACTGAGATGCCTGTATGTGGCTGGGTGAGTTCTAGTTGTCAGTGGGTGAGTGATAGAGAGCTCTGGAGCTGAGGCTGGAGGCAGTGCTAGTTTCTCACAGTGCCTGCCAGTGGTTCATAAAGGTGTTCAGACTACATGCTGATCCAATCCTCTGCCTCTCTGCTGATGACAGAGGGTGAGGGTCACATATGTGCCCATATTCATTACCAGTCTATGTGAAAGAGTGTGAAGGAGGTATAGACAGCTGTTGCAATATTGACCGCACCAAAGGAACTGAACCGCTGTGTTTACAGGTGAGAAGTGAGTGGGTGTGCATTTGTGAGAGTGGTCATAGCGAAGGAGACGCAATGCAAGGAAGTACATATGCAAATAGGCAGTGATGACACAATTCTTTCGCATGATGAATGCAGCATTTGTAGCAAAACTTTAGAAAAGCAAGTGAAAAATAAATGTGGCCTATATTTGATCTAATTCTTGCCATGTCAAACAATGTGAAAAAACAGATGACCGGCAGGTGAGATGCACTGCTCTACCAAGAAGTTTTTAACAGCCTTTGTTATGGAATATAAGGGGGGCAGGTGGAATGCAGCTGGCCACAATACCCAGTTGGCCCCACCTTGGGCGCCACTGGTGTGCTGTAAAAGTGAGTTGGGAGGTTTGCTATAGTGGATCTTCAGGTGATGGTTACATTTGGTCCTGTATGTTTTAGTTAGATGGGCCAGTTCTTTTTCATCAGCCAGGGTCAGTAATTTCCCAGTGCCATCTTGATAGTCGCTAAGTGATCCATGAATATGTGACACCTTCAGCAAGTGATGAACATTTGTGGATTTCTGAATGCACACTTTTAACATAAATGCCCTTTAATGGCTGAAGATGTTGCTCTTGACATGGGGCTACTTGGCAGCTATGGTTTTGGTCAGTGCTTTAAATGGAAAAAAGTAAGTGCAGGTACTCACCAAATTGAGTGGTGGACTGAGGGTGGAGTTTCAGGTAGGGACAAGGGGTGGGGATAAGGGTGGGACAAGGGGTGGAGCTAGGTTTTTGACTTTTCCAAGCTTTATATACAAGAAATCTGCATGATTGTAAGAATGTCAAATGTATCCATCCATGAGTTATTACACTAATATCCATTTATATAACACTAATATATGTTTATTATGACCCAAAGTAACTTTTTTTAGCAACCTTAGAACAACAAAAGATTGAGAAAAAAACTGTAAGGTTCTAAACACATGCCTTGTAATTTGCATGCAGTTCCTTGATGCGGGCGTTAACTCACTAAGCTGTATGGCAAGTATTTTAACTTGTGACAAGGATCTCTCCAACAAAATCAGTAATCAACTGAGCTATCCACATAAAAAACAAATCTGCGATCTGTATGTTGCATGCTGTGCTTTACAGCGGCACATATACCTTCTATGCAATTTTATGGTGAATCGACCTTTTGACTAGAATGCACAAAGATCTAATTATTAATTAAAGTGATACTGTGCTAGGAACACGCTGGGTACACAAAGAGTTCTGTGCCAGGTGATATTATGAAATGCATCCCACTGTGAACAAATAAGTGTGCCAGAACAGAGAAACAGATATAGAGAGACAGAGATTGTTTTATCCTGATTATCTGAGTATATGTTTCCCAGCTTAGCTATCTCCCTGCTGCTCATCCAGTGTGAGTGTTGATAGTGGAATGTTGGTGTGACTGTGATGCTTGGAATGCTTGGGTGACTGTGTGGATGAGTGGTGACAGTTGGAAGATGGGCTGAGCAGCAGGCAGGCTGCTCCTGGTGGGGCTGGAGAATAAGGTACACCAGACTAATGGACATTTGTACATAATTACTATCCTGCAACAAGAAGTTAATAAAGGAATACTTAAAAGACAACTCGGCTATGTCTGGTAAGATACAACATATGTTTGGCGACGAGGCGTGCTACATGATTTAAAAACCTGTCCATGGTATGGACATGAGGAACCCAAAGAAACCAAGAGAAACAAAGAGTAAAGCGTCAAGAATGGAGCTCCAGGCAAGCCAGCCCCACCAGTGTCCTTGTCAGCGGACAGCCCCAGCCTGGACATGCTTCATTGTTCAGCTAAAGATGACTTGGATACAAGGACATAAGTGGTGTGAGCCTCACCACTTCCTCATCTCAATTTGGCTACTTTCTACATCTGGATCAATTTTGTTATGGAATGTGTGGAATTTTATTCAGGGATTTTCCATGCTCTACGGACGTTTGCGCTGGGGTCATGAGTGGCTATGGCAGCTACCACTGTTGTTATTGACTCTTTGGTCATGGGATGCTGCTCATATACTGCCATCTTGGACTTCTCTTGCAATTAAGAATGACAGCGTGTGTGATGGAGCAAGGTTTCAAAATTGAAACTTGCTTGTATGCAATCTTCCTCATAGTATTAATTTATTAAACCTGTACTGTCAATACTAACATTCGCAGTCACGAACACAAAAGGGATAGACGCTTGCCTATGTGTTTTACTAATGAATAACGCTTGTCCATAACTCAAGATGGCCGCTAAAGCGCGGGAAACTCAATGCGCATGTCGCAACCTGATCACATGGTGTGACGTCTTTCTTTGCTTGGTGGGAAACTTCTGCTTCTGCGCAGTGTGCATTAAAATGGCCGCTAAATGTTTTCACATGCTTAAACTTGCTCTCATGTCATTATTAAATTGTCGTTTTCTTAACGCTACTAATGCAGGGTAGTATTATGATTAAATGGGAATAGAGTTAGGGAAAGTGGGTATACAGTGAAACTTTTTATTTGTGATTTTAATATTTTCTTCTTGCAATTCGTAAACTTGGGCCTGGGTTGGTGTCTTGAAACTCGAGAGACAGAGGGTTCTGCGCATGTGTCCTGTCTGCCTGCCAAGTGAAGTCAACTTGGACGTCTCCCAAGGCCACGACCTATTGGCCGAAGATGATGTACTCAAAGTTTCCGGCGGACAGAAATTGTTACTTTTCTCCTGTAAAATGTATAACATTTGTCGTGAGACGGGTGGGAAATAAAGCGAATGTATTAATTTGAAGGGGCGGGAACGTAAAGACAATAGGCTTCACAATTTAGGCCAAAATTGACATGGTACGAAAATCCACCCACTGTCCCTGCCCAATCAGAAGTAGTGGTCCCATATTTTAGCAACATTAAGGGGAGGTACATGGGCGTAGAAGGTTATAATAGAATATAGCATTAGTTAATTAGTCAGAGCTAGATTCCACAGAAGAGAGAACATATAGAAGAGCTCCAGGCTGCCATGCTGATCGGTTGCTGACTGAATCCTTATCCGGAAGAGGTCCTGAGGAGGGGGCGGCGGAGTCCATTAGACGGGAGAATCGAGGAGAAGTCGAGGGCCAGAGAGGGGAACGGCGCAGGCGTCGTTATAGAGAGGTCACCAGTCTTGTCCTGATCCTGAAGGAGGTCTTTGCTCTTCATCCTTCCAGGGTCCTATCTTTTCCAACTCGTTGGCTAAGGGGCTTGGTTCTCGTATTTAGGTAACTATACTGCAACCTTTAGTTGCGCTGCTGTCTCTATCCTCTCTTATTTCCTTAAACACTGTCATTTATTAGAGAATTTGTTCCTATGCTTTCTCTTGGGTATTTTGATCAAGTACCATGTTTTCTGTATTTTACTCTGCTAAAACTTTAGATAAACATTTTAAAACTTCCTGACTCAGTGATTATTTCAGGATTATGTATTATAGTGAATGTCACTCATTTTAAACTTCCCAATTAGCAAAGGATCCATTGGTAAGTTATTACTCTTCAATCAGAAGGTAATTGGTAGCAGGGATTTTTGATAAAAGAGTACATCTGACACCCAGCGTAAGTATTAGTATAGTGTGAATGTATGGGCCCAAGTGAGTATATGGTGTATGAATGCTGTTGGCTAATATTGCGCTGTTGGCTAATATTGCGCTGGATCAGTTTTCTGGTAAGCAGAGGACGGTTGTTGTTACTCTTTGTTAATTGGGTAATGAGAATTTTATTTGTATTTTTATGAACTAACATCCGTTTATTTTTGAGTTTTTGTTATATGTTGTCCAGAATACCCCGGGGTAGGTAAAAAGAATAGTGGGTGGCAAATGGAAGCCATACTGCAGTGAGGTTATCTGTCAGGCAGAAATAGTACTGAGAAGTTAAGCAGGACTTCAAGTACTTGTTAGGGACTCTATGCGTGTGAGATTAGCAAAAAGGGTACGCTGATAAAAATTTGATGTTATATCACCTAGTAAGGGTAACATTGAAGAAGTAACAGGTACTTCTGGAGCTTGTGTGAAAAGTAGACGGAAGTGTTTTACTCGTAGTGTATGTATTAGTAAACGGAAGGGTTTTACTAAAGTGTAGAAGAAACTATCTTTTTCTAAATTAGTGGAAACTGGCACGATAGCGAATGTTTTATGTTGTTACTGAAATTTAATTAAGAGTTATAGAGAAAATAAGTTTGCGTAAATTTGTAAAGGGAGGGTCAGTTGCCGGAGAGGGAGCTGACGTCACAAAACGCCGCGCTGTGGTAGGTTGAAACAGCGGGTGTGGAAAAACCCTTGTAAAGGAGGGGTCAGTAGTCAGGAGTAGTACTGACGTCACAGGTGCCGCGCTGGGATTGGTTAAAACAGCGAGAACAGAAAAGAGCAGATTGTAAAGGAGGGGTTGACAGAGAAAACGTCACCAAAAGGCCGCGCAAGGATTGGCCCGGAAATAAAAGGTAGCAGACATTTGATTGGACAGTATTTTAGAAGCGAAATTCTTAGAGGAGAAAGGATTGCATGTTAAAACGCGATCCGACTTCAACAGGAACTCGTCCGGATAGGAGATTCATAGGTTTTGCAGAATATAATTTTGTACACAGAAGATTAGATAGAATGTACGGAGAAAAGAGAAAAATTTCATTCTTACAAAAGATTAAGAATTATTTTAAAAAGGACAAACCAATCAAAACTAGAGAAGGAATTATTATTCCACAGCTAAAACGCCAGAATTGTTTATGATGATGGAGAGAGGCTATCATACTTGTGTATGGATGGAGAATTGGATAGAATATACCAAAAATTATGGAATATTAGCATTTCCTGAGAATGGCACGTTCAATGGGCGAATTCTTCAAAACTTGAGATTGAGGATGAATGATTTAGAACCCAGACCTAGGTTAACCCAGTATGAAGCCCTAGAAGAATGGGAAACCGAGGCATTTGAGCGGGATAGATCTAGAAGTAATAGGAGTTACTCAGGATTTTACCCTAGATATTTACGTGAGTCAAGAGAGGGTCAGATGAAACAATGGAGAAGGGCAATGATTACAGAGGGACTATATCCATTATTCACAGAAGGAGAAAAATCAGGAGGCAAATGTACAGAAAAGACAAAACATTTAATAAGAAATGAGGATTCAGAAGACGAATTTATGGAAGAAATGTTAAGAAATCCCCCAACATATCAGGAAGGGACAAGTGGATGCCCTCCTAGTGCAACACCACAAACTCCAATGATACCGAAGGTAATGCATGAATTCACCCCGACTAGAATACTTCATGACAAAGAAAAGGAAGCTTTAGAAAAGACTAGAGCAGAATTAGTACGGAAAATAACTCAGATAAAAGTACATCCTGATTCATTGACTATTCCTGTAACAATTGGTCCAGTAGTTCCATTATATGGTACTCAAGGAAACTGCCCTCCATTGATACCTGTACCGACTCCTATGAATACTCCTGTGAGTAACCGCAAACATGAAGCTCCAGTTATAATTGAGGATCAATTTAGTGATTGTGAATCCACAATATCACTCATGGATTTACCTATTCGAGGTTCTGTAAATAATACTCCAAGAAGAGATGTACCTGGAGGTTCAAAAGATGTAAGTTTAGTAACTTCATCAGGAACAAAAGTGCTACCATAGTAACACCTGAAGATCTAGAAAGATGGGTACAAGGGTCAGTTAAACAGTGCACACCTCCAAAAGTACTGGATATCCATAAATTAAAAGTTGAATTAGAAGAAATAATAGCAGGAAATGTAGGAGTAGAACGCTTGAATACCTATGATGAAGAAGAATTATTGTTCCTATGCAGAAGTATCACTAGAAATATGAGGGTATTTCATGAAAAATTGTCCAATCTAGCACTACAGATGGGAATTGAAATAGGGAGATCAAAAGTACTACAGAAACCCTATAGAGCAGAATTTTCAGACAAAGATTTAGAAAATATGAATGCATCTGGAAGAAGACTGCAAATAAGAGAATTAATGTTAGTCTTACAAAAATGGGGAGATCTAGATAAATGGAGATCTAGGTGGGCTAAGAAAAAGGAAGAAGCACGAACAAGTAGAACAGCCTCTGAATATGTGATGAAGGAAGCAGGAAAAGCAGATCAAATGTATCCAATGCGAGAAGTTGCGGGAGGAGGATATGTACATGTCCCATGGAGTAGACAGGATATTTTATCATTTACGAATGATTTTCCAAAGCTGAGGGAAAAGCCAATTGAATGGTACAAGCAGGTTGAAAGGTTTGTAAAGGTGTCAAAGGTATTGTTGAAGGATTTGGATGGTCTGTTTGACATAGTGGTACCTGCCGATTTATGGACAGATTGTAAAATCACAGTGGATTGGCCTAGTGATGAGTATCCCAGAGATCCAAAGACAGGTGCCCCGTCAAGTGACGTGATGAAAAAGTATCAGCAAGTGATAACATACCTGAAAGGGAAAATACCTCCGAAAGAAACAGATTGGGTGAAAATAGATCGAACCACCCAAGAAGCCAGTGAAACAGTACATTCTTACTATGAGCGCCTATTACAGGTGTTTAAACATTATAGTGGATTTGAGGACATTGGAGACAAGAATATGAGTCAGTTTGTGTATCGGTTTGTTTATGGCTTGAAGCCAGAGATTTGCCAGATGATTAAACAACACATGCTGTGTTGGCAGGGAAAGCCCATAGATGAAATTTTGAAATATGCAAAATATTGTGGAGACAATATTGAGGATAGACACAAGAAATTGCAGGAGAAAGTGATGTGGGCACAGGTGAAAATGGCTGAAAAACAGGGAATTAATTTGGAAAATCCGAGTGAAAATACAGGAAAAGATTCGGGAACGAGTGGTGATACTGGGAATGGTGGAAAATTTAGAGGACGAATGAGTAGAGAAGAAGCTAAAAAGAAATTTCCTTGTCATGGATGCGGAAAATTGGGGCATTGGAAGGACGAGTGTAAAAAGATTCGAAATAATAATGGCCCAAATCAAAACTTAAATCAACAGACGCAGAATGACTCACAGCAGGGTGTAAATCCCCAGAGTCAGTTGCCACCTCCACCTGTTCAGGGTAATGTAAGCAGAGCAAAACACGGTACAGACATCGGATACTCAGGAGGAAGTGGTAAGAATGATTATATGACCTCACAATTTCTTTTGCAGGACAATTACTGTAAATTCGACTCATGACGGTGCCTAGGAGAGGGGAAGAAGGAGTGCATACTTGGCGCATCCTTACAGGTAGATCAGACTGGTCCATATGTTGAAGGAAATGTGAAAGGTAATGATATTACTTTCCTTTTGGACACTGGTGCTACCAGGTCTACTGTGAGATCAGCAGACATCCCAGACCTTCCTCTCTCTGGTGAAGATATCCAAGTAGTAGGGGTAGCTAATCAAAGAATTAGAACACCTCTTACAGAACCAATGGAAGTTAAAATTGGAAACTTCAGAGAAATGCACCAATTTGTAGTGTGCGATTCTAGCCCAGTGAATTTATTAGGTAGAGATTTATTGTGCAAAATGAATTGTACAATTTTCTGCACGCCGGATGGTGTGGCAGTTCAGACACCAGATGAGGACCATGTATATAAAATTATGGTTGCAAAATAAGGTACAGAAATAGATGAAATGTTTTCGCTGATAACAAAAGATGAATTGCCAGAAGAATTAAAAGGTACAGTAAACTCAATAGTATGGATTTCACAGGAAAAGAACTAGGACTTATGGCAAAAATAGATCCAGTTCAAATTACGGTAAAAGAAGGTGCGATTTTCCCAAATACTAAACAATACAAAATGAGTGCAGAAGTAAAAGCAGGAGTCATTGAAGAAATCAATCGAATGGTAAAACAAAACATCCTAAAAGAAGTAATGAGTAGCCCATGTAATTCACCAATCATGGGACTAAAGAAACCTAGTGGAAAATATAGGATTGTTCAGGACCTGCGTAAAATAAACAAGATTGTGGAACCATGTTGTCCCATAGTACCAAATCCTGCAGTAATTCTATACCAGATCCCTTGGAATGCAGGATGGTTCACAGTAATTGATTTATGTCAAGCATTCTTTTCAATACCATTGCATCCAGACAGCCAGTATCTTTTCTCATTCAAATTTGAGAACAAAGTCTATGTGTGGAATCGTGTTGCTCAGGGGTACACAGAAAGTCCTTCCATCTTCAATCAGATACTGAAAAAGTGTCTTGAAAAACTAGTGATGCCAGGAAGCTCAGTTTTAGTTCAATATATCGACGACTTATTAGTAGTGTCGACCACCAGAGAAGACTGTGTTGTTGATTCCATAGCTTTATTAAATCTTTTGGCTGAGGAAGGGCATAAAGTGTCACCTGAAAAATTACAGTTTTGCAGGACAGCTGTTAAATATCTGGGACACCAAATTGAGAGGGGGAAAAAGAAGAGTAACCTCTGAAAGAGTAGAATTAATAAAGAGAATGCAAATGCCTGTAACACAAAGACAAGTGAGAATGTTCCTAGGAATAGTAGGATACTGTCGACAATGGATACCAAATTTTTCCATGTTGGCTAAGCCCTTAATTAACATGACGAAAAAGAAAGCAAAGGACCCTGTTCAATGGGAGGATGAAAGTGTAGAAGCCTTTGTAAAATTGAGAAACGCACTTTGTTCAGCACCTGCCTTAGGCATGCCTGATTATAAGAGAGAATTCGCATTATTCTGTCAAGAAAGAGAAAGTTGTGCACTTTCTGTCTTAACTCAGAGACATGGACTAGACAGACGTCCTATAGCATATTTTTCTGCTACATTGGACCCAGTAGCAGCCGCGTTGCCAGGATGCTTAAAAGCAGTGGCAGCAACTTGTTTGAGCATTGAACAAAGCGAGTCAATAGTGATGGGACATCCTGTAAAAGTGTATGTTCCACATGCAGTTGTCATTCTGTTGACAAGAACCCGAACTCAGCATCTTACTCCTAGTCGGCTGACTAAATATGAGAGGATAATAATGGGTGCTGAAAATGTGACCATGGTAAGGTGTACAATAATAAATCCAGCAACTTTATTGCCGGACCCATATCATGAAATAAATAAAGATGACGAAGAAGATGAACATGATTGTGTACAAATTACAGAATTGTGTACAAAACCACGCCCAGACATAGAGGAACAGCCTCTTAAAAAGCCAGACAGGGAATTATTTGTCGATGGTTCATGTCAAAGACATGAAGATGGTAAACTAACTGCTGCCTATGCAGTATGTGAATTAACTGGAATAGTCGAAGCATCCTATTTTCCAGGAGTCAAATCTGCACAAGTAGCTGAATTGATTGCTTTGATAAAAGCTTGCAAAATTGGGAGGAATCAGAGAGTAACTATATTTACTGATAGTCAATATGGTTACGGGGTTGTGCACGATTTTGGCCAACTGTGGATGCAGAGGGATTTCATGACTTCTTCAGGATCCCCCATTAAAAATGGACAATTTGTAAGGGAATTGCTAGAAGCAATACAATCACCAAAAGAATTGGCTGTGGTGAAATGTGCCGCACACCAGTCAGGAGATGACTGGGTGGTAGTCGGCAACAGATATGCAGACCTGGTGGCTCAACATTGTGCTAAAACCAGAACGTCAGTCAATAAGAGGGTGGAAAGAATGGGAATCAGCTGCCAACTTATGCTGTATATGCCAACAGAAACGTGGAATGAAGTAAAGAAATTGCAAGATGAGGTTGAGGAAAGTGAGAAGAATTTGTGGATTAAAGTAGGTTGTTCCCAAAGAGGAGATGATGAAGTGTGGATCAGTGCAGATGGCAGACCAGTCATGCCAGACTGTTTACTCTCACAAATGGCTAGAATGCATCATGGAGACACACACATAGGGAGAGATGCAATGATTAGGCTGTTCAGACAAAATTGGTACAATCCCAAATTCAGGGCTGTTGCAGAAAGTCTTTGCCAGAGATGTCTAACTTGCCAAATGCACAATCCAGGCAGGAAAACGATAATTGGGTTTGGAAAGATTGGAAAGGCAGAAGGCCCATTTATAAGACTACAGTTTGACTTCATACAGTTACCACCATGTAGAGGGCTGAAATACGTACTAGTTATAGTGTGCCTGTTTTCAAAGTGGGTGGAGGCTTACCCTACTAGAAGAAATGACAGCATTACAGTCGCAAAATTATTGCTACGAGAGCTCATACCAAGATTTGGTTTTCCAGTATCTTTGGAATCAGATAGAGGAAAACACTTTAATAGTGAAGTGATCCAGATAATCTGTGAAGCATTTCAAATAAAATAGAAATTGCACTGTGCATATCGCCCAGAGGCTTCTGGAGTGGTTGAACAATTAAATGGCACTATAAAGTCAAGATTAGGAAAAATGTGTGCATCAACATCATTAGAGTGGCCATTCGCATTGCCACTTGTCTTGATGGGAATCAGAAGCATACCTGACAGAACGACAGGATTGAGCCCCCATGAAATAATGATGGGAAGAGCAATGAGACAAACACATGTTCCCACAAACAAACTGGTGAATATATCTGATGATATGGTTTTGGATTATTGCAAAGGATTGGCTGACCTCGTGCGTTCTGTCTCTCATCAGGTTGGAGAAGACGCAGTTTCCAGGCAGCCTGAATTAGAACATGATCTGAATCCTGGTGATTGGGTGGTAGTGAAGAATCACACCAGAGAAACGTGTCTATCACCCAGGTGGAGCAGACCTTGTCAAGTCATATTGACCACCAATACAGCAGTGAAGTGTGCAAGATTTCCTAATTGGATTCATGTAAGCCACACAAAGAGAGTACCAGAACCTGAAGAAGAGAATCCACAGACAACGCCAATCACTGAAGAAGCTGAAGGTTGCCCAGCTGAGGAATCTCAGGCTAGAGGTTCGAGAGAAGCTGACGGAGAACAACCGAGCACAAGTCAGGATTGGATACCAGTGGTAGAAGTTCCTGACGTATATTACAGAACGAGAAATCAAACAAAATTGGAAGAAATTGAAGAAGATCAGATAGGTAAAGAAGAAGAAATTCAGGATCAAGAAGAAAAGATAGTAAAAGATCCTGAACTAAATCAGATAGGGAAAGAAAATTGGACTAAAAATAGTGAAGATTTAATAACGTTTGAAGAGGGACAGACAGTTCTAGAAGAAGCAGGTCAGGCTGCAGAAGTTCACAGTGCAATAAGCCCTGATCAGAAGCAGTTAGATCAAGAAGAATTCACTAAAGAAAAAGGGGTTAATACAAATGAACATAAAGAAATAAAAAAGGAACAAAGTCAAAATTTTGAAAGTCATAGTGGAGCTACTGAAGAGAAACCAATCAGACCTGAAAAAGGACAAACAAAAGAAGCAGTAACAAAAGAAAACAAAACAGTATTAAGCGGTGAAAATAACGAGATCGCTGAAGACGAAAACAGAGAAACAGTGCCAACAAAGAAAACAAGAAAAGGAGATCATTGGCCAAGTGTCATCAAAAGAGTAAAATACCACATAACAACCAGAAGTGAAGATCCAGAACAAGTACCTGAAGTGACAAGTCAAACTGAACAAGAGAAAAAGTCAGGAAAAAGAAAAAGTAAAAGACTGAGACTTGTGAATAACAAATTCAAGGGTCCTGACTGGACTTATATCATTCTTGAAGATTTTGAAAGCTCAGAATCAAGTGAAAGT
Organism: Calotriton arnoldi; assembly: GCA_963921515.1. Taxonomy (NCBI): domain Eukaryota; kingdom Metazoa; phylum Chordata; class Amphibia; order Caudata; family Salamandridae; genus Calotriton; species Calotriton arnoldi. Next base: position 1,018,349 of record CAWUFW010001356.1, read on the forward strand.
GGTGGCGAAGGAACAAGTGCAGAACTAACATACGAAGAAGAAACAAGACCACCCTGACTAAACAAAAGAATCATCTAAAGAAAAGAAGAAGAGATAAGAAGAGAAATCTTCCTTGTCGAAAAATGCCTGATGATAGAGTTACTGGGAGACCAAAACGAAATTGTTGTAAGAGATGCTGTGCAATCTGCATATGTAGTCTAGTATTGGTGCTTATAGTATGGTTAGTCCTGATTGTAGCAATTCCTTCCCTTATGATAATAGATAAGAAGATTAATAATGAAACTAAAGGGAGGACAGCAAACATGAAGGGCAATAAAGTAGAACTAATGGCAGAAGATGAGGCAGAAATTCATCATGAAGTAGATGATAACGACACTAGTTTAAATGTTTTTACAAAGTTATTGTTTCAGTATGTAGACACAATGGAAGTTAGGAATTGTTATGTCTGTATGAAATTACCTGAATCAGTAGCGGAAGGATTAACATATCATCATTTACCACTGACATATGGCATCTCATGTAGTGTATTAACAAGTTTATTTTATAGAACAGGTAGACTACAGTATTATTATTCAAACTTAGATGTGATATTTTCTGAGGTTCCGATTCGCAAGAGTATGAACCCTGTGCTTAGTAGTCAAGACGCACAGTTTATGGGACAGTTTTTCTTAACTATGAAATCGATAGACATAACACATGCACATAGACACAATCTAACATGTTCTTTACTAGAAGAAGAAAAGATATTTTTGAATTTAGTAGAAGATAGAAGACATGATTTTCAAAAAAAAGCTTTAGAGCATAAGGCTCACTTGCCACCTTGGGCGGAGAAAGAAGGGAGTTATACACCTGGCAAAGCTCAGGCTGCAATGGCTCTGGATTTTGAGAAGAAAGGGAAAATTTGTCTTCATAGGTTAAAGACTGATTATAACAATGTTTTCATCGGTACCAGTGAATGTGAACACAATTTTTTAATTCTTGGAGGTTGGGGACTCAAAGGAGGAACTGATTCAGTTTTTCCTGGAATTTATTATGTATGCGGGAATAAGGCTTACTTTAGGCTTCCTGCACGGTGGTATGGAAGTTGTTATTTTGGAATCGTTTTTCCAAAAATATACCACGTAAAAAGAAACACTGGAAGCAATGAAAATAATAATGAATTAATACGTAGTAAAAGAGCTAGTTTTTCAGAAATTGTAGGTGATATATTTGGTGCATTGATACCTTCAGTGGGAATAATTCTGAACTCAAGGAAAATATGTAAATTGTCTACAGTGGTTGATCGTTTATCAACGGATACTGCTGGAGGTTTTCTAATGATTAATGCGGAAATGGTTGCAATTAGATCTATGGTAATGCAAAATCGACTTGCTCCTGACATTCTATTGGCAAAAGAGGGAGGAGTCTGTAAATTATTGAGGACAAAACATTGTTGCACTTATATTCCTGATAAGAGTGCAGAAATTGGAACGTATATTCAGAACATAACTAAACTTGAGAAAGAACTTAAACCACTGGAAGTTGATAGTGTATGGGAAAGATTGACAAATAGTATATCGTCAATTGGAACCTGGTTTGCTAATGTAGGGAAAGGACTTATAGGTCAAATATTAGTACCCGTAGCAGGGATAGCAATAATAATTTTAGCAATAACAATATGGTGCAAATGCTGTAGAAAGAATGGAACATATAAAGTGACAGGAAAAGGAAAGAAGAGAAAACTAGATGAAATTGAACTAGAAGAATGGAGAAGTGATTTATACAAGAAATTAAAAGGAGACTGTAAGAATAGAAAAAGTAAAAATGAGAATGAAACGAATAGCTAGAAGTTGGCATCTGATTGAGGGTAGTATTTTGATGGCTCAGAAACGCCATCAGAGAGGGGATTGATGGAGCAAGGTTTCAAAATTGAAACTTGCTTGTATGCAATCTTCCTCATAGTATTAATTTATTAAACCTGTACTGTCAATACTAACATTCGCATTCACGAACACAAAAGGGATAGACGCTTGCCTATGTGTTTTACTAATGAATAACGCTTGTCCATAACTCAAGATGGCCGCTAAAGCACGGGAAACTCAATGCGCATGTCGCAACCTGATCACATGGTGTGACGTCTTTCTTTGCTTGGTGGGAAACTTCTGCTTCTGCGCAGTGTGCATTAAAATGGCCGCTAAATGTTTTCACATGCTTAAACTTGCTCTCATGTCATTATAAAATTGTCGTTTTTTAACGCTACTAATGCAGGGTAGTATTATGATTAAATGGGAATAGAGTTAGGGAAAGTGGGTATACAGTGAAACTTTTTATTTGTGATTTTAATATTTTCTTCTTGCACTTTTAGTAATTCGTAAACTTGGGCCTGGGTTGGTGTCTTGAAACTCGAGAGACAGAGGGTTCTGCGCATGTGTCCTGTCTGCCTGCCAAGTGAAGTCAACTTGGACGTCTCCCAAGGCCACGACCTATTGGCCGAAGATGATGTACTCAAAAGTTTCCGGCGTACAGAAATTGTTACTTTTCTCCTGTAAAATGTATAACATTTGTCGTGAGACGGGTGGGAAATAAAGCGAATGTATTAATTTGAAGGGGCGGGAACGTAAAGACAATAGGCTTCACAATTTAGGCCAAAATTGACATGGTACGAGAATCCACCCCCTGTCCCTGCCCAATCAGAAGTAGTGGTCCCATATTTTAGCAACATTAAGGGGAGATACATGGGCGTAGAAGGGTATAATAGAATATAGCATTAGTTAATTAGTCAGAGCTAGATTCCACAGAAGAGAGAACATATAGAAGAGCTCCAGGCTGCCATGCTGATCGGTTGCTGACTGAATCCTTATCCGGAAGAGGTCCTGAGGAGGGGGCGGCGGAGTCCATTAGACGGGAGAATCGAGGAGAAGTCGAGGGCCAGAGAGGGGAACGGCGCAGGCGTCGTTATAGAGAGGTCACCAGTCTTGTCCTGATCCTGAAGGAGGTCTTTGCTCTTCATCCTTCCAGGGTCCTATCTTTTCCAACTCGTTGGCTAAGGGGCTTGGTTCTCGTATTTAGGTAACTATACTGCAACCTTTAGTTGCGCTGCTGTCTCTATCCTCTCTTATTTCCTTAAACACTGTCATTTATTAGAGAATTTGTTCCTATGCTTTCTCTTGGGTATTTTGATCAAGTACCATGTTTTCTGTATTTTACTCTGCTAAAACTTTAGATAAACATTTTAAAACTTCCTGACTCAGTGATTATTTCAGGATTATGTATTATAGTGAATGTCACTCATTTTAAACTTCCCAATTAGCAAAGGATCCATTGGTAAGTTATTACTCTTCAATCAGAAGGTAATTGGTAGCAGGGATTTTTGATAAAAGAGTACATCTGACACCCAGCGTAAGTATTAGTATAGTGTGAATGTATGGGCCCAAGTGAGTATATGGTGTATGAATGCTGTTGGCTAATATTGCGCTGGATCATGTGTTTATACTGTGAAAGCCCTGCACTGGCGAGCTTCTGCGTGTTTTGCTCTTCAGGCAATTGAGGGACACTTTCTGTGGCTTGGTCTCGCTGTCTGCAGCAAGTGGTGTCCATCAAGGTGAGACAAATGCTGTTTTGGTTTGTTTCTTCAAGTGAAATGACTTGCCTACACTGAGGCAGGTGAATGTGTTGCTCATCGTTTTGAATTTAAAATAGTGGCACGAGCCGGTTCATGCGCATGCATCTACAATACAAAAAACATATATGTTACTGATGTTTTCCCTGGGTCTTTACGTTTGTGGCAACTATGGCAGTTCATCCGCTACAGAGCATTTTAAAATGTGATGAGCGAGCGCACTTACCTTCAACTTGGGGGTTGCGCGACGTCTCTTCAGTGACGTCCTCCCACCACAATCCTGGAATCTTCTGTTGTGACGATTTTGGTGCCTACGCAGTTCTGCAAGATACTGAGGGACGCTTTGGAGCTCTGAGGAGCCATGAGCCTTCCGGCAGTGCGTCTATCACGTGCCACCATCTTGGGGTTGGATGCTGCCTGATACATGCATTTCAGTGTGGCTCCTATTTGTTTTCGGCCAACCGCGTGTGGTGTGGAGTCATGGCAGCATAGAAATGACTCCCCTTGTCGTGGGATCCTCGTGCCACCGTCTTCTCCAGATCCAGTTTTTTTTTTAATGCTAGCGATCTTTGCGCATTACTGGCAGCGGCAAGGACTGTTCAAGTCGATTTCTTCTAGGCGGGGGTTCCCGGTAAGACTGTTCCTGTGCTGTCAATTTGAACTTTGCGCTCAAAGAGATGCTGCTGGTTATGGATGGTATTTGACTAATCATTCTTTCACTTTCCTTCTAAAAAGAGTTTTCACTTACAAGAAAATGTTTTGGTTACTATTGTTGGCACATTAGGGGATAGTATTAAGTGGGTCATATGTTTAAGTCAAACATGTTTGTAGGACACACTTTCTGCTTTGTTGTTTCTGTTGCATTTTCATGGTTTTATGTTTAAAATGACAGTAATGTTATTTGAGGTACTTTTTACATCACGTCTTGGGGTACACAAGACGAGAGTGTGCCCAGAGTAGTACTATTCGGGTGAGAGGTCACTCACCGGCGTGGGGGTGCAGGTTAAAAAAAAATACAAGTGGAAAAGAAGAAGAGTTTCCATTCTTTAGAGTTTATGTTGGAGCGATGTTTATCTATTTTATATTGTTTTAGTGATGCCACAGTTTACACTTCCTTACACAATGGAGGTTCTTGTCTTTGAGTGGGTGGTAGTCATATTACACTCCCTTACATGAGGGTGGTTCTGGTTTCATGGTGCGTTTATGTGTTGTAGTTACACTACGTACATATTGTGTGGAGTTGACTGTGTGTCAGTCGTCATGCGCTTCACGTTTGGTCTGTTCTGTGTGTAAGTCGCATTGCGCTACACGTCTTGTTGGTGTGTAAGTCGTCATGTGCTACACTTCTTGTTTGTCTAGTGTGTAAGCCGCCTTGTACCTCACGTGTTGATGTTGGTGTGTAAGTCGCCTTGTGCTTCACGTTCCGTACACATTGTGTGTAAGTCACCTTGTGCTACACGTGTACTTTGGTTTTACACTCTCACACAGTGTAGGTCTCATGGGTCGTGTCCCATTTACATTGTTTAAACCCTTTATACAGGTTTGGGTCATAGGTGTTAGCCCCATTTACATGTTTTACAGATAACCCTACATAGGGTGTGTGCTTATGGGTGTTAGCTCCATTTACACATTTTACATTTAATCCCCACACAGGGTGTATTCTTATGGGTATCTTAGTCCCATTTTCAGAGTGTATTTCTTGTTCCTTGTTTTAGGAATCTTGTTTACACTGTTCCTTTCCTGTCTTTGGGGATCGTTGTCTTGGCGTGCAGTCCAGCCTTTGGCTACACATTACATATTTTCCAAAAATTGTTTTATTGGGGAGGGTGGGTTTTATATTGCTTGCCAATGTTTTTGTTGTTGCTTGTCAATATATTTACCTTTTCTTTCAGACTCTTGCGAAGTTGTATTTTAGGTTGTTTTCCTGAGTTTTGAACTTTTTCTCTGCTTTTGTATATACTTGTTTATAGTTCTTCCCATTCTATATTGTTCTTTTCATTTTTCATTTAAAATGAGGGGATATGTTATATCCTGATTGTCTGAGAATATGTTTCCCAGTTTAGCTATCTCCCTGCTGCTCATCCAGTGTGAGTGTTGATAGTGGAATGTTGGTGTGACTGTGATGCTTGGAATGCTTGGGTGACTGTGTGGATGAGTGGTGACATTTGGAAGATGGGCTGAGCAGCAGGCAGGCTGCTCCTGGTGGGGCTGAAGAATAAGGTACACCAGACTAATGGACATTTGTACATAATTACTATCCTGCAACAAGAAGTTAATAAAGGAATACTTAAAAGACAACTCGGCTACGTCTGGTAAGATACAACAGAGATACAGATACAGAGAGACAGAAATGTGGTTGAAAGGGTCGAAATAGAAATTGAGGGGTAGGTACATGGAGGTACAGAGATCAGTGGAGAGCGAGGGAAAGAAAAGGGGAGAGGTAGAAGAGCTGAGATCAGGCAAGGGTAGGGATGTGAGACAAAGATAGGCGATGCAGAGAAAGAGACGTAGAGAGTAATAAAAGAGGTGACATAAAGGTAGTCAGAAAGAGGGGTAGATAGATATGGGCAGGGGTTTAATGACTGGTGAGGGAGAGTGAAATGAGGCACAAAAAGATAGGTAGAAAGAGAGGAAGTATCAAAAAGTGAAATACAGAGTTATAGAGAGAGAGGCAAGGTAAAGAGAAGGAAGTAAGGTGAGGAGTAAGTTAGGGGGAGAGAGACAAAAAAGTAGAGTGATCAGTAAATAAGGGTGATGGCAGATAGTGAGGTACGCTAGAGCAAGTGATGGGTGAGGAGAGAAAGAGAGGTAGACGGAAAGGCAGAAAGTGGTGAGACATGGATAGGAAGAGCAAGGTAAACAGAGAAAGAGAGAGGTTGTTATAGAGAAAAAAGAAAGCAAAAGATAACTTTATCAGGCAGGACCTTGTTATTTGGGAGCATTTGTAATTGCCTAAAACGCCCATTCCTTAAAACGTCTCTGGCTGTTTTCCTGCCCTGGCAGGCTGGAGAGTGGAGACGGTGGCCGAGCCATTGGGAGAGTCGGGCAGGAAGCTTGAATGTCCCTTACTGCTGGGGATGGGATGAGAACCACAACCATCACCCAACGTTATTAAGAACCTTATTAGAAATTCAAGCATTGTCCCATTAAAGTATTACCAATGTGTTTAGAAATGTCGCTGATGTCCTATTAAAAGCCTGTATGAAGTAGCAGCCAGTAACACAGCTTAGAATTGACAGCACTCATTGAACTTATTATAAATACCCTTGTGTGCGCCAAAGGCTGGCGAAGAGTATGTTTAGCTTGTTTCACTGCTGGGGTCTGAGCATAAGTAGCAGTCAGAGTAGGGGCCTTGGGAACAGCCCAGTGAAGGTGCCAAGGTTATGTTGGCTGTTCTTATTAGTAATATACTTCAGCAAGAGGGCTTGATGAGCTGTGACTGCTGCTGACATCTGCTGTGACCTGCTGGTGAAGTGTTCTAATAAAAGCAAAATTAAATTATACTTTTGAGCTAGGACTATTGAGTACTTTTAAACTTGTTAAAAGAGACACTTTTATAGACAGTACTTGGAAAAATTGAAAGTGAAGCACTATGTGAAAGCACTCAGCCATCCTCTATAAATACACACAGAAAATTAAAGCACACTGCTAGCATATCACTAGGAGGCACGGCCAGTGAGGCACCTGGCCTCTTTCCCTTATCTCTCACGCTCCCTCTTTTATGGATATGCACAGACAGAATTCTCTACTTCTCACCTTCTCACACAACCGTTATCTCACTACTACTCATCCTTCATGTTCCCCTTTTCGTTATCTCTAATCTCTCGAGCACGCTTTCATCAGGGACGGCTCCTCCATAAGGGCGGAGGAGCGTCGCACCCACTGCTTTCTGGAGACACATAAAATGGTATTTTAAATACCATTTTATGTTTCTGCTTCTCGCACTGGGAGAAAGCAGGAGGCAGGATATGCCTGGTTGGGGGCGGGCGGGTATGCCTGGTTGGGGGCGGGCGGGTAGGCGGGTTGGGGAGGAGTGGCTCCCAGTCATGCGCACTCTACATTTTCTCGATGTAGGCTGCATGCATAGACATAGAGAAAATGGCCTCCCTACAGGCGCCCGGCTGGGAGCTGTCCGCACCAATCACAATGCTGCCATTGCAGCATTGTGATTGGCTTAGGGAGGGGAGGGAGGATGCATGCTTGATGCTTCCTGTTCCAGGAAATGCGGTAGTCAGGACCTGGCCAGGAGGCGGCGCGGGACCCGGTAAGCTAAGTTTTTTTTTAACTCCCTCCCCGCGCAACCTCCCCCCCCCACCCCCCCCAGCGAGTCATGCGAGCCGCGACTGGCTTTCATTCACTTCTGTTTCTCTCGCTGTAAGTTTCTCTTGTCCCTTCCTTTACCATAATTGTACTGTCCCTCCATCCAGCACTTTCTCTTTCTAATCTTTGCTCTTCATGTCTTTTTGTGTGTCTTACTGTTTCTATTGTCCAGTCTCTGTCTTTTCATCCCTCCTATCTCCATCTATCCCGCAGCTCCCCCCCTCGTTCTATCTCTTCTCCTTCAGCCTCTCCTCTATCCTTTTTTTGCCCTCATTAAATTGTATTTTCTTGTTCTCCCTCCTTGCCTACTCCTCAGGTAGTCCCAAGATCCATGGGCTCGACCGAAAGAGCACAGCAGGGATCATGCATGCGCAGAGAACCTGACGGGGCAGGGACTTCGCAGTACAATGTTGTCTCCTACAAGGAGGTGAGTGTGTGAAATGGCCCCACTGAACCTGGTCTACAGGGGGGCTCCCACCCCACTCCTCTCATGTGCCAGTTGGGCATGGGAGGGGTCAGATTAAGGATGCACTGGCCTCACACAGTGAGGAGAGGGGTGAAATGTCTCTTCACAGCTGGGGTCTGACGATCCTTCTCACTCCCCTCCTTTAGCTCAATCTGCACATATTATGTGTGCATGGCCACAGTCAGCCGCATACACTAATGGGTCGACCCAGCAGGGGACTGATAAGGATGCTGCCAGACCCCCCACCCCTCCCCCGCTAAGAGGTGGGGAAGTTCCAAGATTCCATCTGTCCCTGCTGCAGGCTTCAGGAGAGGGCTTTTCGGCCCTACAGAGCCACTGACGACGCCACACAACACAGCTTAACAGAAACATTTTCAAAACTGGCACCACTGAACCTATGAGTACCCGTACTGTCCGTGTCCGAGGAGATGTTCCGGTACTGAAGGGGAGAAAATGAAAAAGTGCGGGTACTCGGTACTGGTGAGTACCTGCCCATTTAAAGCACTGGTCTTGGTGAGAAGAAAGCCTATGTGAAGTTGCTTGTCTTAAGGAGAGGGGATTAGGTTGCCACATGGCAGTTATTTTTACCAGACTGACTTGTATTTTTAAGTCCAGGCAGGAAACAATATTGGAAAAAGCAGTAATATCCAATATATTTTTCTGTTTTGAAAGTAGCCTACTGTAACAGATACATAAATAAATCAGTTAAATAGAATTTCATAGCTGTGTAATTCATTTAAAAATGGTTATTAGAGCAAACTAAGGGGCTGATTACGATGGCGGTGAACCTGCCACCGGCAGGCTGCCGGTGGTGCGTTCACCGTCATCGTGCGGCCATTTTCTACCTGCCTGAGTGTGATGGCAGGCGGTGTGCTGGCGGATAGAAAGCCTGACCGCCATGGGTCTGACAGTAGCAATCGTTCCGATTGCCTGTCGGACCGCCCCGCATCCCTGGAATGGTGGCAGTGCCTAGCAGGCACCGCCCGCCTGATTAGGATGCAGTATCCCCGCCAGCCTTTCCATGGCGGTTCAACCACCATGGAAAGGCTGGCGGGGATGGACTTGGGGGGCCCATAGCGGGCCTCCCTTACCCCCGGGCACCTTGAACTTTACATTTCCCTGCACCATGTGGCAGGCACCGCATGGTGCCTGTCACGTAGTGCAGGGAAATGTACAAGGTGCATTTTTCACATTGCGGTGGGTGCTGAAGCTAGCAGCACCTGCCGCAATGTTAAATATTGCAGATGCGACTGCTGTGGTGGCGGACGCATCTTAATTCCATGTGTGGGACCGCCGCCTCATAGGCAGGCGGTCCCTATCCCCGACACGATGGCGGACGGACTGAAGTCCATCCGCCATCGTAATGAGCCCTTAAGTGCTGATTGCCATGTTGCAAATGAATCCTGGCAATTTCACATTCATTCTTTTTTACCTACCAGTACATGGCTGTTCTAGAAAAGCAAAACGTAAATACTAGGCCAGTATTTTTTTCTAAGTAATGTAACAAGACTAGGAGGAGATGTACCCAGTCTTATATCTGGGCTTCAGCGTAACGTTCTCCAATTCTAGTCAAATCACTTAAACTCCTTATGCCTAAAATAATGTGTAATGTAGTCGGGTTCTGCTGTAAAGTGCCTTAGTGCAGCTGGTCTAGGTTTATGCTGTAAAAACTGTAAAGTAAAAAAAAAAAAAGGCCTACTTCAAATATGACAAGCTGAGTTGGTTGCTAATATGTTGACACAAAAGGCAGATTCACAAATTAATTTGTACTTGTGAATGTCTATCTTTAACAAGCCAGATGGTTTGTCGATATTCGCAAATATTTTTTCTCAGACATGCTCAAACTGGAAATGGTATGAAATGTATTTTTAATCATGGGAGAAGTAAATCCAGTTCCGGTGTGGGAATGGCACAGCCACAAACTAGTGAAAGGTTTTTTTATGTACAGAAATAAAATACAAAAATATAAAACTGCAATTGCATAAATGTGCAGGTCTTTTCGTATTGGTTGTTTTACTCCATATACAGCTCTGCATGCAACAAAGTGTAATCATTCAGAAATCACTAGGCTTTTCAAGAGTAATTAAGTAAGTAAAATTCTTTATGCATAAGTTTCATAAAACCATGCACATTAAAAACTTTTACATGTCCTGGTAGAGAAACACCCTTAAATTCGTTCTTCACTACTGCAAGGCCTGGCTCTCCCATAGGATAACAGTGGGTTAACTTATTACATTTAGTAAGTGATAACTTTCAATTAAGAGCAGGTGGGAAGGTAGGGTTTGGCGGCTAAAGGATTGCAATTTAAAACCCTCTTTAATAGTAAAGTCGGATGTTCAGTCACAATTCTGAAAATGGCACTTTTTAGAAAGTTTACCTTTTCTCTATTTTAACTATTTGGTGCCTGTAGCCTGTTCCTGGGTCACATGCGGGATCAGGTGTGCCTGGATGGGCCATCAACTGGCATGACTTGTCATCACTGCATTGTTCATGCAGCCAGCATGGAGCCAGGGCAGAGGAGCTAGGAAACTTCAAGGGCTTTCTCTAGAAACTTCTCCTATTTCAAAGAAAGCACCAAGTTTAAAAGTAGGACCCTCAAGCCCACTCTTCAGTACACTCCTGGATCTGTGGATGCTACAGAAGAAGGACTGCTGTGCTACCATGCTGGCAGAAAGACTGTCGAAGCTTCTGCCCTGCCACTTTGCTGATCTGTTGCTTGCTGCCCTGCTTACTGAGAAGGAAGACTGGGCCTGCACCTTTCATCCCAGGCTGAAGTGACTCCATGGGTCAGATGACTGACCTCCGCTTTTGAGCTACAGTGACATAACAAACTCCATAGGCTCCCTGCAACTGTCCTGCTGACCTGCTGCTTGGACCTGCCTGAGCCCTACTGGCCTCTGCTGGAGTGAGTTCCTGGCCCCTAATAGGTGCCCCTCAGGTCCTGGACCCTTGGCGCGGGATCAGTTGAGTTCCTCTCTAAAGAAAAGAAGAAGTCCTGAAGTTTTGTGCTCTATGTGAACGCAAACTAGCCCATTTGTGCCAAGATGTTGGCAGCGAACCAGACTCTTCATGCCACAGTGACCGCCAACAATGCCCGGCAGAGCGAGATCTGCACTTTGAGCTACACCATCAACAGCTTGCGGGAACCGCCAATGCGAAGCTCCAGCAATGACCATCCGCGACGCCCGACAGATTCTTCGCGCTACAGTGATGACCGTTCTCAGCGGCTGGCCTGTTTTTTCTGATACATCGACGACCATCTGCAATGGTCTCTCTGCTCCTCACAGCCCCTTCCACCGCAAACGGAACTCGCTGTGCTGGACTTTGGAAGTAACTTTTTCAGCTGGACTAGCCTTGTCCCTGTATCGGGCTCGCGCTCCATCATGGTCAGCCTGAACTTGTGACTTTCACCCGATCTTGCACAATCAGATAACTGCGAGTGGCGCTTTGTACTTTTAGGTGCTTTACTTACCTGAAATATTTAAAATTAAATATTTACGGTTCTACTTATTGGAGTTTTGTTGTTTTAGTTTAGTGTCAAAAAAAGTATTACATTTTACTCTATTTGTCTAAATTGGTGTGGGATTTTTCTTGTGTTGTGCTTTCACTTTTTACTGTTTGAAGTGCTGCATAAATACCTTACACATTGCCACTAAGATAAGCCTGACTGCTTTTATGCCAAGCTACCAGAGGGCTAAGGACAGGTTAATTTGGGGTTTGCTTGTTCTTTACCCTGACAGAGATTGTAGTTGGTGCTTGGGTAGAGTTTCACCTCCCTCAATCAGTAACCCAGTTTCCAACAATTATCATGTTGTAGTTTTACAGTGTGGTGATATATTGGAATCACTAACCAATTCCAATAGTTTGAGAGTTAAAAGTTGTAATAAATCCATAAAGTCATTGATGTAAGGGTTGTTAAACTTAGGAGGTAAATTTCAGGGAATTCACCAAATTGAATAGATTGCTTATAAGATTCCCTGATGACTTTGGCATTTGAAGAAATATTCCTCAATATTGTCTTTTGTCAGTAAGTGTGATTGGTCAATTCACAAGTTTGATATCTTTGTTAGTGCTGCTAATTGCACCCATCGCTGCTAAAACTTGGTATGATGGAGGAACATCAGCATCATCAAGGGCTGTACCAGCTTCCTTTCAAGTTGCTTCAGCTGATGTGGTGTAAGACTAAGGTACAGACAATTCATGGTTTTTGGGGGTTTTATCCAGTTCAATATTAAGGCCTATATCATCTAGGGCATTACCCATACATATAGTAGGATCACTGATATTATTGCTGCTTGAACACTGCCATAAGCAGATTCAGTCAGAATCATGATCAATTATTATTTGTTGTCATGATGCATGGTTTATTAGAGCAGTTATGGAATTTGGTTACTAGTCTTTGAGTTATCATTTGTAGCTACAGTGGCTGTTAGCATGAGTATAGAGTAGCAAAGCAAGCTGAGAGAACATTTTTTATTTTATAACCAAATTGATTAGGTTTTTACAAAAACAACAAGGCACAAGCACCACATTGAACCACCATGACCAGAATACAGTTACAGTTTACAGCTTGATCTGTGCACCAATACATTGCTATGACAGAGCCTTCCCACAAGGAAGTGTGAATATCGTTACTGAGGGACACCCAGTTCAAAGTGGCCCCACCATTGGCTTCAGATCTTGGTGTGTTTCTTAGGACAGCCTCTGGCTTTGTGTACCGGCGTCTCCTGCTGTGCACACCAGTCCACAACCCAGCACCACTGAGTCAATGAGGGCGGTGTGGGAGATTTCCAGCACTGGGCAATGTCTCTTTTGTGACCACGGTGGCCACCCCAATCAGCACTTGTTCGGTTCTTATGCCCCCACACCTTTGAAAGTCCCCAGTAAAGCTAGTTGAGGGGATAATTCCACCTCCCACCCCAGTACGTCTAAGAGTGCCTGGGCCACTGCACCCCAGAAGCTGGCGATATGGGGTCATGGTCACACCATATGATAAAAGTCTTCAGGTGAGTTGGGACACGAAAAATAGGTGGGAGTCGAGAGGAGGTGTGCACGGTGTGGGTGAGGTAGGCACAAAGAAGGTAATATGCTTGCTCTAATCTCAACTTGAATTAAATAGGTATGGTGCAAAGGGCGATTCTAGCATCACACGAGTCCTCTTCTTCTTGGGGTCCGATCCATCCCTCCCATTGGGTTTGAAGTGATGCAAATGTGTCAGGTGTGTTAATGATTAGAGAACAATAGATTTGGGAGATCCCTCCTTTATTCAACAAAGCCATCAGGAGCCTAGCTTCTTAAGGACTGTGCTCGGGGAGATCCATCTCCAGGGATATATATGCACTCTCAGTGCATGACGCAGTTGAAGGTATTTGTGAAACTGTGTGGATGACAAAGCATAGTTCGATTGAAGCTCTAGAAAGGATTGCATATGCCTGCTCGACCACACATCCGAAAGTAGTGAAATCCTCAACAGGTCCCATTGAGGAAAGCCCACCAGATTGGCTGTTTTGCGTAGCCAGGTTCCTCGCCACAAGGGGGTCCACATCATGAGTTTGGAGTCTCAACCCGTATGTCTAAGGGCCATACGCCAACCAAGAAGGACTACCCCGGTTACCTCCAGGAGTGTCTGGGCAATTGAGGCACCATAGAGCATCCCAAGCACAGCGTCTAAGCCCTTCGCACCCAATTTGACCGCGTATGCCGGGTTCAACCAGCCTCCAGTAAACCAGTCATTCATGCTCTGGTTCTGGGCCACTAGGTAATATAAGTAGAGGTTGGGCTCTCCTAGGTCTCCATTATATGTAGCTTGTTGGCATTTGGCAAGGGCAATATGCGGTCTGGAGGTATGCCAGACGAAAGTTTTTACAAAGGAGTCCATTTCGTTGAACCACTGACGAGGTGTAAAAACTGGTCTGGTATATGATGTACACTTATGTAAGTGGACACCTTGCACCAGCCCAGACAACCCTTATGGTGATTTAAGAGGTCTTAGACAACCCTAGAAAGCTCTCTAAGTGGTAGCTGTGAAGAGCAGCCTTCAGGCTTAGTCCAGAAAGAGTGTAAAGCAGCTTGTTTTACCAAAATGCAATCTTATTGTATATATTAAGTGAAAAATAACCACACAAGGTATTTATAAAAATATGTATTTATTATATATTACTCTCTAACACAGACAAATATCTCCTACCCGTAGATATGCACAATGCACACAATACTTTGCAAAGAAACACAGTAAATAGCACGTAATACACAGTGGGCCCCAGGGGGGAACCAAACCATATGCTAAGAAAGTAGTATAAGAACCACGACTCGGGTCAAGACAATGTCGAGAGGACGTAGAAGTGCTGGGGACCCAAGGAACCACCCAAGGTGAGTAACTAGGAACCCCACAGAGAGCGTGTGCAGTGTGGGAACAGGACTGCATGCTCCGTACACGTCTACGTGTGAGTCGCGGTTGGATTTTTAAAGATTAAGGTCCCTTCCCAGTGGACCATGAAGACCCATGGAAGACAGAAGGTTGGAGAGCCACCCCACCCGTGGATACCCTAGTACCCATGTCACCTACACCAGATAAGCCGGGTGCACAGGTGTGAAGTGGTGTCGGAAACCGCAGTCGTTTCCAATGGAGGACTTCATGAAAGTGCCGCTTCTGGAAGAGGAGAAAGTGTCCGGTGGAATCTGAAGGTGGATTCTAGATGAGAAGTACCTGCAAGCAGAGGGTACAGAGTCTATATCACTCAGGAGAGACCAGGAGACTTGGAAGACGAATGCCCTCCGATGTCGGGTGTTGCAGGAGAGCTGATGAGGACTTTGACTCTGCAGCTGTGAGGACCAGGCGATGCTGAGGAAGACCAGGAGCTGTGCATGAGCTTTCCCATAAAGGGAGTCGAGTGCTGAGGGGTCGGTGTCTGGAGGGAGCACCAACAAGCCTTGGCAAATGCAAACAACGCAGGAGCTGATGAAGGAGCAATGTCGGGACCAGCAAGGTCCAGGGGACTCACCTCAAGCAGGGGAGTCAGGGCAGGCCCCGAGCAATCAGGGGAGTGCAAGAGAAGCAAAGGTGACCCTCAAATGGACCCACAGGCCGGAGGTACTGGAGTCACGAGTGGACCTCAAGCAGCTCACCAAAAGATGCAGGCCTTGATGCACACGATGCAGTGTGGCTGAAGATTCTGGTCACAGGAGATGCTCGAGGTTGGGGCTACTTGGAGCCGAAGATCTTCTTGGAAGGACGTCAACAAACCTTCGCAATTGCAAGTGGACACAGTGCACAGGGGTTCGGTTATTGCAACCCCCACAAGGTATACTGGCCTCAAACTTTGTGAGAGGGCAGGGCAGGCCTCGAGAGCTGTGGAAAACCACCACCTGTGTTGCAGAAGCTTTCGGAGTCCAGAGGAGCTCAGAATCAGCAGACCGGTCGACTTAGTTGCGGTGCCTGTGAATGCAGGGGAGTGACTCCTTCACTTCAAGGGAGATTCCTTCAGGTGTCTTTGATGCCCACAGGCCTTGGAAGGTTCCTGTATGGTGCATAGGCACAGACGATGCACCAGACTGGAAGGGAGACGAAGTCAAGCCAAAACGAAGTCCAGCAAGTCCAGAGTGCCCAGACGGTAGAAGAAGAAGTGGTGTCTGATCTGAATCTTATCCCACGACAAATCTAGGGACCCACCCACAGGTAAACCCTTAAGTACCCTAAGGAAAGGGTTGGGACAGGACTGGTTTGAATGGACTCTGCATGAGGACACCAAATGTGCCCCACATGCAGACTGAGTGGCGCTGGCAAGCGCACCCACCCTGCCCCAATACACTAAATCCTGTCTGGGAGGTGGTCACACCTCCCTGTGACAGGATGCCTATTGTTCTGCCGTCCCCTGCTCGAGCTGGCTCAGCAGCAGGAGGGCAGAATCGTGTCTCTGGTCGGCAGCAACCATTTTGTGCTGTCCGGGTCTGGAAAACTGGTACCGGGGACATGGAGAGCCTAACGGAGGGCTCTTCCAGTGCTTGGAATCATACCTCCCACACCGTTTATGGTGTGGGGGTATGATTCCACCATGTTTGATACCAAACATGATAGGATTCATTGCAGCCAGTTTCAAGATGGTCATCGCGTAATTACGCGGTGACCCTCTATATGGTATATGGCTGCTTTACTGACAACCCGGGAGAATGGACCCCGTAGGCTGTAGGGGTGCCCTGCTCATGCAGGGGCACCCTCTCACTTAGAACCAAGCGCCCTGCCTTCAGGATTGCAAAGGCCTGCTATAGGGTTGACTTATAGGTTTTAAGTGCAGTGACCCTAGATATAGGAAACCTATATCTTTAGTAAGTGGTGCTAGCACCAGCTTACACAGGCTGCAATGGGAGGTCTGTAGTTTCATTTTGAATGGTCTCCCATGAGTGGCATAATGCATGCTTCAGCCCATGGGGGACCTCTGGGGTACCTATGCCCTGGGTACCTTAGTACAATATACTAGGGACTTATAAGGGTACCCCAGTATCAAATCTGGGAATGTACCTAAGTACTGAAAATAACAATTTAGGGAGAAAGAAGATAGACTGGGGTCCCGATTAGCAGGATCCCAGTCAGACTAGTCTATAACAGCTTAGCACCAGGCAAAAAGTGGGGGTAACCATAGAAGCAGATCCTACTTTTCTACACGAGGCATGGCTGATGGGTACTTCTGAAAGAGGTAAAAAAAAAAATGGTAAAATCATCATTTTATATAGCGCGACCCTCCCCAGTACATTAAGCGGGAGGGTCCCCCACCTTTTCAAATAAGTATAGCAACATGTCATCAGTGTGCAATGACAATATGGTCTTCGTGGCCTGTCTCCAGCCGTGAACCAGTGCGTTGAAGCGGATGACTCTTGCCAGAGGCTCAATTATAAGGGCAAAGAGAAGGGGGGAAAGGTGACAACCTTGTTGTGTTCCTTTCCGGATGGGAAATGGTTCGGAGACCATGCAGTTGATTTGGATCCATGTGGAGGGCTCAAAGTACAATAATTTGACATACGCACAGAAGCAAGGTCCCATCCCCACTCTACGGAGGACCTGGGAGAGGAAAGACCAATCCATTGTGTGAAAAACTTTTTCAAAGTTGACGAGTAAGAGGGCAGTGGGAGTCATCAGTAGGTGCCGGCGTGCCAGAGCGGCATGTACCATTCTAAGACAATGGCTCGTGCCCCTCACCAGCATAAAGCCACATTGGTCTGGGTGGATAAGAGTACTCAGGATGGCTCTCAGCCGGGTGAACCAAAATTTTACCAAATAGTTTAATCTCCCCGTTGATCAAAGAAATAGGTCAGTATTCAGTGCAGTTGTTGGGTGCAGGGCCCGATTTAGGGATGACTACAATGGTGGCCATGTCCAGTGCTGGGAAGAAGTGGCCCAGTGCAGCTGCTTCATTGTAGAGTTCAAGTAGATGAGGGGAGAGTATATCCCTGTATGCACCATAGAACTCTGTAGGGTTGCCATCTGGGCCAGGTGTTTTCCCAGTGGGTTGATCGGAGATGGCTGCCCCCATCTCAGCCAATATGATCGGTTGGTCTAATTCACCCTGCAGAGTCTAGGACACCACAGGGAGCGGGATGTCATTCAGGAGCAGGGAGGTTCTCTTAGTCTACAGTCTCTGGATGGCCGCATATAGCTGCGGCTAATAGTCAGCGAAGGTCAGTACTATGGCTGGAATAGTGCGGAGTGGGGCGCCTTCTGCATCCAAGATCTCAGGGATCATGTGGGATGCCAGAGGTTTAGTGCCAAGCCAGTATAAGAGCTTGCCACTCTTGTCCCGGTGCTCGTACACCCTTGTTGTTGAGGCGCACCAGACTTAGCATGCCTCTTCTAACGCTATCTGTCATACCTCAGCATGAGCCACTGCGAGTTGGCGAGATGCCTCGCCTTGGGGATCATCTAGGAGCTGCGCCTCTAAGCACCTGGGCTTCCAGCAGGGTGATATGCTATAGTCTCTCTCTTTCCTTGTGAAGTATAAAACCTTTGGCATGTCCTCGAATGGTGGCTTTGCATGCCGCCCATAAAGTGGCAGCTGAGTTAACTGTACCTTGATTGGATTGGAAGTATGCTTGCAGATCATCAGAAATTGCACGAGATCAGTTTTCATCTTTGAGGTACCATGCATTGAGTCACCAGGTTGGGAAGTAATGGGGTGCCCTTGAGTGAAGGCGGATCAACCTGTGAGAGTGATTGTATATTCCTGTATGGAGGATCCGGATCTTGGAGACCAGAAGGCAGTCAGTGGTTGGCATAAATAGGTCGATATGCATGTGGGTGTAATGAGCCGAGGAGGAGTGTGTGTGTGTATCGTCATTGCAGTGGGTGCCACAGTCTCCATGTATCGCACAGGCCAAGCGCGTTCATCCAAGTGGAGAGCCGTCTGGTGCCAGCGCACCGGTCACTGGAGGAAACTCCTGTGCAGTCGGTGTAGAGGTTCAGCAAGGCATTGAAGTTCCCGCCCACCACCGTGGTGTCATGTGAGAAGCCAATTACAAGGGTCATCAGGGTTTGAAGAAGGGACTCAGCGGTCGGGGGCATAGATACACAGCAGGTTGAGGCCTTGTCCCTCTACTCTTCCCTCCAGTGCAATATACCTGCCATAGGTGGAGGGGGTGACTCGGGTAATCATTATATGGAAGGAGCGGTGTAGGAGAATTGCCACCCCTCAGGAGCCCCGCGTAGCCGGAGTGGAAAACCCTGTTATAGCTATAGCAGAACAGAAAGGAACAATAAATACATTTCCTGAAGCATCAGGACTGCAGGAAGGAAGCATGGATCATTTAATACGGTCTAACAGCCCATTAACATTCCAGGACATGAACTGGAACTCTGTTAGGGCGGACACAGGGGATCAAACAGGCCAGAAGGAAAGATGCTGGATAGTCGCTGGAGGCAACAGGCCCAGGCCAGCCGCCCTTATGCATGTAGGTGTGGACAATCTGCTGCAGTTAGTGGTGTGGCTTAGTGGTACGTGCAAAACAATTACTAAAAACAAAACCCCCATAACAAACCCCCCACTCCATACTTCCACCTTTGAAGCATCTCTCGCCCCAATAATCCTAACATAACCCACAAACATTACCCAAGTAGAGTGTGGAGTGGTGGACACCCTCCTGAAAGGATCTTTGAGTAGCATGGATACGATAGAAGTTTAAATACAGTGTCAATCCAGACTTATCTTCCCCTCTGTGAAAACGGCCAGGTAGCTCACAGCAGGACCGCATGGTGTCAACGGCCGTCGACAAGAGCGTTACCAGGTTGCAGATGGGGCAAGTCACGCAGGTCAGACTCGGACGGTGTCAGTGTGGTCTGTGACACCTGGAATAGGGCCTGCAACTGTAGTGTGGAAGTGTCCTTTCCTGATGAAGGCGAGTTGGTCGTGTCTCGCCTGTGACCCCTTTGGAAGCTAGTTCATATCTGTTACTTCGGGGGCCCACATGATGCGCCTCGTCTGGAGGCAGCCGGCCTGGAGGCCTCAGTGGAGGGGCGGGTGGTTGAGTGTGCTGCTGCTAGGTTAACCATTCCCATGCAGCCTCTGGTGCATCAAAGAAAATGGCTTTACCATCGAAGATAACCTTTAGATGCGCGGGAAACAGGAGCATGCAGGACAAGTTTATGGCTTTCAGTTTCTACCTAACTTTCAAATACGACCTTTGCTGGGTTTGGACCACTCTGTTGTAGTCGGGAAAAACCATAATCCTAGAGGTTTGGAAGTGCAGCTCCCTGGTCTGGCAGGCCTCATGTAGTATGGCATCGCAGTCACACAAATTGAGGATTTGAGCAATCATGGGCCTGGACAGGGCTCCAGGGAGGGGCTGAAGTGCTAAAGATTGGTGAGCGCATTCCACTACAAACTAGGCAGAGAGTTTATCTGCAGGACCCATGATTTGAGCCATGTCTCCAGGAATTCGGTGAGATTCGGTGTCTCTGTATCTTCGGGGAAACCGACCAGTCTGCGGTTGTTGTGCCGTGATCAGTTTTCTGCATCTTCAGCACGGTCTCTCAGCTTTGCAGTTTGAGACATTAGTTTGGAGACCTTCGTCTTCAGCTGGGCGACGTCGCCTTCTACCACAGACATGCAACCTCTGGCCTCTGTGACTCTGACAGCCACGTTTCGCAGGCCCTGGCGTAGTGATGCCACATCAACATGAACTTCTCCAATTTTCGATTCCACTCCAGCCTGTGACGTATGAATGGCCTGCAGGATTGTAGAGAGATCCCCAGATTCTGGTTTCAACCGGACTCCCAGAGGGTCCGTGGTGTATTTGTCTATGCGTGGCTTGGAGGAATGGGCCTGGTGGACTTTGTCTTTTCCCATGATGCCAGCTGCATTGGTGGCAGGTTCGGTAATGTAGGTTGCAACCAGCCCGCTTACCCTTCAACTAGGGCAGCATGAACAGCCGACCAGGTGTAGGTGGACAGAGAGCAGGACCCATGAAGTACAGGAGGCAGGGTAAAGTAGGCAAGCAAGGCACTTGGTGCACCCACCCCCATATTCCCTGCAGCGCACCAGCTCCCCCACATCGGCCACTGCTGGTGTCCGGGCCCTGCTGCAAGTCTTAGTGGCTGTGTTCAAAGAACAGTTATTGTCCCGCAGTCACTAGGTCCCCATTATGCAGCCCCTCCACCCCTACCTCAAGACTTCATGGCCGACGCCGCATTGTCCAGTCATCCACCAGAAGGGTGGAGGAGGAAGGGGAGACACACAGTGGATGAAGGATTCTCTGGCCGCCAAGGTCCGGTAGGCGGCTTACCTCCGATAAGTTTGCTTGGTGCCAGACACCGATAGCAGTGCAGGTGAGATCTCCAGAGCCTGGGGAGGGGATGGGGGCCCCATTGACAGTAGTCCTCATTGAGCAGCTGAGGCCACTACAGAGTCGGGGCCTCTACACCGTCCACAGGGGAGGCAGCGGACGGAAACCCCTCAATCCGGCATGGTCCCCAAGCAGGCCAATGCCTGTGTGGCAGGAGAGCCTAGAGCCATGCAGAGGGAACTGGCATCTCAGGTACGCACCAGTTGTTGAGTGGCTGGTCCTCGCTAGCAGTGCCCCCAGCTGCCGATGCCACCAGCTAGCGTCTCCCTGCTGGGCCCGCAAAATGCACGCCTCGGCAGGTGGCCGTGATGAGCGTCCGATGGGCCCTGAGGGGGCAAGGCGGGTTGCAGAGCAGGAGCAGGAGGGGGGTCGCAGGTGAGAGCACCTCAGTGCAAACCGGGCCCCGGGCGAGATGCCATCTTGGGTGCGGTCGGCTGCCACAACAAAGACAAGCACGCAACTGCACAGCGGTGGTCGGTGTCTCAAGGCTGCTACAGTCAGGGTCCACCAATCCCCGCAGTTCACTAGGCCCTGTGGACTGCCGATAAAGTTCTAGAGGGAAGAGGTTTCTGAGGCGCATGACTGAAGTGGGTCCGGAGCACTCTTAGAGTGTGACTACCATCTTGACTCCCAAATCCAAGCACCCCCACCCCACAAGCTGAAATAATTTATTGCTTGAGCATGGTAACATGATGGTTGAGGGATATTGTTAACCTCTTCCATCTCCCAGTACTTGCAATCACATTCATTAATAACAAATGAAGGTTAGTTTTTGGAGATATGGTTTTCATGATCCTTGCCTTATGATGCCCAATCTTACTGCCAAGATGTTGAAAACATGGTGCCCAAAAAAAAAGCTTGACACTTTGCAATTTAAATAGGAGCAGTCACATGGTAGTCACAAAATGAAGTAGCTAGATGGAGTTAGCTTAAGTAATATGTTGTCTTTAGTGGCTTAAATAATTTAAGTAAACTCCAGGGGCTCCTGCATATAACTATATTTCCTCAGATTTGATTATAATAGTGCTAGCTGAGACTCCTAGACAGCCACCATTGCTCGAATCAACCACTGTGCCTGCCCCCCTGTTTACATACATATTTTATTTTTACAGTTTTATATAAGGCAAATTAGTTCAGGGGCACTGGAGCGCTTTAAATGAGCATCACACATTTTTGCAATATCCTGGGCTCTTAATGTTTAAATGATGTATTTGCTTGGAATCACATGTTTAAGCTGTCTGCCCTGGATATGGAAACTATGTAAAATGTTACTCTCTACAGCTTACATTCTCCGACTACTTGCTAACTTTGAAACCCTTCTTACACTATACTCCTAAACACTGCATGAAAAAGTGACATTGATTTACTCTCGATTGATTCCTCTCCCTTCTATCTTCAGAATGACCCTCTTCCTAACTTCCATCCTCCGCATGCTTTCTATTTCTCAGTATAGCCTCCTCTCAGTCTCATGTCTGTTTGCCTCAATCCTTCTTATTGTAATTCTGCAAAAAGCTGATACCTCATTTCATAGATCACAACCTCTCCCTTTTAATTGCTATCCCTGTAATCTAACATTAACTAATCTCCACCAGCCTATCCATCTCACCAACCATTCACCTGAAACCACAGAGCCCCCGCTAATGATCACACCTACCTGGTATTAATAAATAACAAAGTAACTGGAGTAAATGGATAAAAATTTTGTTGAGAGCACATTACTAATCACAATAACCAACAATAACCACTGCACTAACCACTAACCTTGGGTTTCGGAGTAGCATGCTACACGATGTAAAGCGTTTCGACGCCTCGTCAAGGGTAGTAAATGCTATATAAATCCAATTACAAGTACAATTACATGGAGCTGCCTTCACTCTACCCCAGCACAAAGGCCTGTGTAGACTGCTCAACCTACTTAAAGTGTTCGGGTGATCCCCGTCCACACTCTACAAATCAGCCTGACGTGGTACTGGAGTGCGGGAGAGGGGGGGTGCTGCCATCAGTGTCCCATCACTGAAGTCATATGGCTACTACCGCACCATGCTTCAGTAATCTGTCATTTAACCATTTTCCTTTAAAATGGCCCCTAAATTTGTGCAGACATGAAGTTTTACTAATAACACTATACAACGAACAAATGAAAATGTGTGGAAATTGGGTTTCAGTAAATATTTATCATTTGCGCATCTCCAAAGTGTCTTGATTTGTTTTGATTTTTGATCCTATTAAAAAATGTGTTTCCATCACACTTCAGAATTACAAAAGAAAATGCTTCTTTTGTGCTTTCCTAACTGCTGATATATTTTGAAATATTTGCACAGTTCAAGTTTTGATGCTAGAAGAAAATAACATTCTACAGTCTTTCCTTTAACTCTCAGCAAGATTGTTACATAGTTCACATTGCAAAATCTTCTCAATTAGCAGAGAAAAAAAGTAAACACCAATCTCCATGTTAAAAGAATTACCAGGAATTTGTCAGAAAACAGAGCCTACATTTGAACTCTAGGACAGGATACAATTTAAAACCACCTTTACTGCTCATTCAGCTTCTGAACACCAGCATGGTAATTTTGGGGAGCTGCACCACGCCCCGCACCCCTACTTCCAATGCCTCACGGCACGGTGTCAGCTTCCCAGCGTTCATGTCAGGACTATCTGGCACACTTACCATGTTACACAGTGTCAGTGCCAGCGGCTGTGGTAACAAGAACAGGGTGTTAGAAGCTTTTCAGGAGTATTCCTGGAAACCTTTGAGAATTCCTAATAGTCATAAATCTGAACCTATTTGAGGATGTAAAACTGCAGGTGGAAATTTTCAAATATCTTTATGAATGGGCTTCCAGTGTTCCGTAGTTATGGCGCCAGAACCCAATGGTTCCTTACACTGAATTTGATGGGTAACTTTTCCTGTCTGGATCAAGAGGTAGAGGTGAATGTTCTACTCAGAGCTTGGCTTTGCTCAGATGGCGCCCTGGCCAAAACAGCCCCGTCAATCCCCACTCTACCTCTTATCTTTAATTATCAGTGTGTTGGAAAAATGGGAGGGGTATAGAAAATGTTAGGGGCAAGGAGAATGGAGAAAAACAGACTCCAGAACAGTGTTTGCCACACTTTTTTTTAGAGGAGGTTGGAGGGAGACTGCTGCAGGCTGCTCCTGCCCCCCTCTAGAGGTCGGCGCTGAGTGCATGGGCCCAGCTCGCCCATGCCAAAGGCCGGCCCTGGTGATACTGTAGTATCAGTTTGTGTGTTTACCGTAGGCCTTTGCCCCAAAGGCTTTATGAGCAGGATGCAAACTGTTGAATGTCACCCTTTTCTCCTCTGTAATCCAGGGTCACTCTTTCAGAGTTGAGATTATGTGATCCAATTTCTTTAATTTAGAGAAAACTCACCTGCTACGTTCTGTAAAGTCTGGACCTTCTAAAGATCCTTCTTCTGTAATGCTGGAGACATTCAGCCACAGTAATCTGTCCATGGAAGGACAAAGGCCCTGGCTGGGCATTATTCCTGGAAATGTTCAAAAAGATGCTGGGATGCACACCATTCTCTTCTATAATCATCCATGTTTGTCATGAAATCATCAAAGAATGCGTGCTCACTGGTAAAGTGCCTTGCCCTGGTGGCACACACGTACTACACAGTGATATCTGGGGTGACATTACGCCCCAAGGCCAGTGGCACAGCTAGATTCGGAAGTATACGTCGCTTTAAATTTGTCCATATTTCACAAAATCATCAATGTTTAGTTCCTCGTTTCTATATTCAACCACTTTTAATCCACACGTGGGAAATCATGCTATTTTCCAAGTTTCAAGTGATCTTGATGTGACCATCCGGACTTCTATCAAAAACACGACCAACGCATGAATTCGTCCAAGGCATGTTCTTTATTCAAACCCAATGCATTTCGAACTACACGAGTCCTTCCTCAGGTGTAACTACATGTTTGTCATGAAATCATCAAAGAATGCGTGCTCACTGGTAAAGTGCCTTGCCCTGGTGGCACACACGTACTACACAGTGATATCTGGGGCGACATTACGCCCCAAGGCCAGTGGCACAGCTAGATTCGGAAGTATACGTCGCTTTAAATAGTAAACATGTATTATTGTATGTATACAAGCAAGTAGTAACGGTGCAATGTTTCATTTGTAGTTACCCCTGAGGAGGGATTTTCACAAGCGTGTTAGTTTAAAAACAGAGCGGTTTTATGGGGGAGGTAACACATCTCTTTGAAACAAGATGTAAACACGGAGCTGTTTAATCGTCTCGGCAGGTATGTGTGGCTTCGGGGATAATGCGGTGTTTGTTAGCATTGTTGTAGTGTGTGGGTGTGGAGAGAAAGGGTGCGGTGGCAGTGGGGGGTTAAGTGAGGAGTGTTGTGGAGACAGAATCGTGTGGATTGTTGGAGAATTTTGCGGTGGGTGCAATAACAGGAGGTCGACTGACGATTTGTCAGAGGAGGGGTGTTGTTTGCAGCGGTTACGACTGGGGTGAGAGTCGGGCAAGTTGGCAAGGACGCAGATAGGCAGGGAGTTGAATGGTGAGAAGGGTGATTGGTGTTAGAATATGGGATATGTGGTTTGGAGGAATGTAGCAAGACAGAATGTGGAAGTGTGAGAAGTGCGAATGTTGAGAGAACATGGGACATTTGATGTGGAGGAACGTTTGAGGTATGGTTAGTCTTAAAAGAGCTGGTTGACAATGGTTCAGAAGACTGGAGTCACGAAGCAGCACGGGGTGAAAAATGGATGAGGAACTCGGGTTGTGTTATACATTTTGGGGGATGATAAAGTCACCAAATGTTTATGTTAGTGCACCACAGGATTACTATCATGTCGTTTTCATAAACAGCCTTTCAAATAGTAAACATGTATTATTGTATGTATACAAGCAAGTAGTAACGGTGCAATGTTTCATTTGTAGTTACCCCTGAGGAAGGACTCGTGTAGTCCGAAATGCATTGGGTTTGAATAAAGAACATGCCTTGGACGAATTCATGCGTTGGTCGTGTTTTTGATAGAGGTCCGGATGGTCACATCAAGATCACTTGAAACTTGGAAAATAGCATGATTTCCCACGTGTGGATTACAAGTGGTTGAATATAGAAACGAGGAACTAAACATTGATGATTTTGTGAAATATGGACAAATTTAAAGCAACGTATACTTCCGAATCTAGCTGTGCCACTGGCCTTGGGGCGTAATGTCGCCCCAGATATCACTGGGCATTATTCCTGCCACTGGTGATGGGCACGGCACTCATTTTTGGGAAGAAGGGCTTCTTTTTCATCATCAGACTTTAAGCAAGAGAAAGAAAGGCAGCAAAGGAGAAGGAAGAGAAAGATAGGAAATCAGTCGAAGGGAGGAGCAGTGATGAAAAAGAACCTACAAAATGAAATACATAGACATGGAGTACAGGTTAGTGGAGGAACGAGACATTAGGTATAACTAAAAATAGACAGCTTTTGTGTTGGCAACCTGGACGATCAGCGAACTGCTAAGAAATACTTTACGACCCTGCACTTATTTTTTATTTATATTTATTTATTAACAAATTAAGCAATTGGCCCCGGTAAGCATGATATGGTGTTAGCCTGGTGCACCATGCTCACGATTGCGAGGTGGCAGTCGGTATATTTTTTTACAACTATAGTCTGATAACCAACACAGAAGTAAGTACTGTGGGCTATGCAACCGCACTCAACCTAAATATTGCTGTGCTGGACTGGGAGCAGGGTCGGACTGGCCTGTAGGGCAATTAGGCAGTGCCGATGGGCTGGTCTGACAGATCAGTGTGTGGGACTTTTTTTAGCAGTTGTGGGGCGGTTTTATGCCCGGGTGGGCCAGTTTTTGCAGTTGATTTCCCTGATATTATCACTTTTTAGGCTATCTGGTTTGCGCATAGGGACCACTTTTATGTTGGTGCCCGGGCCCATTTTTTGTCCCAGTCCGACCCTGACTGGGAGTCGTTTCCAGTTCCTACTGCCCTTTAGTTCACCTACATGATTCCAGAAGTGACTACTTTGGCGTTTACAGGGCCCGCCGCACTGGGCACTCACCTGGCGGGGGGGGTGGGGGGGGGAGGTGCAACGACCTTAAAGGGGGGGGCGCTGTGTTTAGCAATAACTTATGAATAAAAAGCTCCTGCTGCAGAGTTCCTTGTGCATTCAGCAATAAAACTGTCTAGATAATTCTAGTGATTCATGGGGGGGGGGGGAGGGTAGCCAAAAACAATTGTAGCACCGGGTCAAAGCCGCCCCTGGGTACAAACCATATATTTCCACTCCAGAAACGTTTTTCTTGGTGCCAGTAATGTTATCAATTGCCCACCGCAGGCTTTACAGTAAAGAAAACAGACTGCTTTGTCTAATTGTGATGTTCTACCATTTATCCACCAGATGGCGGTACAACCATATCGTGAAAAGCAGCCAGCTTCGCTTGTTTCCTAAAACCAAGTAGCCCGAAGGCAGAAACCTGCGTGCCTGTTGCAGAATCTCTTTAAACAAAATCACATTTTTAAGTCCGGCTTCACAGCGCCGATGTTGTGCGCGGTATTGTTACCAATGGTTTAAAATACACAGAGTGGCTTTTGGCTCAGCCTGTCGGAGCATCTCATTCTCACCTGATAGTATTGGCTATATGTTTGTTTTCCACCTCCTATGGAATGCTTGCATTGCTTGAGGGTTTCGTTTACACCTCAAAGGTACACTGAATCATTAAACATTCAATCTTTATCTCATAGTTGCCTTGTGTACAGAAAGTAATCTATTTTTGCTTTTTTTCTGCAACTGAAGTCAGACAAATTGGCTTTGCCAGTGTGTGTTCTGTATACAGGAGCAATGAGGCAGAATTATTAACTATCCCTTTTGGATAAGCTGACCAGACGAACCCAGTTCTCTAGATCAGTTCCAGCGTCCTGACACTTCTCACTGTTCTAAATGCATGTCTCGGTTTTTGAGAGAGTTACGGTGAGCTTGCATGTTCACCTTTCCACTGGCCATCCCTAATTTCCATTACACTGTGGAAAAAAAGTAACTTGCTGAGGAGACTCACTTGCTGCGTTGCCTTCCTTCACTTCTACAGCACAACAAGCTTTTAAGGAGAGATGAATTGGCGCCCGTGGAGGCATATTAGACAATGTCCAGGCTCACCTGTGGACCACATCACAGAATGTATAGACAGAGCCGGACTGGGAACACAAACCAGCCCTGGCAATTCAGTTGGACCGGCCCCTGGGTGGGGGGGCTGTTTTGTTACAGGGGGCGGATATTGCAGCACTGCTGCAAAACCGGCCCTCAGTAACAAAAACTTCCCCCACCACTCAAAAACCGACCTCCACCAGGAAAAGGCCCGGTGCCTGCTACAGCCAGTCCAGCCCTGTGGATAGAGGTGGGCGAGCCACTGAAAGTTCGGCCAAGCCTCAAGCCAGATGCCTGCTCTGGCCAGCTCGAGGTCCTCTTGCCCCATCAAGCCCAAAATGAGCCAAGATTTCATGTGACTTCTTCCTGCCACCCATGCTCTGCCCTTATGTGCCAATAACTGAAAGTAAAGCATAAAGATTTGATGTTAAAAAAGGAGAAAAAGAGATCCCCTCTAGTGGCTGGATTGCATAACGTGAATTAGAGTTGGGTAAGCCACTGAAAGCTCGAGCCAGGCTTGAGCCTGACGCCTGGCTCTGGCTCAGCTCGAGGTTCTCTTGGAACGAGCCCAAAATGAGCCGAGCTTTCTTTCATGTGGCTTCTACCTACAACCTACGCTCTAGCCTTATGGTCAAAGAGTTGCAATCAAAGAATTAACATTTGAGGTAAAAAAAATGAGAGCTAAATAGATACCTAATTAGTGAGTGCATGCATAAAGTGAAATCAGAAATCCTGGGAGTTACCGGCTTCCCGCTTAACCAAAATGTATGATCTTAGGTAAATATTTTATTTCACCATTCCTCCTTTTAATTCATTATATCACATAAAAAAGCCTCTTCAAATATGTGCGTTCCAAATACAAGATGTACAAAAAACATATTGTGTTTGATTTATTAGACTGTAATGTTGCTCTGTCTATAAGAATCATAGCCATATCCAGGGTGCACACGACAATTGACTTGCTTTTTAGGTCACTAATGGCATTGTCGCCAAGACGGAGGCAGGGTCCAGAATTGTTTGAAAGCTATCATTTTTAATAAGTACCTATCAGAGCAGTGATGTAATGTGACTTATTATGGTCAAAGCTTCCACATGTTAAAGAAATACACTTGTCTGAATTTTGGTGAGACTGTCATATTTTGCACGGCTTGCTGCATGATTTACATAGCAAGCATTTTCAGGGCTCAGCTCATGCACGGGCTCTAAAAGCCAAGCCAGACCCTTGGCTCACCTGTGGCTCGATTTTCAAAATTTGTTCGATTGCCCACCTCTACGTGAAACCAGAAAATGTAGGATAAATCCTGGCTTTTCCCTCGATCAAACTGCGTAATTCTAGGGAAATATATTATTTTACCGAACCATTCTTTTTCTTCATTAACACATGTGACAGCACCTTTAAATCCCTGCGTTCATGCTTTGCGATGCACAAAAATCTCTTGTATTTGATTTGATGGACTATAATGTTGATTCATCTATAAAAAGAAACTAGATCGCATGAACTGTGCAGATGACATTTGACTTGTTCTAAATTCACTAATGACATTGTCATTATGGCCGGGGAGCAGGGATGTTTCCCAGTTCGTGTTTAAAAACTCTCTATTAATAATAATTAGGGGTCCCGGTTTTATTTTTTTAACATTTCCGTCTGTATTTATCCATATTTATTTTTTGGCCATCTTATTGGTATTTATCCATATTTATTTTGTGCTTTGAGAATAAAGGAGTCATAAAATGGCATATTTCCACATTTATTTAACTGAAAAACTTGCAACCATACTTATACAAATTTAGCAGCCAAATATAGTGAAACTTTACACCCACTGGTAAATAGAACCATTATAATACAAATATATATTAACATATGCAGTTATTTAGGGAAATTTCAACCTGTTTTTTAACTTCCCGTGGGGTCTATCTGCTCAACTGTTGTCCTGGAAATCACGAAAGACAGCATGGAGAGTCACCCACAAGAAGCACAATTTTCAGTATTTTTCCACTTTTAAAAATAAATACAGACAGGAAACATTGTTTTCTGTCTGTATTTATCTGTAAAAATGGAAAACTGGGAGCCTTAATAATAATAATCTGCTTTGATAAGGTCCAACACTTCCTTCCACATTTGAAAGAAATACACTTTGAGTTTTGAAGAGACTTTACATATTTTTAGATGATTTTTGTTGCACGATTTGCATGGCAACTATTTTCAGGGCTCAGCTCATAAACGGGCTCTTAGAGCCAGAGGTGACCCATGGCCAGTTCTGATCTCCCTGTTAATTTGTTGGCTTACCCACCTCTAAGCATGGAGGAGGGGTTATTTAATAATGCATGGATATGAAGTGTTTGTCTCACATCTCTTAGTAAAGGTGATAGCAATGTGTGGGAAAGAGGCACATTTTGTGATAGTTTTATTGCAGTATTTTGTCTGCTTTACACATAATATCACTGTCTAGGCAAATGTTCCACCTCATTAGTAACAGCTTAACTCTCAAATACAGCAATGGACAGCTGAAAGGTGATCGGCCGAATTTTGTGAAGGGCCTTCCTCTGCGCAGCAACATATGACATGGCGATGTCCTGTCCGACAAGAATGGGCAACAAGGTGCAGGGATATGATGGCCACATTGCACCAATGTCTTTGTTCCATGGTCATGGGGGACTTCTCCAGTTCAAGTCCTGGACTGGAGATCAACGAAAAGCACAGTGGTCATAGAAAGGTGGCAGCTGCCGTTCATGGCCATGCGCAGCCAAGAGAAATTTTCAGTTGCCATACATGATCTATGGAGAAGAGGGCTAGGGCGAGAATAAAAAATATTGAGAAGTGAAGAGAAGACAGAGAAAAGAGGTTCCAGATATGAAGAGAAAGAAAGAACAGTAA
The DNA here is from genome assembly GCA_963921515.1 of Calotriton arnoldi. Classification (NCBI taxonomy): domain Eukaryota; kingdom Metazoa; phylum Chordata; class Amphibia; order Caudata; family Salamandridae; genus Calotriton; species Calotriton arnoldi. The sequence goes on from CAWUFW010001356.1 coordinate 1,049,571, forward strand.
ATAAATTTGCAAGAAAGGGTGCAGAAGAGGCAGGAAGGGGAAGATAGATAGATGCAGCTGGAAATAGAAAGGGGTAGTGGGAAAAAGGGTGAGAGAGGAAGTGGGGACAAATATTAGAAATTGAGGAGAGAAGAGAAAAAGTAAAATAGAGCCTCAAGAGAAAAATGAGAGCTAGATACACATGAAGTAAAGGTGACTGGAGATTATAAGTGGAATTTATAATTTAGCATGTTTTTGCTAATCCAGTTGGCCCAATGTGGTTTCAATGCACAATGTTTTACTTATTTTTTGGGGGAGGAGTTTTATATAACGTGAACTAGACCCGAAGATATCAGGTATCGGAGCACTTTGCATGAGCACCAGTTTCATTACAGACAGACACTTATATTTTGAAATGGCTCTCAGTGTAAGATCCAAAAATCACCTTGCGTAGTGGTCTTTGAAGTCCTGTTAAGGTCTAGCCATTGTTACTTGAGCCACATTGCTTATTACAAATTGCTTAACAATGGCACCTCCCTTGTTATTTGTTACTATATGCTCTTGGTGAGAAGTGCCGACACCTTCCCTTTTAATGCATATCAGCCATTTGCTGGCGTAGTCTCTGGAAAATACAACCTACTTGCTGAGAACTCCAAGTTCTATTATGGAGGTGATTTGGATTTCTTTTTTTACTTCAAGTCTTTTATTGAAGATAATGAAAAAAAGACATATATAAACAGATCAATAATCAGCATATATCAGACAACCAACTTTTGCAGATTGCAACGTCATTGTAGCAAGCTGAACAACGAAACCATAGGCCAGTACAATCTGTAAATTAAGCAGCAGAAAAGTTGTAGCCAGAAAGGCCTCACGGCGTTGTATCAGCCGACAGTGGGATATTAAAACCAACAAGGGAATAACAGGATTTACACAAATAGTGAATAGGGAAAAACTGGGAGGTGAGGGAATGAGAAAGTCAGGTCAAGGGTACAGCAATATGGGTCGTGTTCGTTCCAATGATGGACATAGATGAGGGAATATCTTGAGTGGTAGCTTTAGAAGTTGTGTATAAGGATCTAGATAAAGCGAATCATTGGCGCTGCTGGGGAGAGCCAATCCCCCTTCTATGGAATGGTATCACCGGCTCCAGGGGAGGTATGTTCAAATAATTGAAGAGCTCTCAGCCGGGGTGGTATAAGACAAGAATGTTCCAATCTGGAGAAATAATCTATTAGGGGTGCCAGATGCAGGCAAATTTGTTTTCAATGTGTTATCCTATGGGACAGAAGTTCCATAGCCATGACATGCCAAAGTCGCGTAAACCACTGGGCAATCAGTGGTGTGGTAGGTTTCTTCCAGTGGAGAGCACGTAATTGTTTAGCCACACCCAGCATTTGAGAGATAAGGCGCCAATCAGAATGTGTCATGGCTGTCAGTGTTAGGGGGTGAATGCTGAGTATGATGGTGTACGAGTTCGGGAAGGGGAAGCCTATGGTTCCTTTAATGTGGATCAGGACTTCTTTCTAGTATAGAGTAAGGAGGGGGCAGGACCACCAGATGTGGAAGAAATCACTGGCCACTGATTGGCAACTGTCATGGCTGTCAGTATTAGGGGGCGGATGCCGAGTATGATGGTGCTGTACGAGTTTGGGAGGGGGAAGCCTATGGTTCCTTTAATGTGGATCAGGACTTCTCTCCAGTATAGAGTGAGGAGGGGGCAGGACCACCAGATGTGGAAGAAGCCACCGGTCACTGACTGGCAACGCAAACAGTGAGGGGAAGAAGTGGGGAACATTTTTGTAAGCGTGTCGGGGTGTAGTACCACCTAATCATTAATTTGTTGGTTATTTCTTGCTGGGAGATGCTCCTGTGTAGTTTAGGAATGTCACACCAGTGTTACTCCCACTGTTTCTGGGAGATGCCTTCAGTGGAGTCAGCGTGCCAGTGTATCTGGTAGTTGTGTGGGTGTACAGGGGTGGAGTGTTGCAGTACCTGGTAGGTGTGTGAAATCAGACCTCGTGTCACATCAAAAGATCTCACCAGTAATTCAAAGGGGGTAAGTTGTCGTGTCACCCCTTTTGTGCTGGGGGGTTGGAGCATCCAGATTCGCAGTTGATAGTACTGTGGCCAGGCAGTGTCAGAGAGTTGAAAAACCCTTTGCATTGATCAAAGGTCTTAAACAAATTCCCTATAAAAGGTCCCGAACCGTTTGACAGTCTCCGTCCCTCCAGGCAGGGAAGAAATGAGGTTGTAAGGATGTGGGAAAATCCGGGTTACGGCCAGGGGTGTATTTGGAGAATGGAAGGTAGTGAGACCCCTTTTAAGTGCTATCTTGTCCCAAATCTCGAAGAAAGTCCTGGTAGGGGCAGCAATGTAAGCATTACGTGGTCTAAGATGCCTCAGGAGCCAGGCCAAATCCCGGAGAGGTCGACATGCCACTACCCAGTCCATATGAAACCAATGTTTCTTGCGGACAACCCGTTCTGAGACATAGCGTAGGTGTGCCGCCCAGTAATATTCCAAAAGATTGGGGCACGCCAAACCCCCTCGGTCCCTGGGGAGCGTGAGGAACATATTCGAAAACCTCAGGTGCTTTCTGCCCCAGATGAAGGTGTGTAGGCCGCATTGAAGGCAAAGAATTGCATCTTGGGGGATATGGGTAGGCAGTATCTGGAATCAATACAAGAATTTCTGTAAAATTGACATTTTAACACACCACTCCTGGAGTGGTTTCCATCTGCGTAGGACTTCTAGGATTGATCTCCTATATTCCAAACAATTGGCGTGGGTCCAGGCTGTCAAAGATGGGGTGAAGTTCAAACCCAGGTATCGGAGCGAATGTAGCACCCACTGCAAGGGGGCGAGGGATTGTAGATTAGCCAATTCCTGCGGAGGAATTGTCAAGTTCAGAGCTTGGGATTTGGCCATATTGATTTTAAACCCTGAGACCCTCTCAAAGGACGTTAGTATATTTACTAGGGCAGGAAGAGAAGATTCAGGGTGGGTTAGGGTGAGCAGGAGGTCGTTGGCGAAGAGAGCAATCTTTTGCTCACGGATACCTGAAGGAATAGCCACAATGTCCCTCGCCCGGTGAATAGCTATTGCCAATGGTTTAACTGCCAGAGCAGAGGTGAGAGCAGTCAGCCCTGTCTAGTACCTCTTGCCAGGTGAATTGGTTGGGAGAGTAGTCCGTTAATCCAGATCTGGGCTGTGGGGGAGGCATAGGATGCCTTTATCCAAGAGATCATCCCGGACCTAGACCTATTTTACTTAAGACTGCTAACTCGGTCAAAGGCCTTCGCTGCCCACAATGAGAGGAGGCAAATATGGACGTCACGGCTGTGAGATTTCTCAACTAGATGGGCAATATGGCGGACGTTGTCCACGCCCTGATGATGGCGAATGAAGCCGACCTGGTCTGGATCAATCAAGCCGGGAAGGTATGGATCTAGGAGATTGGCTAGGATCTTTGTCTAAATTTTGGCATCTGTATCTAACAGGGCAATGGGACGGTAGGAGGTGCATAGTGAAAGGTCTTTGCCAGATTTAGGGATGAACACTATTTGGGCAGAAGACTTGGTGGGGGTAAGGCCTGTGTCTTCCGTGAATGAGTTGAAGAGCTGTAACATATGGTCCTGGAGCTGGGGGAGAAATTTACGAGAGAAGGACAGTGGAAGGCCATCTGGTCCCGCAGTTTTACCCACTGGTAGTTCTCAGAGGACGCGCTGTAATTCAGCCAAAGTGATGGGGGTCTCCAGGAGTTGTGTGTGTTGGGAGTCAAGGGATGTTCATGAGCAGTTGTCCAGAAAAGAAGTGATATCTTCCTGGGGGGAGGGGTTATCTCCCTCATAAAGGGTGGTGTAAAAAGTCTGGAACACATGTTGCTTGGCAGTGACCACACAGACGCCATCCCCAAGTTTTATTTTGGATATATGGGCATGTGCCATCTGTTGGCGGAGTCTACGTGCAAGGATGGAGCGCACCTTGTCTCCCACCTCGTAATACCTCTGTTTCAAAGCCAGCAGGGATTTCTCCACCTTATTCTTTCGGAGTGCCCTCATCTGGCCCATCAGCAGTGCTAGTTGTCTTTTGTGGCGTCTAGATGGGGTCGAGTGGTCTAGTCGTTCCAAAGCTTTAATGTCCCTAGTCAGGCCTGATTCAACCAATCTGGCTTCTCTTGTGTGGGCAATAGCAATAGATGTCATGGCACCCAGTATTGTCGCCTTGAAGGCATCCCAAAGGGTAAAGCTTGAGGTCTCGGGAAGGGTGCTGGATTCAAAATACACCGAGATCCCCTCCGGATTTTGGCCATATCAACAGGGTCTCTCAGTAGGTGGGGGAAAGGCGCCAGCGAGGGCAGGACTGTGATAAGGACCATGGTGGTGTAAAATCAATTCTAAGTGAGCGTGATTGGAGAGGAAAATGTCTGAGATGTGGGCAGAGTCCAGGTCCTGCAGTAGTGAGTGGAAAAGGAAAAAATAATCAATGCAAGAGTAAGAGGGGTGAACATGTGAGTAGAATGAATAGTCACGAGTGTCAGGGAACCTGTAACACCAAGCATCTGTGAGGCCTAGATCGGTGAAGTCCCTCTTCAAAGCAGCTGCCATCATCCCATACCCTGGAAAGAGGCTGCACTAAGGTCCAAGTCAGGATCACATACAAGGTTAAGGTCCCCAACCCCACCACCAAGTCATGATCTGGCTTTCTAGTGTACTTTTAAATATGGCAGCCTCTTAACATGTTCATAAAATGGAGCTTGACTTTTATCTGCACCTGTAGTATTGCCAAACAGTCCCTCTGCAAGTAAATATTTTCCATTTCTAGTGGAGAATGCCCATACTTTCGGAAGTGAAGTACTCTGCAGCATCCAAATGGAAGGTACCATGCAAGCAGCATCAATGAGAGAGGTTATCACAGAGCAGGATCCTAGAAGCAAACCATAAAACCACCACTCAGAGCCTTAGTGGCAATGCTGCTTGCTGCTGCCTGCCCACCTGCAGCTCCTCTAACTGGAGATGGAACTAGTGTCCTCAGCCAGGCAACAGGCCTCAAATTGACCCATCCAGGGAGCACACAATCACCTATCCTTTACCATGCCTAGCTGTCTTGCTGGTCGATGTTTGACTAACGTTTTCTTTTGAACACCTTTTTCACAAACTGCCTATAACTATGAGGGGTGTATGTCAATGTCGAAACCTGCTTCAAGTCCATGAAGTTTTGACTGGTGCTTTTGGTAAAATTTAATTGAACTATCCAGCTTTTGTCTAACCCTGGGCGGAGTTCGCAGAGTTGCGCTACGTGAAACTACGCGAAGTGGAAAAAACCTCTGCCGCGCTACGCGGAGCTCCGCAAGCGGTGGAGTGCGATAGAAAAATGCTGTTCGCTGTGATTTTCAGTGCCGGATGCTTGTCCCCACTGTGCAATCATCGCGAACGGCACCATGCACAGCGCAAGCGAACGCTGCTTTCCTTTCTGCCGCTCGAGTAGATTTTTACTCGAGCGGAAGCTTTCTCAACGTAAACGGGCAGTTTCTCAAGGCGAGCGGTGGCGAGCATACACGACCACTCGCAATGAGAAACCCGACCCCCCCGCGTTGAGAAATCTCGCCGGGAGGTTTATTTTCCACGCTCGCGCTCCCCAACTTGATGTTGATGATCGCGAACAAGGAAAAATCTCGCCGGTAGGTGGATTTTCCTCGCTCGCCAACTTGACGTTGGTGAACGCGAGCGAGGAAAAAAACTCTGCTCCGCGAAGTGGAGTTTTTCGGAACTCCGCGAGCTTCACGTAACGCGGAGTGCGGAAAACTCCGCGAGCAGAGTTCACCGCCCAGGGTTACTTTTGTCACAATGTTGTAGTGAAATTCATTGTGAAATCTTCCTAAATTCCCTTGTAAAATGCCATTTCAATTCTATTATGTTTTTACCATTGTCGCAGCCCTAAAATGTTTGAAAAACAACGTTCACCACTAATTTCACAAAATGTCCTTGATGGATATGCTCCAAGCTCTCTGTAAAGTGATTTTAAATTAGTGGCAAGTTAAGTTAAAATGTCACTTATGAAGTTGGGTGGAATTAGGAAACTGCACATTTTACGAAGCAGATTAAGTTTCCTAACTTTACTTGAGGTAAGGTTTATCCCTTTGGGTCTTCCAGGTGTGATAATTTACTGATGCAGAATGGCCAAGGTAGGTCATCTTCCAGCAAACAAATGTAGAGTGTGGAGGCTGGACATCCACGGCCTCAATTAATAGGTGGGGGAGGGAGGGCTCTGAGACGAGGCCAGCGTTTGGGTATTTTTTTTTTTAAATGACTTCATAAGCTTTGAATTTCACAAAGCTTGAACAGTTTAAAAAATACACAATGTTGCAAGTCAGCTGACTTTACAACTTTACACCCCTCTACTTTAAATCCAATCTAACTGATAGGATTTAAAGTTGGATTGTGGAAAGTTGATTGAGTGTTTTTTAATATGTACCTTGAAAAAATCCATGTATTCCTTCACATAGAATCAAAGGTGTGCACCCTGAATATCAAAACTAGAATATCGATGGCACAGAATATTGAGGGCAGAATACTGAATCCAAAATATAGAGAGGTAAGTAAGAAAAGATTTACTACATATCTTACTTCACATATATGTAACTATGCAATATATATATCTTCAAGGTACTTAGATGTTTTATTTGACATAGTAAATCTGTACTTCTCTAAATGCACTTATCTTTTGATATTCTGTAGTGGATATTCTTATACCACGATGTTCTGAGAGTTGATATTAAGTAGGACAACTAATCCCACCTATAATAAAAAAAACACTAAAAAGCATTGTGTGCTCTCAAACCTTGCGTACTCTACCTTTTTCTCTGCCAGAATTTAGGAGAGAAGGCACCAATAGTGCACAGTTTTAATGTTTGATCATAGCTGAGGGCCATGCCCCTCTAAAAATACTTCTGGCTATGGGTTTGCCTTGAAGTCATAGTATCATATGCATGAAGCACTGCATGAAAATGTAATATTTTGGGACGACAGCGCTAAGAAGCCGGGCCCTAAAAAGAGAAGCTGAAGTAACTCTATCACTAGCTAAAAGGAAAACCACCTTAAAAACAGAATGAGAGGTGAGACACATAAGGCAAGGTGTGACGCAGCTGGAAATCTCCACTTCCAAACTTCATTTGGGATTCCTCATCATTGGTGGATAAGCATTCTAACTCCATAGATCTCTGAAATAATCCTAAGGGGACATGCAGAGCTTTATAAAATTGTACATAATGTATACATGGCTCCAACATCAGTTGAGAAATGCTACTGTCTGTCTTTTATTACAGTTTGCTTGACATTATAGAATGAGCTTTTAGATCACAGTCCCTAAGTATCAACTGCTCGCCAAAATAGAAGTTTATCTTAGGTCACCTTATCAGTCTCAGTACAGATTGCTTAGCACTTTAGAATATGCTCTACTGTTACTCCACCTGGTGTATTATGTTTTCCTCTGGCATGTTTTTTTAGGTCGAAGCCTACCAGACAGCGCAGCTGTCTGGTTTCCCAAAGACATCTTGAGGGTATTTGGAATGTTTCTCTGGGAATGCATTCTGCACTCTGTTTATCATTAGCTTTGTGGTTTGTAACTCACAAATGCTTGCTTTCTATTTGTTGGCTGTATTTGTTTTAGGCTGTCCAGCTTGAGTTCATCCCTACTGAGAAGCATTCCTTATTTACTGTGTCCTTCGGAGTGCTCCCTATCTGTAAACAGGACTTTAAATCTTGACTTATCTTATCACATTTGCTGTGCCTTCAAAGACAGAGGTCAAAAGTCAGACTCTGTTTTTCGTGTGAAGCTGGGCGTTTACTTTTCTTTCTCTGACTTGAAAGTGAGAGGATTTATGTGACAATCTTGCTATGAAATACTTTTTTCTAGCATACAAAGTTTAACTCTCTGTAATGAACTGTGCAGACATTTCAGAATACATCAGAATTAGTAAAGCACAAATAAAGCAATTTTTTTGTAATTCTGAAGTGTGGTGGAAACAAATATTTTAATACGACCAAAACAAATCAATACACTAGGTGCAGACATTTCCACAAATGATTGTTTGTGTGCTGTATACTTTTATCAGTAAAACTGTATGTCTGTGCAAATGTAATGGCAATTTCAATTGAAAATGTGTTGTCTGTAATGCCTGTGCGCTACCATAACATGCATACTCCACTTTATGCCACTCCACTCTGCACCATTCCATGCCATTGCACTCTACTCTGCGCCACTACACTCTAAGCCACTCCACTCTATGCCACTTCAATCTACTGTGTAACACTCCATTCTACGCCACTGCACTCTAAGTCTCCATACTCTACTGTGCACCATTCTACTTTATGCTAATGCACTATACAACACTTGTTCGCGCTTTATAAAACTTTTCAAATAAATAAATAAATAATGCACCACTCCACTCTAAGGCACTTCACTCTACGTCACTCTACTCTACACCACTCTATAGCACTCCACACCACACTACTCTGCAATACTGCACTCTATGCCAACACAGTCTATGCCAAAACACTCTATGCCAGTCCACTCTACTATTCACCACTGCACTCTATGCCCCTCTACTGTACACCATTGCACTCTACCGTGCCCCGCTTCACACACTTCATTATAGCCTGAAACAATCCCCTCTACGCCACTGCACTCTATGCCACTCAACTCAACTCTGTGCCACTCCACTCTTCGCCACTGTACTCTACACCACTCTATGGCACTCCACACCACACTACTCTGAAATACTGCACTCAATGCCAATACAGTCTATGCCAATACACTCTATGCCAGTCCACTCTACTATTCACCACTGCACTCTATGCCCCTCTACTGTACACCACTGCACTCTACCATGCCCCACTTCACATCACTTCATTGTAGCCTGAAATAATCCCCCTACACCACTGCACTCTACGCCACTCAACTCTGTGCCACTCCACTCTTTGCCACTCTACTCTACACCAATCTACTCTATGGCACTGCCTTCTATGCAACTCTACTCTAAACCACTGCACTCTACAACACTGCACTCTATGCCACTATGCTCTGCAACACTCTACTTTAGCCACTGCACTTTAAGCCACTCTACACCATTGCACTTTATGTCAATACACTGTATGCCACTCTATTCTAATCCGCACCACTGTACCCTATGCCACTCTACTCTGCAACCCTTCACTCTCTGCCACTGCACTCTACGCCATTCTACTCTGCACCACTGCACTCTTTGCCACAGCACACTATGTCACTGCACTCTACTCTACAGCACTCTATGCCACTCTGCTCTGCAGCACTCTACACCACTGCACTCTACACCACTTTATGCCACTGCGCTCAACTCTACACCACTGCGCTCAACTCTACACCGCTGCACTCTGGGTCAACCCTAATCTACTCTGCACCATTCTAATCTACGTCACTGCATTCTACAACGCTGCGACACTCCACTCTACGACACTCAATGCCACCTTGTGCCACTCTATGCTACTCCACGCTACTCCTCGCCACTCTCATCTATGCCACAAACTTTTAGCTATGTGAACAGCAGCCACGCTGGTGTACTACATTGCTAAAACACATTAGCAAAGCCAATAGCGCTTGCCTCGATGAGACCTATTGGCTTTGCCAATGCTTGTTTTTTTAAATAGACGCCCTAGTCTATGATGATTCACAGCTTGCTTACCTTTCAAGAATGCACTTTGGTCACCGGACCTGCTATGCTGCGACTTGCTTAGCATTTCTGAAAAGCACTCTTTAAAAGGTGTGCCACAAAGGCCACACTGTCCCTTAATGCAGCAGTTTCAGATAAAATTAGAGGTGGGGCCTGTTACTTGGTTTTCATGAGAAGAAAGCGGCGAGCTTTACCCAGACGCTAAGGTATTCCACAGCCCTGCCCTCAGCCCACGCTCCCACAACTCTCCTGTGGCGGTCATTAATTCCTAGGGAGTGAGGCGTTATCCTTTTAATTAAGGAGAAAGTAAACGAGGAAACCGCTGAAGCGTTCCACTGAGGGCCGGGGCTGGAGCAGGGACGCGGCAATGTTTGACTAAATGTATTTTTCTAGCTTTAAAAGTCCCAAGTGGGGTCACCCGGAGCTCCCAGCCCCTCACATCAAACTTTCCTGGACCTATAACTTATTGTGAGCTGGGTGATGTGTGTGAGTGTGTGGGGCGAGGGGGGGGGGGGAGTCTAAAAGGGGTGTGTTTGTGGTGAGGGAACCCTGTTACCCGGGAGATGGGTATCTTATAGCACAGTTCACATTGGTCCTAGCGTGTCATTAGGCAGATGAAAGGCTGAGTCTAATTACGTAGATAAGAGGAGTGGGCTGTGGGGAGGAAATTGGGTGTCAATTCACACCACAAACAACCCGACAAAAAGAGCGTTGTTGGAGCCTGGCAGGCCCCAGGGACACAGGTGTAGGGGGTGGGGCAGAAGTTACAGTCATAGCCGGTTACTATGCTGAACTTCCTTTGATAATTTTAATATATCTGTCGAATGGGTGGAATGTTGACGTTTTTGTTCAAAGGCGTATACAGAGGCACTGTTGCCATATTAAGGTGCCACTAATAAACTGGTTCGGCTACTCTCTCTTAAATGGCCTGCTAGTGGTCATTATTTTTTTTATAATTACAAATGCACATGTACGTGTATACGTAGATTTACAGTGCAAACCTTGCTGGGACGCAACCGTTGTGCATAATTAAAATGTTTGCATATTTAGGAATGGATTTTCACATATGGACGACATTTTTAGGCGGGGCTATTCAGGGGGGCCTGTTCACAAAGGCAGATTGGAGTATGTAAAGCTGTACCCCTGTAGTACTTTTTTTTCTATACAGATTCTGACAACCTTTGTTAATTGGCCTCAAAACATCCAAACAGGCATTTAATGAGGATATTAAGGGAATACACATGAAAAAGAAGGGACTGGTCTATCTATGCACTTGTATAACCGATCAGTAAAAGTGCAAAGCTTTGTGTGGAGGGGGCGAGCTCTGAGGGGCCCCATCCGGCACTGTGCACGGGCGGCAGGCCCCAGTCAGGAGAGCTCCTAACTGGGCCCGGATCGTGGGGGCCCCCTCCATTTACTTTGGGGGGGGGGGTCAAGTTTCGTTACGCCACTGCAAAGCTAGGAAGATGGTCGTTTTGGGGGTTGATTCACATGGGCATGTTCCTAAAAAAGCGTTTTATTAGTAGTACTTCCCTTATTCAGACATGTTTTTGTGAAATGGCCCAGAGGTGATTTCCCCCCATTTACATTCACAGGGGGGGGGGGGGGGGGGGTCATGTGAAGGGTTTAATAAAAAAAAAAAATTAAACTTACCTTGCCTGCCCGGTCCAGTCCCGCGTCGCGTCCCTTTGAGTCCCAGGAAGCAGGCATCCTCCCTCTCCTCCCCTAAGCAAAACACAACGCTGCAATGGCAGCGTTGTGATTGGCTGGGACGCCGCCCACACAGGCGTCTATGGGGAGGCAGTTTTCCCCATGTAGGCTGCAAAAACGGAGAGTGCGTATGACTGGGTTGGTCGTCCCTGGGGCGCAGTGCGAGAAGCAGAAATATAAAATGGTATTCATAATACCATTTTATGTTTCTGCTTCTTGCACTGCGAGAGAGCAGTGGGGCGATGCTCCTCCGCCCACATGGAGGAGCCGCACCTGCAGGAACTACAGTCAAGTGGAGGAGCTGGAATCAAAGCTCACAACCTCAGTTGACAGTTTAGCCAGTAGGCTGGAACTCTTCTAAGTAACGTGAAATTCCCAAATATTTACGAATTATGCCAGTGTGATTTACATTTTGCCCAGACTTATTCATAACACACTTCTACCATTAGCAGGGACACTGAAATTATGTGATTTGCTGTCACTGCGTTTTCCGCATATTTGTGAATTTGAAACCTAATCCATAATGTGCTGCATAATTTGCAGATTTTACCCCCAAAAATGTTTCTAGCTCAAGTGGATCAAAACGTACTTAAAATGATGCAACGCATCTTCCTGTGCATTGGCAGGCCCCTTGAAAAAGTCGACTGGTCACCTTTCAATTGCCTATTGTGGAATTTAGGTATAACATTTACTAATGAGGTGTAACCTTGGGCCAGACAGCGTTAGCATGTGTACAAAAGACAAAATGATGCAGTAAAGCTGTCACAAAAAATGTCCTGCAATATTGTGCACAATTTGCCTTTTCTTGCTACATAATTTAGTCAACCCTGTAGGATAATTTGAGCCGCCACTCTCGCATAATTTCAGTGGCCCTGACCCTAACTAAGGTGTTACTATTAGCCATTGTAATGATACCCTATGAACTAACCTCAGCAGGATGGCAGGCCGGGTAGGCCTAAGCAGGACTCAAATGCATGACTGAAGATTACCAGTAAGTCTGCCGCTAGTGTCCAGTTCGCTGGGCCATTCTAGTAATACTGAGGTTACTACTAGAACGACTACTACAACTAATGATAACAATAAAGAAAAGAAGACCCTGCAAACACTGGTCATACCCGCCATGGGGCAGCTTTATCCTATTATTATAATTGGGGATCCCAGTTTTCAGCTTATTTTATATTACCAAATGTATTTATCCTTATTTATTTTTGTTCATTTTATCTGTATTTATTTAATGGTTAGTGCAACAAAAAAAACTGTAATGAGTATAGTTTCACATTTATTTAACTGATAAATGTATACTCACATTTTAATATCCAGCAGCTTCCAACCATTTATAGTACAATACAGTCGTCTAAAAACTCCCCTACCTGCCAATCTGCACAGCTACTGAGCTGGCCCTCGTGACTGACTAGCTAGAATCATCCAAAGAAGATCTATGTTCCTTTTTTTCCATTTTTAAAAATAAACACAGATAGGGAGCTAGATGGTTTCCGGTCTCTGTAAAATCAGTAAATATGGAAACTGGGAGCTTTAATTATAATGACTATTAATACTTCTGCTACTAATAATTGTAACAATGATGATAATGGTGTGGTACTAATAATATGTACATAGCGCTTGCTATCCCGATTACGCAGCACTATAGGAATACAAGGCTAGCATTAGGTTATTCAAATATGGAATTCCTGGTTGAAGAAGGAAGTAGACCCCTCTCTATTCAGCAAGAAGCTAATGTTTACACCCCAGCACTAAAAAAACGCCTTTCCAGTCCTGTGCACACGAGGGAAAGCCCGGTAGGCAAGTGCTTGGTACGCTGGATAATATTATGTGCACATACCTTCTTATAAGCTTCAATATCACTAGGTATGTATGGCGGCAGATTAGAACCAGTGATCTACAGGTTACACACAGATCTCTACAACAGGTGCATTAACCCGCTGACCTCTCTAACCGGCTGAGCTGTTTGCACCGAGGCTACAAATGCTCAAATGGCAAGACAGAAAGGAAGCACCTCAGCGAAATTTTTACTTAATCCTGGAATTCTAGATACTTTTTAAACAAAGAGGCGCACTTTATCGCAACATTTCTGGCGACGTTCACAATTCCTTAGCCTTTTCATCTAGTACTGTCCACGCGCTTGTTAAACAATTCGACATCGTCTTTTAAGAACTCTGTCGACTTTTGAAATAAATCTTCATCTTTTTAATTATGGCGATTTGATTTTATCAGTCGGTCACTTCCTGTTTTTTTTGTTTTTTTTAACAGCTCTACTTACAGTTACAAAAGACGGCACAGAATTGTGAGCAAAATCACATAATTTCTATTTACAGACAATGTTGCACGATGTAAAATTCAGCATTATTTGGACACTTTGACGGCGCGTGCTCTTGGTCTGCAGCACTTGAACCGGAAGTTACAAGCGTTTCTGGGGTGGGCTTATACATATTGCAAACACTTCCGAAGGGAGGTGGGGCGCTGCTATACTTTTATGAGGTATGTACAAACATTTCTTTGAGGGTTTGTGGGGGGGGGACTAGATTTCGAGTGGGTAAGTTAAAATATATATTTATTTCGGCCAGTGCAATAACTTCTCAAGAAGGCCTGTACCCTTTAAATAGGACTATACAATGCTTCTCAGGAGGGATGCTATACTTTTAGCATGTCAGTAAAGGCTCTTTTCATGGGGCTGCAATACCATCATTTTGTTCAGTTCACCCCAGGACTGCCCTGCTCTCAAAGGGTCTGTTCAAGGACTACTCAGGGGGCCTGTTGTACTTTTCATACGTTTGTACAAGCAGTGCTGAAGAGGGCAGCAATATTTTTAGTGGGTCAGTTAAAACCACTATTTTTAAAGGGCCAGTGCAAGAATTTCTCAGAAAGACCACTATACTTTTAATGGGTCAGTGCAAGCATTTCTCTGGAGGGCTGCCACACCTTTAGTTGGTCAGTACAAGCACTTCTCTGGAGGTCTGGCACACTTTTAATGGATCAATGCAAGCACTTCTCTGTAGGGCTGTCACAATTTTAGTTGGTTAGGGGTTGCCACACTTTGCGTGGTTCCATGCAAGCAGATTTCTGGAGGGCTGCCACACTTTGCATGGGTCAGTGCAAGCACTTCTCTGGAGGGCTGCCGTACTTTTAGTGGGTCACTACAAGCCATTCTCTGAAGGGTTGCCACACTTTTAATGGGTCAGTACAAGCACTTCGCTGGAGGGCTGCTATACTTTTAATGGGTTAGTACAAGCACTTTTCTGGAGGGCTGCTATACTTTTAATGAGTCAGTACAAGAAGCTTATCTGGAGGACTGCTATACCTTTAATGGGTAAGTACAAGCACTTTTCTGGAGGGCTGCCACTCTTTTAATTGGTCATTACAAGCACTTCTCTGAAGGGCTGCTATATTTATCTATCCTTTAATGGGTCAGTACAAGCACTTCTCTGGAGGCCTGCCATACTTTTAGCGGTTCAGTACAAGCACTTCTCTGGAGGGCTGCGACACTTTCAATGGGTCAATAGAAGCACTTCTCTGGAGGGCTGCTATGTTTATCTATACTTTTAGTGGGTCAGTACAAGCACTTCTCTGGAGGGCTGCTATACCTCTAAGGGGTCAGTACAAGCACTTCTCTGGAGGGCTGACATACTTTTAGTGGGTCAGTACAAGCACTCCTCTGGAGGGCTACCCCACTTTTAATGGGTCAGTACAAGCACTTCTCTGGAGGGCTACCACACTTTTAATGGGTCAGTACAAGTACTTCTCTGGAGGGCTGCTATACCTTTAATGGGTGAATACAAGCACTTGTATGGAGGGCTGCCACACGTTTAATGGGTCAGTACAAGCACTTCTCTGGAGGGCTGCTATATTTATCTATACTTTTAATGGGTCAGTGCAAGCACTTCTCTGGAGGGCTGCCACACTTTTAATGGGTCAGTACAAGCACTTCTCTGGAGGGCTGCTATACCTTTAATGGGTCAGTACAAGCACTTCTCTGCAGGGCTGCCACACTTTTAATGGGTCAGTACAAGACCTTCTCTGGAGGTCTGCCATACTTTTAGTTGGTCAGTACAAGCACTTTTCTTGAGGGCTGCTATATTTATCTATACTTTTAGTGGGTCAGTACAAGCACTTCTCTGGAGGGCTGCCACACTTTTAATGGGTCAGTACAAGTACTTCTCTGGAGGGCTGCTATACCTTTAATGGGTCAGTACAAGCACTTCTCTGGAGGGCTGCCACACTTTTAATGAGTCAGTACAAGCACTTCTCTGGAGGGCTGCTATACCTTTAATGGGTCAGTACAAGCACTTCTCTGGAGGGCTGCCACACTTTTAATGAGTCAGTACAAGCACTTCTCTGGAGGGCTGCTATACCTTTAATGGGTCAGTACAAGCACTTCTCTGGAGGGCTGCCACACTTTTAATGAGTCAGTACAAGCACTTCTCTGGAGGGCTGCTATACCTTTAATGGGTCAGTACAAGCACTTCTCTGGAGGGCTGCCACACTTTTAATGGGTCAGTACAAGTACTTCTCTGGAGGGCTGCTATACCTTTAATGGGTCAGTACAAGCACTTCTCTGGAGGGCTGCCACACTTTTAATGAGTCAGTACAAGCACTTCTCTGGAGGGCTGCTATACCTTTAATGGGTCAGTACAAGCACTTCTCTGGAGGGCTGCCACACTTTTAATGAGTCAGTACAAGCACTTCTCTGGAGGGCTGCTATACCTTTAATGGGTCAGTACAAGCACTTCTCTGGAGGGCTGCCACACTTTTAATGAGTCAGTACAAGCACTTCTCTGGAGGGCTGACATACTTTTAGTGGGTCAGTACAAGCACTCCTCTGGAGGGCTACCACACTTTTAATGGGTCAGTACAAGCACTTCTCTGGAGGGCTACCACACTTTTAATGGGTCAGTACAAGTACTTCTCTGGAGGGCTGCTATACCTTTAATGGGTGAATACAAGCAATTGTATGGAGGGCTGCCACACGTTTAATGGGTCAGTACAAGCACTTCTCTGGAGGGCTGCTATATTTATCTATACTTTTAATGGGTCAGTGCAAGCACTTCTCTGGAGGGCTGCCACACTTTTAATGGGTCAGTACAAGCACTTCTCTGGAGGGCTGCTATACCTTTAATGGGTCAGTACAAGCACTTCTCTGCAGGGCTGCCACACTTTTAATGGGTCAGTACAAGACCTTCTCTGGAGGTCTGCCATACTTTTAGTTGGTCAGTACAAGCACTTTTCTTGAGGGCTGCTATATTTATCTATACTTTTAGTGGGTCAGTACAAGCACTTCTCTGGAGGGCTGCCACACTTTTAATGGGTCAGTACAAGTACTTCTCTGGAGGGCTGCTATACCTTTAATGGGTCAGTACAAGCACTTCTCTGGAGGGCTGCCACACTTTTAATGAGTCAGTACAAGCACTTCTCTGGAGGGCTGCTATACCTTTAATGGGTCAGTACAAGCACTTCTCTGGAGGGCTGCCACACTTTTAATGAGTCAGTACAAGCACTTCTCTGGAGGGCTGCTATATTTATCTATACTTTTAATGAGTCAGTGCAATCACTTCTCTGGAGGGCTGCCATACTTTTACTGGGTCAGTACAAGCACTTCTCCGGAGGGCGGCCACACTTTTAGTGGTTCAGTACAAGCACTTCTTCGGAGGGCGGCCACACTTTTAATGGTTCAGTACAAGTCCTTCTCTGGAGAGCTGCCATACTTTTCATTAGTCAGTACAATAACTTCTCAGAAGAGCTGCTATACTGTAAATGTCAGCACTGGTACTTCCCAGTATGAATGTTATATTATCAATATGATAATACAGTACCTCTGGGTAGGGCAGCTGTGATTGTGGTGGACCCGTAACATACACCCCAGATGGGCTACTTTACTTTCAATGGGGCACGACCAGCGCCTTTTTGGTAAGGCTACCACATTGTCAACAAGGCAGTACAGCATTTCTTAGCATGGCTGCTACACAGGCTCCTAATAGCACAATTCCAGCAGGATAATTTTAATTTAATTGAGTAGCCCCTTCCCAACAGAGTTACTTTACTTTTAATAGGAGGTACCAGCACTTCTTAGCAGGGGAGTAACAGCACGTCTCCTGGTGGCTGGTTCACCTGTAATAGGGTGGTAGGAGCATTTCTCAACAGGGATGCCATACTTTTAATGGGCAGTATGAACACCACTCTGCAGGGCTGCCATGCTTTTAACGTAGGGCTAGAATGGCCTACCTAGGACAGAACCAGCATGCCTCTTTGGGGCTGATTCACCCGTGATAGGGACATAGCAGCATTTTACAATGTTGATGCCATCATTTTAATGGGTCTGCTGTAGTTTCACTGAGGCACAATCAGACATCTTTCAACATGGCTGATCTACATTTATTGAGAGCATATTAGACTTCTCGGCAGAGCAGCTGCACTTTTGATGGAGCAAAATATGCACTTTTCAGCTAAATTGACTTTAATGTGATGGGAGAGTACTAAACCTTATCCTTAGGGCAGGTGTACCCTTATAGTACAGTGCCACGTCTGAGCAGGGTGGCTCTGCTGTTAAAGGGGGAATACCAGCACTTGTCATCAGAGCTGGAGCACTTTAATGGGCAGTACCAGCACTTCTGATCCGGGATGACATTCATTCAACGGTAAATTACTAACACTTCTCGGCAGGTATACTATAATTTCACGGAGGGAGACACCTTTAAATATGGTTGATTTACATTTATTGGGAGCATTCAGTTTAATGGAGCAACGTCTGCATTTCTCAGTCAAGCTGACACTCTTAATGGGAAAATGTCAGGTCTGCTCATTAAGGCTGGTATACCCTTATATGGCAGTACTGTACGTCTGTGCAGGATGGCTCTTCTGTTAGAGGGGATACCAGCATTTGTCAGCAGAGTTGATACACTTTTAATGGGTCAGTACCAGCACTTCTTAGCTGGGCTGACATTCATTCAACGAAAAAGTATTAACACTTCTCGTCAGGACTGATGTTTTCTTGGTAGTAGTGTCAGTAACGCTCAGCAGTGTTGCAATCCTTTTAATGGGGCTCTAACAGTACTTCTCACCCAGAGTTAGGAATTGCACGACGGTGAGTGGGCCCGTTTTTATGTTCCTCCCAAAGCACTGTGAAGCAGTAAGCGGCCATTCCAGGATGGAAACTTCACCTGCTGATTAACCAGGGGGTCGGGGACTGATGTATGGGGCACAGAATTGAGAAGTATGTTAATAGCCTCCCTCCCTCCTCTTCCCAGGCCCCCTCTCCTCTGATCTCAGTGACAGCAGAATAGCCACAAGAATCCTCAATTTCCTCTCTGCCAAGAGGAGTGCAGCCTCGGGGCCAAGAGGTCAAGTGGGAGGTCACCTCAGGGGAAAATTGAAGGGTGCTTAGAGGGAAACATATCATGCCGCCCCTTCCTCCTACTCCCAGACGCTGTACCTTGGGCCTAAACTCGGGTTTCCAAGAGCGGCAGTGGAAGGGGAGGTGACGTGGTTCCTGGAGACCTGTGACGGAGCCAGGGCCTCGTGCCACGGGTTGGCAGGCCCGTATCCTGGAGGTGGCTGGGGATTTACAGGCGGGCAGCACCTGCACAAACAGCGCCCCTCCAGGCCGGCCTGCCTGGGCGCTGGGACAGCACTAAATCCGACAGCACAAGGTGGAAATACGAGGCCCGAGGGGCTCTGTGAGTTCTTTGGTACCTACTCGGGCATTCGATACCTCGGGCCCCCGAGCCTGCGGGGTCAACTCGGCTCTTCAGTGGAGGATGTAGAGCCGAGCTTTGAAATGCGGCTTCAGTTCACCAGGACCGGTACAGTCTCAGTACTAGGTGTCAAAGCAGGAAATGGCAGTTTCGTTGTTAGGTCCCTGCCTCAGAAACGTATGCATCCGGCCACAGAGTTCTGTAGCCGAGCTTTGGACGGTTAATCAATTGAAATCAAGGTCCCACAGGGTTGCAACGCGCCTGGGGTGTAGCATTAATTAGTGCAGCAGGTGCAGTGGTACCAGAGTCCAGCGGGGTGAAGGGCCACTCACTGCATCCGATGGCTCTATTGACTATAATGCCACTGAGCTATACACTGGTCGGGGCTTGTGTGTGTACGTACACACCTTCTTGTGCTGTAGAGATGAATTCTTTATGTGCGTGTATATTTTTTAAATTGAATGGGTTATCCTTATATGTGCTACAGGCAGGTCTTTAAGGGGGTGGGTCTGGCCGGTGCTCAGCACCGGCAGTTCTTCAAAGCAGGTGCTGAGACGGGTCCCTATCGGGATCTCCATTTTTACCCTCAGGGTGGAAAAAAAAAACATTAACTCTGCATCCGTCACTGCTCTTGATGTAACTTGAAAGCGACTCGTTTTTCAGTTTTATACAGCGCAACCTTGGAGCTCTTTACATGAGTTCCACCACACAATGACATATTCATGTTTTGAATCACAGCATGTTGAGCCGACCTGAGGCTCGAACCTGCTTTCTTAGATCAAAAGTCGGCAGCCTTACGCCACAATCTCGCGCACAAGAACTGAAACATTTTCACTATTTTCAAAATGATATACAACTAAGTCATAGTTGTTGCTTATTTATATTATGCAAATTTACAACCATTGACAAAGCCAATAGTCCTGGCTTGTTGTAGGTGTGATGTTACTTGTGTTATATACCTGGATGAATGGACAGATGCAGCAAAATACCATTCGGGGCAGCATACTATACTAAGTGCAGATTTTTAGCTTGAGTGTTTTAAGCCACACCCTTAATTACATCGGACACGCCCCTATGAGACCCCCCCCCCCCAGTTTTTTCATCCCACTTAAAGCCCTGGCTACAGGAACAAAATCACTGGTCAAAATGCATGTGAAATCAGACAATCCGGTTAGAGCACGACCCTCCGCGCTGTGTTTCCTTGTGCACAGCCATAAACTCAGAGGCTTGTAAAAGCTTCATGTTTTTGTTTACATTTTTAATCATTCTACTTTGTTCTCACCTTTATTCATCCATTCTAGAAAACATTGTACCCATCGCATTTCTAAGTTTGCAGAGTGCACCATGCTGTTGGCATGCCGAGAGAGCCACTGGCCTCTCTATAGGGGGGCAGAAGGGGCCTGTGCCCCCGGCTCTATTTGTTCTGCGCCCGCCCACCCTTCTGGGTCCCACCACGACAGTTGTTAAAGGTGCCAGGATATGACAGTCAAACACCAGACACTGTACCTTGGGGGACAGATTAATTTGGACAAATACCTTTCACTACAAAGTAGTATTACTTGCTTAAAATGTTTAATATCGGACGTTGTGTGTGCATATATATCTACATATAAACATACAAAGGTAACACATATGATATAGGTCTGTATTGATATTTCCAGTTAACACCACGTTTCCATAGCAAAAGCATATTTTGGTTTGTTTATAAATTTGGCGCCGTGTTCATTCAACTTTGAAAACAAAATGTTCTTCTACCTGCGCTCCTTTCTGGAAATTTTTGCTGTGATCGATCAAGTGGGTGCAAGAAAACAGGGGTGCTCTCAAAACACATTTTCCTCATTCATTTTTCCATAGGAAATTTAGATACAGCTACAGCCCAAAAGTGGCACACAGTTTAATCTTTGACCAAAAAGTGCAAATCCATTCACCAGATTTGAGTAATTAAACTAAACAAAATTTGTATATGTCACACTGCGGAGGATCCACAGACTTGACAGATCTGAAGATAAGATCTGATTGGCTGCCGCCACATTAACAAGATGTAGTGGTAACTATCTTAGGACTCGGGACTCAGGCCGAGTCCTCAAAAAAAGGTAAAAGAAAAAATGTTATAATGGAGCAGCATAGGGATACCCTGCTCCCTCTGGGCCAAAAAAGTTTAACAAAAAAACATTTCCAGCGAATTTACAGGTGTCCCCCTTCCCTGAGCCTCTAGGAAGCTCCAGTGACCCCATGATCCGGAGCCAAAATTATAACAAAGGGGAAGGGCCACACAGCCTCCTTTCCGAGCCTGAAAAGGCCCCAGGAACCCCATCCCCTGATGCCAAATACAGAATAAAGGGGAGGGAGGTGCATGGCCCTCTCAAGCCACAAAAGGCCCCAGGGACCCCATTCCTTGGGGCCGGGTCACTCACTGTGTCCCAGGGAGCCTATACCAGGGATGCAGTTTCCCTGCCCATGAGAGCACAGGCAGGGAAAACGTGTCTGCTTTTCTCTTGTGGGAGGTTTGAAAATGCCAATCACATAAGAGGGACTACGGGCTTTTTAGACAGGTCCAGCATACTTGCCCAAACTTATATAAATACAAAGAGTATGCCGTTCCTAGCTGCAAGAGGGGGAAAAGAAGTGGGAACTGGTTTAAGTGGTCATGGAGTGCAGGGAAACAGGGGTTCCTCCTGTTGAAATTTAGGGCCCTCACACACCCGGCTGGGTGTCATGCTTCATCATATGGCTGCTCCTCGTCAGGTCGGCGCTGCAATACCTGACGGGCTCCCTATGAGGGGCTCTTTGGCGGAGATCTTTTATTTCAAATTGCCGTATGGTGCCGTGGGGGTGAGGGGCCTAAACAGTGTAGATGAGTGAGTGAAGGTATGTCACCCGAAGGAAAATTAAAACAGGATTGGAAGTACCAAAGAAAACAATTTTAATCAAAAGGTATATATATATATATATATATATATATATATATATATATATATATATCCTGTCAGCCTTAGGGTGGCCTTCCCCTAAACCTTTTGCCTACTTGCCTCCAATTTTTGCTGAAATTAATTTTTGTTGGCTATAGAAAGCTGTGCACTTTACCACTGTTAACCAGTGCTAAAGAGCTGTGTTCACTCCCCTAAAACATGGTTTGATTGGCATATACCTAACTAGTATGTTTAATTTACTTATAAGTCACCTGTAGAGTGGCATACCATATACCCACGGCCTGTAAATTAAATGCTACCAGTGGGCCTGCAGCACCTATTGTGCCACCCACTTAAGTAGCCCACTAAAACACGTCCCAGGCCTTCCATTGCAGCCTAAATGCAGTGTTAAACTGCCATGTCGACTTAGTATTCAAACCTCCTTGCCAAGCCTTCAACTCCCCTTTTATTACATATAAGTCACACCTAAAGTAGACCCTGGGAAGCCCATAGGGCAGGGTGCTGTGTAATTAATAAGGTTGGACATGCATTTTTAAGTTTTACATGTCCTGGTAGTGAAAAACTCCTAAATTCATTTTTCACTACTGCGAGGCCTACCCCTCCCTCAGGATTACATTGAGGATTCCTTATTACATTTAAAAAGCTAGAATTCCTAATTGGGAGAAGGTAGATATATCATGTTTTATACCTATGAAATTGTTATGATAATCCCTCTTTAATGGTAAAGTCGGATTTTTAATTACAATTTTTAAAATGCTACTTTTAGAAAGTTGGCATTTTCCTGCCCTTTGTGCCTGCAGCCTGTTTTGGGTCACATGACGGGGTGTAGCTGACAGACTTTGTGAATTCTACCCAGACAGTCACACAACAGAGGGATTAGGTGTGCCTCAATGGGCCATCCGCTGGCAAGATGGGGGGAGCGGAGCGGAGCACAGCCCTACTTACACCTGAATAGCCTGAGCTCTGCATTCACACAACGACCCTGTATTGTCACTTCAGCCAGGTTGGAGCCAGGGCAGGGGAGTCAGGAAATAACATGCTCTTTAAAGAACCTCTCTAGAAGCATCTCCCACCTTCCGGAAGAAGGGCACCTGGGTATAATAAGCATTGGCATAGCCAATAGGTCTCGCCTCTGGGACCTTATAAGTGTTTTGCCAGAGGTGTTTGGAAGTTTGGTAAGAGATGCAATTTAACATAAAGGGATATGAAAAAGGAAACCAGGAAAGTGTGATAGGGGAAGAAGAGGGCAGCAGATGAGCTGGGGGGAGGGAGGGAGAAGCAAAGGGATGAGAGAGAGTGAGACAAAGAAAAAGCAGATGGTGAGAAGAAGCAAGTAGGGGGATAAATATAAAAGGATGGAGAGACTGCCTTGCAGGGTACCTGGACTATCTACTTTGGAAATGTAAACAGGCATTTGAGTGCCATATGTGAAGAAAAACAAAGGAAAGCACACAAGACTGTGCTTTATTTGACTCCTATTCCTTGATATAAAAGCGTTGCTCATTAATTCTAAAGACATTAGGAGGTGAGGAAACACTGTTGTTTTGGCATAAAGGCGACAGACAGTGACTAAAGTTTCCAATGTGCGGGGTGGGGAATATGGGAATGAATCCAACTTTATACATGCGTTCTTACCCTTTACAACGAGGAGGCGACAAGTGGAAAGAGAATATCACCACTTATCTATACAACCAACCTAACTGTAAAACGCCTTCCTAATTCTTCCTAAGGTTGCATAAAGCAACTAAATTAAGAGGAGACATGAAAAATGTATAATTTTCATCAAAAAGCGGTGGAAGTAGTAGCGAGTCATGGATATTCCCGGTGAGGGGTGGGAGGGATAATGGTTTGGCGTTGTCTTAGTTCCACAAAATATATAATTGTCAATTCCCATGCTGTTATATACCATAGATATATATAGAAGACGAACATTTACTAGCTAAAGCATCACCTGAATGTGCAAAACCCCAACAAAATGGTTTGGGATAAAAACAGAGGAAATAACCCATTCAATTTTTGCAACCACTTCTACGATGGTGGACATAAATACACTATTTTGTTAACTTTTACCAAAAGAGACCGTGAGAATGACACGCGTTTTCCTTTAGAGACAACAGTCTGCGCGAAAAGGTATTTGTAGATATTTACACAATTTCTAATAACTAAAGCAACATTAAAAATATAGTTAGCAACACCGACTGCAAAAATATGACAATAAATCAAACAACCAAAGAAAACCTTGTGACTCCCTCTGTTGAAGGTGGTATGCTATTAACAAAAATACACAGTTCGAATACAAAAATCCCACAGAGTGCGGGGGGAGGGGTTACGTGATTATTTTTTTGCACATTATGATGTATTTTGGTGAAGACAGATCACGCAAGCTTTACAGACCATAGAACGCCGATGCTCAGCTTGGTTTGTCTGAAGTTCTTCCAACCCTCTTAGCCAGAGGAGGGACGGTGTGAAGGGCTGTCATTTACTAAACAGAGATGTCTAAAAATACGTTTAAAGGGGAGAGGGACTCCCCGGTTCAGCCCTTAAAACACCCCGTGATACGAGTCACTTTGGTTAAATGACACCAGCGGCGGGGCCTGCTGGGAGGAATCCCGGTACTCACCCCCAAATCCTAGTCGGCCGCATTCTCCTTTCCGTGGTCCGTCCACGCGCAAGATTCCGGGACCCGAAACTTTCTCCAAACTTCCCACCAAACAAGCTTGGCCAACGCCAAATCCTCCTGTTGTCGTTTTTCCCTCTCGGAACGCAAATAAGCTCCAGACTCCAGAATCACTGCAGCCAGCCACAGCGCAAGGGGTGTGATGGGAGGTACAGCGCATACCCACAGGAGCCAGGTCTGTCGGGGCAACTAGACCCATCTCCTGCCGAACGAAGCCCCAAACAAGCCCAACCTGCAGTGCGAGGCGGCCAGACTAGACAAGGGACAGTTTACACACCATGATTACGAAAGGAATTACAGCCCGTTGGTACGCCGCCCGCTGCAGAGTAACTCTATAAACTCGAGAACGTTTTATCACTCGACAAAGTAAACATTGAGACTGGAAATACAGAACCGCGATGTGCCCAAGGAGGGGTGAAGGGGGGGCACCTCAAGCAGGCGCTGCAAAACACGAGAGGGGCTGCTGGAGGTGCGTGGAGCGAAGAGGAGGGTGGGAAGGGAGATGGGGGAGGGAAGAAGGAAGGCACGAGGAATGTAAAGATAAACAAGGAGGCACTGCTCGCTCCCGCAGGCAAAACGCTGTGGGATGCGAGGAATGCAGCTGACACCCTGCGCGCACCTGCTCGCTCCTGACAGCAAAACGCTGTGGGAGTGACCAGTAAACAAAGAGGTGGGACATGCGCCCGCCTTTGGCCATTTGCATGCTTTCATTATTGAAAGCCACACGCAAAGGCCAATGGAATGTGTGGGAGGAGTCCGACCCACACGGAGAAGTCTCTGGGAAGTCTGGAGTGTTTCCAAGAGGCCCTCTCCTAGAGCGGCGCATGTGCGCTGCGCTAGGCCCGACCTAAAGATTAGGACCTTCAGACCCTCTCTTCAGTTCACCACTGAACCTGCAGAAGGACTCTCAGAGGACTGCCTGCTGCTGTGACCTGCTGTGCACTCTGCCAGACTGCTAATGTACCTGGAAGGACTGCTTTGCTGCCTGGAGATTGCCTTGAACCTTTAGAGGCCAACCCTGCTGTTGAGCCCTGCATCTTCACCTACACCCAGGATTGCCAGAAGTGACTCCAAGGGCTAGTTTTCTGGCATCCTGTTCAGAGCCACAGGGAACTAAAAGGCTCCCACCATCTTGAACCTGTACCTGGACCCAGCCTGAGGGAGTCCTGAAAACACCAGTCCTAGACTCTTGGTTTTGATGCTAAAGGTACTCAGATGTCCAATTTCCAAAACTGAGGACTTGGACAAAATGTTACTAAAAAGTGCTCTGAGAATGAGGAGGAGACAGAGACCAAGCTGCTTGCCTGTCTGCCCGAGGTGCATCACCGGTCAGATTGACCTTGTGGCTTCCCATGCTATGTTCTTCTTCCAACAGCAATTCCGTTTCAGCAGTCCTTTGCCAAAGGGGTATCTGACCTCATGGAACTGTCTCCGACTATAGCCCTCTGCTTTCGCTGAGTTTTTCAACTTGATTTGGGCGACTAAGTCTGAATGTAAAAATCTTCACTGTGGCTTTGACCTATGGCCATCCGATGACAACGCTCCCTCCTCGGACACCTCCTGCAGCCATGCCCCGCTAAACTTTACCTTCTGAGACATTTTTCGTCAAGACTTTTTCCAAGTTCAAAGGCAAGCACTGACCAGGCCCAATACACTTCTTGTATCCAAACCGTACTCAATCGCAGTCGGCCTTAAATTTCGACTTTGACCCGGTCTCACACGACTAGATGTCCGTGGTTGGCGCTTTCATCTTTTAGGTACTAGTTTTTACTAAAAATGTTAAAAATTCATAACACCAGTTCTACAGATTGGATTTTTGTCGTTTTGGTGTCAAATAATTTATTAAAATTTACTCTATTTTTCTAAATTCGTTTGGGATTTCTTCTTATATTGTATTTTCACTTTATTACTGTTTATGTGCTGCATAAATACTTTACACATTGCGTCTAAGTTTAGCCTAACTGCTTTTTTGTGCCAAGCTACCCAGGTTCATTTAGTGACTTTTTGTTGTTCACCCTGCAAGGGATTGTTGCTGTTGCTTGACCATGGCTCACACCTGAGTCAACCAACAACCCAATTTCTCTCATTGGTGTTCAATGGTGTGGATCAGGACTTGTGCTTGTACAGTACCATACAGTGATTTATGTTACACAAAAATCCCAGCTAAATCATTTGACATCAGAGTGACTCCTTTTTAAATTTTCCCTTAGTTTTTCTATTGATTGTTTTCTCCCTTTTCTAAATTCAAGTGCCCTACTTTCCTTTTTGTACCATAGAGATGGAGCCATGCAACTGTGACACCCTCAACAGGACTGAGCTTCTGAAACTCTGCAAGCAGAAGGGACTGAAAGTAGACAAGAAGGATTCCAAACTGGATCTCCAGGTAGCCCTCAGGCCCTTGAGAAGGTGCAAAGTTGGCAGGCCACCTTAGAAGAGGATGAGGTGGATGACAATGTGGAGGAAAGAGCACAAACAGAGGATGAGGGGAGAAAGGGACCAGCCCAGGGTACTGAGCTGCTAGGAGAGCACAACTCGACCCCAGCAGATGACCTGGATGACACGGATGCCCAGGACGGAGCAGGGAGCAGCGTGTCTGCCAGGGGCCTGACCCCACAGAAGTTGGAGGTCAGGAAGGAGGAGAAGAAACAAACTGAAGCTGGCCAGGCTAAGGATGCAGAAGAAGAGGCTGGCCCATGAGCTCAGTCTCAGGGAGCTGGACTTAAAGGTCAAGCAGATGGAGTCCAGCAGTATTGGTAGCAGCAGACCAGTAGTGTCCACTAGCGAGGGGAGGGTCCCCATACCCAAGGGCCTGGTTCCCAGTTATGTGGTGGGAGATGATATAGATAAATTATTCTCAGCATATGAGGTAGTTCTGAGGGAACACAAGGTCCCAGTGGAGTATTCAGGGGGTTGTGGGTGGAGGTACATGCCCACTGTAGGGAGGGACAGACTCCTGACACTTGGATAGAGGAGCAAACTAACCCTGGGCAGTATTGGTAGCAGCAGACCAGTAGTGTCCACTAGCGAGGGGAGGGTCCCCATACCCAAGGAACTGGTTCCCAGTTATGTGGTGGGAGATGATGTAGATAAATGATTCTCAGCATATGAGGTAGTTCTGAGGGAAGACAAGGTCCCAGAGGAGTATTCAGGGGGTTGCGGGTGGAGGTACATGCCCACTGTAGGGAGGGACAGACTCCTGACACTTGGATAGAGGAGCAAACTAACCCTGGGCGGAGTTCGTGGAGTTTCACTACGCGGAATACCGCGAAGTGCATAAAAAACTCTGTTGCACTACGCAGAGCTCTGCGAGGGGCGGAGTATGATAGAAAAATGCCGTTCGCCGTGATTGCACGGTGCCGGATGCTTGTCCGCACTGTGCAATCATTGTGAACGGCACCATGCACAGTGCAAGCTTTCCTTTTCTGCCGCTCGAGTAGATTTTTACTCAAGCGGCAGCTTTCTCAACGCGAACGGGCAGCTTCTCAACGCGAGCGGTCGCAAGCATACACGACCACTCGCAATGAGAAACCTGACCTCCCCGCGTTGAGAAATCTCGCCGGGATGTTGATTTTCCACGCTCGCGCTCGCCAACTTGATGTTGACGATCGCAAACAAGGAAAAATCTCGCCGGGAGGTTGATTTTCCTCGCTCGCGGTCGCCAACTTGACGTTGACGAACGCGAGCGAGGAAACAAACTCCGCTACGCACCGCGAAGCAGAATTTTTCGGAACTCCACGATCTCCGCGTAACGCGGAGTGCAGGAAACTCTGCAAACTCCGCGAGCGGAGCGGAGTTCACCGTCCACCCAGTATGCCCCCATGAACGCCATTATTCCTACCAAATTTGGGCTGATCCCTGAGAAATACAGACAGAGGTTGAGGGACAGCCACAAACTCCCAAACCAGGCCTGGGTGGACTTCTTAGATTATTCCAGCAAGGCACTGAAAGGATGGGTTTGGAGCAGCAACGTAAATGATTTCACTGGGCTGTACAACCTGATTCTGAGGGAGCACATGCTCAATACCTGTTTTACAGAGCTGTGCCAACACTTGGTAGATGGCAAGTTGACTGACCCCCAGGAAGCTTGCTGAGGGTCAGCACCAGAGTGTCCAAGAAGGTATCTGGGGGACTCCAAAAAGGGTGGTCAGGGTTCCCACCAGAAGAAAGGGAGGGGAGGACAGTTAAAAAGGAGTTCTCTCAGGGCCCCCAAAATAGTTCTCAAGGGAAAGGGTCCCAATCTGGCCACTAGAAGAAAGGCTTCTTTAATAAGAATCATAACAAATCTGCCCCCAAGTGCTATGAGTGTTATGAGCATGGGCACTACAGGGGTGATCCCAAATGTCCCAAGCAGGCACAGCCTGCCCCAAGTGGGACAAAAATAGACCCCATGGTTGGCTAGTGTAGTACTTGGGGAGGAGATCGCTGCAGTTAGTGGGGGGGGGGTGAGTGAGGTTACACTAGTTTCCCTGGGTGACAAGGAGATGGTGCCCAAAGCCCACATGCCTTCTAATACTTCAAAGTCACCATAAATGGGCAGATGGTGGAATCTCTGAGGGACACAGGAGCCAGTTTGACTCCTGTAAGGTGTCATCTGGTATCCTCAGAGCAAGTGATTTCAAATACATTCCACCAGGCTGTAGTAGCAGACAAACGGAAGAGCCACTACCATGTGGCTCTGGTTCCCTTTGAAGGGGGGGGTTCTCAGGTTTTCTGAAAGTTGTGGTGAGCCCTGCCATGCCTGTGTATTGTCTATTCGGGAATTATTTTGAGCACACTGCCAGGAAGGAAGTGGAGTTCGGGTCACACCTGGAAATGTTGATATTGCTTGAGTGGGTCTGTGTGACCACCAGGTCCGTGGCTGCCCAGGAGGGGAGTCAAGGAGGTCTAGAACCGGGAAAATTGCCCAGATAGCTGCCAAGAGATGGAAGGGCAAGGGTCATGGCAAAATAGCCCCTGAATGACCCACAGTGGAGATAGATGGGGCACCGGAGAAGGCCGCCCTGGAGCCTCCTGGAGAGGAAATGACCTTCCTGAGTAGCGAGCCTAAGGCACCCGTGCATGGGGCACCACATGCGTTGGTAGTCCTGTAGGATGCTGGTTAGTATATGGTGCTCACTTATGTACGTGTAGCACCCTGCACTAATCCAGACAACCCTCATGGTGATTTTAGTGGTCTTAGACAACCTTAGAAAGCTCTCTAAGTGGTAGCTGTGGAGAGCAGCCTTCAGGCCTCGTCCAGAAGGGGTGTAAATCAGCTTGTTTTACCAGAACGTATTCTTATTGGTATAGATTAAGTGAAAAAGAACTACACAGTGTATTTATAAAAATATGTATTTATTATAAGACACTCACTAATGCATACAAATATCTCCTACCCGGAGATATACACAATGCACATAATACGTTGCAAATAAAACAGGTAAGTAGCACGAATACACAGTGGTCGCCAAGGGTGGACCAAACCATATACTAAAATAGTGGGATGCAAACCACAACTCAAGTCAAGACTATACCCAGAAGATGTAGAAGTGCTGGGGACCCAAGGAACCACCCGAGGTAAGTAACAGGAACCCCACGGAGGCTGTGTGCAGAGTGGGAACACGACCGCATTCTTAATTCAAGTCACTGGGTAAGTTGGGTTGCAATTTTAAAGAAGAAGGACCCTTCCCAGTGGACCCTAATGAAACCCCATGGAAGACAGAAGGATGGTGATTCACCCCACCCGTGGATACCCTAGGAACCAGGATACCTACACCAGAGAAGCCAGGTGCATAGGTGTGAAGTGGCGTCGGAAACCGCCGTCAAACTCAATGGAGGACTTCAGGAAGATGCCGCTGGCGAAGAAGATGAAAATGTCCAGTGGAGCCCAAAGGTGGATTCAAGTTGAGAAGTAACTGCAAGCAGAGGGGACAGAGTCAATGCCACTCAGGAGTGACCAGGAGGCACGGAAGACAAATGCCCACCGATATCAGACGAAGCAGGGGAGTTGACAGTGACCTTGGAGCTGTGTGGACCAGGTGATGCTGTGGAGGACCAGGAGCCATTCATGAGCTGTCCCACATTGGATGTCGAGAGTTGAGGGGTCAGTGTCTGCCAGGAGCACCAACAAGCCTTGGGAACTGCAAACAACGTGGCAAGCAAAAAAGGTGCAGAGTCAGAACCAGCAAGGTCCACGAGACTCACCACAAACAGGGGAGTTGGCGCAGGCCCCGAGCAATTAGCGGAGCCCACTGGAATCAAATAAGACCCTTAAGAGGACCCACAGGCCAAAAGGCACAGGAGACACAAGAGGACCTTAAGCAGCTCACCAAAGATGCAGGCCCACGGTGCAAAGGATGCGGCGAGGACAAAAAGCTTGGCTGGAGGAGATGCTTGAAGCTGGAGCTTCTTGGAGCCCGAAGATCTCTGAGGAAGAGAGCCAACAAGCCTTGGCAACAGCAAGTCGATACGGTGCACAGGGGTCTGGATCCGGCGGTTCAGACGAGGGATACTGGCCTCAAACTTGGTGAGAAGACAGTGCAGGCATGGAAGGAGTTGGAGAACCCCCACCTGTGTTGCTGAACCTTTCAGAGTCCGTAGGAGCCCAGGAGCAGCAGACCGGTCAGCTTGGTTGCGGTGCCTGCAGATGCAGGGAAGTGACTCCTTCACTTCAAGGGAGATTCCTTCAGGTGTCTTCGATGTCCACAGGCCTTGAAAGGATCCTGTATGGCGCACAGGCATGGATGTTGCAGCAGATGAGCAGGACGATGAGACCAGGAGCAGCAGGAGTCTTCCCAGTTGCAGTCTCAGTGCCCAAAGCGGAGTCCAGCGAAGTCCAGAGTGCCCAGATGGTCGAAGTTGAAGTGGTAACTTGATCTGAATCTTTTCCCACAATGAATCTAGGAACCCACCCACAGGTAGGACTTAAGTACCCCAAGGAAAGGGTTGGGATGATTCAGGGTTCCCTCCCAGAGGAGGGGCTGGACAGTGGGGAGGATACTCCCATGTCCTTTGTCTGGTTTCACACCAGAGCAGGAGCCAACGGTTCCCTGAACTGTACTATGCAAGGAGGGCACCAAATGTGCCCTCCAAGCAGTCTCAGTGGTGCTGGCAAGCACCCCCACCCTGACCCAATACACTAAACCCTGTCTGGGAGGTGGTCACACCTCCCTGTGACAGGATAGCTATTGTTCTGCCTTCCCCTGCTCAAGCTTGGCTCAGCAGCAGGAGGGCAGAAACATGTCTCTGGTTGGCAGCAGCCCTAGCTTGCTGTCGGGTTCTGGAAGACTGGTACCGGGAGCACTGAGGGCCTCCTGAAGGAGCTTTACAGTGCATTGAATTATACCTCCCACACTGTTTAGGGTGTGGGGGTACGATTCCAACAATTTTGATACCAAACATGACAGGGTTCGTTACAGCCAGTTTAGAGATGGTCATCGCGTAATGACTCAGAGCCACTCTTTTAATCGTAATGGCTGATGTATTTACAACCCGGGAGAATGGCTCTGAAAGTTGTAGGGGTGCCCTGCTCATGCAGGGGTACCCTCACACTTAGAACCGAGCACCCTGCCTTCAGGATTGAAAGGACTGCCTTAGGCGTGACTTATAGGTTTTAAGTGCAGTGACCTCCGATATAGGGGAACCTATATCTGTCATAAGTGGTGCTAGCATCAGCTTACACAGGTTGCAATGGCAGGCCTGGAGTCACAATTTTGAGTGGTCTCTGATGGGTGGCATAATACATGCTTCAGCCCATGGGAGACTTCTGGTGTACCTATGACCTGGGTACCTCAGTATCATATACTAGGGACGAACAAGGGTATGCCAGTAGCCAATCTGGGATGTACCTAAGTACTCACCATATCCAATTTAGGGGCGAAAGCACAGAGATTGGGGTCCTGATTAGCAGGTTCCCAGTCAGACTAGTCAGAAGCAGCATAACACCAGGCAAAAAGTGCGTGTAACCATAAAAGCAGATCCTACAGTTCCCCAATGCTACAGGGCCTTCCTACTGGAGCTGGCTCATGAGATACCCCTGGAAGGATATCTGTGGTAGAACACGTCTCTTTGCCAGGCTGTCTCCCACTCTTACTGGCCCCAGATGATTTGCTCATATGCATTCTGTGGGACTTGCTTAATTTGCCAGTGGGAAGACAGGGAAGAAGCTGAAAGCTCCCCTGAATCTCTTACCTGTCATTGGCACCCCTTTGAAAGGGTGGGCAGTGACATTTTAAGGCCTTTGGACCCCAAGACAGCCTTAGGAAACAGGTTTATCCTGGTCTTAGCAATATATACACGGTAGTAGTGGTGAATAATTCGCACCTCTTGAGATATACAAAGTAAATATTGGGTACTAGTAGAAATTCTTGTAGATTTTGGTGCTCATGGGTTTGACAACACCCTACTACCAAAGGTGTTAGTTACAGTTATTGGCCAGAAGACCCCAACTGTCTACAAAATTGCAATTCTTGCC
Source organism: Calotriton arnoldi (assembly GCA_963921515.1). NCBI lineage: Eukaryota > Metazoa > Chordata > Amphibia > Caudata > Salamandridae > Calotriton > Calotriton arnoldi. The sequence goes on from CAWUFW010001356.1 coordinate 1,082,731, forward strand.
AAACCAAGCACTCAAGCTGTATTAAAACAATGGAAGTTCAAACATAACGATAATTAAAGTAGAAACATGATTTATTCAGCATATAAAGTATAGCGATGTTCATCTGTACAATCCATCTCTTAACAGGTGTTCACTTCAGAAAAACAGCCGTCACATGTTTCGTCACCAACGTGACTTTTTCAAGGCTGTGAATTTTACAACACAAAGAATGTACAGTTAAGGATGTATTTTCAATTTATAGTAAATCAGATATAGAGAAATGTAGAAAGAATTTGTAAAGAAAGGTTCAGAGAGGTGATGAATTTAGGGACAAGCCATAGTGCAAACGTAATTCCCAAGTCTATTAGACCTGGATACTAAGGATAGAAAAATAGTGCTTGAGGCCGACACCCGTGACAGTTGAAATAAAAAATACGATGTGCGAACTTATCCTGGTCTTGGTAGCCACATCACTAGATACCCAGGGGCCATTCCTCTGAGGACTGCTACAGCACCTGCAGTGGCTAGGGCCTGATAGGGATTTTCATCAGAGTGGGTTTCCCAAAGTGGAATCTGACAGGGGCACCAATTTCATGTCAGCGCATCTGCTGTCAATGTGGAAGGAGGGTGGAGTTATTTACAAGTTTTCCACACACTACCATCTAAAAACAAATGGGCTTGTTGAAAGATTCAATAACACCTTGAAGGGCATTATTATGGGCCTGCCTGAGCCCATGAGGCAGAAGTGTCCTCTTACCATGCCCGTTCTTTTCCTACAGGGAGGTGCCACAGAAGGGGGTTGCATTCATTCTCTTTGAACTTCTGTATGGTCATCCTGTTAGGGGACCTCTCAGCCTGGTTAAGGAGGGGAGGGAGTAAGCACCCAAGAAACCCCCCCAGTTTGTGGCTAGTTACATTCTGGCCCTAAGAAATTAGATGGCCATGGAAAAAAGGCTTCTGAGAACTTGGAGACTAGCCAGGAAGTTATAAGGCAGTGGTATGACCAAATGGCTACCCCTGTGGAATTTCAGCCTGGGCAGAAAGTGTGGGTTAAGCAGCCTGTGGAGCCCAGTGCCCTTCAAGGCATTGGACTGGGCCTTATGAGATAGCGGAGATGAAGGGGGAAGCCACCTACCTGGTTGACCTCAAGACCCACAAACACCCTTTAAAGGTCCTCCATATCAACCGCCTCAAGCCACACTATGAGAGGTCTGAAGTCACCATCTTGCTAGTGACAGATGATGGGGAGAAAGAGTAGAGTGATCCTCTTCCTGACCTCCTGCCATCAAAAGAGAAAGATAGGTCAGTGGAGGGTGTCAACCTCTCCCCTACCCTGACCCCCAAACAGCAGGAGGACTGTTGCGTTATTGGGACAGTTTGTCTCCCTGTTTTCACTCACTCCTGGGTTTCCACATCTGTGTACCCATGATATTGACATTGGAGAAGGCCCCTCTCTGAAAAACATAATTAGATAAGATTAGGGGCTGCCAAGTTCCTGTATACTTTTGATTTAACCTCGGGGTACTGACAGATTGCCCTAAAGGGGCTATAGAGAGGTCTTGTCTACTCCAGAGGGCCACTTACAGTTTAAAGTGATGCTGTTTGGACAACTGAAAGATTCCCCAGCCACCTTCCAGAGGCTGGTGAACCAGAGCTTGGTTGCTATGGAAGCCTTAAGTGCTGCTTACTTGGATGACATAGCTGTCTTCAGTAGCAACTGGAAGGACCATCTCTTTCACCTATAGGAAGTGATTCAGGCCCTGTAAAATGCAGCCATGACTATCAAGGCCAGTAAATGTCAGAGAGGTCAGGGGCCCGTGGTGTACTTGGGACACATTGTTGGTGGGGTAAGGTACAGCCCCCCCAGGCCAAAATAGAAACTATTCTGGCCTGGGAGCCCCTAAAAACCCAGATTGAGGTGAGAGACTTTCTGGCCCTCGCAGGATATTACATGAGGTTTGTGAAGGGATATGGCACCATTGTTGCTCCCTTGACGGAGAGGACTTCCAAGAAGCATCCAAGTGACCTGGACAGAGGCTTGCCAGAAATGTTTGACTCCCTCAAACAGGCCATATGCACAGCCCCTGTGCTCAAGGTGTCTGACTTTTCCAGGTAGTTTATAGTTCAGACAGATGCCTCAGAGCATGGTATAGAGGCAGTCTTATCATAGCTCAATGATGGGGTCTAGACCAACCGGTAGTTTTCATCTCTAGAAGGTTACTTCCCAGGGAACAGAGGTATAGTGCTAGTGAAAGAGAAGCCTTTGCTGTGGTCTGGGCACTGAAGAAGCTGAGACTATACTTGTTTAGGACTCACTTCTGTGTTCAGACAGACTACAGGCCCCTCAGGTGACTAATGAAAATGAGGAGTGAGAATCCAAAATTGCTGATGTGGTCCATCTCCCTACAGGGAATGGACTTTACAGTGGGCACAGACCTGGGTCAGACCACTCCAATATTGATGATCTCTCCAGGTTCTTCTGCCTTAGTGATGAGAACTCCCAGGGGTTTGGGTATTTCTCCCCATTTTCAGCTGGGGGGTGGGCGGGGCACAGGTTAGACCTGTCAGACGTAGGGTGGTATTCCCCCAATTTGTTTGCCTACTTGCCTCCAAATTTTGCTGAAATTATTTTTTGCTGGCCTTAGGACTCTGGGCACTTTACTACTGCTAACTAGTGCTTGTGCTGACTCCCCTAAAACATGATTTGATTGGTATATACCTAATTGACATATTTAATTTACTTATAAGTCCCTTGTAGAGTGGTATACCATGTACCCAGGGCCTGTTAATTACATGCTACATGGTGGACCTGCGTTTAAGCAAAGGGTAAGGCCTGAACTTGTTTGACTTTAGTGGCGTATTTTAATTCACGCTGAAGCAAACTATTGATTTTTGTTTGAATCGGTACTTTATTTATACCGTTTATTTCACTTTTTTTAGTTTTGCATTTTACACTCAAAAGTGGAAAAAGATAACATGGTCTGTTTTACAGAAAGTTCTTATATATTCAAAAACACTAGACAACAATACTGTGTTGTGAATACACAATATGAACAAAATACTGTGTTGAGAATACACAATATAACAAACATGAATATAAAACATTCAATAAAATGTGCTGACACACATTTTTAACTAGACTACAATACCGTGTTTTAGAAGCACAATATGGACAAAATACTGTGTTGTCTAGTGTTTTTGTATATATGAACTTTCTGTAAAACAGACCATGTTATCTTTTTCCACTTTTGAGTGTAAAATGCAAAACTAAAAAAGTGAAATAAACGGTATAAATAAAGTACCGATTCAAACAAAAATCAATAGTTTGCTTCAGCGTGAATTAAAATACGCCACTAAAGTCAAACAAGTTCAGGCCTTACCCTTTGCTTAAACGTATATATATGGCCCAGCCAGAACTTGTCTCCTTTGGGCCTGACTCCCCTAGTTACATGGTGGACCTGCAGCACTTATTGTGCCACCCACTTAAGTAGTACCTTAAAACATGTCCCAGGACTGCCATTGTAACCTGAATGCAGAGTTAAACTGCCATGTCGACTTAGTATTTAAGCCCCTTAGCCAAGCCTTAAACTCCCCTTTTCTTACATATAAATCACACCTAAGATAGTCCACAGGACAGGGTGCTGTGTAATTATAAGATTAAACATATACTATTAAGTTTTACATGTCCTGGTAGCGAAAAACTCCTAGATATGTTTTTCACTACTGTGAGGCCTATCACTCCCATAGGATAGCATTGGGGGTTCCTTATTACATTTAATAAGCTGCAATGCCCAATTGTGAGCAGGTAGATATGTCATGTTTGGTACCTATGAAATTGTAATGATAAACTCTCTTAAATGATAAAGTGGTTTTTTTCATTACAGTTTTTAAAATGCTACTTTTAGAAAGTTGGCATTTTACTGCCCTTTGTGCCTGCAGTCTGTCTTGGGTCACATGACTGGGTGTAGCTGATAGTTAGATTTTGTGAGTTGCTCCCAGACAGTCACACAATAGAGGGATTAGGTGTGCCTCATTGGGCCGGGGAAGGAAGGGCTGAGCACAGCCCCACTTACACCTGAATAACCTGTGCTCTGCCTTCACACAAAGGGCCTAACTACCCTGTATGTCACTGCAGCCAGCTTAGAGCCAGGGCAGGGGAGTCAGGAAATTCCATGCACTTCAAAGAACCTCTCCAGAAGATTCTCCCACCTTCCAGAAAAAGAGCACCAGGGTATAAAACTAGGACCTTCAGACCCACTCTTCAGTTCACTACTTGACCTGCGAAAGGACTCTCAAAGGACTGCCTGCTTCTGTGACCTGTTGTGCACTCTGCCAGACTGCTGCTGAACCTGGAAGGACTGCTTTGCTGCCTGTGGCCTGCCTTGAACCCTCAGAGGCCAGCCCTGCTGTTTAGCCCTGCATCTTCACCTGCACACAGGATTGCCAGATGTGATTCCAAGGGCTAGTTTGCTGTCTTCCTGGTCGTAGCCACAGGACATAAAAGGCCCCCACCATCTTAAGCCGAGCCTGCACCTGGACCCAGCCTGAGATGGCCAATTTCCCAAAACAGAGGACTTTGGCAAAATTTGGCCAAAAGTGCTCAGAGAACAAAAAGATCGGGACCAACCTGCTCGCCTAGCCACCCGAGGTGCATCTCCCGTCAGATTTAATTTGCTGCTTCCCCAATGTTCTTCTCCACAGCAGCAAATCCGCTTTAGCAGTTCCCTGCCACAGAGGTATCCGACCTCGTGGAACTGTCTTCAGCTACAGCCCTCTACTTCGTCACGCTGGAGTTTTTCGACTTCCATTGTGGTTACTATGTCTGAATGTTGAAACTTAACAGCGGCTTCGACTCACGGCCATCAACGATGACCCTCCCTCCACGGACACCTCCTGCAGCCTTTCCCCAATGAACTTTACCTTGTTAGACATTTTTCTTCAAGAATTTTTTCAAGTCCAAAGGTTAGCGCTGACTGGGCCCAATCCACTTCTTGTATCCAAACCACGCTCCATCGTGGTCAGCCTTAACTTTCGACTTTGACTCAGTCTCATGCAACTACATGTCCGCGGTTGACACTTTCATCTTTTAGGCACTCGTTTTTAGTACAAACCTTTAAAATTAAAAACTCCGGCTCTACTAATTGGATTTTTTGTTTGTTTTGGTGTCAAATAATTTATTAACATTTACTCTATTTCTATAAATTGGTTTGGGATTTTTCATGTGTTGTGTTTTCACTTTATTACTGTGTATGTGCTGCATAAATACTTTACACATTGCCTCCAAGTTAAGCCTGACTGCTTTTTTGTGCCAAGCTACCCAGGGTTAAGCCCTAACCAATGGGGTAAGACTTCCTGGGGCAAACCCACTATGGGCATTTTCAAGATGGTGAAGATTCGGCTACATTAAACTTGGATTCGTGAGGGCTCAGTGTGCCCTGTGGGGAGTGTACTATGGTAATCCCAGTGTCCTCCCACACTAACACCAAAATCCAGTTTCAAGCAGCCACTGTACACCTTATAAACCCAGAAACAGATGCATGATAGAACAAAATAGAGTTTTCCCAGCAACTATACAGTGGATACACAAGAAGTGTTTTAGCAGCCTATTCCAGTCCTTTCCAGTGCACCCCCGTGTTGGAGGTAAAACCCAGAGAAAGAAGTCTGGTGGGACAATGCAGCTTCTTAAGCAACCATACAGCAGATAGACTAACATTATCTTGGCATTCAGTTCTCTGCCTTTCAAGTCTGCCACTAAGTGTTATATGTAAACCCAGCAGACCAGTCAAGCAGGCTTTGACCCTCAAAAAGGATTTGATGCTGCAATGACAAAAAAGGGTGCTCACTGCCTGGGTGGTTCAGCTGAGTCATCTCTGCCCATACAGGTCAGCCTATTGTTTGCTCCTGGGAGGCATTTCATACCTATTTCACAGCTACTCAAATGCTAATCAGTGGCTGGGAGAAGTTTGAGAGGAAAAGCTTTGAGAAATTTTAGTCAGGGAAAAGGTACCTTTTCAAAGATTACTTTTTCTTAATACTTATTAAAAATCTGACCACTAGTGAATTGGATTTTTAATAATTGCTAAAAATAATTGTTTATTTTTCTAACTAGCCCCATTTCCTAGACTGAGTAGCAGGGTGTTTAGTCTGTGCTCTGGGTTTCACCACAGGACAGCCAGGCCTGCTACAATTACAAATTGTGACATGAAGGGTCTTTTTCTTTCCACTTGTATGTTCTTATAAAGGAAAATGGTGTATTTTCCTTAAATAACCCTCACCCACCAGGGTTACCCCTTTTGGCATGCTTCATCATTGGGATCTTCATGTACCACTGCGGAACAGGGCATGCTACAACCTACGGAGACGTGGGAGCACTTAGAGTTGGTACTATGTGTTGATGAAGTGTAGAGGTCTGAGCGAAGGGAAAAAAATTATTTAAAAATACCTGAATAGTAGGAAAAAATGTGTTTTATGGTTACCTCTATCTGGTATGGTTAAAATAAGGGGAAAAGTTTGGGAACCTTAGGGATACAATGTGCCTATGTTACACTGGTCGACATGTTTCTAGCCATACCCCAAGGCTACTCTTCAGGACTAAAGATACAAGAGTTCCCTGATACCACTCTTATTCTAGTAAATACAAATATATATATATATATATATATATATATCTCTCAAGTTTCACATCTCCGCCACAGAGAAATGGAGACGCACTGTCTCTCAAGCGTCTTTAATCTGGCAGCAAACAGGAATCAAACCACGGCCCAACGCGTTTCGGACTTCTCAAGTCCTTGACCACGGGCAGCTGGCAAAACAAATCAAATCATATTGCAGTTACTGGTTAAATAGTCACATGATCTTCCACATCTCGCTCTACATGAGCTTGGCATGATAACCACAATGCATTCTGTGATCAGTAGTCTGCACAACCTTTCATTGTTCCTGAAATAGGTAAATAGATATCCAGCACAATTATATCCATATTCTTGTTCGCTTAAAATACTTCACCACGCTAAAAAGTTCCATATTGAGATCCCATACTTAAAGTTGGTACTGTGTGTTGATGAAGTGTAGAGGTCTGAGCGGAGGGAAAAAGAATTTAAAAATACCTGAATAGTAGGAAAAAATGTGTTTTGTTGTTACCTCGATCTGGTATGGTTAAAATAAAGGGAAAAGTTTGGGAACCTTAGGGATACAATGTGCCTATGTTACACTGGTCAAGAAGCACAAAAAAGATGTCCAGGGAAAAATTTGCACAAGTGACTATAGCAAAAAGACAAACAAATTTGTCTCATGCATGGGAGCAAAGTCCCCAACTATAACTTGTCAACTCTTTATAAACTTACGAGGACGTCCTCAGTTCTTTTAACATATCTTTTCTTTATTATAGATATGGGTATCTGCACGATTATACATTTATCATAAAGCAAAAAACAATATATATACATAAACACATAATCACAATCAAAAGATGTTCAAAATCTTTTGTAGTACCCATCCATTTTAAACTGGTTGCACTCAAATGCAAATATCACAGCAATCCAGGAGGAGGTAATGCTTTTTACACACTACCTAGACAGAGAGGCAACCTCATCTCTAGTCAGTCATTTATATAGCGTGTAACAAACATATTCAAACGTCATATTTCAATTTAGATGGACTCCTCCTCTTCATATGTCGACGCGTTTCAGCCCACTGAGTCGGGCCTCCTCAGGACAAGGGTAACACAATTGAACACAAATACTCCCTACAAAACAACATACCACAATTTAAAACCATACACTTTGTTCTCATCATGAACAAACATGCCGTGTATTACCCATGCATAGACTCTTGCACATGCAGGGAAATAGACTCAAGCATAAAGTGACTACCACAGAAGAAAATAGAAGAATTAAAAACAAGGTCGAGGTGATAATACATCCATTGCACCCAACACGTGTGCCTGTACATCGTGATACCACTCCAAAACCTCTCCTTTAGAATAACCATGCTTAGTGTCAGTGCTCTGTTCCAGGGGGTCCGTGTGCAAAACTCACCCACTTTCCAAGTGAACACACCTCTAGTTAAACCTACTTTGGTCGGGCCACAACAGCTTCACAAAATCAGAACCAGATGCCGCCGTGCATCTGTACCTGCTGAAATAAAGTCATATCTAATACTGAGGATCTCACCGCCACGGAAAAAGCACAACCCTATGCCCAATCCTGGAATCCCCATTTAAATTACTTACAAGTATCCTGTCGGGGAATCTCACACGACAGGATCTTAACAAGCCGGGACCGGGGTGAACACCACGGGGTCAGCAGGAAAACGGACGCTTTCTATTCTGTAGAAAGAAAGCCACAAAGCCCCATTAATCAAGATATAAACGCTCCTATGGGAGGACAAATTCACAAAAACTGGCAGCACGAACCCTCAAGCAACAGGGCTCTTACCTGTCCGATAACACTACATGGTTTCCTACAATACTTCCGGGACTCACAAGCTGTCACGAGTGGAATGGCCTCTTTGCCGCCAACTTCACCCGGGAAAGAGCTACTCTCACCAGTGTGCCGGACGTGTGTGTGGGAAAACCGCACGCATATTACTATGTTCCTGCAATGTCAGTCCACGCCCCCTTTCCCCAGGCTCAAGGGGATAGCATCAATTCTCGCACCCAGGCAAACACGTAAGGGAACATCAATGAAGTGCTCCTAATGCCTTCTAAAACGGGCTAAACTTTATTTAGCTGACGGTGGGCACCCCCGGGCGTGCAGGCTAAGAAGCACAAAAAAGTAAAAAGTAAAAAAATATACTCCCTACGCTAATCCCTGCCTTCAGCTCCTGGAGCCCAAAAAGGGAACCCAGGAATCTCTTTACAAGTCCTTACGGGGGAAGTCTCCCACACAAGCACAAAGCTGCAACAGGCCATGCGGAACTATCTAGTTCCCGTACCTAACATAGCTATATCACACCCTTACTGCTTGATTCTATGAATCCCTCCACAGATCCAACACCTAACCTGAACAATATATGTACAGAAAATAAATATAAATCAATGAATGTATTATCAAACCAACAGATAAAAAACCTTATCTACTGTGATGGTCAGATGCAAAAAAGCGGAAAACAATGTACTGTATACAGAACCTCAGAACAGCTACCCTCCCAACCCCCACAGTGCTACTATCTCGTGGGAACTGGGCTTCCCCTGAGGGAACAGGGACCCCAGAACAATCTCATCGTTTCGACAATATATACATATCTCTGCTCAGACCCAAGACCACAATACATATCTTATTACATCTAGAGTTACACCATGGCCCACATTTCATCATGCTCATTTAATCCCTGCGTCACCGTCCTATATTTTTCAATCATGCGTGCTTCTAGTCTGTCTAGCTTGGTCTGAGGATCAGTTCCATTCACATTCGTAACTACCAAAAGTACTGACCATTGTATCTTTCTCATTATGGTCTTTCTGTTGGTAATGCTGGACAAGGGGCGCACCCTGAACTCTGCATCTTATTCTCGATTTATGCGAGTTTTTACAGCTTGTGTAGTTTGTCCTACATAGAACAATTCACAAGGGCACTTCAGACAATAGACAACATTCTTTGTGTTGCAATTCGAAAAGATCTTTTGGTGATGTTCTTTCCCATTGCTCTTAATAGATTTAGAGTCCGTTGTCATTTGACATGCCGCACAATTGTGACATCTAAAGTGTCCAACTACAGGAGGAAGATTCAGCATGCTTCTCACATCTTTCTTTGTCTCGCCCGGTCTCATTGCTCTTACTACTTGTTGACGAATGTTGCGACCTTTCCGGAACGCGAACATCGGTTGTGGAATATCAAGATGTCTTATTAATCTCCAATTCCTTTGTATAATCTTTTTCACCTTGTTCGCTTTCGGATTAAAAGTCAAGACACATGTCAAGGGATTAACTTCAGGACGTATCTTAGGGATCAAAAGATTCTCTCTTGGAGTAAACCATGCTCTCTTGAGCGCATTTCTTACCAATTTGTAAGGGTAACCGCCTTCTACTAGTTTAGTTTTCAATTTTTCTGCGTTATCAAAGTAATCCTGCTTATTGGTACAGTTTCTACGAATCTGGAGAAACTGCCCATAGGGCAGATTCTCCTTCAAGCTCCTAGGATGACCACTCGTAAAGTGTAGCAGGGTATTTCTCTCTGTCTGCTTGGTGTATAAACTCACTTCCAATGAGCCCTCATTGTTAAAAATCCAAACATCTAGAAAGTTCAACCTTTCTTTGCTATATGATGTTGTGAAGTTCAAGTCCGGTGCTCGAGCATTCAACCAATTATGGAAAAGTAGTAGAGTCTCGTCATTACCATCCCACACCATCATGATGTCGTCAATATAACGAAACCACTTTCCTATGTGTCTCTGGAAGGGATTATCAGCACTATCAATCCACTTTTTTTCAAAGAAATCCATCACCAGATTGGCTATTTCTGGTGCGAAACAGCAACCCAACGCCACGCCTTTAATTTGCAAAAACAAACTGTCTTTAAAGGTGAAAAAATTATTCTTTAAGCAAAGCGTAGCCAAGGCTGTAATAAAATCTGTGGGAACTAAGTGGGGCTGTTGTCGCTGATTCAGAGTATCTCTCTAGACAATAAGTGCTTCATCTTGCGGAATATTGGTGTATAACGCTTCGATGTCGAAAGACAACAATAGCTGTTCTTCCGCATTAAAAAGCACATTTTCTGTCTTAGTAATTAGATCCATTGAGTCCCTTATGAAGGACCGTGTCTCCATTACAAATGGTCTTAAAAAGGTAACAACATATTTAGCCAACGGTTCCAGAATCGATCCGCATGCTGCAATATTAGGCCTACCAGGGGGATTCTCAAGGTTTTTATGAATCTTTGGTAGTATATAGATAGAGGGCATTTTCTCTGAAGTATAAGTAAGAAACTCATATTCCCGTTTACAAATCCAGCCCTCTTCTACGGCATGTTTCGTTAGACTCTCTATCTCTGCTTTTAGTCGTACAGTAGGATTGACATCTATTTTTCTGTAATGTGTGTTGTTATCTAGCTGTCTCATGACCTCTGCATCATACAGTGCGCTGTCCAATACCACAATCCCCCAACCCTTATCTGCTGGTTTTATAACTATAAGGGGACTACAAAAATTTTTGAACAACTTTTGATTGTGATTATGTGTTTATGTATATATATTGTTTTTTGCTTTATGATAAATGTATAATCGTGCAGATACACATATCTATAATAAAAGAAAGATATGTTAAAAGAACTGAGGATGTCCTCGTAAGTTTATAAAGAGTTGACAAGTTATAGTTGGGGACTTTGCTCCCATGCATGAGACGAATTTGTTTGTCTTTTTGCTATATTCACTTGTGGAAATTTTTCCCTGGACACCTTTTTTGTGCTTCTTGCTTTGTTTTTGCCCAGATGTTTCCATGGGGGTTTAGGGCATAACCAGTCTTTTTGATACTGTTGTTGCACTTGGCCAAGTGCGAGGTTTTCTGAGTCCACGTTTGGGACATTGAGTCTTCCTTTATAGGAAGTCTTTTGTTTTTGTGCTCACGAGGCCGTTCTCAGTCTTTGGTATCTGTGTTTGATAGTGTTTTGTATGTATATGGTTGAATTGTCCTTGACACACTTTGTCGTGAATATATGCTGTGTCACTAGAATATACTGCAGAGATTGTCTCTAGAAAATAGAGGTATGACAGAACCACATATAGTGTGCTACTCTGATGATGAAATAAACAAATTACTTCAGATTCCCTCATTGTTGAGTGGAGCTACTGCTTCGGTCAACAACTTGAATGTAGACAAAGCTGAGAGACTTAAACAGCTTAAGAAAAAGAATATACGCACCCAATTGCACGCCCAAGTACTTCTTGAACATCTCAAAAATAACACTATTCCTGCAGGATTGCAGGTGAAAAATATACCAGTTATCTTTGTCTTTGACAAAACATATACGCATAAGTTCAGTGGAGTGGGAACTAAATGTTCCAGAGATTGGATTGCTTTGTCAATAGAAACAGCCCTTAGGATTTATGAAGAAGAACTAAAAGAAATTAAGGCTTTGGAAGAAGAGATAGGTGGTGCTTCTACTATCACTGATGCTAAATCACTATTAGAATTTGTGGAAAAGACTATTGGTGAATTTAAGACACACACTACAAATCAAAAAACAACAAAACTAGCAAGGGATATAAAAAACTTCAACATTTAACAGGTATACCCATATCTGAAAGAAGATTTTTATAAGAACAATAACCCTAGTTCTTTAAATTTACAATACAGGGGCCGGTCGAGAAATAAATTCATTACCTTTTCAGATACCTCATCGGACTCAGATCAGGGTCCTTCAGGGCAATACCAACCTTATTTTCAATACCCAAGAGCCTAACCTTTTTTAGGCAAAGGATTCAACAGGGGGCAAGGGAATATTGCCGAATGGAGGGGCCAAAATCAAGAACAAACTTTTTTTGAACCAGGAAGAGAACATACAGACGTTAGCTGTTGCTAATAAGGTTTCTCAAATGAATGATCCTGAGTGGATCCCGATCTATAATTTGTCTAAATACCAGTTGACGGATACCGAAACAAGTATCTTACAAAAAGGGTTGTCTTTTGTTCCATTGATGTAGCCAGATCCAGTTGACACTAAAATAGAAGTGTTACAATTCCTACGTAAAGTAAGGCTAAAAACCTTCTTCGCTGAAACCTCGGATTCTCAAAATGATAACATGAGTGATAATGTGAGTGGCCTAAGATGTAAATCCAATTTTTGCCCCGAAAGTGCAGCAATGCCGACAGAGATCTTGACTTTTGAGGATCAGGTCCTTAGAGAGATAGATGCCCTCAATGATAAGAAAATGTATTTTAGGCACAATTGTTCAAGGGACCAAGCAGGAGTACTGTCCAAATTGGCGGAAAATCCCCTTATAGTTATAAAACCAGCAGATAAGGGTGGGGGGATTGTGGTATTGGACAGTGCACTGTATGATGCAGAGGTCATGAGACAGCTAAATAACACACATTACAGAAAAATAGATGACAATCCTACTGTACGACTAAAAGCAGAGATAGAGAGTCTGACGAAACATGCCGTAGAAGAGGGCTGGATTTGTAAACAGGAATAGGAGTTTCTTACTTATACTTCAGAGAAAATGCCCTTTATCTATATACTACCAAAGATTCATAAAAACCTTGAGAATCCCCCTGGTAGGCCTATTATAGCAGCATGCGGATCGATTCTGGAACCGTTGGCTAAATATGTTGGTACCTTTTTAAGTCCATTTGTAATGGAGAGACGGTTATTCATAAGGGACTCAATGGATCTAATTACTAAGACAGAAAATGTGCTTTTTAATGCGGAAGAACAGCTATTGGTGTCTTTAGACATCGAAGCGTTATACACCAATATTCCGCAAGATGAAGCACTTATCGTCTTGAGAGATACTCTGAATCAGAGACAACAGCCCCACTTAGTTCCCACAGATTTTATTACAGCCTTGGCTACGCTTTGCTTAAAGAATAATTTATTCACCTTTAAAGTCAGTTTTTTTTTGCAAATTAAAGGCGTGGCGATGGGTTGCTGTTTCGCACCGGAAATAGCCAATCTGGTGATGGATTTCTTTGAAAAAAAAGTGGATTTATAGTGCTGATAATCCCTTCTGGAGACACATAGGAAAGTGGTTTCATTATATTGACGACATCATGATGGTGTGGGATGGTAATGATGAGACTCTACTACTTTTCCATAATTGGTTGAATGCTCGAATACCGGACTTGAACTTCACAATATCATATAGCAAAGAAAGGTTGAACTTTCTAGATGTTTGGATTTTTAACAATGAGGGCTCATTGGAAGTGAGTTTATACACCAAGCAGACAGAGAGAAATACCCTGCTACACTTTACGAGTGGTCATCCTAGGAGCTTGAGGGAGAATCTGCCCTATGGGCAGTTTCTCCGGATTCGTAGAAACTGTACCAACAAGCAGGTTTACTTTGATAACGCAAAAAAATTTAAAACTAAACTAGTAGAACGCGGTTACCCTTCCAAATTGGTAAGAAATGCGCTCAAGAGAGCATGGTTTACTCCAAGAGAGAATCTTTTGATCCCTAAGATATGTCCTGAAGTTAATCCCTTGATATGTGTGTTGACTTTTAATCCGAAAGCGAACAAGGTGAAAAAGATTATACAAAGGAATTGGAGATTATTAAGACATCTTGATATTCCACAACCGATGTTCGCGTTCCGGAAAGGTCGCAACATTCGTCAACAAGTAGTAAGAGCAATGAGACCGGGCGAGACAAAGAAAGATGTGAGAAGCATGCTCTATCTTCCTCCTGTAGTTGGACACTTTAGATGTCACAATTGTGCGGCATGTCAAATGACAACGGACTCTAAATCTATTAAGATCAATGGGAAAGAACATCACCAAAAGATCTTTTCGAATTGCAACACAAAGAATGTGGTCTATTGTCTGAAGTGCCCTTGTGAATTGTTCTATGTAGGACAAACTACACAAGTTGTAAAAACTCGCATCCTTCAGCATAAATCGAGAATAAGATGCAAAGTTCAGGGTGCGCCCCTAGTCCAGCATTACCAACAGAAAGACCATAATGAGAATGAGATACAATGGTCAGTACTGTTGGTAGTTACGAATGTGAATGGAACTAATCTGCAGACCAAGCTAAACAGACTAGAAGCACGCATGATTGAAAAATATAGGACGGTGACGCAGGGATTAAATGAGCATGATGAAATGTGGGCCCTGGTGTAACTCTAGATGTAATAAGATATGTATTGTGGTCTTGGGTCTGAACAGAGATATGTATATATTGTCGAAACGATGAGATTGTTCTGGGGTCCCTGTTCCCTCAGGGGAAGCCCAGTTCCCACGAGATAGTAGCACTGTGGGGGTTGGGATGGTGGCTGTTCTGAGGTTCTGTATACCGTACATTGTTTTCCGCTTTTTTGCATCTGACCACCACAGTAGATAAGGTTTTTTAACTGTTGGTTTGATAATACATTCATTGATTTATATTTATTTTCTGTACATATATTGTTCAGGTTAGGTGTTGGTTCTGTGGAGGGATTCATAGAATCAAGCAGTAAGGGTGCGATATAGCTATGGTAGGTACGGGAACTAGATAGTTCCGCATGGCCTGTTGCAGCTTTGTGCCTGTGTGGGAGACTTCCCCCGTAAGGACTTGGAAAGAGATTCCTGGGTTTCCTTTTTGTGCTCCAGGAGCTGAAGGCAGGGATTAGCGTAGATAGTATATATTTTTAACTTTTTTTACTTTTTTGTGCTTCTTAGCACACACGCCCGGGGGTGCCCACTGTCAGATAAATAAAGTTTAGCCCCTTTTGGAAGGCATTAGGAGCACTTCATTGATGTTCCCTTACGTGTTTGGGCGCGAGAATTGATGCTATCCCCTTGAGCCTGGGGAAAGGGGGCGTGGACTGACATTGCCGGAACGTAGTAATATGCGTGCGGTTTTCCCGCACACACGTCCGGCACACTGGTGAGAGTAGCTCTTTCCCGGATGAAGTTGGCGGCAAAGAGGCTGTTCCACTCGTGACAGCGTGTGAGTCCCGGAAGTATTGTATGAGACCACGTAGTGTTATTGGACAGGTAAGAGCCCTGTTGCTTGAGGGTTTGTGCCGCCGGTTTTTGTGAATTTGTCCTCTCGTATGAGCGTTTATATCTTGATTACTGGGGCTTTGTGGCTTTCTTTCTACAGAATAGAAAGCGTCCGTTTTCCTGCTGACCCCGTGGTGTTCACCCCGGTCCCGGCTTGTTAAGATCCTTTTGTGTGAGATTCCCCGACAGGATACTTGTAAATAATTTAAATGGGGATTCCAGGATTGGGCATAGGAGTTGTGCATTTTCCGTGGCGGTGAGAACCTCAGTATTAGATATGACTTTATTTCAGCAGGTACAGATGCACAGCGGTGTCTGGTTCTGATTTTGTGAAGCTGTTGTGGCCCGACCAAAGTAGGTTTAACTAGAGGTGTGTTCACTTGGAAAGTGGGTGAGTTTTGCACACGGGCCCCCTGGTACAGAGCACTGACACTAAGCATGGTTATTCTAAAGGAGAGGTTTTGGAGTGGTATCACGATGTACAGGCACGCGTGTTGGGTGCAATGGATGCATTATCACCTCAACCTTGTTTTTAATTCTTCTATTTTCTTCTGTGGTGGTCACTTTATGCTTGAGTCTATTTCTCTGCATGTGCAAGAGTCTATGCATGGGTAATACACAGCATGTTTGTTCATGATGAGAACAAAGTGTATGGTTTTAAATTGTGGTATGTTGTTTTGTAGGGAGTATTTGTGTTCAATTGTGTTACCCTTGTCCTGAGGACATATGAAGAGGAGGAGTCCATCTAAATTGAAATATGACGTTTGAATATGTTTGTTACACGCTATATAAATGACTGAATAGAGAGGAGGTTGCCTCTCTGTCTAGGTAGTGTCAGGTGTAGAAAGGATTACCTCCTCCTGGATTGCTGTGATATTTGCATTTGAGTGCAACCAGGTTAAAATGGATGGGTACTACAAAAGACTTTGAACAACTTTTGATTGTGATTATGTGTTTATGTATATATCTATTGTTTTTTGCTTTATGATAAATGTATAATCGTGCAGATACCGATATCTATAATAAAAGAAAGATATGTTAAAAGAACTGAGGACGTCCTCGTAAGTTTATAAAGAGTTGACAAGCTATAGTTGGGGACTTTGCTCCCATGCATGAGAATAATTTGTTTGTCTTTTTGCTATAGTCACTTGTGCAAATTTTTCCCTGGACATCTTTTTTGTGCTTCTTGCTTTGTTTTTGCCCAGATGTTTCCATGAGGGATTAGGGCATAACCCGTCTTTTTGATATGTTACACTGGTCGACATGTTTCTAGCCCTACCCCAAAGGCTATTCTTCAGGACTAAAGATACAAGAGTTCCCTGATACCACTCTTATTCTAGTAAATACAATCAAATATATCACCCATTGGTGTCGGGATATTGACTACAAAGGAAAGAAAAAAGCATGGTTATGTTAAGCACAACAGGAGCATTATACTTAGTGCTCCAATATTAAAAGCACTCCACCCGTGTGTAGAAACGTGATATATTTTTCTTAATAAATGTGAACACTTCTAGTGATGCCATAAGAGAAGTTTCGCTTTGAAAAAGAACAAACGAGGCACACACAAGAGACATACAGACAACAGACAAGATCAAAATGAGAAAAACCACGTACATGATTGGTTGTCTCTAATTACAACATGAGATCATATGGGGGGGAAGGGACGCCTGTAGTCACACTCTGTATGTGAACAGTAAATCAGAGAAATCAAATCAGAGAAATTCCTTAATTAGAAATACGCTATATGAAATATCATACTTGTTCAGAAGTGGCTATGCTGTACTTACTGCCTCAAGGCTACTCCCTAACTTTAAGGTGAGTGCCCGCCCATGTTTCCGATGGTGTGGAGAGCCCGCGGTAACTGGCTCTTTTCAGTATGTGCTTGCAGTGAGACGGCATCCTTGTGT
The DNA here is from genome assembly GCA_963921515.1 of Calotriton arnoldi. Classification (NCBI taxonomy): domain Eukaryota; kingdom Metazoa; phylum Chordata; class Amphibia; order Caudata; family Salamandridae; genus Calotriton; species Calotriton arnoldi. The sequence goes on from CAWUFW010001356.1 coordinate 1,100,263, forward strand.
CATGAGCAACTGATGCGCTCTCTTTCAAGATGGTAACCCACGATGGCACTACTTCCTGGTGTAGCGGTAGTCCAGAGTGAAAGGTTTAATCTGTGGGGTTGATGCAGCTGGGCCAAAAAGGTGTGATCATTAAAAATAAGTTCGGATGGTTTTGGTGAGAAAAAATATATTGTAAGAGAGGTTCATTACTAACGGTGGGCGGTAAACTCCGCTCCGCGGGCAGAGTTTGAGGAGTTTTGCCACTCCGTGCTCCGTTTGGAGCGCAGAGTTTGACAAAAGAAAATCCGCTAGCCGTCGGTGGAGCGGAGTTTACCAGCATGGCCGCGCTCACCCACAAAATTTTATTATATGCACTCTAAGACAGCCAGCAAAACCAAAAATTTGTCAGCGGAAATGCTCACCTTTTTAGCCCTTCCGCTGGGAGCTGCCATAATTGTACACACCATTTGTTGTGAGGGGGTAGGAAAAGAGGAGTGGGCAGAAGTGAAGGAAACAGAATTCCTTCCTGCCGAGAGGAGCCCGTCCAGAGAAAAACGCTGCCTCTACAGACAGCCATGGTGCCGAGGCGAGAGCCAACTCCGAGCTGGTTAGAGTCCTCCTAGGACAGAGTCCCAGGACTAGAGGAGAGACAGGGGGGGAAGTGGGCAGCCATCAACCAGAGGTATGGTGGTGGGGAATGAGGATGGGACGGGATGAAACGTTAAAAGCATGGGGCGATTTTGTGAAAGGGGCAAGAGCCACCCCACAATGACCGGGCGTCAGGCTCTGCCCTCACACATGCAGTTCAGGTACAATTGCTGTGCCCAAATGGATGGGTTGCCATTTTTAAATTCGGGACACCACAGATGGGGCTAGCAGTCTGCCTATGTGGCATTAGCTGAACATGGACACACCCTAGACCAATAACAACCACCAATAAAAAGCCCAGCGTAGAGAAGCACTCCAGGAGGAAGAGTAAAACAACAGTTCATCATGACTATGCCCACACGCGGAACTCCGCATAGCGCAGCGGAGTTGTGTGGGCACTTCGCGGAGCAGCACTCCTTGAACTCCACCCAGGCCTATTCATTACCTTAATAATGGCTCAGTAGATGAAAGCGAATTAGGAGCTGAACTCCGGGTTTGGGGGAAACAATCCTTTTGTATAAAAAGAAAAGTTAATGTCCTAATTATAGATGGTGAATAAACTGGTACTATAATCACCACATTTTTGGAAATACTGGAGGTTGAAAAATTAAAATTGAAAAACTTATTTAGAAGAGAGGGCACGTAGTGAGGGCATGAAGTGCAACTGGGTAGAAAAAGTGGAGATAAGGAAGCCGGCTGACTTAGAAGGGGCCAAATTATTTAACGAAGTGACCCAATGGGTATATTTTCATTCAAGCCCTTAATGTGAGTTTCAAGACGGAAAACCCATCTTTGCTCTCTTTCCAAGAGATATGATTCTTGTTTCACTCGCTCTAGGATGACCCAGTTGAAGTCACCAATGGTGTGATTCTGTTCGATGCAATACAATGACATTTTTGTGGTGGTCCATCTGCATCTTAATTTACTACGGTGTTTGCAAATTCTTACTTTCACTTTACTACTGGTCATTCCAATATAATGTAGATTACATGGGCAGGTTATCATGTATACTAAGCACTCTGTGTTGCAGTTGGTAAATTGTCTTAGATCCCAAGTGGTATTTTCATCGAAGTAATGGTGCATGTTGTTCTTGTGACTGAACAGACACCGCAACTCCCACATGGATGGTGTCCTTGGACTGGAGAGAGGCGTATTTGGGTATTTCTTGTGTTTTGTGGTCTAGTGTAAACTAGGATATCCTTGAAACTGCGCTCTCTCTTGTGGTAGAACATAGGTTTAGGAAGCTGGAGGGTGCCACTGTTTTGGGTGCGCCAATGTTTGTTGATTTTGCTTATCTGGTAAGAAGCTGTGTTATAGGTCGTGACGCAGATCAGTCATACTTCATTTTGTTTTGGTGGAAAAGTCTCAAGGAGGGCCTCTCTATGATTGTTCTTTGCCCTTTTCATTGCTTTGGAGATAATTCTCTTCGGTTAATTTCTTTCTTCCAATTTTGAAGCTAAGGTTTCAGCTTGTTGTTTATAGTCCTTCAAGTTGGAACAGCTTCGCCTCAGACTTAGAAATTGCCCAAATGGTAGATTCTTCTTCAGATGTCTGGGATGAACACTATCAAACATGAGGAGACAGTTCTTAGCCGTGGGCTTGATATGGGTGGTAGTCTTTAGGGTACCATCCACAGGGACAATATTAAGATCCAAACATTAAAATTTCTACATCGCCTACTTTTAAATACCATGCACCCTGCCTTGTGGACTACAAGGCCTACAAAGGGGTGACTTATTAATATTTAAAAGGGAGATTTTGACCAGGGGCAGCTCCTCCGCAATGGCTGAGGAGCGTCGTCCCACTGCCCCTGCCAGCAGTTGAAAAATAAAACAATGTTTTATTTGTCGGCTGCTGTCTGAGCGAGCGTGTGTGGGGATGGGCATGGGAGAGGGCGGAGTGATGTGCACTACTAACTGTGCATGTCTGTTTGGCCGGTCATTTTAGGGTGGCCAAAAAAGACATGCCCAGTTAGGTTTCTCCAACCTGGTTGTATTGCACAGTCAGGTTGGAGAAACAGCACAGACTCCCTGAGCGGCGTGTCAAAGCAGCCCGCTCAGGCCAATCCCAGCGCCGCTCTCATTCATACAGCATGAGAGCAGTGCAAGGATTGGATGGGTAGTCTGCTGCTGTCCCAGTGTCTGCTGGGACTAGGAGGCAGAGGAGCTACGAGGCGAGAGGCAGCAGAAGCAGCATGAGGTAAGTTTTATTTAATTTTTTTCTCCATCAGCGCTCCCTCCCACAACCCTCCTCCTGCAACCCCCCCACCCGCCCCACCACTATCAGTATTTATTGGCTGCCACTGGTTTTGACCTGTCAGAAGGGTTTATTTTGACATGTTGAACTGCAGTTTAACACTGCTACAGTCTAAACATTGTTTCACGGAATCTATTAATATGAGTCACACATCATTATTTTTAACTGATACAGTTTTGGTTCTACAAGAACTTCCAGGTTGGATATTTTTAACATGTTATTAAAACAAATAGAAAATTCGAATCCTACTGTACCTGGTAATGTTTTGCTTGTTCCAGTTAGCAATGTTATTATCGTCATCATCATCTTGATTAATACTGCTATTATTGTTATTAAAGGAAATAGCTGCACCATCCTTACTTTTAAAATCATCATTGTTCATTTCTGGACTGTTATTAACATCATCACCAATATTTCTATGATTACTCACATTGCAATTACTATTTTCATTGTTCTTGTTAATATTGCTTTTTTTCACGAAGACGAAGAGGTATTAACGTCCCATCCATAGTGAACAAATCAAAACAATATCAAGGACAAAGGGCACTTATTTTTTTTAAAAATCTAATTCTACGTAGACAGCTGAACTACTGGAACAAACAAATATGGTTTGCAGAAGGGAAAGTCGCTGAAAGTGTCCTGTGCAGGTTCCGAAAATGTGCGCCCTGCACGTAACAAAGGTTGGCAGAACCGGTCCTCATGTGTGTGAACGGGGGCAAACTCAGCAGATTCAGAGCCCATTAAACTTCACACCCAAATGATTTTTCAAGATTCCTAATCTTGAAAGGCTGATGAAATGTTAGCATCTATGATAAAGCATTTAATAATCAAATGAGAAAATTGGAATAGGAATTGCTAATTTCTTACCACAGCACAGACGGGAAACAGCGTTTATAACGCTGTCAACACCACGCGGGTAGGTAACAACGCGGACGTTACATCGTCCGCGCAGTTACCACGCATGGTATTACATCGCAAGTTGTTTCTACGACTTGCGCTAGATGGCGCGTAACACCAAGGAATGTGTTGGATTTTAAATCCAACACATTCCCTACTGTTGCGCTAACTGGAGTAGGAATAGTAATTTATACTATTCCTAAGTCCAGCGCGCCATCTAGTGCAAGTCGTAGAAACGACTTGCGATGTAAAGCCATGCGTGGTAACAACGCGGACGATGTAACGTCCGCATTGTAACCTACTGCGTGGTAATGTATGTCGTAGTAACGTCATACATTCGCACAGACCTACCAGAAAGTTTAGCAAACACCTTCGCCCCCAAAGATAAGAGGAGGCAGAACGTAGAGGTGTTTTTCTAAGATTACTAACATTAAAATGGCTATGTTATCATTATTATTGAGAATATTATTAGTGTTGTCATTGACAGGCAAAAGCAAAGAGGTATTAATGACCTATCAATAGTGCAAAAATCAGACAAATAGTGCCAGGGATAAACATGTTATTATTAATTGATCATTTACATGAGCTCCAGGCAGCTAGTTAAACTACTGGAACATAAAGAATATAATTTAGTGATGGACATTCACTGGATCTCTTTTTGGCATCTATTGGAAAATTTGCAATCGCCAGGTAACACAGCTTGGCAGAACCGGTCCTCATATCTGTGAACAGTGACAAACTCAACAGATGTAGAATGCCTTACAGTTCACCCGAAGTGGTTTACAGGCTGAAAGGACCTCCTTAGCGTAAAATTAAAAATCTTGTGTTTCAGATAAATGAAAAACACAAACAGTATTATTTCTGGAGTATAAAACGTTTCATCAAGCTCCTTACTTTTTGTATTTGTTTTTAAATAATTGCCCTGAAGTAACCAGGTATGGCTCCAGAGAATTTACCATTAAAAATAAAGTAAAAAAATAAGACTGTTACATTTTCATGAAATATATGTTCAGATGTTTTCGAAATCCTTAATCTTGGAAAGATAATGAGGTTCTTGCCTAATTGATAATGCATGTGTTAACTGAATATGAAAACTGTTATAGGATTTGCCAATTTCTTACCACTGAACTCACAGCATAGACTTACCAGGGAGTGTAACGCAGGTTTTCAACAAACACTGCCACCCCAAATGGAGATAAAACTTTAAGTGCCCATTTACAATGAAGTGCATGGCAGAGTTCAAGTTAGAGCACTGAGACCTGACAGTGGTCCTCGCCAGCATTGAGAAAGAACAACCACCACAAACACGCCGAGATGGCGAACAGCGGCTATTATAGCTGCATGTTTTGTTCCGTCCATGTGGAGTGACCTTGGTTACTCCTACTGCAAATGGTGCCTTGCCGCCACGGGCAGCCTAAGGCCTAGCTACGCCCCTGGCCTGGATTCTGCAGTAGCCTAGAGGCTGATGCAGATGCTGCTAGATAAAACCTTACCTTGGAAAGGTGCGATGAGGCTGATACGTAAAGAGCTTGGTATTTGGATGGTAAAAGACCATTTAAGCATAAAAATTACTCCCCTGTCAAAAATGTCGAGGTACAGGTTGAAGCAAAATGCCACATTGCCTAGGGCACCGTTAATACTTGCACTAGCCCTGCTGAGAGACACGGACAAGGAGCTACCAGCAGACACTGAAAGTCCACTAGTTTCTTTAATAGACGTGGGAGGGTTCCTGGTGCGTCTTTTTGAGGCCTCTCTGTTCCACTACAAAAATGCCATTGCCTGCACGATCTGAGGCGAGGAAGTAGCCCACATTTCACTCTCCATTTAAGGAGAGGGCTTGAGGAATATAATAAGAAGACATGTTGAATGTATCAATGGAGGACCATTTGGAGGACTATGAAACACATTACATCTAGCCCTGGGGCTTTAGCACCCTTCAAATTCCCCCACTAAGCTTCGACAATGACTAAACACATGTAATGTTTTTGTGTGTTTAGTTCCAGGTCCCCAACACCAAACACATCAAACCTAATTTCTTTTAAGCCCACTATATTTAAGGTTCAATCAATGCACCCTCCTTTATTTATTTATACAGCACTAATCTGACCCTTGGCTGTAGGTCGAATATGGACGGTTTACCGAGACCACCTGTTGGACTTGGCCCTTTTTTTGCAGGGTCATCCCTAAACTTTTTGCCTTCCTCCTATATTTTTTCTGACCTGTTGTTGGCTGTTTTATGACTCTGGGCACTTTACCACTGCTGATCAGTGCTAAAGTGCATATGCTCTCCCTATTGTAAATTGTGTTATGGATTAGTGACTCTATGATTGGATGATTGGTTTACTTGTCAGTCCCTAGTACAGTGCACTGAGTGTGCCCAGGGCTTGTAAATCCAATGCCGCTGGTGGGCTTGCAGCACTGGTTGTGCCACCCACAGAAGCGGCTTGTAAAATGTGTCTCAGGCCTGCCATCTCAGAGCCTGTGTGCAGCCTAGGGCTGCCATGTCGACTTGGTGAGTACACCCACTTACCAGTCCCTAAACCTTCCCTTTACTGCATGTTGGTCACCCCTAAAGTAGGCCCTAGGGCAGGGTGCATTGTAAGTACAAGGTAGGACATGCCCTGGTGTGTGTGGCATGTCCTAATAGTGAATTACAGCCATTTTCGTTTTTCACTATTGCAAGGCTACCTGCTCCCCATAGGCCAGAATGGGCAGACTGACTATTACACCTTATAGTCAGAACTGACCCAGGGAACATGGTAGAAAAACGAATTTAGTATGCCTGAACTCAGAATGATAAAATACATCTTTTAGTGAAGTTGGTTTTAACATTCTGTGTTTGAAAATACCACTTTTAGAAAGTGGGTATTTTCTTGCCTAAACTTCCAAGCCTGCCTCTGCTAGGTTGTGTATTCCTTGTCTGGAGATTGAGTGACAGGGGCTGGGGGTGGCTACAGGAGACAGGGTGAGTCAGCACAGGGCTGAATAGAAAGATCTGCATCCAGAGTGGAGGGAGGAGTTGCACCTGGGTCTGAATAGGGCTGTGCCTGCCTTCCACAATGCTGGCTCCACCTCCTGCCGGGCGGCTGAGCACCCTGCCCCACATTCTGAAAGGAAAGAAGGAGACAGAAAAACAAAGTGCTCCAGGACTGACCAGAACTGGTTTTGGGCTGGGCAGAGGCCTCTCTGCCTTCAGAGAACAAAGGAAAACTGTGTATAAAAAGGGGACCCAGACCCCTAGGAAATTAGATCACTTTGGGAAAACAAGAAGAAACCTTTGCTGAGGAGCGGAACCAAGAAGGAACTGAGGAGAAGACTATCCCTAAGCTAGAGGGATCTGCCTGCAGTGGTTGCCTGACTGCCAAAGGAAGGAGAAAGGACTTTGTGTGCACTTTTATTCAACTTGTAAAGTATCTCCAAGGGCTTGAGAAAAGAGCTTGCCTCCTGCTGAAGTCTCAGGGACAACAGACTTCAACCACCAGCTCCCCAAGAATCCTTTGGAAGTGCCTGCTGCTGTTTTGGGCCTTCTGAAGGGACTGCGTGTCGCAAGGAGCTGAAAGCGCGACTCAAGAGGAAGAAGCGTGTCGCCGTCGCTGCTGCTGCCGTCGCAACTCCGAAGGAGGGTGTCGCCGCTGTAGCTGTCGTATTGCACCGCATCGAGAGAAGCGTCCCGCAACGAAGAGGAAGCGTGTCGCCGTCGCTGCTGCTGCCGTCGCAACTCCGAAGGAGGGTGTCGCCGCTGTAGCTGTCGCATTGCACCGCATCAAGAGAAGAGTCTCGCATCGAGGAAGAAGCGTGTCGCCGTCGCAGCCGCTGCCGTCGCAACTCCGAAGGAGGGTGTCGCCGCTGTAGCTGTCGCATTGCACCGCATCAAGAGAAGCGCCTCGCATCCACGGAGAAGCGTGCCGCCGTCGGAGCTGCTGCCGTCGCATCACGAAACAAGGGTGTCGCCGCTGCAGTTGTCGCATCGAGCGGAAGCGTCTCGCCACGTCGGAGAAGAGGGTCGCCGCCAAAGCCGCTGTCGTCGCATCGCTGAACAAGGGTGTCGCCGCTGTAGCTGACGCATCGAGTCGAGACTTCTCGCAACCTCGGAGAAGCGTGCCGCATCAGGAAGAACTTGACGTCTTTATTTCTTTGCACCAGAACTTTGTCGCATTTCCATCGCTGCAACATTGCTTGTTGTGGAAGCGTCCCGCATCGTAAGGTACATTGACTTAAAGTGTCGCATCGTAAGAACTGAACTGAACTAAGCTAAAACTACCATTTTTAAGTACAGTATTGTGGATTTTTGTCGTTATGGTCTTGTGTTAAAACTATATAAAGAATACTTATTTTTGATATAAACCTTGTGTGGTGTCCATCTGTAGTGTGTCCCTAGATTACTGTATGTGTTCACAAATGCTTTACACACTGCCTCTGAGATAAGCCTGTCTGCTCGTGCCAAGCTACCAAGGGGTGAGCAGGGGTTATTTTAGGAGTGTACCCCTTTACCCTGACTAGAGGCGAGGGTCCCTATTTGTCACAAGTACCTACCTGTGCCAACTAGAGACCCCCAATTCTAACATTGGTGGTCAGCGGTGAGGATTCTGGACTTGCATTTGTGACTCATGTACAGTGATTGGTGAACACTACTAGTGAGTGCAGACCAAACGCGACCACATACTGTTTTTCTGTTTTATGGTGTCCTCCTGGAGGTATTTTTGATACCATGACTCTGGTTAGTTGTTGCAAAATGGAACTCAACTTCTGGCACATGTTTATCTACACAATGAAGGAGCTACGTGTGTTTTGCAAGGAAAGAGGGCTGCCTGTGAAGAGAAGGTCCAGGGAGGATCTAGAGGCATCCCTATTTCAGTATGAGTTACCCCGCTGGAAGGCAACACTACCAGTTGAGTCTGAGGAGGAGGAATTCTCTAAAAGTGAGGGAGAAACAGAAAAAGATAGCTGGCTTCTGGCTCATGAGCAGAAGCTGAAAGAGATTGATGAAGAACTGAGAGAGATTGATGAGGCTCAGAGGGCCTTAGCCCAAGAAGAAGAAATTTGGGCAGCTCAGGAAGTGAGCTTTGCTGAGTTGGAGGTGGAGTCCAGCTCAGATGGTGGCAGCAAAATTAAGTTATTCAGTGCTGAGAGAGTAGTGCACACACCCAGACATGTGGCGCCTGACTTGGAGGGGGTTAACATACACCAGGAGGTTCAAGGACATGAGGTAGCTCCAGTAGTGCGCAGTGTCCCTGAGAGGAATAGGGAAACTGACACAGGGATTCATGGTCCTAGTGGTGGGAGGGACACTCTACTGACTCTAGATGAGAGGGGCAGGGAGAGGGGTTCCCCCATGGTTGAAGTCCTGGTATGTGAGTGTGAAGACCGCCCAGAAGAGTGTGGGTTGAGTGACAGAGACAGTCAGATACTGTCTTGCCAGTCTCAGGAGAGTGGTGTGGAGTACGTGTGTGAGGCACTGGATGGTGAGGTGAAGGATAGTTTGGTTAACCCCTGTGGGGGACTGTGTGATCCAATTTGGGGAGAGCATATTGTAAGTCCCTGTTTTCCAGAGCTATGCCAACACCTGTTGGAGTGTGAGTTCTCTGACCTCAGGGAGCTCACATTGGAGGCAGACCTTTTGGTGGATTCCAGAGGGTCTGAAGAGGCATTGGGGAGTGACCCTAAGAGGAGTGGCTCAGGTGTCTTCCAACCCAGAGTGGTGGGAGAGGTTCAGTGTAGCCCAGCTAGGTCCCGTGGTAATGGGAGGGGTGTAGGGACTCACGTCCTGTCTCAGTGGAGAAGGAGTGAGTGTGGGGCTGCGTGTCCCAAGGTGCCCGAAACCCAGTCTCAGAGCCTGGATGGTTCTTCAAGGGAACACCAGGTAGGGAGCCTAGGCTGTCCTGATGGGCCGCCTGTTGAGGAGGATCTCCTAGTGTCTAGAGAACCTGGAGCGTCTGTAAATGGAGCTCCAGTGTTTCTGGTGTCTGGCAGTGCCGCTCCAGTTGGGAGGGTGCAGAAGTCCAGAGTGAGGGGTGAGAGGGGGAGAGAGTCCCCAGTGGAAGAACCAGTGGGTCAGGGACCAGCCAGAAGGGCTGAGTCACCAGTGAATGACCATGGTAACACCACTTCTGTCCTGGGGGATCTTCCCGCGCTGTCAGATGGACAGGGGTCGGGAGATCTGCGCCAGGCGGACTGTCACACAACACATGAGAGATGTGTTACCCTCTGGGGGGCATGCGTGCTCCCCAGGAAGTCCTGGTGCGCCAGGCAGATTATTACACAACTCTAGAGGAGTGTGTTTCCCTTGGGGGGGTTGGTGTACCCTCCCGGAAGTCCTGGGTTGCCAGGCACAGGTCCAGCCTAAGGGTTCAGACCCTGGGTTGGAGGGCCAGGTTCAGGGTGTCCCCCTGACCTGGAGGAAGGGGCAGCTGCTAACAGTGCCCCTACCAGTTTGTCTTCTGGGGGCACCACTCCAGGTGGGAGGGTGCAGGGCCCCACTGAGGGAGGCAGGGAGAGGACAGCCTCACCCCTGACCTCTGCCCAGTCTAAGGGTACAGACCCTAAGCTGGGTTCCCAGTTGCAGGATAGAACCCCTGAACTGGTGGGCGAATTGTGCAGGACCCCTACCACAGGTGCCCTGACAATTCTAGAAGGGGGTACCGCTCCAGGTGGGAGGGTACAGAGCCCCAAGGAGGAGGACCGGGTGTGGGAGAGCCCACCCCAGTCTCCTGTCCAGCCGCCGGTTACAGGCCCGGGGCTGGTGGGTCAGTGTCAGGATGTCATACCTGACCTGACGGTTGGGAGAGTGGACAAAGGGTGCCAGGCACCTGGGGCTACTGCCCCCGCTCTCTGACACCACAGAGGTTGGAGAGCCATGAAAGGCCTGGGGCCTGGCTCTCATCACTGACGGCTGTCAGTGGCCACTGTGGCTTGCTGTCCTGGTGGACAGAGTTGCCCCTGGGAGGGGGACAGAAGTCACACCCCGGGGGTGGACTAGGCCACACCTCTGTGTTGGCCATGTGGGTACTGTCTGTCTGTTGGGACACACCTGTGAGCAAGCTAAGGTTAGGTGCTGCACAGGTGGTGTCCACAGTTGAGGAGAAGGGTTCCCCATGGGTTAGCTTGGTGGGCCCTGAGAGTATGGACAGAGTGATTCCAATAGGTTCAGATTGGCGTAGAACTGGAATATGCCCCTGCTGTTGTGGGCCAGGGTCCAGGTTCTATCGCCCAAAGCAGGGAAGCCCATCAGGGTAGTGATTGGTCTCCCCTGCGTTTTTGGCTGGAAGGGGGTTGTGTTGGACTTGGCCCTTTTTTGCAGGGTCATCCCTAAACTTTTTGCCTTCCTCCTATATTTTTTCTGACCTGTTGTTGGCTGTTTTATGACTCTGGGCACTTTACCACTGCTGATCAGTGCTAAAGTGCATATGCTCTCCCTATTGTAAATTGTGTTATGGATTAGTGACTCTATGATTGGATGATTGGTTTACTTGTCAGTCCCTAGTACAGTGCACTGAGTGTGCCCAGGGCTTGTAAATCCAATGCCGCTGGTGGGCTTGCAGCACTGGTTGTGCCACCCACAGAAGCGGCTTGTAAAATGTGTCTCAGGCCTGCCATCTCAGAGCCTGTGTGCAGCCTAGGGCTGCCATGTCGACTTGGTGAGTACACCCACTTACCAGTCCCTAAACCTTCCCTTTACTGCATGTTGGTCACCCCTAAAGTAGGCCCTAGGGCAGGGTGCATTGTAAGTACAAGGTAGGACATGCCCTGGTGTGTGTGGCATGTCCTAATAGTGAATTACAGCCATTTTCGTTTTTCACTATTGCAAGGCTACCTGCTCCCCATAGGCCAGAATGGGCAGACTGACTATTACACCTTATAGTCAGAACTGACCCAGGGAACATGGTAGAAAAACGAATTTAGTATGCCTGAACTCAGAATGATAAAATACATCTTTTAGTGAAGTTGGTTTTAACATTCTGTGTTTGAAAATACCACTTTTAGAAAGTGGGTATTTTCTTGCCTAAACTTCCAAGCCTGCCTCTGCTAGGTTGTGTATTCCTTGTCTGGAGATTGAGTGACAGGGGCTGGGGGTGGCTACAGGAGACAGGGTGAGTCAGCACAGGGCTGAATAGAAAGATCTGCATCCAGAGTGGAGGGAGGAGTTGCACCTGGGTCTGAATAGGGCTGTGCCTGCCTTCCACAATGCTGGCTCCACCTCCTGCCGGGCGGCTGAGCACCCTGCCCCACATTCTGAAAGGAAAGAAGGAGACAGAAAAACAAAGTGCTCCAGGACTGACCAGAACTGGTTTTGGGCTGGGCAGAGGCCTCTCTGCCTTCAGAGAACAAAGGAAAACTGTGTATAAAAAGGGGACCCAGACCCCTAGGAAATTAGATCACTTTGGGAAAACAAGAAGAAACCTTTGCTGAGGAGCGGAACCAAGAAGGAACTGAGGAGAAGACTATCCCTAAGCTAGAGGGATCTGCCTGCAGTGGTTGCCTGACTGCCAAAGGAAGGAGAAAGGACTTTGTGTGCACTTTTATTCAACTTGTAAAGTATCTCCAAGGGCTTGAGAAAAGAGCTTGCCTCCTGCTGAAGTCTCAGGGACAACAGACTTCAACCACCAGCTCCCCAAGAATCCTTTGGAAGTGCCTGCTGCTGTTTTGGGCCTTCTGAAGGGACTGCGTGTCGCAAGGAGCTGAAAGCGCGACTCAAGAGGAAGAAGCGTGTCGCCGTCGCTGCTGCTGCCGTCGCAACTCCGAAGGAGGGTGTCGCCGCTGTAGCTGTCGTATTGCACCGCATCGAGAGAAGCGTCCCGCAACGAAGAGGAAGCGTGTCGCCGTCGCTGCTGCTGCCGTCGCAACTCCGAAGGAGGGTGTCGCCGCTGTAGCTGTCGCATTGCACCGCATCAAGAGAAGAGTCTCGCATCGAGGAAGAAGCGTGTCGCCGTCGCAGCCGCTGCCGTCGCAACTCCGAAGGAGGGTGTCGCCGCTGTAGCTGTCGCATTGCACCGCATCAAGAGAAGCGCCTCGCATCCACGGAGAAGCGTGCCGCCGTCGGAGCTGCTGCCGTCGCATCACGAAACAAGGGTGTCGCCGCTGCAGTTGTCGCATCGAGCGGAAGCGTCTCGCCACGTCGGAGAAGAGGGTCGCCGCCAAAGCCGCTGTCGTCGCATCGCTGAACAAGGGTGTCGCCGCTGTAGCTGACGCATCGAGTCGAGACTTCTCGCAACCTCGGAGAAGCGTGCCGCATCAGGAAGAACTTGACGTCTTTATTTCTTTGCACCAGAACTTTGTCGCATTTCCATCGCTGCAACATTGCTTGTTGTGGAAGCGTCCCGCATCGTAAGGTACATTGACTTAAAGTGTCGCATCGTAAGAACTGAACTGAACTAAGCTAAAACTACCATTTTTAAGTACAGTATTGTGGATTTTTGTCGTTATGGTCTTGTGTTAAAACTATATAAAGAATACTTATTTTTGATATAAACCTTGTGTGGTGTCCATCTGTAGTGTGTCCCTAGATTACTGTATGTGTTCACAAATGCTTTACACACTGCCTCTGAGATAAGCCTGTCTGCTCGTGCCAAGCTACCAAGGGGGTGAGCAGGGGTTATTTTAGGAGTGTACCCCTTTACCCTGACTAGAGGCGAGGGTCCCTATTTGTCACAAGTACCTACCTGTGCCAACTAGAGACCCCCAATTCTAACACCACCTAAGCATCAGAGGAGGTCTCAGATTCAGAAATGCATTTACTGTGGACAGCCAACATGTACTAAGTATAACTTAACATTGTGAAGACAAAAATCATTTAAAAATCTATTCATAAGAAGAGGGGAGATAAGAGTAAGAGAAGCGACTGTGAAAACAAACTTATTGCGAAAGAAAGTGGTATCTAGTCACTCTTTCAGTAGAAATGGAAATAATTCATATTAGATGTTCGAGCGCATGTCAAAGAGCAACTTTCTGAGTTTCTTCCTAAAAGCGCAAATGTCTTCCTGACCCCTAAGGGCTAGTGGAAGAGAGTTAAACCCCCCTCCCCCCGACATGTTTATTTATTTATTTTTAAAGTTTTATATAGCGCTAGCTCGACCCGTGGGTATCAGAGCGCTTTACATACACACAGGAGAGAAAAGTTGCATAACATAGCAGGACCTAAGGAAGCAAAAAAAGATATAAGCAAAACATAATAATTAAGCAAACAGTGAAGGGGAGGGAGAAAAACGCAGGCGGTTGACAAAGTCAAGTAACCACCTATCCTTGATGGTCAAGTGAGAGGGGACTCAACTAGGTTATTGAAGTCTAGGTTAGTTGACATTGACCGGTAAAGTATTTGTTGAGGAGATGGAGTTTCAGGTCCCTTTTGAAGCAGGAGAAGGAGGGGTTGCATCTGAGGTCTCTAGGGAGTGTGTTCCACATCCTGTGTACGTTGCCAGAAAAGGATAAGCACTGGGTGGTTTTCTTTTTCAGTTTTGGAGGGATGAGAAGAAGTGAGTTGGAGCTTCTCATAGTTCTGGATTTTCCTGCTTTTACCAGTTTGCTGTTTAGGTAGTTGGGGGAAGGTGAGTGAAGGGTTTTGTGTGTGATGCAGGCCAGTTTGTAGATACATCTACCTTCTATGGGAAGGCAGTTGAGGGAGTTGAGGGTTGGTGTGATGTGTTCAAATCTTTTTACACCAGTTATGAGTCGAGCTGCCATGTTAAGGACTGACCTTAGTGGGGTTTGGTGAGCTTTTGGTGTCCCCGTTAGGATGATGTTCCCATAGTCCAGTTTAGAGAGGTCTAGGGATTGTACTATTGTCTTGAGATCATCTTGGGGAATGAAAGGTTTAATTTTCTTGAGGTGTTTTAGTGAGTAAAGCGCACCTTTTGCAGAGTTTTTGATGTGGTCCTTCATTGATAAGTTCTTGTCCAGGGTAATGCCTAGTGACTTAACCGAGTCAGATAGGACGAGGGAGCAGTTTAGGGCATCAAGATTCTTGAGCCAGACTTGGATTGGTCGGTGGTTACTTTTGGGAGAGAACAGTATTAATTCCGTTTTGTCCGGGTTCAGCTTTAAGTGGTTTGCGTTAAACCAAGTCTGGATCTTGGTTAGTGTGGCATTGAGGTGTCGGATGTCGCTGGGTGATTTGATTTTGTAGTAGATTTGTGTGTCATCAGCATATAGGTGGTAGTTAACTCCTGCTTGTTTCAGAATGATTGTAAGGGGTTCTATGAAGAGATTGAAGAGGGATGGTGAGAGGATCGAGCCTTGCGGGACCCCAAGTATGACTTGTGTTGGCCTAGAGAGACAGGAGTTGATTTTAATTTGTTGCGAGCGGTGCTGAAGGAAGTGAACCATTTTAGTACTATGCCATTAATGCCAGAGCGCCTCTTCAAAGTCTCAAGTAAAGCTGGATGATTTATTGTGTTGAATGCCGCTGATAGGTCAATAAGGATGAGGAGACAAGCTTCACCTTCATCTAAGGCTCTGTGGACATCGTCAGAAATATTGAGCATAGCTGTTTCGGTGCTACAACCTTTCCTGAATCCCGATTGAAAGGTGTTGAGGAGGTTGAAATCATCAATGTGTTTGTTAAGTTGTTGGAGAACGCACTTCTCCAATGTTTTAGCTAGGAACGGGAGGTTGGAGATAGGTCTGAGGTTGTTGAGATCGTTGTGGTCGGCCCTTGGTTTCTTGAGTATGGGTGTGATTTGTCCTAGTTGAAGGGAGTCTGGGACACAGCCTGATGTGAGAGAGGAGTTGATGATTTTTGTCCAGAAAGGGGCAATGATGTGGTTGAGTTTTTTTTACTATTGTGGATGGGAGGGGGTCCATAGTGTGGGAAGTAGGCTTTAAACTTGCAATTATATTGAAGACCTCGTTTGCCGACATGAGTTCGAAGTCTGACCAATAAGCATCATTTTTTAGTTGGGGGCAGACCTGGTTGTCCTTGGTATGATTTCTTTCTGTTTGGTCATGGGTGATTAAAGGGGGGCAGGTTGAGAGGGAAGGAGGGTTTGAGGTTTGGATGAAGGATTGTTCAATTTTTGTGACTTTATCTGTGAAGAAGCTGGCAATTTCTTCGCATCGATCCTTGGTGGCTTTTATTTCGTGTGGGGATGTGCCGTTAGTTTGACTTTTAACAATGTTGAAGAGTTCTCTAGGTCTATTCTTCGCCTAGTCTAGTTGGCTGCGGAAGAAAGAGGCCTTTTCTCTAAAAATTTGTTTTTTATATGCCAACCGCGCAGATCTAAGTTACGCTAGGTGCAATGTCGATGGGTTTAGTCTCCAAGTCCTTTCCGAATGTCTGAGTTGTCGTCTTTCGTTATTAAGATCCACGTTGAACCAAGATTTAGATTTGATTGGTCTCAGCTGTTTGAGTGGCGCTACTTGATCTAACACCCCCGTCATTGTTGAAATAAAGTGAGCTGTGAGGTCATCAGCCGTCAAAGTGGAAGTTTGGAGCTGTAGATGAGCATGAATCCTGGATTCAAGTTCGGTTATAGGGACTTCTTTGATGTTCCTGGTCCAGTGCTTAGGTTTGTCAGATCGTATTGGTTGGTATCTGACATGCGAATCAATATTAAACAGTATAAGGTGGTGGTCAGACCAGTCAATGGGAGAACTCGCTCGCAGAGAGACCAGCTCATTTTTGGTGATGATCGCATCCAGAGTTGCTCCTTTGATGTGTGTTGGTTCATTGCAGAGTTGTTTGAGGTTGGTTATTTCAAGCAGGTTGGAGAGGTTCTGGACTGTGGTGTCTTCTGGGTTGTTCCAGTGGATATTGAGGTCACCCAGGAACACGTCTTTCGTGTCTGTTAGGGAGAAATGTGTTATTAGGTCGGTTAGTTCTTCGGCGAAGAGGGCACACTCCCCAGGAGGATGGTAGATGGTGTGAAATTTGATGGACGTGGTGCCTTTGACTGCAAGTTCAACACCCAGGTACTCAAGAGTGAGGTATTCTGTATATTTTAATGTGGTAAGCTGTATTCCTTCTTTGTGAATGATAGCTAGTCCGCCACCTGTTTTGATCGGTCTGTCGTGTCTGATGATGTTGTAACCTGGAGGGGTGAGTAAGTCTAGAATGGGGGTAGAGTGGTCATTGAGCCAGGATTCTGTGAGGAATGCGATGTCTATTTCTTCAGCGAGTAAAACTTCAGCAATGTCTGTGGCGTGTTGTACTGCTGATCTACAGTTGAGGAGCATGCAAGATAGGGAACGGGGAGCCTCAATGCCGGTGTATGCTGTGTGGATAGAAGTGTATTGCGAGTGGACAGTTCTAGGGATTCTGTTTGTGCCAACTATAACTGGGATAGCGAAAGGAGCCGTAATCTGGCTCATTGCGAGGTAAGAGTTGTTGATCTCATCTGCTTCCAGTACTGAAATGGGGCGGAGAGCTCGGCTAGGTCGATGTGCTTAACTCCCCAAAGGAGTGGAGGGCCATGGGGTGCCAAGTGGGGCCGTGGAAGAGACTGTGTGGGGGGAAGGTGTGTAGCTACCCGGAGTGTGTGAGCATGGTGGCTTAATCCGGTTGTGAAGGTCATGTTGTAGGTATAGGATATCGGCAGCTAGGGAGTCTATTTTCTGTTTCATTCGGATCAGCTGCTGGGTAATTGAGCTTAAAGAGCTTCTTGCTTTTGGCGGGAGCCGTGTACGACTAGGGTCTGTGGAAGGAGAGAGTACCGGTATCATTGGGAGTGGGGATAGGTTGAACGTGAGGAGCCGGGTCATTAATGATACCAGTCTTGATGTTAGGAGGAGGTGTTGTGGGTCCAAGGGAGGTGAGTGAGCAATGGTAAGGAGGAGGTCAGTGTCCAGGAGATTGGCAGTGAGATTAGAAGTGGAGACGGTTTGTGCATGTGGTCGTGGGACAGAGGAAGGAGAGTGTGCAGTGGTTTGAGGGAGGTAAGTGTCCACTGGATTATCGGTGACGTTGGACATGGAGATGGTTTGGGCAGGTGGGATAGGGTCAGTATTGGAGTTAGGGATAATTTGAGAGGGTAGAGTCTGATCATCTGGGGTCAAGGGGGGAGTGCCCGTGGCGAGTTCAGTCGCGGAAAGACTGTAGTTAGTGTCCGAGCTGCCTAGTTCGAGATCAGCCTTGCAGTGTTTATTAACTGTGAGTTTGCTGGTCCTGGTGGGATCAGTTGATGCCATTATAGTGGGTGTTTGACGGCGGAGTGTGATGATGGGGGTAGTGAGATTGTAATGAGTGATGGTGGATGTCCATGAGTTGTAGAGTGGGTCGTCAGGGATGGGAGATTGGATCGGTTCCGTGTTTTTTGTCCGGGTTGAGGGGGGTAGGGGAGATTGGGTTTGATGGTTCTGTTGAGTTAATGAGGAGAGTAATGTTGGGAAATGACGATCAAAAGTGGTGAGGTGCGGGTTGGTGGCCTGTATGAGAAGGTTTCCTGTTCTGTAGATGGAAATTGTGAGTTCCCCTTTAAAGGTAGGGGAGACGGTTGTGGAGATTTTTTCACCATAGGGAATATTTACTGACTTGGTGACTTGAAATTGAAGAAGGAAGGTGTTTTTCCACTTTGTCGGGCGATTAGTGTAAAAGATGAAGTTATGTTGCCGTTAGTCGTGGTGTGGTAGTTGTCTACTATAAGTGTTTCCGGGTGCTGTTTTAAAGTACTGTACTTGAAGTTCTTTTTAGCATTACTGGTCAGATTATCTGGGTAGGTAATGGACCATGAGTTGGGTCCGTAACGCACAAGTTTAGAGTTCCGGGTGGGGTTTAGCGGGCGCATAGTTAACGACTAGGAGATCTGGCTCTATATGAATCGAAGGGAGGAGAAGTTAATTGCGCATTTGAGTCCTCGATTTCTCCTTCGTCTAGGGCAGGACACTACAGGGCCCACATCAGAGCCTCATTCCGTGTCAAAGTGAACCATCAGAGGACACACGATTGTAGAGTGAGCAGCGGTGAAAATTTAAAATAAAGAAAAAAAAATAAAAAAAGACGAAAAAACTTTTTATTGGCACCTACTGCCAGGCCTGGCATTGCGGCAAGGTATCCGTGGGCAGTTCTCTACAGCTTCACCAGCAGAGGGAGCTAGATTGTTCCTTAAATCATCAGTTACATGATGGCCTCATTGTCAGGGGATATACCGGGAATTATTAACGCTTTTTTGTTCATCCCTACATAGACGTTCCCTTACCCCAGCCCCGCCGGCCTGCAAGGATGCATTCCTGGCCTTACCACAGGGGTTGCCCGCCGCCGTTGGCGCCGCGAACATCACCATAAACTAGGAACGGCCAATTGAGACGTGGGACTAATTCCGACCTAACGATCTCCCCACAGGAGTCAATTTTCTTAACACAACAAGGAGTTGTCCCCCTCGGAGCGGGTTATTGACAAGTGGAGGGGGTGGGGCGCAGATCTACCGTACACAAAAAGAAACGGAAATAAATATTTCCTAAATGTCAACGCTATTTACGTCGGGAAAAAAACCTCCAAACCCCACCTTAATCAATTTTAATGTCAGAGCGAGAGACTGTCTGGGGGGCCTGGGTAGGGGGGCGAGGCGCGAATTAATAAAATAAAGCGCAGCTAATTTATCAAAGTCCCCCCCATTTAATATATTAAATATTAAATGCTCCTTTGCATCCGAGTGCGGGAGCGAGAGAGAGAGAGGGTTTAGGTCGTAAATGCTTCAGATAATTGGTTTTTAGGATTTCCTCCCCCTCCCTCCCCGTCTCTTTCTTCTTGGCCGATTCTCAATTTCCCTATAAAAGAGAAAATTCATTTCCAGGCGCTAATGCAGTGTCAGCCCCCCTGTTTACCGAGCATGGATGATGTATCGGGGACACTGCGCCGGGAGGACGACTTAATGATGCATAGAATTAAAGCCGCCCGCCTCAGCTGCGCCCCCTCCTGCTGCCCGGGCGCGGTGCATCATGGGCCAGGCGGGCTGGGGGCCTCGGGGAGCTGAGGGAGGAGGCTGGGGCGGGGGCCCTGGGACCGAGCCAAGCGCGCTGCGTGATGGCCCAGGAAGGCATGAGAGTTTAGGGGGGAGCATGGTAAAACCGAGGGTGGGGGCACCGAGAACGGATATATTGGGAAGACTTGAAGTATTGGGCTAAAGGGGACACGAGAAGGTCCAGGGGGTCTGAATGGTACGTTCTATAGCGCCCAGAAGAGCTCGAGGAGCTGGAGCCCTGGTTTCAGACGCTATATATAGTGGCCCAGGGAGGCAGGAGGGTTGAGGGGAGGCGGAAGAACTGGGAGATGAGGGGGGTTCTGAAAAATGGGGTGCCAAGTGATGCGGCATCCCTGCCCCCTTACCTTCATCTCATTCCTTCAGCTCCTCTTTCGTTACACCGTCCTACTGCCACAGAATTGTATTATTTTTTTCCTGTATCCTTACCAATTACACTTGTCTCAATCACTCTATTCTTATTCCTCGCCTTTCTACATCATCACGTTTTGTTCTCTCCACCTCCACTCTTTCCACTCCCATGATCCCCGTTTACCTTCCCTTCAGCTGTCCTCTCCTGTCGCAAGTTTCGCACTCTCACCCGCTCCTTCCTCGTATCTTGCTCTGCTCCCCTCCCTTCCACTGTTAGTTTCTATCGTTAGTTTCCATGTGTCATTCTCCGCTAAATTTCGCCATCTTTCTTCCCCTCCTCTCTCCTGCCTTTCTCGCATTTAACTTTCATGGTCTCTCCCTCCCTGCTCCTCAGTTCTTACTTCATCCCTCCGAAGCCTATACTCCAGTTCTCTCATTCCTTCTCTCTCCTCACCCACCCTCCCTCCCTTATTCTCATCTCATCCGTTCGACCCTTCTTCCCACCCTTCACCTCCACTTCTTCCTCTACCAGCCCCCCTTACATTTACCCTATTGCCTCCCCATGACCCCCATATTCTTCTGATGGCGTCTCTCCTTTTGCATCACTCTGAATCCCTTCCAAATATTCCTCCTCCCCGGCTCTCATCTGCTCACGTTCCCTTTCTCTCTGCTTCAGAGAGGAAGTTTCTCCGTTCAAGCTCCACTACCTTTTTTCGTTCTCTGTCTCCTGCCTGGATCTCTTTCCCTCCATCTTTCCGTATGTTTCTTTCTCCACCACAGGTGGAATGAGACATCTACATATTTTACTGGCTCCGCCACTACTTGTTTCTCCAGCCTCCCCAGGTCCCTACAAACAATTGACCTCCAATCCCACATGTTTCAGTCAACAGTACTTACATAGCTAGCAAGTCACGTGTCGCCCCTTCCGCCAATCCTGGCTTTTTAGCTTCCACCGCCTAGCATTCTGGGACATGTCGTTTCCATTCTTCTACTCCGGTAAGGTCTTAAAATCCCCACGAATCCGATACGAAGTGCTGTGCATGAAAACCAGGAGTGGATGAAGGCGTATCACATGAACTGAGACCACCCCTTTTCCGCAGGTCTGGTTCTTAATAATAGTAACGCTATGTCGGGAAATCAAGAAATCTTGATGTAGAAACTTGAAGAAAGTGCTGTAAGCAGGGTAGAAGTATATATACCCAAAATAGTTTGCCAAATTTCCAAAAACACTTTGTTCAGCTCTACCCCAAAAACAACTGAAAACTTGACTCAAACATTTGGTATGTTTGTTGCAAACATATATCTCTATGCAGCAGCAGGTGTTGTGCAGGTGACAAGAATAGCTAGGACCCCTATCAGCAGAAAAAGCCCTAGAAATATTTACAGCACAGATCCTCGTAGTGCTATGGCATGTCCACAGCCCCCCTCCTGAACAAAGCTCCCTCGACCCAACCCCAGGTAAACTCCGCACCAATGAGTCAAGAGGGCAAGTGTTCGATTTAAAAATGCTATACAAAAGCTGCATAGCATAGACACAAATGTTACAAATTCTTGGGCTGACGTGGAAGAGAAGGCGTGCCCGTGGCTGTACAAGGCAGCTTCAGCGTTAAAGTTCCAGTGAAGTCCCCGTGCAATGCGGGAATTGCATCGCTTCACATCATATACTTTTTACTATCAACGTTTTGGCCTCAATGAATGTGGTATCATGTAGATTTCACGCCATCCTATTTTTCTCACTTTAAAACGGTTCTCACGTCGCAGGTTGGGTTGTCACATGGGTTCATGTCACGTGTCATCAGTTCAGGGGTCCATTTGGCAATTTAGTGTGCTCTGGGATTTGTAGTCCAGGTTGCGTCCAAGAGACCCATTGGAATGACACATGAAATAACCACGAGGTGCCATTTAGCTATCTCCATATGAGCTCACATTTCAATAGTTATTTCAATTATTTTCAATTATTATTATAATAGTTGTTTGTGCTATTAAAGTCCCAATTTGTAATGCCCAGGAAGAGACTAAAAATATGTCAGTGTCTGTGAAAATATTTTCTGGTTTGTGTGGAAAAAGAAGGCAAAATCTGCTGTAATGCGGGTGAAAGATTATGCCATTTTCTTAGACTTTTTTTTTTTTATTAACAGAAAGATGCATAAAGTACATCACAGTGTACTCTGTATTCATGTCCAATGTTCCTGAATGATAAGACGAGAAGCTGATGAAAGAGCGCGGTTACTGTCTCCCTCATACACACTAAGCCACCTCTCTTGTCTCTCACACACCACCCCCTCACCATCTCCCAGCTGCACGTCTATCTCCTGATGCCAGGTACCGTGATAGGAGTGACAGGGGTGACTGAGCGACTTGGGCTGGGTGCACTCCCTGCATAGACTTACTCACAGGTTCACTCCCTGCATACACTTACTCAGGACTTTAAGTGAGATGAAAAAACTGGGGGGTCTCTCAAAGGGGCGTGACCGAGTTATTTATGGGCGTGGCTTAAAAGCACTTATGCTGAAAATCTATTTTGCTACTTCTGTCATTACATCCAGATATATAATCCAGCAAGTAACATTACACTTACAACAAGCCAGTACTATTGGCTTTGTCAATGGTTGTTAGATGCGTAACATAAATAAGCAACAACCATGGCTTCGTAGTATAGCACATTGAAAATGCTTCATTTCTGAAATGGTGAGACTGTGAAAGAACTAAAACAAGTCTCTTTGAAGTGCAGTGGTACTGCTGCTGAGCTGAGATCTTTTTTTCCGCTAGTGTGAGGGCAAAAATGGAAAGTCCGATAGAGACCCGTCTCGGCACCTGCTTTGTCGGTTTGGTGCGCAAAGTGAGACAAAACATGTGCGCGCCCGGACAGGCGATGTGCACGCGCACGCCGTCTCTTCTCTGGCGATGTCAGCTTGGGGCCGGACAGCAGATGTGCATGTGCACCTCACAGCCCCCCCCCCCCCAGTGGATGCAAATCCCAGATGTATGTATGAGTGTTAGATTTGGGGGTCTCTAGTTGGCAGAGGTAGGTACCTTTGTCCAAATAGGGACCCTTGCGTCTAGTCAGGGTAAGGGGGTACACTCCTAAAATAACCCCTGCTCACCCCCTTGGTAGCTTGGCACAAGCAGACAGGCTTATCTCAGAGGCAGTGTGTAAAGCATTTGTGAACATATACAGTAATCTAGTGACAACACTACAGATGGACACCACACCAGTTGTATATTAAAAATAAGTATCTTTTATATAGATTTAACACAAGACCACAAACGACAAAAATCCACAATACTGTACTTCAAAAATGGTAGAATTAGCTCAGTTCTCTTAAGATGGTAAATGCGACACTTTGAGTTCAATGTACCTTAGGATGCGTAACGCTATACAACGAAAGTGTTGCAGGGAAGGTGATGCGTCGGTTCCTTACACGCAAGAACGGTGATGCGTCGGGTCCCTTCTGATGCGTAGGGGATGCGTTGGTTCTTCTCGGCGTGGGGAGGTGATGCGTCGGTTTCTTGCTGCGCTTCCGTGGCGATGCGACCAGCAACGCCGTGATGCGATGAAGATCCGGTGCAATGAACAAAGATGGCGTCTTCTTCTTGATGCAACACGATGCGTGCACGCCCGACGGCCGTGCGGCGACTCAACGATTCTTCCGAGCCGCGACAGGCCCTGCGACACGCTTCCCGGTGATGCGGCCGCGTCTGATGCAACGTCGATCCTCTTCTCCGGCGATGCGAGGCGCTTCGGCAACAATGCGGCGGCTGTGCGGCGACTCAACGATTCTTCTGAGCCGCGACAGGCCCTGCGACACGCTTCCCGGTGATGCGGCGGCGTCTGATGCGACGTCGATCCTCTTCTCCGGCGATGCGAGACGCTTCGGCAACGATGCGACAGCGGCAGCGGCGGCGACACTCTTCTCCGTTGATGCGGCGGCGTCTGATGCGACATCGATCCTTTTCTTCGGCGATGCGAGGCGCTTCGGCTGCGGCGGCGACGCTTCTTCTTCGTGAGTCGCGCTTCCAGCTCCTTGCGACACGCAGTCCCTCAGAAAGTCCAGCACATCAGCAGGCACTCTCCAGAAAGACTCTTGGGGAGCTGGTTGGTGAAGTCTGTTGTCCCTGAGACTTCAGCAGGAGGCAAGCTCTTCTCTCAAGCCCTTGGAGATCTTTTACAAGTTGATGAAAGTACACACAAAGTTCCTTTCTCCTTTCTTTGGCAGTCAGGCAACCACTGCAGGCCAATCCCCCAAACAGCATTCAGCTTAGGGATAGTCTCCTCCTCAGTTTCTCTGGTTCCTCTCCTCAGCAAAGGTTCTTCTTGTTTCCCAAAGTGATCTAAAGTTCTGGGGTTTGGGTCCCCTCTTTTATACTCATATTCTCTTTGTTCTCTGAAGGCAGAGAGGCCTTTGCCTAGTCCAAACCAGTTCTGGTCAGTCCTGGAGCACTTTGTTGACAAGACTCCTTCTTTCCTTTCACAGTGTAGGCCAGGGACACCAGACACACCACAGGAGGTGGAGCCAGCATTGTGGAGGGAAGGCACATCCCTATTCAGGTCCCAGGTGCAACTCCTCCCACCCATCTCCATGCAGATCTCTCTATTCAGCCCTGTGCTGACTCACCCTGTCTCCTGGAATCCCCCAGCCCATGTCACTCAAATTCCAGACAAGGAATACACAACCTAGCAGAGGCAGGCTTGGATAGTTTAGGCTAGAAAATACCTACTTTCTAAAAGTGGTATTTTCAAACACAGAATGTTAAAACCAACTTCACTAAAAGATGTATTTTATCATTCTGAGCTCAGGCACACTAAATTCGTTTTTCTACCATGTTCCCTGGGTCAGTTAGGATAAGATGTAATAATCAAACTGCCCATTCTGGCCTATGGGGAACAGGTAGCCTTGCAATAGTGAAAAAACGAAAATGGCTTTAATTCACTATTAGGACATGCCACACACACCAGGGCATGACCTACCTTATACTTACAATGCACCCTGCCCTTGGGCCTACTATAGGGGTGTCTGATATGAAGAAAAGTGAAGGTTTAGGGACTGGCAAGTGGGTGCACTTGCCCAGTCAACATGGCAGTACCAGACTGCCCACAGGCTCTGCAATGGCAGACCTGAGACACACTTTTACAGGCTGCTTCTGTGGGTGGCACAACCAGTGCTGCAAGCCCACCAGCAGCATTTGGTTTACAAGCCCTGGGCACACTCAGTGCACTGTACTAGGGTCTGACAGGTAAACCAAACCAACCAATTATGGAATCAGTAATCCATACATCAATTTACCATAGGGAGCACTTGCACTGTGGCACTGAATAGCAGTGGCACAGTGCCCAAAGCATCAAAACCAGCAAAAACACATGAGGCAACAGCAAAAAATGGAAGGGAGACCCACGCCAACAGTGCCAGGTCTAACACGTGTCTCCTCCAGCTGAAATGTGGGGAGAACTACCCTACCTCCTGGGAGTTCTCTTCACTAAGGCGGAAAAATCTGGACAGACCATCAGCATTAGTGTGTTCTGTACCAGGGCGGTGTTCCACCGTGAAGTCCATCCCCTGTAGGGAAATGGACCACCTCAACAGCTTTGGATTCTCACCCCTCATCTGCATCAACCATCTGAGGGGCCTGTGGTCTGTCTGAACCCGGAAGTGAGTCCCAAACAGGTATGGTCTCAGCTTCTTCAGCGCCCAGACCACAGCAAATGCCTCACGCTCAATCGCACTCCACCTCTGTTCCCTTGGAAGTAACCTCCTACTGATGAAGGCTACGGGTTGATCTAGGCCCTCCTCATTTATCTGTGACAAAACAGCCCCCACACCATGCTCTGAAGCGTCTGTTTGAATGATAAACTCTCTTGAGAAGTTGGGTGCCAGGAGCACGGGCGCCGTGCACATGGCAGTTTTCAGGGCCTCAAAAGCTTTCTGACAGGTGTCAGTCCAAATCACTTTCTTGGGCTGCTTCCTGGAAGTCAGCTCTGTCAAGGGTGCAACGATGCTGCCATACCCCTTGACAAACCTCCTGTAATACCCAGTGAGTCCTAAAAAGGCTCTCACCTCTGTCTGGGTCTTGGGGGGCTCCCAAGCCAGGATGGTCTCACCTGGCCGCTCCCAACCTGGTGTCCCAAGTACACCACGGAACCCTGCCCGATCTGGCACTTACTCGCCTTGATCATGAGGCCTGCCCTCCGCAGCGCCATCAACACTTCCCAGAGGTGGCGCAAATGTTCTTCCCAACTGGCGCTGAACACTGCAATGTCATCCAGGTAGGCGGCACTGAACTCTTCCAGTCCAGCCAACACCTGGTTGACCAACCTCTGAAAGGTGGCAGGGGCATTCTTCATTCCAACGGGCATAACCCGGAACTGGTAGTGCCCATCTGGTGTGGAGAATGCTGACCTCTCTCTTGCCCCATCAGTCAAGGCGATCTGCCAGTACCCAGACGTTAGATCAAACGTGCTGAGGTACAGGGCAGCCCCTAACCGATCGATGAGCTCATCAGCTCTGGGGATGGGGTGCGCGTCAGTCCTCGTGACTGAATTGAGCCCTCGGTAGTCCACACAGAACCGGAGTTCTGGCGTGGCACCCGGTGCGGCAGCCTTTGGGACCAAGACCACTGGGTTGGCCCAAGGACTGTTAGAGGACTCAATCACCCCTAACGCAAGCATCTTGGAGACCTCCTCCTTGATGCAAGCTCTCACCCTGTCAGTTACCCTGTAAGTTTTGTGCTTAACAGGAGGACTGTCTCCAGTGTCCACATCATGGATGCACCAATCAGTGACACCACTGGGAATCAGGGAGAACAGATCAGAAAACTGTCCCAGCAACTGGTGTCAGTCATTCTGTTGCTTAGGGGTCAGGGTGGAAGAGAGGTTCACACCATCCACTGACCCATCTCGCTCTGTCGCCGACAGGAGGTCAGGAAGAGGCTCGGTCTCCACCTCCTCCATTCCAGCATCTGTCGCTAAGAGCATGCCCACTTTGGACCTCTCCAAGTGGGGCTTCAGGCGGTTGACATGCAGGACCCGCAAGGGGTTCCTGGGAGACCGCAAGTCCACCAAGTAGGTAACAGGACTCTTGCGCTCCACCACCTCAAATGGTCCGGTCCACTTATCCTGGAGCGCACAAGGCTCCACTGGGGCCATGAACCACACTTTCTGACCAGGCTGAAGCTCTACCAGAGTGGCATTCTGGTCGTACCACCGCTTCATCTCCTCCTGGCTGGCTTCCAGATTCGCCTCAGCGAGTTGCCTGAAACGCCTAGTCTGGATGTAGCTAGATACATCCTGGGGAGGTTTCCTGGGAGATTGCTCCCAGCCTTCCTTGACCAGACTCAGAGGTCCTCTCACTGGGTGACCATAGAGAAGCTCAAAGGGACTGAACCCTAGAGATTTCTGTGGCACCTCACGGTATGCAAAGAGCAGGCATGGTAAGAGGACGTCCCACTTACGCCTCCTAAGTTCCTCAAGACCCATAATCATGCCTTTTAGGGTTCGGTTGAACCTCTCAACCAACCCATTTCCTTGGGGGTGGTAAGGAGTGGTGAACTTATAAGTTACCCCACACTCCTGCCACAGGGACTTCATATACTCAGAAATGAAGTTTGTACCTCGGTCAGACACTACCTCTCTAGGGAATCCCACTCGGGAGAAAATTCCCATCAGTGCCCGTCCCACCACGGGGGCCGTCACTGTCCTCAGAGGTATGGCTTCTGGGTACCGGGTGGCATGGTCCACCAAGACCAGGATGAACCTGTTGCCCATGGCTGTCTTGGGGTCCAGTGGCCCCACAATGTCAATACCCACCCGTTCAAAGGGGGTGCTGACCACAGGGAATGGCTGGAGAGGAGCCTTTTGCTTCCTCCCACTCTTTCCACTTGCCTGGCAAGTCTGACAGGTCCTGCAGTGAGTATCTGAACTCCTGCGCATTTGGGGCCAATAAAAGTGGGTGACAAGCCTCTCAAAGGTCTTGTCCTGCCCCAAATGTCCTGCTAACAGCACATCATGAGCAAGCCCCAGTAGGAAGGCTCTGAAGTGCTGGGGTACCACCAGCACACGGGCTGACCCAGGCTCAGCAACCTTAGGCTCAGTATACAGGAGGTCATTCTCCCAGTAGATCCAATGTGATCCAGACTGATCACCTGCTGCCTAGTCTGCCGCCTGCTGCCACAAACCCACAAGAGAAGGGCACTCCTTCTGCTCCACGCAGAACTCTTCCCTGGAGGGTCCTCCTTCCTGCTGCCAATGGGTCAGCTCAGGCAGGTCCCCCAGTTCAGCTACTTGTTCCCCTGTAGGCTCCAGGGCATCGCCCTCAGGGTCTACCTACTCCTGGACCGTGGGAACTTCGGGGGCCGGTTTCCAGGGCCCCCTGCCTCTTCTCTTTAAGGCAGGCAGCTGGGCCCCCCTCTCGGGCTCCAGGTCCTCTTGAACACCCTTACTGGCTGCCATGGACCGTGTGGTCACACACACCCAGTCAGGCAGATCCAACATCTCCAAATGAGCACTTCGCTCCTCCTTAGCCCAAGGTGAGCTCTCCAAATCGTTCCGCAACAAACAGTCAACAGGCATGGCTGGCCTCACAGCTACTTGAAGAGTACCAGAGACCCCCCCCCACTCAAAGGGAACCTGAGCCACCTTGCAGTGGCTCTCTGTGTTGTCAGCGGCAACAACTGGGTAAAATGCATTGGGGACAACCTGCTCTTCAGACACCAGGTGACACTTGACAGCTGTCACACTGGCTCCTGTGTCTCGAAGAGCCTCCACTCTATGGCCATTGATGGTCACCCACTGCCTGTACTTCTTAGTGTTATCAGGCAGTTGGGTCCTGGGGACCACCTCACAGTCTCCTAAAGAGACAAGGGACATCTCTGCGGGACCCCACCCACCTTGGACACCCCTCTCCTCCACAGGGCTACACTCGCCAACTGCCGGGGTGGAGCACCAGTGGGTGCTGTCTTTCCAAACTGTGGGCACTGGGGATCATTAGACTTATGGCCCACTTCACCACACTTGTAGCATCTCAGGGGTCCCCTGGGAACAGCCCTACCTGTCGGGGCCCCGTGCTTCTTCTCAGGGGGAGGCTGGGAACCCTTCCCTTGGTTCCCTTGGGAATTACTTTGGGGCCCTTTCTGGAACTCCCTCTGTTTGCCCTTGTCCCCCAAATCTTCTGCTGGGGACCCTGCCCACCCTTGGCGGAGTCTCCCACGTGAGCCTTGTGGACCCGGGTGCTCACCCAGCGGTCCGCCTCCTCAGCAAGCTTCCTAGCGTTAGTCAGCCTGCTATCAATCACGTGCTGGTGTAGCTCTGGAAAACAATTACTTGACAAGTGCTCCCATGCAATTAAATCAAAGAGCCCCTCAAAATCATTCACTTTGCTACCCTTCACCCAACCATCCACTGCTCTGCAGAAAAAAGTGACATATTCTACCCAGGTACCTGACTCCTCCTTCTTGCAATTTCTAAACCTCTGTCTATACTAATTCAGGAGTCAACCCATACCTGGACATCAATGCATCTTTCATGTGGCTATAAGAATTATGGACTTCAGAAGGCAAGTCTAACAGTGTGTCTCGCCCCTCACTAAGGAACCGCCCCAACAACACCGCTCCCCAATCCTTCTCAGGGACCCGGTGGGAAGACATGGCTACCTCATAGGCTTTGAACCACTGCCCAATATCATCATTCTTATAAAACTCTCTCACCACATCTTTAGGAATATACACCCTAGCTTCAACAGGCATGGACGGTGTGCTGCCACCAGAGGGAGTAATCTCTAAGCTTCTAGCTTTCAACTCCAACTCCCTCAAACTTTTCTCATGCTCCAACTGCATTCTCTTTTCTTCCAGGGCCAATCTCCTATTTTCTAACTCCTGTTGCCCACCCAACTTGAGCTTGGCAAGCTCCAATTTGCGCATCCTGTTTTCCTTCCTGTCCGCCAACTCCTCTGGGGACAGGTCTTTGGCAGAAACACTGCTACCTACTGGGGAAGTTGCTCTCCTCCCCTCTGGACCCAATGGCCCCTCCAGCTGCTCATCTGCATTCTCAGCCCCTTCCTCATTCTCAGGGGTATTCCTTGCTTCAACCCAGGCCCTGAGCGCCTTTTGAAACTCATCCTTCTTGGAGAGACCGGTCATAGCAACTTTAAATTTCCTGCAGAAGTGCATGAGCTGTTTCACATTGTAGCATTCCAGTTTCTCCTCTTCCCACTCATAATCAACAGATGCTATGGATGCTGCTTTATCCATGGTGGTTAAACTTGGCAGTTCTTTGCAAAAATAGAAAATCCCAGAAAAACAATCTACCAAAAGTATGTGGTCGCGTTTTGGTCTGCACTCACTAGTAGTGTTCACCAATCACTGTACATGAGTCACAAATGCAAGTCCAGAATCCTCACCGCTGACCACCAATGTTAGATTTGGGGGTCTCTAGTTGGCAGAGGTAGGTACCTTTGTCCAAATAGGGACCCTTGCGTCTAGTCAGGGTAAGGGGGTACACTCCTAAAATAACCCCTGCTCACCCCCTTGGTAGCTTGGCACGAGCAGGCAGGCTTATCTCAGAGGCAGTGTATAAAGCATTTGTGAACACATACAGTAATCAAGTGACAACACTACAGATGGACACCACACCAGTTGTATATTAAAAATAAGTATCTTTTATATAGATTTAACACAAGACCACAAACGACAAAAATCCACAATACTGTACTTCAAAAATGGTAGAATTAGCTCAGTTCTCTTAAGATGGTAAATGCGACACTTTGAGTTCAATGTACCTTAGGATGCGTAACGCTATACAACGAAAGTGTTGCAGGAAAGGTGATGCGTCGGTTCCTTACACGCAAGAACGGTGATGCGTCGGGTCCCTACTGATGCGTAGGGGATGCGTCGGTTCTTCTCGGCGTGGGGAGGTGATGCGTCGATTTCTTACTGCGCTTCCGTGGCGATGCGACCAGCAACGCCGTGATGCGATGAAGATCCGGTGCAATGAACAAAGATGGCGTCTTCTTCTTGATGGACACGATGCGTGCACGCCCGAAGGCCGTGCGGCGACTCAACGATTCTTCCGAGCCGCGACAGGCCCTGCGACACGCTTCCCGGTGATGCGGCGGCGTCTGATGCGACGTCGATCCTCTTCTCCGGCGATGCGAGGCGCTTCGGCAACGATGCGGCGGCTGTGCGGCGACTCAACGATTCTTCTGAGCCGCGACAGGCCCTGCGACACGCTTCCCGGTGATGCGGCGGCGTCTGATGCGACGTCGATCCTCTTCTCCGGCGATGCGAGATGCTTCGGCAACGATGCGACATCGGCAGCGGCGGCGACACTCTTCTCCGTTGATGCGGCGGCGTCTGATGCGACGTCGATCCTTTTCTTCGGCGATGCGAGGCGCTTCGGCTGCGGCGGCAACGCTTCTTCTTCGTGAGTCGCACTTCCAGCTCCTTGCGACACGCAGTCCCTCAGAAAGTCCAGCACAGCAGCAGGCACTCTCCAGAAAGACTCTTGGGGAGCTGGTTGGTGAAGTCTGTTGTCCCTGAGACTTCAGCAAAAGGGAAGGTCTTCTCTCAAGCCCTTGGAGATCTTTTACAAGTTGATGAAAGTACACACAAAGTTCCTTTCTCCTTTCTTTGGCAATCAGGCAACCACTGCAGGCCAATCCCCCAAACAGCACTCAGCTTAGGGATAGTCTCCTCCTCAGTTCCACAAGGATCTTCACTCAGCCCAACCCTCTTCAACGTCTACATGAGCCCCCTCACAGCCATCGCACGCCAACACAACCTCAACATCATCTCCTACGCCGACGACACCCAGCTGATCCTCTCCCTCACCAACGACCCCACCACCGCCAGAGCCAACCTACACGACGGGATGAGAGACGTCGCCGACTGGATGAGGAACAGCCGCCTTAAACTGAACTCAGACAAGACGGAAGTCCTCATCCTGGGCTCATCACCCTCCGCCTGGGACGACTCCTGGTGGCCCCCGGCCCTGGGCACCGCGCCCAAGCCAACGGACCACGCACGCAACCTGGGCTTCATCCTGGACTCCTCCCTGTCGATGACCAGACAAGTCAACACCGTCTCATCTTCATGCTTCAACACCCTGCGCATGCTCCGCAAGATCTTCAGATGGATCCCCACTGAAACCAGGAAGACCGTCACCCAGGCACTCGTCACCAGCCGACTGGACTATGGGAACACCCTCTACGCCGGAACCACAGCCAAACTTCAAAAAGACTCCAGCGCATCCAGAACGCCTCCGCACGACTCATCCTGGACATCCCCCGACACAGCCACATCACCGGACACCTGAAAGACCTGCACTGGCTCCCCGTCAGCAAGAGAATCACGTTCAGACTCCTCACCCACGCACACAAGGCCCTCCACGACCTGGGCCCAAAGTACCTCAACGACCGCGTGACCTTCTACACGCCCACACGCCAGCTACGATCAACCAGCCACGCCTCGCCACCGTACCACGCATCCGCAGAACCACCGCCGGAGGAAGATCCTTCTCCTACCTGGCAGCCAAGACCTGGAACTCCCTCCCCACTCACCTTCGGCGAACCCAGGACCATCTCTCCTTCAGGAAGCAGCTCAAGACCTGGCTGTTCGAGCAGTAACTTACCCCCTCCCCCAGCGCCTTGAGACCCTCCCGGGTGAGTAGCGCGCTCTATAAATGCCGTGATTGATTGATTGATTGATTGGTTCTTCTCCTCAGCAAAGGTTCTTCTTGTTTCCCAAAGTGATCTAAAGTTCTGGGGTTTGGGTCCCCTCTTTTATACTCATATTCTCTTTGTTCTCTGAAGGCAGAGAGGCCTTTGCCTAGTGCAAACCAGTTCTGGTCAGTCCTGGAGCACTTTGTTGACAAGATTCCTTCTTTCCTTTCACAGTGTAGGCCAGGGACATCAGACACACCACAGTAGGTGGAGCCAGCATTGTGGAGGGAAGGCACAGCCCTATTCAGGTCCCAGGTGCAACTCCTCCCACTCATCTCCATGCAGATCTCTCTATTCAGCCCTGTGCTGACTCACCCTGTATCCTGGAATCCCCCAGCCCCTGTCACTCAAACTCCAGACAAGGAATACACAACCTAGCAGAGGCAGGCTTGGATAGTTTAGGCTAGAAAATACCTACTTTCTAAAAGTGGTATTTTCAAACACAGAATGTTAAAACCAACTTCACTAAAAGATGTATTTTATCATTCTGAGTTCAGGCATACTAAATTCGTTTTTCTACCATGTTCCCTGGGTCAGTTAGGATTATAAGATGTAATAATCAAACTGCCCATTCTGGCCTATGGGGAACAGGTAGCCTTGCAATAGTGAAACACGAAAATGGCTGTAATTCACTATTAGGACATGCCACACACACCAGGGCATGACCTACCTTATACTTACAATGCACCCTGCCCTTGGGTCTACCATAGGG
Organism: Calotriton arnoldi; assembly: GCA_963921515.1. Lineage (NCBI taxonomy): Eukaryota > Metazoa > Chordata > Amphibia > Caudata > Salamandridae > Calotriton > Calotriton arnoldi. The sequence continues at coordinate 1,133,715 of CAWUFW010001356.1, forward strand.
GTGTCTGATATGAAGAAAACTGAAGGTTTAGGGACTGGCAAGTGGGTGCACTTGCCCAGTCAACATGGCAGTACCAGACTGCCCACAGGCTCTGCAATGGCAGACCTGAGACACACTTTTACAGGCTGCTTCTGTGGGTGGCACAACCAGTGCTGCAAGCCCACCAGCAGCATTTGGTTTACAAGCCCTGGGCACACTCAGTACACTGTACTAGGGTCTGACAAGTAAACCAAACCATCCAATCATGGAATCACTAATCCATACATCAATTTACCATAGGGACCACTTGCACTGTGGCACTGAATAGCAGTGGCACAGTGCCCAAAGCATCTATAACCAGCAAAAACACATGAGGCAACAGCAAAAAATGGAAGGGAGACCCATGCCAACAGTACCAGGTCTAACAATGAGTAATTACACAAAAACCGATTTAAATGGCACTAAATAATTCATTTTTGAAATTCTTTTATAGTGAAACTCAATCCAGAGTAGATCATCAACGCGCTTTGCATCACACATACAGTAACACAGTAACACAGTGTAACTGTGTTACGCTTTAGATCTTTATTTGCATCACACACACAGAGAAAATAAATCATACAAGTGTGTAAACCAATGTAAAGGAAAAGTTACATGACAATGACTAAAGACTTTATAATTCTTACCCCAAAAAAACGTTCTTTGCAATCAAGTTCACTTCCAAGTTCCCCTAAAAGAAGAGTGTGAGAAAGATTGGCAGAGGTGCTTCACATGTCACATGTCCCAGCACTTTTTTGCAGTTACTGATACTGAAGCATGCTGGTAGGGCTGTTCTGTCCAACTTCAGTCAATGCTGAGCTAGGAGAGATTGCTTGCTTACACTTAAAACAGCCTTAATTTGAATGGCCATCTCTAGGAGCTGGTTTGTTACGACTGCCTGTGCAACTGGACTACGACAGGTTGGAGAGATCAGATCTGTTAATGGGATGCTTCCAGTCGGAAGGCCAAGAATCCAATGAAGCTAAACAGTGACAGACCTTAGAGGTTAAGCATGATGGTCTCGAAACCAACAAAATTAAGCTCTAACATTGTCTCCCCAGGAAAGACCTGATAATAGGTGCACTCCAGCATTATGGAAAAAAAAAATTGCAAAACATTTCTTTTGGGGGAACTACTGACCCAGACTAAAATATCCCAGAGTACATGGGACGTTGTCCATCAACTCTCAGCCATAGCAAGTGAAAAAAGATGTTTTGTGGTACATAAAACACTTCATGCTCGTAGAATGGCACAGTCCCATCTGCCTGGGGGCGTGGCCACATGATTTGGTGAGAGAGAGAAAGAGTTTGTTTGTATGTGCACCACACATGTAAAACACTTCAAGACCAAGCAAACGAAAGGGCTTTTAACTTTATGGGCATGCCATGAAAGTTGGTTAAATACCAGAGGTCCCACTGCTTCTGCTTATGCAACCCCCTTTTCCTTCACAACCCATCAGACATACAACTTGCACATCCTCTCAAAATCTAGCAAGCAGTCTATGTCTGCCACATGCAAATGGGGGAATGTTGTTGTCCATACACCTGCACAATAACGCAGACGCAGTGGCCTAGAACCTCCTGGGAGAAGCACTAACTCTGTGGCACTTAGGAAGTGGTGCACTGCCCCAGCTCTCCTCACCGGAATCTGATGAGCTCAGAAACCAAGAGCATGGCCAGACCCCTCGCGTGCTCCCTGTGAGACCAACCCCAATGCCAGTTCTGGTTTTGGTGCATCAGCTAGGCCGCTCTGCACCGAGACCTGCTTAATGTCCTTCTTTTGTTACACTGACCTGACTCTGCTGAAGGTCTTGTCAAAAACTACTCTGAGAGGTGCTCTCCATTTTACAAAATGGCCCACCTGCTGACAGCAGTGCGCGCAGCCCATCCAGGGAAAGGTGCATGGATGTACGGAGGAAGTTACCCACCCGCCCCTTTAGAGCACTGCTAAAAAGATTCCTTACAGTTCACCAAAGCCAATTTTTCATTACTGCTTTTGCACGCGCTGAGCCTCTGGAAAACGGTAGAGCTTGAGTCACTGACCACATTTTGGGGGTTTAATTTTTTTTCCCCAGTTTTTTTATAGCGCAAACTCGACCCGAAGCGCTTTACATGAGCACCAGTTGCATTACAGATAGGTACATTCATTTTGTTACGCACAGGGAGATTAGGGGAATGTTGTACTTCCCTGCAGAGACTCGAGTCTGCTTCCCCAGCTTTGAGGTAGACCGCTCTACCGCTCTAGCCCATAACTTTAAAAAATGCCCACCAGGGCCTTACTTGGGCTGCTGGTGAACTGCAGACTCCTGAGTTCACTTTAGTCCGGACAGCAACCTGCAGTCGAGTCAGTGCTGTGGCACCAGCAAGCAGCAACAGTGCACTGCAGTAATGATGGACTGTCTCGGGACTCGTGTCAGAGTCGTCTCTAAATGCAGTCCGTGTCCGTCTAGCTGGAGTATGATGACGCAGTAATGGCTTCCTTCCAGTAAGTTCCACCACCACAGAGTGGAGACACGCGCGGGAAGCAATCTGAGGTCGAGTCTGCGTAGACTCGAATCCTCGGCTTGCCGCCTGCCACACCCCTTTCCTAATTCGTCACAGGGTGGGTCCCACCACGCCCTGTAATGAGTTGGGAAAGGGCTGGGTGACGGGCTCTCCACTCTCTGATTGACGTGGAGGGTTAGCAATAGCGGGCTCAGGGGGTGGAGACTGGGCCCTGAAGCTAGGTCTTTGCCGAGCTGATGACATCCCAGCCTTCAGGGCTGTGAGGTTGTCAGCCCGGCAAACACTTAGGCATGCAAGGAGAGTCAGTCACGTCACGTGACATGCTTCCAGACGCCACAACGGCCACTGTCACGGCAGCGGTATCGGTGAGTGGGGCTGCTGGGGCAGACACTGCCCTGTGTTCACTAATGGAGTATATAATATTTAGAAGAGAAGAAGACAGAAAAAAAACGGGTATTTTTTTAAATAAAATAAAATATGAGCATTGAGCACTTTTATTGAATGTAACGGGGGCGGAGCCCTGACGCCCTCGGAGAGAAACCGCCCCTGATTAATAGTCAATTCGTACTAAGGGTTGTTTATTTTCCGTATGCATTAGTTGTGCTAGGTTTGTGCACATGATTTCTTGTGTGTTTAGTATAGTTTAGAGCAGGGATAGAAGGATGGGAATGGATTTGAAAAGGGGAATGTGAGGTTTCGAAAGGATCGAGTTCCACAACAGAGCTGGTGTGAGTTTCTTTTATTTCTTTATATACACGGCGTGTGGCAAATGCCAGGGTTCAACAGGGATAATGCGTCTTATCCGTGTTCGGTACTCTTTACATCAGGGTCCGGGTTTCATTCTCTTCCTTCTTCGGGCTCATGGATTTGGTTGTCCTCGGGGAGAGAGAAGAGTGGTATTGGTGAGAAGGTCTATCTGAGTATATCTCCTCGGGTAAAGGGAGTGAGGGTTCGCCCAGTGCTACGGACTTGAGGGACTAGGGACGTGCGGTTGTGAGGGGAGGGTGGTCGGATAGGCAGGGGTTATTTAATGCTTGCCCGCTAATGCCGACTTTCTCCCTCCTCCCGGCCCACCCTGAGAGCCGCGCACGTACCTGTGTGAGCCACGCTCCTCCAGGAGTGTGGCGGGGCGAAGCGTAGGACCGTTGGCCTCCTGGCTCTTCCGGTTTATCTGGACGTCCGTCTCTCGCCGTCAAGACCAGCAGCAGAGTTCCCTCGGCTGATGTCTGCGTCTCCTCCTCCGTAGTTGCGGGGCCGGCGTCTTCCACACCACAGTGTTTTCCGGGTTCCGTTCTTCTTCGTCCTGAAGTCGGGCTTCCCTTTTCAGTCATTGGCTCTGAGTCAGTGACGAAGGGTCCGGGGACGGAGTCCTCTGGCGAGAGTTCCCAATTAAAGGAGCCGTGTCGGGAAAAGGAAGGCTGCATCCCAGGTGTGAGGCTCCGAGACACAGCCCAGTCCGGTGAATCATCTGGCTGCGGAAAGAGGAGAGGATCCTTTCCGAAAGGAACACACCACCATTCACCTTTGCTGTCCGTGGGACGTGTGGTTCGTGACAGGTAAGTAGAAAGTTATTTTTTAAGTAGTGGTCGTTTGTGCCTGTTAGTTGGTTGACATCGCTAATAAAAAATGAAGGTGAAGTTTGAGAAGGATGTTTGGGAGTTCATAGTAGTCAAAAATGTGACAAAGGTTGAAGGGAGTATATAAATATATATATTCACTGAAAAAACCATAGGTTTCAGGGACGTTAAAGTTAGAAATTAGCATTTAAAAAACCTTAGAAATTCACAGGTTTCAGGGACGTTATAGTTAGTTGGACCTTTCACTCGTACAAAACCAGAGAAATTCGCCCGTTATAGTTAGTTGAGCTAACTATAACTCGCGCCCTGCAATGCACTGCTGATGACGCCACATATTACATCACTCATGACATGGTCAGTGACATCACTCATGACATCACTGATGACATCTCAAATGACATCTCAAATGACATCATCCAGTGACTGAGTGTTTTTAAAAAGTTTAAGAATGTTATATATATATATATACGCCAAGGTGTATTGAAGAATGAGTGGGTGTATAAGTGTCTGAATGGATGATTTAGTGGGTGCGTGACTGACTGTATAGGTGAGTGATTAAACGTGTCTTAGTGAATGCATGGGTGAATTAAACTGTGCGGCACGACAACTTTTGAATATCCCCAGCCGACAGTCAGCAGGGGCTGCCCTGGCCGCCCTTCACTGGCTGCCCATTCAGCAGAGAGTGCAGTTTAAGGCTCTCTGCATTTCACACAAGGTGCTGTTAGGTGCTGGCCCACCTATCACACGCTCTCTCATTTCCTCTTACCATCCTGAGAGAACCCTGCGATCGTGCAATAAACAGTTGGCAGTTGTTCCTAGAATTAGGAAAGCCCGCACAGGGGGCCGCCTCTTTTCATATAACGCTGCTAGGCTTTGGAACTCCCTCCCCCTTGCCATTCGGTGTGAAACTAACCATCTGGTCTTCCGGAAACGCATAAAAACCTTCTTGTTTCCATAAACTGATATGTAGTTTATGAACTTCGGCCTCTAGTGCTGGGATGCCTTTGGTAACCAGGCGCTTTACAAATGTTTTACAATTTTACAATGATTAATCTGTGTGAATGTCTGTATCAGTCTGTCAGTTGGTGTGTAAGTGGCTGCATGGGTTGCTGAGTAGCTACATCAGTGTCTATATGGGTTAATGATTGGTTGTCTGAGTACCTGTATGGGTGCCTGAGTGTCTGTGTGGGTGGGTGGGGGGGTGTGACTCCCTGCACGGATGTGTGAGTGGGTGATTTACTGGCTGTATGGGTTTATAAGTGCATGTGTTAGGGACTGTATGGGTGAGTGAGTGTGCGTATAGCTGTGTTGGTGAGTGAATGGATGTCTCAGTGGTATATGTGTAAGTAAGTACATATGTGAAAGGCAGTATATGTGAATGTTCGAGTATATAAGTGAGTATATGTGACAGTGAGTGATTGTGACAGTGGCTGCATGGATAAGTGTGTACTTAAGTCAGTAATTGTTGAAGAGAGTACGTATATGGTACTATCTGTATGAATAAGTGAAGTGGTGTGTGTGTATAACTGTATAGGTAAATAAATGGCAGTGTAATTAATTCTTTGGGTGACTGACTAGGTGTTTGAGTAACTCTTTGGGTGAGTGGCAGTGTGTGAGTGTCTAAATGGGTGTATAAGTGGATATATCAGTGGCTGTATTGATGAATGACTGCATGTATGAGTGACTGTATGGGTTAGCGAGTGGATATCTGTGTAGTCGTATGAATCACTGAGCGGGTATGTACTAACTGGTATTGGTCTGTCTATGGTTTCGATATTGGTAGTCTGTATTTTAGAGTGGTGTATCAAAGGTTATATTAGGGTGTGAGGAGGTGCATCAGATGATCATGTGGATGATGTCATCAGTGATGCCATTTGAGATGTCATGAGTGATGTCACTGACCATGTCATGAGTGATGTAATATGTGACGTCATCAGCAGTGCATTGCGGGGGCACGAGTTATAGTTAGTTCAACTAACTATAACGGATGAATTTCTCTGGTTTTGTATGAGTGAAATGTCCAACTAACTATAACGTCCCTGAAACCTATGGTTTTTTCAGTGAATTTCAAAGGTTGTTTAAATGAAAATTTCTAACTATAACGTCCCTGGAACCTATGTTTTTTTCAGTGAATTTCAAAGGTTTTTTAAATGCTAATTTCTAGATAAAACGTCACTGAAACCTATGGTTTTTTCAGTGAATTTCAAAGGTTTTTTAAATGAATATTTCTAACTATAACGTCCCTGAAACCTGTGGTTTTTTCAATGAATTTCTAAGGTTTTTTAAATGCTAATCCCTAACTATAACTTCCTTGAAACCTCTGTTTTTTTCAGTGAATTTCTAAGGTTTTTTAAATACTAATTTCTAACTATGCCTACATAGGTAGGACATGTGCAGAAAGAGGAAGAAAGGTGCAGAAAGAAGCAAGGGAAGTGCAGAAAGAGGCAAGAGAGGTGCAGAAAGAGGAAGAAAGGTGCAGAAAGAAGCAAGAGAAATGCAGAAAGCGGCAACAGAAGTCTAGAAAGAGGAAGAAAGGTGCAGAAAGAAGCAAGAGATGTGCAGAAAGAACCAACAGAGGTGCAGAAAGAGGCCTACTTTGACTGTACCTTACAACAGACTCATACAAAGTAGCCTAATCACTAATCTGTCTCCCAAGATGTCTTGCACCTCACTTTTCTCTTGAAGGTTCAATATTCATCGACTGCCCAGAATGTTAGGCCTACCAAATATAAAACAGCAATCCTAAGCATATCACTGTTGTAAGTCTGACCAAGTTGTGAAGGTATGCATGCATGTGTCTCTGCTTTTACCTAGTGACACGTTACATAAAAATAAACATACAAATACTTGAATACCTATGTTTCAAACAGCATACTCTGTAAATTTGTGTACAAAAAGGTAGAAGCAAGAGAAGTGCAGAAAGAAGCAACAGATGTGCAGAAAGAGGCAAGAGGGGTGTAGAAAAAAGCAAGAGAGATGCAGCAAAAAGCAAGAGAAGTGCACAAAGAACCAACAGAGGTGCAGAAAGAGGCAAGAGGGGTGCAGAAAGAGGAAAGAGAAGTGCAGAAAGAAGCAAGAGAGATGCACAAAAAGGGAAGAAGGGTGCAGAAAGAGGCAATAGGGGTGCAGAAAGAAACAAGAGAAGTGCAGAATGAAGCAACAGGGGTGCAGAAAGAGGCAAGAGGGGTGCAGAAAGAGGCAAGAAAAGTGCAGAAAGAAGCAAAAGAGGTGCAGAAAGAGGCAAGAGAACTGCAGAAAAAGGCAAGAGGGGTGCAGAAAGAGGCAGGAGAGGTGTACAAAGAGGCAAAAGGGGTACAGAAAGAGGCAAGAAGGGTGCAGAAAGAAGCAAGAGAAGTGCAGAAAGAAGCAACAGAGGTGCTGAAAGGGGCAAGAGGGGTGCAGATAGAGGCAAGAGAAGTGCAGAAAGAAGCAACAGAGATGCCGAAAGAGGCAAGAGAGGTGCAGAAACAGACAAGGAAGGTGCAGAAAGAGGGAACAGGGGTGCAGAAAGAGGTAAGAGGGATACAGAAATTTGCAAGAGAGGTGCAGAAAGAAGCAAGAGCAGTGCAGAAAGAAGCAAGAGAAGCGCAGAAAGAAGCAAGAGAGGTGGAGAAATAGGGAAGAGGAGTGCAGAAAGAGGCAAGAGGGATGCAGAAATTTGCAAAAGAGGTGCAGAAAGAAGCAAGAGAAGTGCAGAAAGAACCAACAGAGGTGCAAAAAGAAGCAATAGGGATTCAGAAAGAGGTCGGAGAGGTGCACAAAGAGGCAAGAGGGGAAAAGAAAGAGGCAGGAGGGGTGCAAAAAGAAGGAAGAGAAGTGCAGAAAGAAGCAACAGAGGTGCTGAAAGAGGCAAGAGAGGTGCAGAAACAGGCAGGAAAGGTGCAGAAAGAGGGAACCAGGGTGTAGAAAGAGGCAAGAGAGGTGCAGAAAGAAAGAAGAGGGGTTCAGAAAGTAGCAAGAGGGGTTCAGAAAGAAGCAAGTGAGGTGCAGAAAGATGCAAGAGAGGTGCAGAAACAAGCAAGAGAAGTGCCGAAAGAGGCAAGATAATTGCTGAAAGAAGCAACAGAGGTGTAGAAAGAAGCAAGAGAAGTGCCGAAAGAGGCAAGTGAGGTGCAGAAAGAGGCAAGAGAAGTGCAGAAAATGGCAAGAGAACTGCCGAAAGAGGCAAGAGGGATAAAAAAAGGGAAGAAGGGTGCAGAAAGAAGCAAGAGAGGTGTAGAAAGAAGCAAAAGAAGTGCAGAAAGAAGCTACAGTGGTACAGAAAGAGGCAAGAGGGGTGCAGAAAGAGGACACAGAAGTGCAGAAAGAAGCAAAGGAGGTGCAGAAAGAGGCAAGATGGGTGCAGAAAGAGGCTAGAGCAGTACAGAAAGAACCAAGAGATGTGCAGAAAGAGGCAAGAGAGGTGCAGAAAGAGGCAAGAGATGTGCAGAAAAGGGAAGAAGGGTGCAGAAAGAAGCAAGAGAAGTGCAGAAAGAGGCAAGTGAGGTGCAGAAGGAGGCAAGAGAACTGCAGAAAGAGGCAAGAGAGGTGCAGAAACAGGCAAAAGGGGTGCAGAAAGAGGGAACAGGTGTGCAGACAGAGGCAAGAGAGGTGCAGAAAGAGGGAAGAGGGGTACAGAAAGAGGCAAGAGAGATACAGAAATTTGCAACAGAGGTGCAGAAAGAGGCAAGAGCAGTGCAGAAAGAACGAACAGAGGTGCAGAAAGAGGCAAGAGGGGTACAGAAAGAGACAAGAAAAGTGCAGAAAGAAGCAAAAGAGGTGCAGAAATAGGCAAAAGAACTGCTGAAAAAGGCAAGAGAGGTGCAGAAAGAGGCAGGAGAGGTGCACAAAGAGGCAAAAAGGGTACAAAAAGAGACAAGAGGGGTGCCGAAAGAAGCAAGAGAAGTGCAGAAAGAAGCAACATAGGTGCTGAAAGAGGCAAGAGGGGTGCAGGAAGAGGCAAGAGAAGTGCAGAAAGAAGCAACAGAGGTACAAAAAGAGGCAAGAGAGGTGCAGAAACAGGCAAGAAAGCTGCAGAAAGAGGGAACAGGGGTGCAGAAAGAGGTAAGAGGGATACAGAAATTTGCAAGAGAGGTGCAGAAAGAAGCAAGAGCAGTGCAGAAAGAAGCAAGAGAAGTGCAGAAAGAAGCAAGAGAGGTGGAGAAATAGGGAAGAGGGGTGCAGAAAGAGGCAAGAGGGATGCAGAAATTTGCAAAAGAGGTGCAGAAACAAGCAAGAGAAGTGCAGAAAGAGGCAAGAGAATTGCTGAAAGAAGCAACAGAGGTGTAGAAAGAAGCAAGAGAAGTGCAGAAAGAGGCAAGTGAGGTGCAGAAAGAGGCAAGAGAGGTGCAGAAAATGGCAAGAGAACTGCAGAAAGAAGCAAGAGGGATGCAAAAAAGGGAAGAAGTGTGCAGAAAGAAGCAAGTGAGGTACAGAAAGAGGGAAGAGAGGTGCAGAAAATGGCAAGAGAGCTGCAGAAAGAGGCAAGAGGGATGCAAAAAAGGGAAGGAAGAAGGGTGCACAAAGAGGCAAGAGGGGTGCAGAAAGAGGGAAGAGAGGTGTAGAAAGAGGCAAGAGAGTTGCACAAAGAGGGAAGAAGGGTGCAGAAAGAGGCAAGAGGGGTGCAGAAAGAAGCAACAGAGGTGCCGAAAGAAGCAAGAGAAGTGCAGAAAGAAGCAACAGAGGTGCTGAAAGAGACAAGAGGGGTGCAGAAAGAGGCAATAGAAGCACAGAAAGAAGCAACAGAGGTGCAGAAAGAGGCAAGAGAAGTGCAGAAAGAGGCAAAAGAGGTGCAGAAACAGGCAGGAGAGGTGCAGAAACAGGGAACAGGGGTACAGAAAGAGACAAACGAGGTGCAGAAAGAGGGAAGTAGGGTGCAGAAAGAGGCAAGAGGGGTACAGAAAGAAACAAGTGAGGTGCAGAAAGAGGCAACAGAGGTGCAGAAAGAGGCAAGAAAGGTGCAGAAAGTGGAAGAGATGAGCAGAAAGAGGCAAAAGATGTGCAGAAAAAGAAAGAAAGGTGCAGAAAGAAGCAACAGAAATGCAGAAAGAGGCAAGAGAGGCAGAGAAAGAACCAAGCGTGGTTTGCACACCATTAGTACCAATTTAATACCCACATTTAGAAATAAGTAACAGGTGACCATTCTAGGTTTGCGAAGGGTCTTCAACCACGCTGTAACACTTGTCACTGCATTTTTGGTAACGTTTGAGCCAGAAACAAGTTTTTTTTTGTTCAAATCTGCAGATTATGCAGCAGATGATGGATTATGTGGCAAATCCAGAAAATGTATAACTGTGCAAAAGTCGGTGCAGCCAAACAGTCGCATAATTCCAGTGGCCCTGCTCATACCTCTGACTAGGTCCAGAAGTGCTCCTCAGTGGTTCCTTCTTTTTTTTGTCTCTTTGAGTTTATAGTTTAGCTTCTATGGAAACGAGGAAGACTAAACATGATGTTACCACTCAACAACACAAACTATCATACCACACAATTACTGTCCATAACACATAATCCCACTCTACATAATTCCTATACACTAAATACCACATACTTTCTATCCACCTAATTTCACTGCACAACATACCACATAATTCCACTACACACAACCTACATCCACTCCACTCCAAGAAACATTAATAAAACACTTTTACATTTACAACGCCAATAGCTCTAACTCTCGCAAATGCAAAACCTATTACATTGCAAATGCTTCTTTAACTAGTAGTCGCGTTTGCAAAGAGGTGGCGAAAGGGGGCTGGGCCTCTGACCACCGCTCAGGAATTCCACTGCGTAGGACTTACAGGAGGTACCAGGAGGGCTTCTTGGCCCCCAAAGTCCCTGAGGAGAAAAGTGGACTTCATCCCCCAACCTGTAGTGTGCCAGGAGGCACGTTTGCAGAGTGGTGGAGAAAGGGGGGCATGGCCTCCAAAGACCTCTTAGCAATCCCACTGTGTGGGACTTACTGGAGGTAACAAGAGGGGTAGTTTTCCTTGCCCACCAGTCTGCAAACGTGCTCCCTGGCGCACTCTTTGATGGGGATTAAAGTCTCCTTCGCTGCTGGGGGTGGTTGGGGGCCAACTAGCCTACCTGTTACCTTCAGTAAGCCCCACACGGTGGGATTGCTGAGAGGTGGACACAGGCCACGCCCCCTTTGTCCACCACTCAACAAACACGCCTCCTGGCGCGCTCTTGGTTGGGGGATGAAGTCCCCTTGCCTCCTGAGGGTCCCTGGGGGCCAACTAGCATTCCTGTTACCTCCAGTAATCCCCACACAGCTTGATTGCTGAGAGTGGTCTGAGGCCATGCCCCCTTTTTATACCACTCTGCAAACGCGCCGCCTGGGGCACTGCTGCTCGGGGGATGAAATCCACTTCAGTCCTGAGGTCCTCAGGACACAAGAGGACCTCATCGCCCCACCAGCAGTGCGCCAAGAGGCGCATTTGCAGAGTGGTGTAAAAAGGGGCGTGGCCTCCGACCACCTCTCAGCAATCCCACTGTGTGGGGCTTACTGGAGGTACCTGGTGGGCTAGTTGGCCCCTAAGGACCCTTAGGATTCAAGGGGACTTAATCCCCCAATCCAGAACGCGCCAGGAGGCGCGTTTGCATAGTGGTGCAGGGAGGGGTTGGGGCCTCCTGCGAGATGCCGGCTTCTGCTTTTATTTTTTATTAGAAGGGGGGCTGTGTGGCCCACCTTCTCTTAATATTTTGTGGGCCCTGGGGACCCCATCGCCCAGGGCCTGACCCATTTAAAAAGAAAAAAAAGAAAAAAGGGAAGGGGGCCGCGCAGCCCCCCTCCCTAGGCCTTTTTCGGCCCCAGGGACCCCATCCCCTGGGGCTGTGCCTAATTTTTTTTTAGTTTATTACGGGAGGGGAGTCGCGTGGCCCCCCTTCCCTGGGCAACTTTTGGCCCCGGGGACCCCATCCCCCGGGGCCTGGCCTCGTTTTTTTTTTTTTTTATGGGAGTGGGGCCGGGCCTCTTTTGGCCTCGGGGACCCCATCCCCGAGGCCTGCCCTGCTTTTTTAATTATTACTTTTGGAGGGGGGCTGCGTGGCCCCCCTCCTGTGGCCAATTTTGCCCCCAGGGACCCCATCCCCCAGGGCCAGGCCTTATTTACAAAAAAAAATAATAATAATTAAAACAGGAAGGGGGGCCACGTGGCCCTCTTTCCCTGGGCCACTATTGGCCCCGGGGACCCCATCCCCCGGGGCCTGGCATTACGTTGGGGACCGCGGGGGGAGCCCCAATGCCCCCACGGTCCCTGCCGGCTCCCCACCTCCTGCGGGAGCCGGCATTGCTTTTGGGCAAAGGGAGCTGCTAACATGCAGCTCCCCTTGTCCAAAAGCAATTCTGCTTTGCTTCGTGGAAACAAGAGCAGGTTTCCTGCTCTCTCTTCCACGAAGCAAAGCAGAAGTTTGCAATGACATTGCTGGAGCCGGCCCTTGGGGGTGGCGGTCCCCAGGGCTCCAGGAGGGGGGTGCGCGGCCTCCCTCCAAACTGATTTAAGCCCCGGGGAGGTGGTGGTCCCCGGGGGTGCACAACGTACCCCTGTATTTAAATAATTAGTGCCCCGGGGAGGTGGAGGTCCCCAGGGAAGTGTGGGGGGGCTTGAGCCCCCTAACACTATAATTTTAAAACAAGCCCCAGGGAGGTGGCGGACCCCGGGGATGCGTGGTGGGGGCAGGAGCACCCGCATGTAATTTTTTATTTAATAATGAAGCCCCGGGGAGGTGGCAGTCCCCGGGGCTGCGGAGGGCCGCGTGCCCCCGCATAATATTAATAAAGCCCCGGGGAGGTGGCGGTCCCCGGGGCTGCGGTGGCCCGTGCAGCCCCCGCATATATTATGCGCATTGCCCCCGGGACCTGGCCCACCCAGGGTCTCATTTAAACAAAGCGCTGGAGCCCGCACTTTGTTTTTTTTAAAAAAAATTTGACCGGATTCGCGCACCCAACGTGAATTCGGCCAAAAATATAAAAACAAAATGCTTTTTTTGGCCCTGGGGTGGGACCCCCTGAGCAGGCCTAGGGGGTCAGGGTGTTTCTACCCTGCCCCCTTTTCTTGTTTTTTATCTTTTTTTTACTGTTTTCTTGTGACTCAGTTCTACCGAGTCACAAGATAGCTGCCAACACATTTTGGTTTGGAGTGTTGACAGCCAATCAGAATGAAGCTCGTGCTCAGGAGGGTTCGCGAATCCTCCTCGGCCCTCAGATATCGATATTTTTATTTTTTGAATTTCTCAGGAACTACTGAATGAACTTACACCATTTAAAAAAAAGGTCGCTTTCTGAACCAAGAGCTACCTTTTTGCCAAATTTGGTGTAATTCCGGTCAGCAGTTCGGGCTGTAGCTGTGTCTAAAGTTCCTATGGAAATTAACATGGAGAAAATGCGCTTTGAGCCCCCCCTTTTTTCTCGGCCGTCGCTTGAGGAATCACCCCGAAACTTTCAAGACAAGAGCTGACCTGAGTGAACCATTAGTTTTGAAAATTTTGCGAAGATTTGTCAAACGGCACCAAAGATATTGGCCAAAGAATAAACGCTTTTTGAATAGAAACAAGGCCCTAACTATAACTACCTACTGACAACCGCCTGTAGGTAATATATATATATATATATATATATATATATATATATATATATATATATATATATATATATATATATATATATATATATATATATATGTATATATATATATGTATATATATATATATATATATACATGCACACACACACACATATATATATATATGCAAAATACTCTCACCAATCCCGGTGAGAATGACGATCCACTCCGGCTGAGGGGCAATTCAAATATTTATTCGACAGAAAACAAACGAGTAGCGTATCAACCTCACACAGGGTCTTGGTCACTCACACACACACACACATATATATATATATATATATATATATATATATATATATATATATATATATATATATATATATATATATATATATATATATATATATTCCAACAAAGTGCCCGAAAGCTTTTCGAAGACGCACTCACAGGAGACACCAGTGTACAAGGCGGCCAGCATTTCATTCCGGTAATGGTTTTATTCATTTCGCCAACGCGTTTCGAGGCTTCACGCCTCTTCTTCACAGGCAGTTCCGGATGTGCTCAGAGTGCTCCCATCACTAATTATATACATGCATTGTCCGCAGTGGGTTTACGTATAGTACGTCAGTTTTTAAGGCATGATGGGACCTGTAGTCCGAGTGTGGAGCATTTAATTGTCCTTTAGTAGGTTCCGGCACATCCGTTTAAAAAAAACATTTTCTACCCTTAGTGGGCCCACCAGTATGTTCGCTGACCCATTAAGCCTGTCTTCTGTGCTGCAATTTGGGCATGGATATGGTTCCTACCATGCAGCCTCGCTTATTCGCAATGGTGCAGTCTTCCACGGCAGGGACGGCCGTGCAGTCATGTAACCAACAAAGTGCCCGAAAGCTTTTCGAAGACGCACTCACAGGAGACACCAGTGTACAAGGCGGCCAGCATTTCATTCCGGTAATGGTTTTATTCATTTCGCCAACACGTTTCGAGGCTTCACGCCTCTTCTTCACAGGCAGTTCCGGATGTGCTCAGAGGGCTCCCATCACTAATTATATACATGCATTGTCCGCAGTGGGTTTACGTATAGTACGTCAGTTTTTAAGGCATGATGGGACCTGTAGTCCGAGTGTGGAGCATTTAATTGTCCTTTAGTAGGTTCCGGCACATCCGTTTAAAAAAAACATTTTCTACCCTTAGTGGGCCCACCAGTATGTCCGCTGACCCATTAAGCCTGTCTTCTGTGCTGCAATTTGGGCATGGATATGGTTCCTACCATGCAGCCTCGCTTATTCGCAATGGTGCAGTCTTCCACGGCAGGGACGGCTGTGCAATCATGTAACCAACAAAGTGCCCGAAAGCTTTTCGAAGACGCACTCACAGGAGACACCAGTGTACAAGGCGGCCAGCATTTCATTCCGTTAATGGTTTTATTCATTTCGCCAACGCGTTTCGAGGCTTCACGCCTCTTCTTCACAGGCAGTTCCGGATGTGCTCAGAGGGCTCCCATCACTAATTATATACATGCATTGTCCGCAGTGGGTTTACGTATAGTACGTTAGTTTTTAAGGCATGATGGGACCTGTAGTCCGAGTGTGGAGCATTTAATTGTCCTTTAGTAGGTTCCGGGCACTTTGTTGGTTACATGATTGCACTGCCGTCCCTGCCGTGGAAGACTGCACCATTGCGAATAAGCGAGGCTGCATGGTAGGAACCATATCCATGCCCAAATTGCAGCACAGAAGACAGGCTTAATGGGTCAGCGGACATACTGGTGGGCCCACTAAGGGTAGAAAATGTTTTTTAAAACGGATGTGCCGGAACCTACTAAAGGACAATTAAATGCTCCACACTCGGACTACAGGTCCCATCATGCCTTAAAAACTGACGTACTATACGTAAACCCACTGCGGACAATGCATGTATATAATTAGTGATGGGAGCCCTCTGAGCACATCCGGAACTGCCTGTGAAGAAGAGGTGTGAAGCCTCGAAACGCGTTGGCGAAATGAATAAAACCATTACCGGAATGAAATGCTGGCCGCCTTGTACACTGGTGTCTCCTGTGAGTGCGTCTTCGAAAAGCTTTCGGGTACTTTGTTGGTTACATGATTGCACGGCCGTCCCTGCCGTGGAAGACTGCACCATTCTGAATAAGCGAGGCTGCATGGTAGGAACCATATCCATGCCCAAATTGCAGCACAGAAGACAGGCTTAATGGGTCAGCGGACATACTGGTGGGCCCACTAAGGGTAGAAAATGTTTTTTTAAAACGGATGTGCCGGAACCTACTAAAGGACAATTAAATGCTCCACACTCGGACTACAGGTCCCATCATGCCTTAAAAACTGACGTACTATACGTAAACCCACTGCGGACAATGCATGTATATAATTAGTGATGGGAGCCCTCTGAGCACATCCGGAACTGCCTGTGAAGAAGAGGCGTGAAGCCTCGAAACGCGTTGGCGAAATGAATAAAACCATTACCGGAATGAAATGCTGGCCACCTTGTACACTGGTGTCTCCTGTGAGTGCGTCTTCGAAAAGCTTTCGGGCACTTTGTTGGTTACATGATTGCACGGCCGTCCCTGCCGTGGAAGACTGCACCATTGCGAATAAGCGAGGCTGCATGGTAGGAACCATATCCATGCCCAAATTGCAGCACAGAAGACAGGCTTAATGGGTCAGCGGACATACTGGTGGGCCCACTAAGGGTAGAAAATGTTTTTTAAAACGGATGTGCCGGAACCTACTAAAGGACAATTAAATGCTCCACACTCGGACTACAGGTCCCATCATGCCTTAAAAACTGACGTACTATACGTAAACCCACTGCGGACAATGCATGTATATAATTAGTGATGGGAGCCCTCTGAGCACATCCGGAACTGCCTGTGAAGAAGAGGCGTGAAGCCTCGAAACGCGTTGGCGAAATGAATAAAACCATTACCGGAATGAAATGCTGGCAGCCTTGTACACTGGTGTCTCCTGTGAGTGCGTCTTCGAAAAGCTTTCGGGCACTTTGTTGGTTACATGATTGCACGGCCGTCCCTGCCGTGGAAGACTGCACCATTGCGAATAAGCGAGGCTGCATGGTAGGAACCATATCCATGCCCAAATTGTAGCACAGAAGACAGGCTTAATGGGTCAGCGGACATACTGGTGGGCCCACTAAGGGTAGAAAATGTTTTTTTAAAACGGATGTGCCGGAACCTACTAAAGGACAATTAAATGCTCCACACTCGGACTACAGGTCCCATCATGCCTTAAAAACTGACGTACTATACGTAAAACCCACTGCGGACAATGCATGTATATAATTAGTGATGGGAGCCCTCTGAGCACATCCGGAACTGCCTGTGAAGAAGAGGCTTGAAGCCTCGAAACGCGTTGGCGAAATGAATAAAACCATTACCGGAATGAAATGCTGGCCGCCTTGTACACTGGTGTCTCCTGTGAGTGCGTCTTCGAAAAGCTTTCGGGCACTTTGCTGGTTACATATATATATATATATATATATATATATATATATATATATATATATATATATATATATATATATATATATATAGAGAGAGAGAGAGAGAATATTTGCAAAACACTTGGTAAAGTTTTAGTGGCTGGAGTACACCCCTCCCTATAATTATCCATAAGTATATAATAGCAGCAATATTTACATGGTCCGATGTGCACATTTATCTTGTGGTGATGTATGTACATTTTTCAAATAACTGTAATTAACTTGTACATACATACATACACATTGAGGGGCATATTCTCAAGCCCCCATTGCCACCACAACGTCACTTTCAGTGACGTTGTTGTGGCGATAGGGGCTTCGCCCTATTTACAAGGCAGCGTTAAGGCACGTTAAGTGGCTTAACGCGGCTTAACGCTGCCTTGTGAATAGGGCCCCCTACATGCTGTTTTTAGCGTGAAGGGGGCGTGCAGTGGGTGTTGCGGTGGGCGTTTCACCGCAACACCCATTGAGTTTGACGCTACCTCCTATTCACAAGGGCAGCGTAAATAGGAGGTAGCGCCAAACTTAAGACCAGGAAAAATCTGGTCTTAAGGTGGCGAAACGAGGAGAAATGCTTTGTTTCTCCTCATTTCTGCTTTTTCCATGTGTGCTGCCTTGTGCAGCACACATGGAAAAAGCAAAATGCCTTGGTTTGTTCATGTACAGGAAGGTGTCCCTTCCTGTACATGAACAAACCTTTTTTTTAAATGCTGTTTTGTAACTTACATGTATGCTGCATGGAGCAGCACACATGTAAGTTACAAACTGGCATTTAAGGTTTGTTTATGTGCAGGAAGGGACACCTTTCTGTCCATAAACAAACCTCCCTGCTTGCAGACACCCTTGCACTATGGTGCAAGGGTGCCTGCGCTGGCGCTAAGTTGTGAAACTTAGCGCAATCGCAGGGGGAAACGCGAGGTTGCACCATATCCTTGAGCATAGGGTGCAGCCTCGCGTTTCCGTAGTGGCGGAGAGAGGCGTTAAGCCAAGAAGGCTAATGCCTCTCTCCGCCACTTCATTGAGAATACGGCCCTGAATTTCTTAAAATTTTAATAGCAGGTATGAACCTCTCTGTATATGCAGATATACGTACATAGAAGATGCAAATTATGGCATAGTGTGCTATATACATGTATCTTGTGGTGTGATATATATATTGTACCTTATATAAGTGTATCTGCTTTAACAGGAAGCATAGCTCAATGTACAATGACAAATGTATAACAACAACCTTATCTCCATACAGTGAGAAGCATAGTTTGTCTTGTCTGAGTATACTGTTGAGGCACACTCTTGTGTTGTGAGTATTGTTATGTGGGGAAGAGCCAGCTCTTGTCTTATCTTCTGAAGCTGAGGTATTTGCCAGTGGCTCTTATGTTTTTGAGTAGCGAATTCCATAGTTTGGCTGCTTTTACAGAAAAAGAATCAGTACCAGAATACACTGGGATCTCACTGGTGCCAACACATGGACATTATAACAACTGATGTCATTTTGTCTGAATACAGCCTTAGCTTGTCATTAAACTTTAGGGCCATATGCAGAAACGTTCTTGGCTAGTTTATTGCACTTTTTGCCAGCATACATTTGTGTGATTCCCCCTGCCATGTTTCTTTTGGTTTATTTGCCATGTAATAATCGTGTAAAAGCTGCTTTAAACAGTCATGCCAAAAAGTGTCTTGCGAAAGATGTACTTTGGGAAGAATGTCAAATATGCCACAAACTGGCCCTAAAGATTTACCCCATAAATTATGCAGTGCAGCGCGCGTAGATCACTCTATCTTAACTTCTCATACCCCCTTACTAACCCCATTTTCTCTGCTAGTTTAGTGACTTTCTCTCCAGACTCACTCGTTGTAAGATAACATGATTACTTAGAAAGCACACATTCACCAGTGGGTGGCGCTGAATAACCCGTTGCAGTGTTACTCATTTGATCGACCTCTGGAGGATGAATGTCTTGAAGGCCCTGCAGGGATGCAAACTTATGAGCATAGGTTCAAACATAGGGCCATATTAGCAAGAAGCTCGTTAAAATTATCGCCGTTTTAGCGGCAGGAAACTGCCGCTAAAACGGCGATAATGGGCTTGCTAATATGCGCTATAGAATTCCAATAGAAGCCCAGGTTAGATGTGCAGGACATCTAACCTGGGCTTCTATTGGAATTCTATAACGCATATTAGCAAGCCCATTATCGCCGTTTTAGCGGCAGTTTCCTGCCGCTAAAACGGCGATAATTTTATCGCCGGTCTTGCTAATATGGCCCATAGATTCTTGCTGGCATGCACTGGTCCATGGAGCCATCGGACCCAGCCTTTTTGTTTCGCTTTTTCTTCGCCACTCACTCATGCTCAATTTTTACCTCGCTCTTCCTTTCACACGCTGGCCCCTTCTTTCTTAATTTCTGCATCTGTGTCCTCTCTTTCTAACAAGCCCCTCTCTGCCCCTGATGTCACCCCCTCTGTCTCTTTATGTTTCTCTCCTTCCTTCCATCCCTCGCCCTTTTTCTCCCCCTACTCGCCTTTCCCTCCTTACAGTCCCTTGTTAAGTGTTTAAAGCCCCAGGCTTTTGGCGCAGAATAAATTGCTTTTCCCCTTTACGTGTTCTCTCTGGCTTCTCCATCACATTACACGTGTGGGCCCCCCACGAGGCTTCTTTTGAAAGGGAACGTAACATTTTTTTTTTTTTTACAAAACATCTTCAATCTCTATTGTCTGGTTTACATCTTGCTTATAGAAATCACCATGAGACCAAACAACCGGTAGACATCCTTCCCAGAAATATTCGTAACAAAGCAGAAGATATAATAACTAGCAGTGACAAAGCAAATAGGTCTGGCGTTGGCAACAAGCTTATTGACTTTGCTAAGGTGTGTTCTTTTAAATGTGTTTGTAAATCTTTATTTCAAAAACATAAAAAAATGGCTGCCTGTGTGTGCCCATGCGCACACATGGGTGGCATGCATGAGCAGCCCGCTAGGAATGGGATTAAGCCCATTAAAAACAAGCTGTGGCAAAGCCAATAGGTCTTGAATTGGCTGCCAACCTTTTGACTTTGTCAATGTTTTTTTTAGTTTTTTCATTGCTTAAGCAAAACATCATTTTTGGGGTAGCTGCTGGGCACAAAATTTTTTTTTGCTCAAATAAAAAAAAAAGGTTTGGGGTCTAAAAAGCACACCTTTCCATAGTAGCCTTTATGTGCAGATATCTTCCCATCACTCACAGTGAACCTAGTCTGCTTACAATACTTAGTATCTACTACTTACACTCTTTGCCCTGTTGGAAACTTTTTCTGCAGAACCAAAAAACTTGTGTGGAACATACTGGGCACACATTGTCAACTGTGATCTGCACACAGAGTTACTCTTCAATATAAAGATTTATAACATGTTCAATACCTCTACACACCTACGATGCATTAGAAGCACACAAGTTTTATAAAAACACGCATTAGCTGGATGCAGGCTGTACAACATTAGGTAGAGAAGTAATATGGTAGTTACCCACCACTATGTATACTATAAAACAACCACACTCATTGGATGATGTCATCAGTGATGTCATGAGTTATGTCATTTGAGATGTCATCAGTGATGTCATAAATGATATCATAGAACATGGCATGAGTGATGTAATATGTGAGGTCATAGGCAGTGCAGGGCGGGATCGCAAGTGATAGTTAGCTTTGCTAACTATAACTGGTACATTTCTGTGTTTTTTTTAGTTCAAAATGTTAATGGTGTCACTGACATATTCACCTAAATATAGCATCACATTTAAATCATTGTTTTTTTCAGTGAATTTGTAAGGCAGATGCAGCCCACACCAAGCTGCGCAGGGCCTTCGGCCATGCACAGCAGGGGATTGGCATCAGGGACTGCGCTGTGGCCAACACACCCGGAGGCAGCCTCTCCCCCTGCAGGTAGCCAACCCCATGCTGAGCATGGCCATTCATCGTGTGAGGCTTGGGTTGGCTGCAGGGTCTGGCTTGCAGCCAGGCCCGGTGTCCAACTCCCCACAGGCAGCCACCTGGAGGCAGTCAACTGCTCACGGTCTTTGACGTGCATGGCATAGAGGTGGCCTTCGGGGTCTGGGGACCCCATCCCTGGGGACCAAAACATATATATTAAGGGAAGGGGGGCATGCAGCCCCCTCCTGAGCCTCCATTGGCCCCGGGGACCCCATCTCCTGGGGCCAATTTCCAATAAAAAGGGGAGGGGGCACGTGGCCCATCTCCCCAAGCCTTAAAAGGCCCCTGGGACCCCTCTCCCGGGGCCAAATACAATTAAACAGGGGAGGGGGCATGCTGCCCTACTCCCGAAGTCTTCATGGGCCCTTAGGAATACCATCCCATATTATAATAATATGCAGCCTCGGGGATGGTGTCCCCAGGACCTGATAAGACTCAGGGAGGTGCGCTACATCTAGGATCGGGCACTAGAGAGAAAAAAAATCAAATTATAAAATAAACATCCTAAGAAGAAAAGTCTTCAGAGGAAGTATATTTCAAGCCAGGGTGCCACTGATGAACAAAAGGTGCAAAGGTCTGGCTTGACAGACCTTATATGGTCAACAGCAAAAAACTTTAATGACTACTATAGAGAGAAGGGGTGCAGTTCCACCCAAATGTTGGTTGTCCTGAGTACTGATTTTGATTGGATAGAAGGTTTGTTGCTTTGTGGGAACACTTATGCTCAGCACAGCAGGACTGAGTTGGCTATAGTGACAAGTCATTATTTAAGGATATAGGCCTGATCTGTTTGTTACGAAAAATTATGACAATACAGATGACTTGACCTATTTATTGTAAAAGGCATGTGTAAAATCCAATAGACCTTTAGGGTTGGATTGTTATTACAATATGTTAAAGCTTGTAGACCTGTATTTTGTTACAGTAAATCTTGCAGATTACTATAGTTGGTAAGGGTTTTGGCGATGGTTACCCTCTGTGACAATCAGTAGAGGCAGAAGATTTCCATTTTGAGAGTCATTGTTATGCTGTTTTAGGAAGAGTTTGACAAATGTTCATATTTGTAATTTTATGACTACTGAGAAGAAGGGCTTTGGCTTATATCAACTTTTGATTTCCCTGAGTACTGATTTTGATTGGGCAGAAATTGTCTGCTTCCACTGGAAAAGAGTGCTTGCATTGCACTTTTTACCTTGTGGGAAAGCTTATCTTCAACACAGTAAGACTGAGTTAGTTATGGTGAGAAACCATTGATCAAGGCAATAGGCCTGATGTGTTTTGTAGGAAAGTGCACTTTTTGTATGCTCAGCCCCCCACATTTTGCTCCAAATTTTGATGGTTATGACACTGATAGTGCACTGGAGTCTGCTGCCCAGAACCCAGTGCCTGTGCTCTCTCCCAAAACTGTTATGTTTGACTTGGTAATCCCAAATTGGAAAATACTTTACCCCCTTATAAGTAGTATATGGTACCAGGGGTACCCAGGGCCTGCGGCGGCTCGCAGAGGGAGTGCTGCGGGGCGGTGGGGCGGGTGGGGGAGGGGCTGGGTGTGGGGGTAGTGGAGTCGGACATACAACGGGCAGGAGTAAGGTAAGTAAATAAATACATAAAACTATTTACCTTGCGCTCGCTGCATCGCCAACTCGGCGATGCAGCGAGCGCAAGGTAAATAGTTTTATTTATTTATTAACTTACCTTACTCCTGCCTGTCATATCTCCGACTCCACTACCCCCCCACCCAGCCCCTCCCCCGCCCACCGTCCCGCAGCACTCCCTCTGCGAGCCGCCACTGCCCAGGGCATGGGTGGTAAAGTAGCCCCAAGGGCTGCAGCATGATTTTGTGCCACCCTAAGTGACCCAAGTAAACTACCGACAGCAGGCCTGCCATTGCAGATTGCAGGAGCAGTGCAAACTGCTCGTACTCGACTGTGTCCTCACCATGTATGGCACAGTCAATATACTATTTTTAATATATGTCAGGCACTCCTAAGGAATGCCTCCTGAACCCTGGAGGCAGAGTGTAGTATAGTAAAGGTGAGGACATATAAGTGCAAGTCTATATGTCCCTCTAGTGGCATACCCCATTGGAAACTACCATAAGTGTTAGCGGTCCATAGGATAACATGAGCTGCCACCAGGCATTCTCGAGGTTGGCAGCTCCATTATGGTACCGACAAAATATGTCATGTTTGGTATCAAACCACGTGCCTTCTCACCTTTGACATGAATCTCATGCCCTGGGTGATATGGCATGCACCCAGGAGTTTCATGACAGAGGCACACATGGCTAAACCACGTGTGCCTCTACTACGCTGCCTAAATCACGATTGCATCTGAACAACGCATTCCTTTACCACACCTGCCTTTACCATGCAATTTCGTGGTAAAGGCATGACTGGTATAGGGATGTGTGGTAACCCTGGTATCTAAAGATTACCCCAACCCTTAAAAACTGCCCCCACCTCCTTCAAAACCCTGCCCCAGCCCACCTTACCTCACCACGTCCTCTCCTGATCCTTCCTGTTCCTGGGCTAGCCCATCTCAGCACCTAGACCACGCATAGCCTTAACCAAGCATATGCTTGGTTAAGGCGTATGTGTGGTTATGGCAAGCATGGCACACGTGGCTCTGCCTGAATTGTTCAGGCTGTTTCCCGCACCCAGGTGGCTACCTTAGAGGTTGCCCACATGGTTGCCCAGCTTCTCTGTGCTCTATGCTGGCCAGCCCACACTTCCTGCAGTTTCTACCACCAAAATAGGATTCTGACCTCCTGCCAGGTAGTGTGATCACTCCCAAGAGTCAGGAACAAAGGCTTGGTCAGGAAGGAGGTCACACCTCCCTCCTCCCAAGCAGACTAGTGAAGTGGCACATCAAGGCGGTGAGCTTCAAAGCCTGCACCAACTCTGATATGCATCAGGGCAGATTCCCAGTGGAGGAAATAGCCCTCACCCTTCCCCAGGCACATTTGCACCGAGCAGGCTGGAAATTAGTTATGTACGGAGGTGTACACCCCCAGAAGCCTAGCCACACCTCCAGGGTGAGACTGCTCGCTAAAATTTGATTTCTGCCATCTTTAGGAGTAGCAGAATAGAGGCTTCTGGATAGAAAAGGTGACCCACAAGCTCGTATGTGGTCACCTCCTGGCCGGACTAGCTGCAGGGGCTAGCTGCCCCATTGGTTATTAGCTTCCACACCCCTAACTCCCCTAAATGTAGGATTTAAGGGACCCAGTGACACCAGAACCTCATTTCTGAACAACCTGCATCAAAGAGGACAGAAGAAGAGACCTGCACCAGCGACAACAAGACTTGCACAGTGCAAAAGATGGATACCCTGCACCTGTGGCAACGCTCTGGGAACTGCCTGATCGAGACTCATCCTATGCTATTTTTCAGTTCTCCCAGACAGAGAGACCCCTGTGAAAGCCTGAAGCACCCTCAGACTCCCTGGACTAGTGGTGCTAGTCCCCTGCAAACTACAGGTAAAACAACGCTCCGGATCCAAAGAATTGCTGGCCATTGAGCCCTCCGACGGATCGCCCAAAACCAGATGGTTTAGTGCATTGTGAGAACTGTAGTCCTGCCTGCCACAATTTTACAGGCAGCTACTCCATTCCCTTGGGCCACTGGACGTCGAAGTTACTTTTTGCACTGCTTATCGCTGGCAAGGCTTGTTGGTTACCAGTCCGGCAACTGACCCCTTTACTCGACGCTGCATTAAGAGGGAATTCCATCCGACCTTTGATCGATGTCAGCAACCACACCATTGTTGTCTTTTTGCATGTTTTTCCCCTGCAGCACCGTCTCAGTGGTAAAAGCAACTCTCCTGCGGCTCCCGTTCATCACCAAGGACAGACAGGACAATTCTGCACCCGGGCTCTACAGACCAGGTAAAATTGAACTGACTGCTGTGGCTTGGTTCTGGGAGCCGCATCACCCTTACCCTGCAAGGGTACAACGCAACTCGACCTGCAAGTTACCGATTGTCACCAGTGGTTATCCCATTGATTGCAATGTTAAATTTTCACTGTAATATTTTGCACTGATTTTCTATTGCTTCAAAAATCTATAACTCCGGTTATATGTATGCTATTCTGTTTGTTTTGGTGTCTAAATTAAGATAAAAATACACCTTGTAACTCGGGTCCTGACAATTACTTATCGTCCATGATGTGACTCTGAAATGCGTAACACATGTTGCTCTAGTAAAGCCTGACTGCTCTTTGCCACACTAGCCAGACTGAGCCAAGGATTTATTACAGTGAATCCAAGGACTATCTTTGGGGTATTGTTATAGATAGTATTACTGGGTGAGGTCTAACCCCCACACTACATAATACTCCACTTTCCTACATGTTTATTATGAAAATGTACTACAGAGTGGGCCTGACTTATTTGTTGTGAAAAGCATATGCATATGGAAATAACCCTTATGGGTTAATTGTCATTACACTGTGTTAAATCCTGTAGACAGGAATTTCGTTAAAAACATTTTCTCAGATTGAATATTTGCACTTTGAGAATCCTTGTATGACATTTTAGGAAAAGGTGCACATTATTTTGCCAACTGTCATTTTGTACATACTCACAATTTTATGGATGTATAGCAATAGTTGAACTGTGAAAAAACTTACGTAGAATACATTTGGTCTGAGCTGGTTATGGTGACAAGTAGGCCTGGGCGAAATTTAAATGATGGCAACATAATTTCAGGAATTTCATGTTGTGCTTGTTGCTCAAAATTGCCAATTTACACTATTACACCAGTTCACAAAACTGTGCACCATTTGTAGTAAAAATGTACTGAAAGTTTGCATTATTACTTGAAAGCAAATTACAATGATTTCACACACCCCTAGTTTTACAGCTAAAAGTTACAGGCCTAATTGGTTCATTAAAAGTTATGTCAGAGGCCATAGGTCTAATCTCTTATTTCTCTAAAATAATGTAGAATATGATTTATTTACGGAGAAATTAATATATTAAAGCCAACAGGGCTTTGAGTGTAGAATGTTATTACACTGTGTTAAAGCCTGAAGACAGGTATTATGTTACATGGATTCTTACAGATCACTATATATGAGTTCAGGTAGAAGATTTGCACTTTGATAACCCTTTTTAATCCTCCTATGAGGGGCTGAATACTGTTTTACCAACTGAAATTTTTTATATGTGTATATATATATATATATATATATAAATATATATATATATTCACTGAAAAAACAAAGTTTACACGGACATTATAGTTAGACTAACATTTCACACATATAAACCATAGAAATGTTAAAGATATATACTAAGATACTACAAAAGTTAAATGAGTATAGTTTGTGTACTACTAATGAGTGATACTATTAGTGACATATTATGGGAGTGGCTGTGTGACTGTATATCCATGTGTGAGTAGGTGTCTGGCTCTATGGGTGTGTGAGTTGTTGTGTGGATGAGTGAGTGGCTGTCGGAGTGGGTGTGTGAGTGGCTGTATGGGTGAGTGAGTTGCCTGGTCACTACCTTTATGGAAGAGTAAGTGGATGCGTAAGTAGCTGTATGGATGAGTGAGTGGGTGTGTGAGTGGCTGCTTTGGGTGAGTGAGTGGGTGTGTGAGTGGCTATACGGGTGAGTGAGTGGGTGTGTGAATGCTTGCATGGATGAGTGACTGGGTATGTTAGTGACTGTATCAGTGAGTGAATGGGCGAGTCAGTGACTATATGGGTGAGTGAGTGAGTGTTTGAGTGGTTGTATGCATAAGTGAGTATCTGAGTCAGTGACTGTATGGGAGAATGAATGGATGTAAGAGTAGCTGTATGGGTGTGTGTGTCTGCATGGGTGAATGAGCGGGTGTGTGAATGTCTGTATGTGTGAGTGAGTGTCTGTGACAGTGACCCTATGGGGGAGTGAGTCAGTGTGTGAGTGGTTGTATGGGTGTGTGAGTGGTAGTGTGAGTCGCTGCATGTGTGAGTGAGTGGGTGTGTCTGTGACTGTTTGGGTGACTGAGTGGGTATGTCAGTGACTATATGGGTGACTGAGTGTGTATGTCAGTGACTATATGGGTGAGTGAGTAGGTGTGAGAGTGGTTGTATGGATCTGTGAGTGGATGTTTGAGTGGTGGTATGGGTCTGTGAGTTGGCTAGTAGTTCTATGTGTGAGTGAGTGGCTGTGTCAGTGACTGTATGGCTGAGTGAGTGGGTGAGTGAGTGACTGCATGGGTAAGTGAGTAGATGTGAGTGGCTGTATGTGTGAGTGAGTGGCTGTGTCTCTGACTGTTTGGGTGACTGAGTGGGTGTGTCAGTGAATATATGGGTGAGTGAGCGGGTGTGTCAATGGTTGTATGGATCTGTGAGTGGATGAGTGAGTGGCTGTATGGGTCTGTGAGTGGGTGTGTGAGTGGTCGTGTGGGTGTGTGAATGGGTTTGTGAGTGGTTATGTGGGTGTTCGAGTGGGTGTATGAGAAGTTGTATGGGGGTGTGAGTGGGTATGTGAGTGGTTCTGTGGATGATGTCATCAGTGATGTCATCTGAGACATCATCAGTGATGTCACTGACCATGTCATGATTAATGTAATATGTGAGGTCATAAGCAGTGCATTGTGGAGGAGCAAGTTATAATTAGCTCAGGTAACTATAATTGCTGAATTTTTGTACATGTGAAATGTGAGCCTAACTATAACGTCCCAGAAAACTTAATCTTTTTCAGTGAATTTCTAAGGTTTTTTAAAAATTCTATTTCTTAACTATAACATCCCTGTAGCCTTTGTTTTTTTCAGTGAATGGCTAAGGTTTTTAACTCCTTAACCGTGGCGCGAATTCCGCCGCGGTGCAGGAGTTTTAATGAGTGGGCGGGCTGCGTCGGCCAACGGACGTGCGCAGCACTAGCCAGGTAGTGCTCGCGACGGCCGTTGACGCGCGCATGGAATGGGTTAATTTAAAAAAAAATTCACTATAAAGTCTCTCTTATCTTTCTTTTTTTCAAATATAAGGACATGTTGTGACCTCAGAATACGCATGACACAATACTAGCGCCCAGTGGCAAATACTTTACCTTATGCACTCTAGAGGTCACGGAAGTGAATTATATAAAGTATGTGCTAATACTGTTGATAGGGTGGAATGACTAGCATATGCTACCGCACATAAGGTGAGCACAGCGTATCCTGTACATCTCGCTCAAATAATGCGAAAGTTCTCTCCTGAGAGCTAGGCCACACATCAATGTTCAGTGCCAAAATAATAACCAAATACTGTCGCCAAGTGGCAGAATCCTCTGTATTACCCAGTACTGTCCAGAGACAAACAACAGAAGTGGTGACTAGATGTGAGAAGTAAAATTGAAAGTCTTATCTATAAATTGGTGGTGCACTCATCGTAGAGGTGAAGAAAAGGGTAGGTGGCCCGTGAAGTGACCGCAAGACGCCGGTTGGCCCCTTCCTTTCCTCCTGTGAAGAAAAAAGAGAAAAAGAGAAAACAAGAGACATAATTAGATTAAAATGTTAAAACAATAACACTGCATCATACTGTGTGTATACTGTTAGAAATTAGCAGTTACATATATCAAAACATCATGGATTACGAAGAAACTGAAAAAGTACTACGGTAGGTAGGGATCTGTAAAACATTATTCCTCAATTAAGTGTGTGGCAAGTTCTTCATCCACATTATGTCCTTTAGGGTACCTAGTCTCAAGATCTAGGATCCATTTGGATTCCTTTTTTCTGAGTTTGAGCTCCCTGTTCCCTCTTCTAGGACTTCCCAATACCTGTTCGATGACAAAGTAACTCAGGAGTGAGCTATTAGAGAGATGGTACTCTGTGAAGTGTCTCGCCACTGGATAATGGGGGTCTTTGTTGTTAATGGCCCTAAGGTGTTCAAGGACCCTCTTTTTTGCCATGAAGGTGGTGCTCCCTACATATCGTTTTTGGCATGGGCATACCAAGATATATATGGCATAGGTAGTGCTACAGGTCAGAAACTGTGATATTGTTCTTTTTCTATTCGAGTCAGGTATGTTGAATTCTTTAACCATATGGCTTGCTCGACACGCCTTGCAGTGGCCACAAGGGTAAAAACCCTTAAGGTTGTGCATGGCCATATTCTGGGGTTCAGTAATGTCTCCATGCATCAAAATATCCCTGAGACTGCGGCCTTTGCGATACGTGATTTTGGGTCTATCGCTAATTTTGGAGCCCACAATGTGATCGCTCTTGAGGATATTCCAATTTTCACTCAGAATTTTCTCTACTTTGCGTGAGTTGTTGTTAAATGTGTTAACCTTAACATAATGTCCTCTCTCTATGTTTATGACC
Organism: Calotriton arnoldi; assembly: GCA_963921515.1. Classification (NCBI taxonomy): domain Eukaryota; kingdom Metazoa; phylum Chordata; class Amphibia; order Caudata; family Salamandridae; genus Calotriton; species Calotriton arnoldi. The sequence continues at coordinate 1,163,141 of CAWUFW010001356.1, forward strand.
ACAGTACCGAGACTATGTAATGCACTGTTTTTCACCCGGCTCATTGTGTGATCAAGGAAGTTTCTTCCGAAACACGTAACCTTGAGCAATAAACTACCCTTCAATTGTATTCTGAGAATGCGAATTATTGGACTTTGTGTTTGGGATATATATATATATATATATATATATATATATATATATATATAGTGTGCATTTAAATAATACATTTTGAAACAGTTGTTTCAAATAAAAAGTATCAGAATTTTTATTAGTAAAAACATGTCAATATATTTATATTTTTTAATTCATTTTTTGAGTGTGACTGGGTGTGGGAGCCTCTGTATGGGTGTGTGAGTGGGTGTGAGAGTGTCTGTATGGGTAAGTGAGTGGATGTGAAAGTGTCTGTATGGGTATGTGAGTGGGTGTGCCAGTGTCTGTATGGGTGTAAGAGTGGGTGTGAGTTTCTTTATACATGAGTGGGTGAGACAGTGTTTGTATGTTTCTAAGTGTGGGTGTGCCAGTGTATCTATAGGTATAAGAGTGAATGTAAAAGTATATGTATTTACTGGAATTTTATTTGGAGTTGTGCAAGATCCACGGATCCCTCGTGCAGCTACATGGGGAGGCCACGCTGAGCCCTGTTAAAAAGTTTTTTGGGGCATTTCCTATCCCAAGACACATGCTTTACCCTCTTTTTTAACACACACAAGGGGTAAGAAAAGCTCGCACCTGACCCATTCAATTAGTATTCAAGCAACATTCCAGCCCGAGATATAAAATGGCAGTCACAACTTTTTTCTCAGGTTGCGTCCAGCCAATCAGAGCTCTGCTCTGCTGTAGCACGTGGAGCCGCGGTCCCCACCCCTAGCTATACAAATTTGGATTTTGGTTAAAATCTCTAAAACTACTGAATGGATTTACACTAAATCACAAAAGGCATGCTTTATGCCAAATTTGGTGTAATTCCGTTCAGCAGTTCATGCTGTAGTCATGTTAAAAATCCCTATGGGAATCAAAATAGCGAAAAGCATTTTGGGACCCCCCTTTTTCTCGGCCCCCCACTTCACAAATCACCCGAATCATTCCAGACAGCATCTGAAGTGCGTGTCTAATTTTTGGGGAAAATTTTGTGAAGGTTCATCAACTGGCGCCAAAGATATATCCAAGTCAAAAAACACGTTTCCTATGGAAACATGGTCCTAACTATAACTGGTGACCACCATTAGGTAATATACATACATATATATACATATATACATAATATATATATATATATATATATATATATATATATATATATATATATATATATATATATATATATATATATATCCGATTACAGCTCCAACGTGCATTCATGCACACCAAGAGATACGGACAATTTCGTAAGCTTAGTGCCCAGTGAAGCGCTTTATTTTCAGTTCAGTGCAAGTCGATCATATATCTTCTACTGGCGGTCGTCAATAGGTAGTTATAGTTAGGACCTAGTTTCCATAGGAAAAGCGTTTTTTGTTTTGCCAATAAATTTGGCACTGTTTGACAAATCTTCACGAAATTTTCCAAACTAATCCGATGCTCATGTCAGCTGCTGTCTTGAAAGTTTTGGGGTGATCTTTCAAGCGGGGCCGAGAACCAGTGGGTGCTTAAAAGCACCTTTTCTCCATGTTAATTCCCATAGGACCTTTAGACAAGGCTACAGCCCGAACTGCTGAACGGAATTACACCAAATTTGGCAGGAAGGTAGATGTTGGTTCAAGGATGTGCCTTTTTGTGATTTAGTGTAACTACGTTCAGTAGTTGCTGAGAAGTTTAAAGAAATTCCCAGTTGTATATTTAGGGACGCGAAGGATCTGCGATCCCTTCCGATCTCGTACCGAGATCTGATTAGCTGCCAACACTTCAAACCAGGAAGTGTTGGCAGCCGAGTCACAAGAAAAACTTTAAAAAAAGAAAATGGGGCAGGGTAGAAACATCCTGAACCTCTAGGCCTCTTGGGGGGTCCCACAAAATCACTCACACACCCACTCACTGACCCTCACAGCCACTCACACACCCATACAGCCACTCACACACCCACATAGACACTCACACACTCTCTCACACACCCACTCACATACCCACTCACACAACCATAAAGCTACGCGCATACCTACTCTCAGACCCACAAAACCACTCACTCACACACCCACACAGACACTAACACACTCTTCACATACCCACTCACACATCCACTCACAGACCCACACAGCTACTCACACACCCAGTATGAAATGTGTTGTTGTTTTGTATTGAATGTGTGCTTTTGGTTGGGAACAGATCCACGGATCCATCGCAGATCCACCTGCTTTATAGCCTGCAGATCTCTTATTTGAATGGCGATCTGTGGCGGGTCCATGTATCCTACTGAGAAATTCAAAAAGGATTTGAAAACAAAAAGAACCAGTGCTTGGGAAAAGGGGTGGCTGTGAAAAGAGCCTTTGTGTTAATAGTGTGTTGATGATAACTACACATAGAACAGGATGCAGTCTTTTAAGTTGTTGAGGAACACCCTGTTGCCTGTGTCTGTGAAATGGATAAGTTGTTATGGCATATAGAGCCTATGTTGTGGTCTCGGAGAAATGCAAAAACAGTTTTATTATTCACAATAGAATACGACTGGCTCAGTCATTGAGAGGAAAAAAGGAAAGATGTAGGAGGACGAGTGTTCTATGGAGACCTGTAAGGGGGAGATATCCCTCAGGACAAGAACCCTCACTCACCAGGAGGTGACATGCTTCATCATATGGGTTCCCTCCTCACACTGAAGTGTGGGCTACAACTCCCCTAGGGGAGGAGCTGAGGTGTTTTCTCAGAGGATGAGCATTGGTAGGGGGCGAGTAAGGGGCAAAGTGCATAAAGTGTGAAGGGTGTGGTATAAAAATGTCTGTCTGAGTCCACTGAAATTTTATTAGGTGGTCACAGCAACATGGTTAAAATGCAAGACGGGTAGGGATTCGCCAGACATACCATAGTTCATTAGGTCAACATGTTTCTGACACCAGGCATTCGTCAGGACCTAAATATCCAGTCACTCTGCAAAAAGGTGATAAAAGTGAAAATAGTAATACAAGCCACCACTACCTATTGTGCAGAAAAGTCACATGCACTCTCCATGCTCTTGGACCATCTCATGGTGTCCAGCTGTAAGTGCACACAACACACATTTAGTGAAAAACCAGTTTATGTCTACCTTCATTTGCAAACAGGCATGGCAAATAGTGTAGTCATTATCATTGGATAGGTAGAGTGTTTCTCCACAACCCTGATGTTGAATCAGGCTGTGTAGACTGAATTGTGTAAGCCCCTTCTTATCAAAGCCCCATGTCGTCTGTCCTCTGTATGGCTTATTAGATCTGCAGTGTCCTATGGGAAGGTGACCTGACATCCCTCCAAGACTTCTCCGCTTGGCTGAATACGAGGGACAACAATCTGAGGTTCACATATGAGCACAGCAAGACGGAACTACCATTTCTAGATCTACTACTGTACCCAAAAGATGGCAGTCTGTGCTCGGGAACAATACCGCAAACCGATGTCAAGGAACTCACTTCTTTGTACAATAGTTACCATCCACATTCCTTAAGGGACAATTTACCTGTAGGGCAATTTCTCAGATTAAGGAGGAATTGTAGCAAACGAGTGAAATACAGGTCACATGCAAGGACAGAGTGCTAACCTCTTAGAGAGATCTTATCCTGCTCACCTAATCAAAAGAGCTGATAAATGAGCCAGGAACAATAATAGAGAAGCCATGCTGGAGACATATCCCAAACCTACTTCAGACAGATTAGTGTGTGTTACAACATTCAGCCACCTGACCGAAACTATAAATAAGGTGGCCCTAAAGAATTGGCAAATCCTCAATGCAGGGAGTAGGATACTGCCCAAACCCTTGTTTGCTTTCAAGAGGAGTAAAAATATACGAGAAATGGTGGTACATACTAGACCAGTAACTCAACCGAGGAAACCATCCCCTCAAGCACAATGGTCCCTACCATCGATAACAGGCCACTATCCGTGTGGGTCTTGTGCAGTCTGTCCCTACACACAACCAATACAAGAGCTTGACTTAGGACTACGTACCCCGTGAACTCTTACGAAACACACTAACTGTAACACGGAGGGGTAGTTTACTTGTTAAAGTGTCCATATAATCTGCCCTATGTAGGGATGACGACACACAGGGTCAAAACGAGGATCACAGAACATCGGAGCTCAATTGGATATAGCAAATCTAACACTAAGTTGACAAGACACTTTCTTGAGAAAGGACACAGAGAATGACATTTTCTGGATAGTTCTGGACAAACCCAACTATTGCAGCAATATGGGCCCACTAGAGAGGGTTCTCTTTCACAGAGAGCAACCATGGCTTTTCCGTCTCAAAAGTGACAAAGAGGGGCTTAATGACGACATCCCCTGGACCTCCCTGTCCCAATGATGGTTATTCCCTTGACTGGTCATCGACTGGATGTCAGCTCAGCTGGCTATACACCTTAATTTGGGGTGTGATAGGATGTGGCACATGTCAATCTTCACCCTACCTAGACCAACCTCGGATGTAAGCTGGGGGGCCCCGTCCCGGGGTTGATAATGCACTTGTTTTTCCCTTCCTCCTAGGCAGGGGAGAGACCTTTACACTGCCTACTGTCCCCTTCCCTCCCCCTCCATGACTCTCCCACAGTTGGGAGAGACATCGGGCTCCGAGGCCACGACTTCACCCCTAGTGATCTGGGTGACACTGGGTGGACATCAACACAGTCGTTACCTGTGAGTTTAGCCTGCTTTCTTGTCGTTGGTGCATTTGATACTGAGATGTAAGCACACAGTTCAACCCCAAGCACGTGGCACATTCCGGTAGTTGGACTCTACCGACACCCGAGAGCTGAGGCTGTTCTGCCACTTCATGTGCAAGTGAGGGATCCTGTCCCAATGACTATGGGTACAGGGGATGGGGAACACAGACCTGATGCTTCCCTCAGGTCTGACCTTCCCATCCTTCCTGTCTTTTGCACTGAATTGGGCCCATTGTGTGTCCGCCAGGTGGTATCTTTTCCCCCCGGTCCACATGAGCCAGCTCTCAGGGGTCTACGCACCACGTTTTGGGACCCTGGCCCCACTGCACGCTCTTAGTACAGGCCCGCTATGTAGTTGAAACTACATTTCCCAGCATGCCTGGGTCATGTGACAGGACGCCTCCAGCGTCAGCACGCTCCGTCACCTCAAGAGAGACTGGGGAGAGTGGCTCGCCTACACTCGCCTGCCATCTCCTGTAGGGACGTTCCAAGCAGTCTCAGGTAAGCATTTTGTGACCTGGGCCTGTCCCATTATGCCTGCGAGGTCCCCCTCCCACCCGCACTGACTCTCTGGTGGAACGAGCACGATCCTCGTCGGGAGCCTTCTCCCGGCTGGAAGTGCATCCGCTTGTCCTCCTTCCAGGTTCAACCTACTTGCCCACCCGCCCGTTTAATTCCACGGGCGGGCGCGCTCGACAGCAGGAGCACTCCACTCGCAGGCGGCAGTGTTCTGCTCCCCCGCCAGCCTTCACGCAAGGTGAGGGCTTGGTTCCTTCCCTTCCTTCTTAGCAACCACTCTTCCCTTCCTTCTTAGCAACCACCCAGGTGCACCCGCCAGCTGAGTTTGGAGTGAGGGCGCGCTCGAGGTCGGAACGCTCTTATATTAGGCGTTCTTGCTCTGCTCCCCCGCTAGCTTTCCACGCAAGGTGGAGGCTCTGCTCACTCCACCGCTGGAGCGCCTCCCTCCTCGCTTTGACTCTTTACTCCCCAACAGGGAAAGAGCACCTGCTCAGTACTACTTCCCTTGCGGCACGCCCTACAGCCATAGTGTGACCGCAGCAGGGTGAGTGGTTTGCGTTTGTGCTTGAGTGAGGCCCCATTGTGGGTCTCCACATAGGAAATCACCCACTCCCCTCTTACATCTTGGCAGCTCTGGTTCTGTGCAGTTCACTGAACAGATAACAGAACAGGTTAGTGGACCTAGCTCCTGTAGGGGGATGAGGCATCCCTACTGACACCCCGCGTTAGCTGGGCAGTACATTACAATAAGAGGAACACCCTTAGGGTTGATTGACTTGTGCCACTTCCTCTGGGACACTGCAGATCTAATAAGCCATACAGAGGACAGACGACATGGGGCTTTGCTAAGAAGGGACTTACACAATTCAGTCTACACAGCCTGATTCAACATCAGGGTTGTGGAGAGACACTCTACCTATCCAATGATAATGACTGCACTATTTGCCATGCCTGTTTGCAAATGAAGGTCGACATAAACTGGTTTTTCACTAAATGTATGTTGTGTGCACTTACAGCTGGACACCATGAGATGGTGCAAGAGCATGGAGAGTGCACGTGACTTTTCTGCACAATAGGTAAGCACCTATACACATGTATATATGAAGCATGGGTGTTTTATGGTCTGTAATGTTATAAATAAGGTCTGATGATACTAATATGACCTTCTCTCAACAGTTTCACGTTACCCTCTGAAAAGAAGAGGGACGCTGAACATCGGGCCACACAGTTCCAGTGGTGGCTTGTATTACTATTTTCACTTTTATCACCTCTTTGCAGAGTGACTGGATATTTAGGCCCTGACCAATGCCTGGTGGCAGAAACATGTTGACCTAATGAACTAGGGTATATCTGGCGAATCCCTACCCATCTTGCATTTTATCCATGTCGCTGTGACCACCTAATAAAATGTCATTGGACTCAGACAGACATTTTTATACCACACCTTTCACACTTTATGCACTCTGCCCCTTACTCATCCCCTACCAACGCTCATCCTTGGGGAAAACAGAACACCTCAGCTCCTCCCCTAGGGGAGTTGTACCCCACACTTCGGTGTGAGGAGGGAACCCATATGATGAAGCATGTCACCTCCTGGAGAGTGAGGGTTCTTGTCCTGAGGGATATCTCCCCCTTACAGGTCTCCATAGAACACTCGCCCTCCTATATCTTTCCTTTTTTCCTCTCTCAATGACTGAGCCAGTCGTATTCTATTGTGAATTATAATTCTTGAAGGGATCAGTACTTCTTGGCTCTGAAAGATCCCACTTGATCCCAAGTGTGTTGATAAAAACAGTTTTATTGACATGTTTCCTGAATTTCTCTAACTGTGGACAAAATTGTGTTGACCACTGCCACTTCTGTCTTTGGCAAATGTTGGAGAACACCAAGGCAGTACATGGGAAAAGTGACATTAACTTACATTAGGATTTCAAGTCCTACCCCAGTAATTGTGCCTAGATCATCCCCACCACAGTGCACATTCATGAGGTCTGGATGTTGGCAATCTGCAATGCTTTCAACCAAAAGCAGCAATTGATGCCACTTTAACCCTCTTTGGCCAGCCCAAATAATGTCTACATTAGGTAAACCTAGGTCCCTGTCAATGCCACTCTTTCTAGCACTCTCTCTGGCCCAAAACACAAAACTATGGTCCACAATCCAGACTCTGACCATTTTGGAGACAAGCAGGAGTAGCACACGGGAAAAGGCTGCAGCAGAATAAGGCACTTTTGAAGATGAAAGGCAGCTAAAATGGAGGACAACAAGTAAAACATAAAAGAACATATGTGATTAAATGGTGGAGATATGCAGAGAACTACAATTAGATAGTGATTTTAAGAAAAAAGTAACTAACTCTGTGATTGGCTTTGGAAAAAAAGTTATGTTGTTTGGGATATGATTGGAATTGCCAACAGTCAACCACACCTGCCACAGTTAAGGTGAAGCTGTTTAGAGAAAGGCTTGTGAACCTTTCACCTACTGGTAGGCAGAGACTATTGGAAACATGGTTACTATGAAAATGGCATTAAAAGAGTGTGGGGGAAGGGAACAAAAGAGATTGCTGTGTGAAACTGAAAAGCATACTGGGGTAGAAAAATTTCTCCTTAGGGAGTGTATGTTTTGTAATTGACAATATTTTAAAAATATATATATAAATAAAAAGCATTAACAGAAGATTGTGGAATGCTTTACAGGGATTAATGTGGGTCTGCGGATCTGTTGCGGATTCACATGGTGGGGTTGCACTGAGTGCCACGGTGGATCCACGGATCCAGAAAAAACCCTATCAAAGTACACTCCTTTACAGGAATTATGGAAAGCTTAAATAATAGTGACCATTTAGGCATGGTGTAACATAAATTAAAGATTAAAGAATGTCTGTGATTTGCTAAGTATGGGTGTATGAGCAAGAGCACAGTGGGAAGGGTAGCCATTTTAGGTACTTTTCTACTGAGAGGAAGAGGATTGCCATAGTTCTGACTTGAGATTTGACGTCAGTGAAAAAACGATTTTAAGGGATATTACAATAATAGTTGGAGTACAGCAAAGAGATTTTACAGGTCATTTAATTAGGTTGTAGTTGAAAAAGTATATTTAAAAAAAAGCTATGAGTGTATATAAGCTGAAAGAAAATATGTAGCGTGTGGACACTATAGTGAAAGGCAACATAGAAGGGAGATGATAACATTAAATAAAAATATAGTGAGCAGCAAATGAGGAAGAGGAATTGCTATACTGAAACAATCGTTATTTTATTAAGCCAGTATGAATGAATCTGTTTGAAATTAGATGTGGGTGTTTGCCTATAGTATGGAATTTAATAGTTTGCAATTTGTACTCACTCACAGTCAGGCAGGCACTTACACACCTCGTTACACTCCCATAAAAGCACTTAGGTACCCACTACTCATAAAGCCAGGCACTGACTGACACACTCAGTCACACACCCATAAAAGCATTTTCACACACATTTACTCACTGATACATCCACTTACATAGACATTCGCACACCCATACAGGCACTGTCACAGCCACTTACCCATCTATACAGCTATTCAAGTACCCCGCACTCATACAGTGAGTTACAAATGCACTCACACACCCATATACCCAATTCTACACCCAGTCACCCACCCATACAGCCAGTCACATACCTATTTACAAAACCATAGAGTCACTCACACACCCTGTCAGATAGCAACAGAGGCACTTACAAATCCAGTCACACACCCACACAGCACTTATGTATCCACCAGTAACAGAGCCACTTGCACAAACAGTTACACACCCAAACACCCACTAACAGTCAGTTACCAATCCATACAGCCACTTGCAAACTCATTTAAATACCCATACAGTCACTAACACACCCAGTCACACACCCACACAGCTACTTACACATCCAGTGACATACCCACAGAGGCTCTGATACACTTACTCATATATATACTCAACCACTCACACATCCAATCACCCTCCCATACAGCTACTCATATACCCATTTATACACGCATACTGAGACATGTACACAGTGTCTCATACACCACCTATCTAGCTATTGATTTGCTTATAGTATATAATCTAATATTATGTAATGTACAGTTACATGTGTTCTATATTTGCTTTTCAGATATCTACTTGAGTTTAAAGAGGAGGATTTATAATGCCAAGAAAGACAGAAAGGAGAAAAAAACAGAAGAAAGAGTACTATCTGCTTAAATGTGAGAGTAAAAAAGCACATGATGTGGAGAACATACTGGAAAAAAAAGATCTGCGGGTAAGAGAACTAAGGAGTTTTTTAAAAACAGTATATGGGAAAATGCAAAATGTGGAAAAAGTTTAAAACAAAAATCGAGGCTTACAATCGACTCACAACAGAGAAGGAGTAAGTCAGATACAAAGTGGAAAATGTTATAAAAAACATCTAATTTGACAAGGAGGCTGAAACAATTAAAAGAAATACGAACGAGAATGTTTAAAAGTAGCGTAATACAGAATTTGGTACAAAACATGAAGCAGTATAAGAGGAGAAGGGCAGCACTGAAACAAAAACGATATATTGAGAGTGTGGTTGATAAAGCATTTGCCCTGAAGCGCAAACTATTTATCTTGATACTTAGTGAAGAAAGCTACTTACAACAGAATGGATTAGTGCATGCAGTTGAAACAACTGGCTGATGCTATGAGGTAAAAGAAGGTACTCCAGTTGCAAAAGAGGAGCTTATTTCTAGAAATGTAGAGGAAGAGATAGGTGAAGAGGTACAAGGAAGGCGTAGACATGCCCCTATGTATAAATGGGACTGCAGAAGTATTTGTAGTATTCACCAGGAATGAATTGATATATTAAGACATTTTCCACATCAATTTCCAGATAGAAGCGTGAAGCAGAAAATTGCTATGTTGCAAGCATTAGATCCATGCAAAGTGAGGAAATACACTAATTTACAAGGACACTCATTGGCGTGTCTATCGAGGAAAATGTGCACAAGCACCTTTCATCATTTTCGAATATTGGCTGTTCATCATTCAAACAGGCAAAATTTAGTTAGAAGACTTTACTCTGTAGAAAGTCCTGCATTGTGTTTAGGATAAATTAACAAAGCACTTCTATATGGTACTATATCTCAGGTTGAAAATATTTGTGAAGATATTCATTTCCGTTTCTTTGATCCTGAAGTGCAGTCTGGCAAAATGAGGAGTTGGTATGTTCAAGTGTAGAGGAACAAAACATAGATATTCGCACTGATAACTTTAGGTGAGAAGTAGCATAGTTTAATGCAGTTTCTATAGAGAAACAAAACTATGTTTGTATTTGTTGTCGGAGCACCCACTACAAAGGCCAAATTTTGCAGTGTATTTATTTGTGGAGGCATGTTTTGATTTGTCGACACGTCAGATCATGTGCAAGTACTGCTATGACAAATTAGAGGACAACAAAATGCCCACAAAAGCAATATACAATAAGTTAGAAGTGGTTGAAATTCCAGAGGAACTTCGACATCTGAATGTTTATGAAACAATACTGATATGATCTGTACACCCTTTTCAAGCAATAGTTCGTAAGGAACCAAAGAATGGGAAACTATCACCCACTGAGCTTCAGAAAGGCCTGAGAGGTAGAGTTGTGTATTTGCCTTTAGATTTTAAATGCAATATTGAAATTGTGAGTGTAGAGAGAGATTTGGAAGAACCACTTGCTATTCTAGTGAATGGTGTGCCCATAAAAAAAACAATCTGTCAGGAACTAGTAGATGTAAATATGGTGAAGAAAACTCAATTGTATCTTAAAGAGAATAATGTGTACTATAAAGATGTAAATGTTGTTGAACATGGCAGATGCATGGAGGAAGAAATGTTGCCTTCAAGTGGACAGTTTGAAAAGTGGATAGAAGTAGATCTGAAGAAATATATGAGCACTAAGGGTTCCATCCACTACATTTAAAAGAGATTATGGGGAATGCCATTGAACTGTATCAGATGAAACAAGCTAACACTATGATGACCACCCTGTGAAAATACCTGCAGCAGAGTATAGGTCAACAAGATTATATTCAGAGGCCCTAGATTTTGACAAAGTGTTCCATATGTATTATATCTGTTGTTTGAAAGTGTTTTGCCTGGACTGTCATATTCTATTAACCACATTCTTAAGAGTGGAGTTAATGTACAAAATATGTCTGTGAAAGACTTTGTTGAAAGAATTCATGGAAAAGATGAGGAGTTTGAGTACAATTTGATAAATTTGATGCCATGCCAACATGGGACCAATGAATACTGGTATCGTCGTCATGGGGAGCTCAAGTGTATGTTGCGATATTTAAGTGCACCAACTTGATTTGTAAAACTAAGTTGTGCAGAGTATAAATGGAATGATTTACATGAGTTTTTGAGAGAAGCAAACTCTAGCATTAAAGGTATCGACCTGAAGACACCAGGAGAACTTTGCTCTTTGGATCCTGCAAATGGTGCAGGTACGTTAATCACAGATATCTAGCTATGCTGTCCTTCATCTGCAACCAAATAAAGCATCACTTGGAGAAATTACTGAGTTCTTTTGGTGAAAAGAGTACCAAGCAAGATGGGTTCCTCATATTCATATGCTGTTGAGGGTAAAAGTGCCTAAATTTGGAACAGATACAGATGAGTCTGTACTTTCTTTCATAGAACAGTATATTACATGTAGCATTCCAAAAGACACTGAGGTAAAAGGCCTAAAGCAGCAAGTACTGTGTTTCCAATTACATAAATGTGGAAAGTACTTTTGGTGGAAATACAGAGCAAAAGGAAAATTTTACACAAAATGTCATTTTGGAATTTTCAGGACCTGTTATTTCAAAAGGAAGAGTGAACAGTTTTATGTCTGCAGTAAAACATGCCCTTAATTGTAAATCACCATAAAACACATACAAACTCAGGAGAACAGAGGCTTCAAAATATATCAATGACTACAATCCTGTCATTTTGAAAATGTGGAATGCCAATATGGATATTCAATTTGTGGCAGACAACCCTGTAGCTGTTGCTCTTTATGTTACTTCATACATAACAAAATCTGAGAAAAGAGATGAAAGTTGTGTGGGAAGAGATCTCTGCTGAAAAGTCTCTAACAACAAAATTGTACAGATTCAGTATGAAGATGCTTTCAGACAGGGATATTGGATCCTATGAATGTTGTGATCATTTGAGTTCTGCTAGTTTATATTCTAAGTCCAAAGGAATTATTTGGGTGAGTCTTGCCCTGACATCAGCTCGAAACAGAGTTTTGAAGTCTTTTCCAGAAATGCAATATCTTGCTGAATTTGAGCCAGCAGTACAGATATTATAAAAACAAACATGTTGGATACTTACTATCCAAAAAAGGAGTGTACATCTTGAAAATGGCTGTCTACATGAAGTACTCCAGTACTACATATATAGAAACAATGTGACAAAAAACATAGATGAAGGTAAATTTGCAGTAGTTGGTTGCAATGGGTTTTTGATGCGACATAGCAAAGGCAGTCTAATTAACCATAGAAAAATGAGTTGCCAGACTGCTGAAAAAGAGAATCTTTCTATTTGGCACTTTTGCAGATATACAAACATCGGTGTTCCCAAACAGAATTACTAGGAGAGTTTGACTGCTATGAAAACATTTCAAAGCTGCAAAGGATGGCATTGAGTGCTCAGTATTTGCAAACTACTTGATAATGTTGAATGATTAAATTCAATGGGAAGATTCAATTGCTGCTGAGGTGGCAAAGGACAGTTCACAAAGTAGCCACAATGCAGATCTCAAAGTCAGGACCCACTTGGACAGCCAAGAATTGAAAATGAGGCTGCTATTGCAATGAAGGAGGTGGATGCTGCAATGGAGCAAGCAAGACAGGGAACAATTTATTTGGAAGATTTAGTTGCACAGCTAAATGACGAGCAAATTCAAATATATATACAGAGGTGAAAGCTACAGTTGAGCATGAATTGCTTCATGACAAGAAAGAGTGTACATGCTCGAAAATTAAAGCTATATTGTTGTATGTCAGTGGTCAAGCTGGCATTGGTAAAAGGTTCTTAATACAAGTTCATACTGATTTTCTACAAAAGACAGCAGAGTGCAATTTATCCTGCGTTGTTACAGAACCTACTGGATTAGCTGCACACAATATCAAAGGTATTACATTGCACTGACTTTTGATGCTGCCTGCGGAACATGACAACAAACTGGAATTCCAAAAGGTATCTGGTGAAGCTTGTCATGAAGTGTCAAAAAAGTTTAAACTCTTAATGATTGATGAGGTGACCACGGTTTCAAATTTAATGCTTGCCTTCATACATTTGAGAATGTAAGAAGTTTTGAGAACAGATTATGATGTCCTATTTGGAGGAAAAAATGTGATTGTTTTTGGAGCTCTACTGCAGCTTACTCCTGTGAAGAAGGGTCAGCCTGTGTTCAAAACACTGCTACATGATAAAAGTAGGAATTCTTTGAGAAGCACTGGAAATGTGAATAGTTCAATTTTGAATACAAAGAATTAATCAAGAATATGCAACAAGCATCTAATATTGAATATGGTAATATTCTGAAAGGTATTAGAGTAGGTATTCTTTCAAAAGATGGAAGGTATATTATACAAAGTCGTCTTCTTAAAAAACTTTATCCAACAAAAAAGACAGCAGCAGAATTAATGTCTAGTATTATACAAGGTGGTAAACATATTGTGTGTCTAATGCCTTCATTGGAGGAGTGCCCATCTTCAACAATAAATTGCTGGAATTGGAACAAGAAGAAATTTTGCAACTGAAGGCAATAGATAAAATGGAACACCAGGGTGTCACTGTATTTCTAAATAAAAAGTTACTAGGGAAAGAGGTTTCATTAGAGAAATCTGTTTCACAAACTGCAGGATTGGAAAAATGTTCAAGTCTATGCAAAAACTGTAGGGTGATTTTGCGCTGACATTTAAATGTTTAAGAAGGATTGATTAATACTGCTATGGGTAAAGTTGTTGATTTTATTAATTCTCCTAATAGGAATGAGGTGGAATACCTTGTGATTAAATTTGATCAGATTGAAAAGCCAAGCAAATTGGACAATGTAATGCATGTTTTTTGTTTGTGAAAGATTTTTATGTTCGACGGAAACAGTTTCCAGTTTGTCTAGCATGTGCTGCTACTATTCATAAATCACAAGGTTTAAATTTAGATGCAGCATTTATTAATATTGTCACTACAGTATTTAAGGAAGGTATGTCATATGTAGCTTTTTCTCGAGTCAGGACATTGTCTGGTTTGTATCTAGTTGCATTTGATGAGAGCAGAGTAAATGCAGACTCAAGTTGTGTTAAAGAATACAACCGGTTAAGAAGTCTATATGCTCCTCATTTAGGAAAGTATCCAGTTTATGAGAAACGTTACATCTGTCCAAAGCGGAAAGTTTCATAGCAGTGTAGTGATGCTGTTGTAAGGCATGAAATAAAAGAGAAGAAGGAAGTTGTTAAGAAACAAAATAAAATGAGGGCGATATTGTTGGTTACTAATTGTCATTATCACTAACCCTGGGCGTAGTTTGCGTAGTAGCACTACGCGTAGTACACTTTGAACTACGCTCAGCTATGCAAATTACGCTGTGCGTAGGGCATCTTGCACAGTGAAACTTATGATAAAATAAATATCTCTGTCTTTATATGCTAAAATGCATATAGTCATTTCACAAAAGTGAAAACGATACATTAACAAGCAGTGAGAGAGGTGATGATTTTGGGATCCTCCCTAACCTAGGAGAGAACCAAGCAGATGCCTTGAAAACAAAAAGCACATCTTGTTGAACGATTCGGTGGTGGTCCCATCCTCTTAGGACCACCCCAAGCACAGTTATTGGCAAAAATACAATCCCAACTAAAGGCCCTGCAAAGCATTATGGGACGAGATTAGCAGTGGGCAGTGAATATTATAGTATCCAATATCAAAATAATTCTACAAAGAGCAGCAGTTCAACTAGTCGTTACTAGATGTCCCTCACGAGTCAAATGCAAAAGCATTGAAATTATTATTACATCAAGCTGCAGTTCCACTAGTCGTTACTAGATGTCCCTCACGAGTCAAATGGAAAAGCTTCATGAAAGGGTTTCAATGCTTTTGCATTTGACTCGTGAGGACATCTAGTAACAACTAGTGGAACTGCAGCTTGATGTAATAATAATTTCAATGCGTTTGCATTTGACTCGTGAGGGACATCTAATAACGACTAGTTGAACTGCAGCTCTTTGTAGAATTATTTTGATATTGGACACTATAATATTCACTGCCCACTGCTAATCTCGTCCCATAATGCTTTGCAGGGCCTTTGGTTGGGATTGTATTTTTGCCCATAACTGTGCTTGGGGTGGTCCTAGGAGGAAGGTACCACCACTGAATCGTTCAGCATGATATGCTCTTTGTGTTCAAGGCATCTGCTTGGTCCTCCCCCTAGGTTAGGGGGGACCCCAAAATCATCACCTCTCTCATTGCCTAATATTTTCATTGTCAAAGTTCACTTTTGTGAATTGGTTATATGCTTTTTAGCATGTAAAATTGCTTAATCAAAGCATTTGTAGGTGTTGATGATTTTGCTGCTACACTACGTGTTTTAGCACAGTTTTTGTACTGTGCTATGTGCAATTTGCGTAGTGCGTAATAACACAAACTACGCATGCTCCGTGAGCGTAGCGTAGTACTACGCCCAGGGTTAATTATCACATATGTGGAGAGTCCTTCTAGAGACAGATACACTAGAGGAATCTGATGGGTGTTACTTGTATCACTAAGAATTAACTAGTCTGTCCTAGTTAGCTTGTCTTAGCATCTCCCACATGATTGAATCTCTTTTATGTATTAGTGTTAGTGTGAATGAGTAGGTTCGATAGGTGAAAGAGAAGTGTTGATGGTGAATGTGGGGTTATTTGTGTTTTCAGCAACTATATTTTGATTTAAGAGCTGCCTTGGTGGCTACCTAGTTAGTATATAAGGAACAGATGAAGTAATTCCAGTGTCAAATCTTGATTCCAGTGTTGAAATGAAAAGTGACTATTGTACATTTAAATATTTGAGACTTCATTGAAATCAAGGTAACTGCCTGTTGTATTTGTTTCACTGTCAAATGTGTGTGCAGGCAATGATGAATTTGTCTTTTTAAGTATTGCACAGCAGCACAATGATAAAATACATCAAATAAGTATAAAATATTTTTGTACAAAGAAATAATAAAAATATATATTTTTGTGATTAATATTGTTGCATGACATTGATATTGGGGTTGTGGTATTTATGAGCCTTAGATGGCCACACCAAAAGTAATATAGGTCAGTTTAGAGGTCTTCTTTGCTAGTTTATTGTTTCCCCCTCCTCTGGGACCTGAAAGCAATTAGGGGGTACCTCTTTCTTTTTGTGGCTAATACCAGTCTAAAAATTGTCATAGCAACCGCAATAAAATAATCTATCTCCGGGGTCGAGTTTTCATCTACAACTCCAAGCAAGATTACCTTTGGGCTCAGTGCAACATTAATATCTAGCTTGGTGCGAAAGAAGTTTTGAACTTCATTCTTAAAAGGATTCAAAAAGGAACATGTTGCAAACATATGCATGATATCAGCACCAAACGTGGAACAACGCGGGCACTTAGTACCCTGCCCCGAGCTCCACTTACCAATTCTTGCAGGCTTGTAATAAAGCATGAAGCAAGTTTTAAAAAACTGCACTTGCAGATTGGCCGACATTAACACCATTTGGATAAATTGAGGGCTTTCACAAATTCATTTTCAGTCACCATCAACTTATCCTGCCATTTCATGCACTGGTTGTCGAGATCATCTTTCATTTCACAACTCAACATCTGATAGATTGACCCGATGAGGATTGTGTCCTCTGCTATTAGCCGATTCACCAGGGCATTCTTATCAAAACCGCTCGGGCCCCCCGCTTTCCGCTGAAGGAAATCTCTTACTTGCAAATACTTAAAAAACTCTTTGTTGTTTATGCCGAATTTTGTTTTTAACTCATCAAACAAGACAAGGCCCGCCGGGGAAAAAAAGACACCCAGTTTATCTACACCTGCCCCAAACCATACATGCATATAACCGTCATTGAAGATTCCAGGTAGGTTTGGATTATTTAAAATCGGGGTATAGAAATTCAGTCTCCCCAAGCCCAACATCTTTCGTATTGCAACCCAGGCCTTTGCAGTGCCCAAAAGGCACTTGAACGTAACTTTTTTATAGTAACTATATTCGACTTGCCTTAGCAAACACCCCCAAGCCTCTTCCCCAACCAATAATTTGTATATGGAAGGTGTAGTATTGGGCACAGCCGCTTGTGATGGCTCCATCAATAGGACCCGGCTATATTGCAATAATGAAGCCCAGTAGTACAATCTGAGGTTTGGGAGAGCCCCCCCCCCCCCGTTCTCTTGGAAGTGAAAGATATCTCAGCGCTCTCCTTGGCTTAGAATAGGCCCATAAAAATCTAGTAAATACCGCATCATTAACATTTGTGGGTCATCCCAGCCTGCACAAATGCTGGCATTGACTGTTCCCTAATGGAAACTATTTTATTGCACACTGTGTAATAGGATACGATCTTCAACATCGGTGGGATAACTGCCAGAATATGAGCAGTGACAGCAGCAGGAACAGGGTCTTCAGGTGCAAGAGGTGCGGCAGAACTTGATGTGGATGCCTCCACTGCATGCCTCTGGATTTTCACTCTCGCCAGTTGACGGGTTTGGATGGTCCTCAGATCTTTAAGAATGCTCCTTGTCCCATGTTAATATATCTTATTGATTCCTTGTATGGAGCTGAGTTCCTATTGCAGTACCCCCCCCCCACACACTTTTTGCCTGGTGTTGATGCAACTTTGACTGAAGTGTACTGAATTCCTGCTAACCAGGTCCCAGTACCAGTGTTCTTTCCCTAAAAAAATGTACAATTATTTCCCCAATTGGCAAAACCTTTAGCACCCTCTGTAAGTCCCAAGTAATTGGTACCCCTAGTACCTAGGGCCTGAGGTGCCAAAGAGGGTCTCTGTAACTGTATCAGCACAAATTGTGCCACCCTAAGGGACCCCTTACCAAGGACATGCAAGGCTGCCATTGCAGGCTGCATGTCTTGGTGCACACAAAAGTGAAAACACGACATGTCACACATCCCTGTGTGCCCTTTCCCCTAACACTGCATGTAATATTTGTAAGTCACTCCTACAGCAGGTCTGACTGCCCTAAGGTGGGGTGCTGAATATTACATGTGAGGGTATACCTGCATGAGCAGATATTCCTCTGTGCTGGTCAGTCCTATTACTGCCAGTACAAGTAACCAGGGAAGCCGTTTTAAAACATGTGCTGAAAACTGGTGAAAACGAGTTCACCAGCTACATGATGGCTTAACTGAAAAGAGGGATGTTTGGTATCAAACATCTCGTATTGGTAAACCCACACTGATTCCAGTGATGGATTTAGAGGTGCCCCCTGAAAACCTACCAGCCTCTTGTGTGCTCCCTGACTGGTTTCTGCCAGCCTGCCACCCAAGACACTGTTCTGACCTCCTAGGATGAGAGCCTTTGTTCTAATCAGAGTGATAACAAAAACCTGTCCGGGAAGAGGGTGCAGCTCCCCCTCCCACAGGATGACCTGCTGATTAGCCTTCTTAGGCTGGCAAGCTTCAAAGACCTGCTGCCTTTGAAATGCAAATCTAGCTACCCCTCACAGGAGAGGAAGCCAACCCCTTTTCCAGAGACCCTTTAGCACCTGGACAGGCGGGGAAATTAGCTAGTCAGGTAGGCGTGCCACCATAGGCCAGTACCACCCCTAAGGTGGGCTAAACTGAGGTGGACACGATTTTTCACAAGTAGCCATCTTTGCGATGGCATACTTAGGAATTCTGGGACAGGGTTTTGCCTACTTCCAAAAGGAAGTGGTCATATAGGGGGCGTAGTGACCCCCAAGGGTCAGTAGCTAATTGGCTACTACTCTACACTCACCTAACACTCCTAATATAAGTATTTAGGGGAGCACCTGGCACCAGAAGAGCAGATCCTGATGGCCTGAAGAAAGAAGATGGACAAGAAGAGTCACACAGCAGGAAACAGAAGACTCAGCAACTGACTTGGCGCCAACCCTGCTGGTCTGCATGCTGACTTCGCCTATTGCACCAAAAGTTGACTTGTCCTGCAGCTGCTGTGTCCCCAAAGCCCGGTAGACCTGCCAGCCTACGCCCAGGAACCAAGACCTCCAAGAGGGACAGCAGAACTGTCCCCTGCATTCTGCAGACAGCAAAAGAAAGACCAAGAGGACTCCGGCCCTGCCAAAACCTACCGACACCAAGCACCACTGCACCCGAGCCCCCCAGCCTGTGTCAAAGTAGGCCAATAGTGTTGGCGTGTGCCCCAAGCCCTCAAGGTACCAAGTCCACTGTGGCATGACTCCTCGTGAACTCCCTGACATTGCCTGCATCCTCTGTTGGCAGGCCCCCTCAATTGAGAGTGTTACCGGACGGAGAAACCCGACACCTCAAAGATCCTCTGCACCCAAACGCCCCATCCTAAGGAGAGGAGGACCAAAGGTGTCCCCATGTCCCCCAACATCGCAAGAACCGAAGCCACTTGTTGGTTTCACCGGACTGGCCCCTAAGTCCCCTCCTGCAGCCTCTTTGTACCGCAACCATTCTCCATTGGATAACATTGGGCACCCGACGCTGTCTTGCACCTCTGCACCCAGCCACCCTAGTGCCGCTGGTGGTGTTCTGCTGGTGCTGCCTTGGACCTTGCCCACCCTTCACTTTATGTCCTAGAAAAGGGTCCCGTCGGTTAACATTGCAGAACTCAGAAATTGCAATTGTCAACTTTCTGAACTGAAAATTATTTTAAAACATACTTACCCTGAATGATTTTCTTCTGGTGCCTAAACATATATAAAGATACGTGCTATTTTTATAAATTGGTGTGGATCTCCTTCTTGAGTCGTGTGTATCATTTATTGACCATTGTGTGTATTTTCAGATGTCATGCACTCCTCTGTGTTAAGCCTAAGGCTGCTTGTCCAAGCTACCCCTAATAGAGCACCTTGGGATTGTCATAGCAAGCCCCCTGTCCACTCATAAGGGAACCCCTGGACTCTTTACACAATATATCTCATTTTGATATATCATATGAAGAACCAGCTTCCTAAATTTCTCTGGACAGTTGTTTATTGCAACGGTTGCATTGCACAACATTTTCATTTACTTTTTTTCTCCAGATGGTATAGAGAAAAAACTCCAAGCATTGGATTCCTTTTTTCTAGGAAGTTCTTCTTCTTCTCTCTCCTGCTCTTGCTCCTTTTCTCACTTCTCCTGATGCCATTTTCCAAGCTAGTGTAGAAAAAAACACCCCAAAAAAAGGAGTTCCACCAGTGCTGGAGAGGTGAAATGACTAAGGAGACACACCCAAAGAAGTTAGCATGTATTCCAACCAATCAAATGTATTTGTTGCTTTGTCACATGGGATTCATGGATCCATTGCAGCTGCACCGCGACGTCACCCCGAATCCGGATATATGTATTAAAACAACCTTTTAAGCTAGAATTACTTATTAAAATCTAAGTTTCTATGTTATTTTATTAAGTCACTTTCCTCAAACATCAATTTTATAGTGCCCATTTATGTTTTTAAGTGTTGATAGAAATCACACCGGATCCGCAGTTCCCCCACGGAGCCCAAAACAGGAAGTATGCATGGGTTGGGCTCGTGGCGAATCCGCAAATCCATAATAACATTTTTTTTTAAACATAATTTTTGTTTATAAAAGAACGTAAGTTATGTAATTTAATATTTTATAAAGTTTTTTTTTACCAATAACATTTCTACAATAAAGTCTCTTTAAAAACCTAAGGTTAAAGTAATGTTATAGTTACGTGTGTTTCAATAATGTAGGTTTTCTTTAGAACTTTTTATATAGAAATTCACTGAAAAAAAACAAAGGTTACAGGGACGTTATAGTTAGATAATACCATTAAAAAAACATAGAAATAATTCACAGAAAAAAACAAAGGTTACAGGGATGTTATAGCTAGGAAATAGAATTTAAAAAAACATAGAAATTCACTGCAAAAAAACAAAGGTTACAGGGACGTTATAGTTAGGCTCAAGTTGCACACAAAACCATAGAAATTCAGCAGCTATAGTTACCTAAGCTAACTATAAATGTTATGCCCCGCAATGCACTGTTTAGACCTCACAATTACATCACTCATGACATGGTCAGGGACATCACTGATGATGTAATAGGAGTTTTTCAGTGCTAGGATATGTAAAAAGTAAACCTGCATGTCCTACTTTTTAAATACAATGTATCCTGTCTTATGAGCCTTTAGGACCTACTTAGGGGGTGACTTATATGCATCAATATGGAAGGATTAGGCCTGGCAAAGGGTTTATTTTGCCAGGTCGAAATGGCAGTGTAAAACTGCACTACAGGCTGGAGTGGCAGACTGCTTTAAAAGGTTACTTTAGTGGGTGGCACAACGCGTGATGCAGGCTCACTAGTGGCATTTAACTTACATGCCCTGAGTACATGTAGAGCCATTTACTAGGGGCTTACAAGTAAACTAAAGGTGCAAAGTGGGTGTAAGCCAATTCTACCATGTTTGAAGGAGAGAGATCAAGCACTCTAGCACTGGTTAGCAGTGGTTAAGTGCACAGGATCCTAAAGCCAAAAAAGCAAATTCAGCAAACAAGAGGCGTAAAGGCAAAAAGCTTGTGGCCATAGCACTCCAAGGATATCAGTTCTAACAGGCTGCCATAAAAAAAATACTTTAGTTAAACACAATCACAGATGTGGTTGTCTTCTGACCCTTACAAGCCACCATCCCTGTGTTTGTGGCCAATCGAATTGACTCACAGTGTGCTGCCTAAATAATAAATAATACATAGGTACATTGGATTGTGACTAATTTCAACTCCTTACTTTTCGAACTGACCTATTAGTGTGTAGGTCGGTTTGCAAAATAAGTTTCTGGTCGTAAAAAGACTGGTTGAGAATTGTGACTTCTTTTGTTGACCAGAAATTTAGTACATCTGGACCTACATTCAGGGAACACTTCTGTGGTTTCTGGGAAATAGCCTGTACTGTGCTCATGGGACACATATTAGAGATAATCTTGTGCTAAGATAGTCACTTTTTCCCTCCTCAGGAAGATAGAATTTGTAATGTTCCCAGGGAGATCGAACTGGCCTTTGTTGATGTTTGAGAATGTTAACTCTGTTAATCATTGGTTGCCCATATAGTAGATATTTCCCCTTTTTGCCCAGTACCTTCAGTCTATTGAGTTATGATGGAGCAGGCAGTGGCTGGAGGTGTTCGGTAGTTGGCATAGGCAGCACCGCTGTGGATGGGATGTACTTGCTATGGCCCACTGAACTGGGATCACGGTGTCTCTACCCCGGCCCAACAAAAGTGCCCCTGCACACAATGATTAGCGAAAGCTTTGGTAGCATCAGTACTAGGTAGAGTGAGGTTATTTCTGGTTTGCGCTACTTGTAATCTAATGGTCATGCTACTTGGGTTCTCCCGCAGGGCAAATCACAAATCCACCACCCAAACAAGTGAGGAGCCCAACCCTGGTCACAGCGGAGAGTACAAAGTGTTAGCCGAAGTCCCCTCTGACATTGGCAGATGCCTTCTACCTCAGCACTGTACCTCCTCCACTCAGAAGCATACGGGCACTAAAGAATCCTGACCACATCCTGTGGTCTGCACTGAACAACCAGAGTATGTCTTCCGGTACTGTGGTTCTCCAGTGAACAACACAGATGCGATTAGAATTCTTCTGACAGTTTCATTCTAGAGTACAGACTGAGGGATGTGGACAGGAATCAGGATTCTTTAGTGCCCTGATGCTTCTAGGTTCTTAACCCCTTCGCCGCGGCGCGAATTCCGCTGCGGCGCGGGGGGTCTAGGGGGTGAGCGCGGCGCTTCGGTGCTCATGACGGCACCACGCCATCATGAGTCACGGGCGGCGTGTGCTCATGACGGCGTGGTTCCGTCATGACCACGCCCGCTCATTAATTCGCCCGCACAGGCGGGGAATTAATGCCGCGTGGGCGAAGCGGCCGCGGCATGACGGAACCACGCCGTCATGAGCACACGCCGCCCGTGACTCATGACGGCGTGGTGCCGTCATAAGCGCTCAAGGGGTTAATCACTTTAGTGGAACTTAATTGGAGTTGATTTCCACTGCACCACACAGACAGGGACACAAAAGCTTCAGTTCCCACTACAATGGTAGCTTAGACCTTCCAGGTCTCACCCTCTTGCAAAGGGCTGCAGCACCTTACCTGAGTCACAATGGATGGTTTCAGTTTGTCCCCCCTTGGGAGAGTTTCTCAGTCTTCACTGGTGTGGGATTCCAGATCCTGGTCGATAAATCGTGGAACACTTTCTGGAAGTTTCTGTCCCATCTTTATACAAAAAGTTGCAAATAGCATTGTGTACTCCGATGGTCAGTTACGAGACCAGTTTTGTGCATTTCTTGGCTGTTGTTTATTCCTCTCAGACTGGTCATACCATGGTCTTCGTTTTCAGGTGTGAGAAGGAAGGTGACATGGGCTTGGGGATCTCCTGTCAGAGGAGTCTCAAAACATGAGCAATAATGTGGGGGAGGCAGCCCACATGAACTACCTTTTAAACCTTAGGAGCGGGGTAGCCTTTTCAGTAAAAAATGGGGCAGGAGAGGGCAGTGGAAACCCCCTAAGCTTCAAAGAGACCCGTTGCTCCTCTCCTTCTCTCCCAAAATTCTGACCTACTACAAAGGATCTCTGAAATGTGCTGAAGGAAACTTACACTTCACAGTATTATCTGTGGCTCTCTCCACCCTCCACGTTATGTACCGCTTGAATTCAGGAAAACAAAATGGATTCTTGTGTGGCAACATGAAACAAACACTTCACATGCAACCTCTGCACACAGATGAAACATATATACAAGCATCATCCATGTCTCACATAGATGGGGCAAATTTCCCTGTTGCCTGCCAGACCAATTAAAAAAATGCAGGAGAGGCCAGTAAGCAACTCTTCCTGGCAGGAATATGTAAAAGGCCTGTTTTGCCACCTTAATCTTATCATTGCCACCACTGTCAGTTCTTTTTAGCCAGTACTCTGCTTCAGTAAGGAAAGTGCACAGTACACAGTGTGCCCCTGCGGACACATAGCCCACCCTGGGTCGTAATCCGTGTCAGAGAAAAGGCCTTCAGGGCACATGCATGATTTGTGCTGAGGTAGGTCTTAAACCTACAGAACATTCTATGAAGAACTCAAGGCAGGGACATAAGCTCTCCAGAGCAGGCAACCCTTCTCCATCCACATAATGTGAGAATTAAACTGTGCGTTGTGTGGTACGTGTTTTTGCATCCTGCATAACTTCCAATTGTTGTTCTTGTCACTGCAAACATGTAGCTGTGCTATTGCGGTGGGTATGATCTAGAGTCCTGTGCTGTCTATACTTGCCCTGTGCAGCTGGATGGCTCTCTCTATTGGTTTGTATGATTCTATGCTGTCTGGTGGAGAGGTGTGGTGCAGCGGCCAGGGCAGCTGACTTCGGAGCACATGGCTCACGGTTCGATCTCCGGCGGCAGCTCAGCACCATGTGACTCTGGGCAATAGCTCACTTAATTTCCACGACGGCCCCCAGCGCCTTGAGACCCGTAAGGGTGAGTAGTTCACGCTTTACAAATACGGATTTACATTTTCTGTTGGTGAAGAGTCTTTAGTGGCCTTCCTGAACTCCACACAGTCTTGGATACTTCTTGTCTTCACAGGTCGAGCTCGGTAATGTTATCGACTGAAAACAGAAGATTTTACCAATGTGGTCCTGCTTGTAGAAAGAAAGGTGCCGGTCTAGAGCTGAGGACTCTGTACAGTAAGAATCTTTGCAGTTTTATTGGATGATGGTTGGGCCTGTGCAGTCAGTGGCCCAATGGGAAATGCAGAGTGCCTCTGAAAGCTATGCTTGCAAGCTTGCGTGAACTGGTCACTTCGATGAAAGTGTAGGAGTTGTCATTCTTCAGCATTTTGCATTATTTGGATTCTGTGCAAAGCACTAGCAGTCCCACAATCCGTCTGTTACCACAACATCATAAAAAAAAAGGCCGGGCACCAAACACTGGCTAGAAAGCGCAAGGACATTGGTGCTATCTAACACAGAGCACTAGACAACACATGCTACACAGGCTAGCAAGAAAAAAAAAATCACAGACTTATCATGTATCAAGCAGGCATATGTCTGAACCTAAGAAGTTCTTCCTGCATAGCATCCTGCATGAGGACTTCACTGAATCCTAATGGAGCAAAGAACCAAGTTCTTGAGAAGCAGTTTTCTCTCTGGAACTCAACATCTAGTATCATTTTGCATTGAAAAATGCCACATTCTGGCAGAAAATGCACCATAGTGCTTAAGTTGCCATAAATCTGATAGTCTCTGGACCCATATGTGAGAGGTTTGTTTAGCAATCCCCCTTGTAGATAGAGCCCAGAAAAATCTGAAAACATCTCTTTTCAAAATAGTCTTCACAACAAACTAACTCACCTACATTGGGTTCACCCCACTGTCTATAGAGGGATTCACTGTACTTTCCCTGAAGAACTTCCTGCACAACTTTTCATGTTGAGGTCTGATACTCCAAGGGCCACTCGTACAGACATCTGCCAACTCTGCCTCGATACATGCACATTTTCCCACGGGACGGGCAATGTTGTGCAGCAAGGGGGCAATAATACAACATTTTCATGCTCATTAAAACAAAACTGAATGGGTAACGTTTTTATTGTTAGCATAGTGACTTCATTTTCTACACTTGCATTAAACAAGTGTGTAAAAGTATAAAAGCAACAAAAAAGAAAATGTCCTAGCCAGTGTCCTTCCTTAAGAATCTCTCATCAGCTTTATCTCATCACCACAAAAATGAACCCTGGTCTCGTCCTTGGAAAAAAATACCGCATACCAGGCAGACGATGAAATATATATGAACACGAAGGCTCCTAAAAAACTAAGAATAGTAGACTAATGAATTACACATTAAAAAATCCAAAATATGGGAAAGAGTTTTATAGGGTAAAGAAGCGTGTCACCTGGTCTGTTTTCTATGTCTTCAGAAATCTGAAGGAGATGGATCTCTTTGGGAAACAAGCTGGGACAAAGCAGGAAAGAAAACACAAAAGAAAAGAAAAAAGAAAAAGACTAGGGATGAAAGATGGTGGGAGAAAAGCTATGAAGTTCGAGACTTCCGAAATATTTTGAGCCTATAAGAAAAAGCAATTTAAAAAAAATGAAAAGAAAGATAAAAACACAAGAACATAAGTGAAGTAGAAGGAAGAGGGGGAAGCACACAAAAGGGGATTTGGAGGAACTCCCTAAAAAGTCTCAACTTTTATGAGGTTTAGGGAGGGAGAAAAGCTGTTCACCACCCAAATACACAAGATTTGGCAAAGCCCATAGGTCTTGCCTTTTAAATGCAGGCGCAGAGTATTGTGGCTATTGCCCCCTTATGTTAGTGTTGTCCCTCCTGAGTGGTTAAGGGATGTTACAGGAGCATGTGTGTTGCACCTTGATGTTGTGAGGTGAATGACTTAGGGGTGTTACTAGTTTCCTACGTTCTGCTAAAAATTGCATGATGTGATTATCTTTGTATTCTAATGTTCATAGGACTGTTTTATCATATTGTGTCATCTCTTGTCCTTTGCTTTGATGTTAATCTAGAAGTAATATTTATGGGACTCATTGATTGTTTTATTTGAATTTTCTTTTGTTTCTGTAACAGAGGGAGATGTGTTGTGGCTTGTCTTAGTTACTATGCATCCTCCCCAGAGGTCCAAGTCTCTGCTGCTCAGTCAGTGAGGGAGGTCATTGGATGGTTGGAATGTTGAGAGTGTTTATGCTTGGATGAGTGGGACAGTTGAAGTGAGAAGGGTTGAGCAGCAGGATGCTGCTCCTAGTGGGACTTTACCTGATTTACTTGTAACCTGATCTGAACTGTAAGGATGAGGCCATCTGGGTTTATTGTAGAAGTATATTTATTGTAAGTACAGCGCACCAGATGGGAGGACGTCACAGTACCACACAACGGTGTCAACTCCCCAACCGATATCTCATCAACTCTCATCGTTCAGCTGGCGTTATAGAACGCCAGCTGATTACATCACAATAAGGAGAGAGGCGCGAAAAGGGGACAGGGCACAGGGGGAAGGAACGGGAAGGTTCTAGAAGTGTAAGGAAAGAAAGGGTGAGAATAACCTTAACACATCTCCTCCCTAAGGGAAAGAAGGGAAGGAGGGAAAGGGATGGGACAGGAAAGGCCAGGGGAGGAAGGTCAAGGTAGAACATAGTAAAACAAGGTACAGGGTAGTACCTAAAAACAAAACAATGCAATATCATGAAGTACAGGGGCTGAATAGCCCAACATTAGTAGCACTCAAAATCTTTAAACCAACATGGTTTCACAATCCTACAACCATGGCTACTCATACTGTTCTCTCCTGGATCATTACCCCCAGACAGGCTACTGTTGGCTGAGCTATCTTGTTGCTCAACTTCCTGAGTTAGGGGTGATGTTGTGTCACAATTGATGGACCAGCGTTTTTGTGAAAACAAAACCTGCTCGGATTGAACCCTCAGTAACATTCATTAACAGAGTGCTGTGAAAATTTTATTAAAGAATGCTAAAATAAGGGGAAATGCTTTTGCGCATGCGTGAACTAATGCATGGAACTAGGCCGCAAACACTTTTGGCTAAAGAAAAATAAAAAACTAATGCTGCTTTGTGCACGTTAATAACGTCTGCTAGGAATTATTAACACGGGTTGTGCATGGGATAGTGCAATGCTGGGATGGTGTGCAATGAAATTACACTTCATGAAAATAATAAATGTTTGTGTTTGTTTTCTGTAGAAAAGCAAGCATGGGCCTATTTTCCTGCATGCCAGTCTGGGGTTAATATTTGATAGAAAAATTAAAATGACCAAAAGAAGGTTCCGAGAGAGAAGAGAGAGCGCAAAGGCTGTGCATGACCTTCATAGTGTACTGTGTGACTGCCAAGCTACGGAAAAGAAATTATGATAATCAGTGGAAGCGAGCAACTTCCTTCTCGAGATGGCAGAGGCAAACAATGGAAGCGCAAAGACTTGTTACATGAAATGTGCTGCAGGAAACATGTATTATGATTGTGTTCAACGTTGTTTCCTGAGAAGAATATGTCGTAATGCTGAAAGTTTAAGACAAAAGAACATTGAATAAAAGAGTCATGTTGAGAATGGTGTGACAGTACACCCCCATCCTTAGCCAATGAGAGACGGAGTTTGTTCTCATATTGAAACAAATATGGGTTAGACATTTGGGTTTTTAGGGTATAATTGAGGTGCCCGGTGGGCGGGGGTTTTTGGAGTAGGTGTTGGTCAGCTAGCGGGAGATCGTCGCTGTCGTCGGTTGGCTGTTTCCAGATAGAGGCCTACCTGTTTCCTGATTCCTGACTTAATCTTTGCCACTCAACTCTTCTTGAGGGGCCTTACTGCCCTTTTTGGCCAGAGGGTAGATTTCCCTGATTCGTACTTGGGTTAGTATAGATAAAATCCTGAATTTGCATATTCATTTGCAAATGTATTTTGTCTCTGAAACTTTCTCTCTTCGCCTATCCACTCCTTCAATGCATTGTTTATTTGATATTAGTTTGTTTCTATACATTGCTAATACTTGTTCTCTGTGATAATCTATGTTTTTGCATTGTATAACGGTACTTGATGAGCATTTATTTCACATTATTTACGATAAACATTATAAATTACACACTGAGTCTGTTATTATTTAGTAGTGTAGATAAGTACATATTATTGTCATCAACTATTCAACTTCTCAAGGTCTATCAACACATTTATATTGAAATGAGAAATGCAGGTTCTAATGTGTATTTAGTGAGTTAGGTATAAACCTTGCATCACACTGAACCCAGCGTGAAGGGATTAGTTGAGTAAAGTAAATGGGCCTTTGTTAGTGAAAAATTATTGATCCCTGATCGCTGGATAAGTTTTGGAAGCAGATGATGGTTGGTTATTGATTAGTTTGGCAATAATTATTGATTATTGATTTATTGGTTATTAATATGAAAAGTTAGTGTCTTTGTTTTATGTTGTCTGGAAGTACGGGTACGGAGTTACCTAAGATCCCGGGATAAAAATGATGATGATGTTGTTTTAGCCTAAGTGACAGAGGAATAGTGTGGAAAAGGTATCACACTGCAGAAGTACTTTGTCTGTTGTCGTAATATCGAACAGCGAAAGGCTGTTGATGTTATTTAGGGACTTATTCGAGTGAAAAGAAGATTGTATGAAATAGTGAAAGGTCCGCTTCCGAAACTCTGGCCTTACCTCCCCAAAGGAGTACCAAGACCTCTTTCTGAAAGGAAAGCCCTCTTCCGAAACTTTGGCTAGTATCCCCAGAGGAGTACCAAGACCTCCTTTAACTTGATTGAGAGTAGAGTAGCGCTGGTCGTTATTCTACTAGAAGTGAAAGAATCTTTTTGAATAATGAAACTATCCTTTTACTAGTGGAGCAGACAAAGTAGCATTGTTTTGTGTTGTTTCTAATAAGAATTTAGTTAAGAAAACCTAGAAATATATTGGCGTATTATTTTGTAAAGGGAGGGTCAGTAGCAGGAGTAATACTGACGTCACAAAAAGCAGCACTGGCATTGGTCAGGCAGCGGGCGCATAGTGAGCAGTAATTGGTTGGTTACTGTGAGCCGCACTGGCATTGGTCGAGATAGTGGGTGTGTAGTGAGCCGTGATTGGTTGGTTGGTGTGAGCCGCGCTGGTATTGGGTGAGATTTAGCGAATAGAGTGAGAGGATTTACGGAAGGTTTCCCTTGTTTGTTTTTGGTTTATTTAGTGAGAAAAAGAGTGTTTGAAATGAAGATGGTAAAAAGAATAAAAGATTTCTTCAAAAAGGACAAGTCGATAGTTACTAGAGAGGGACTTCCTGTACCTCCTCCGAGATCGCCTGCTTCTTTTATGATGTTGGAACGTGGGTATCATACATGTACATGGTTAGAGAATTGGATGAGATATACGGAAGATGATGGAGTTTTAGCTTTTCCAGAGCATGGTACATTTAACGTAAGGATTTTGGAGAACTTGAGGAAACGAAGGAATTTATTGAAACCAAATCCTAGACCTATGCAATATGAAGCGCTTGAGGAATGTAAACATGAGGCATATAAACGGGAGAGAGACAGGAATGGAATAAAATACAGGAATATAATATCAAGGTATTCTGAGGCTAGATGGGATGATCAAATGAAAAGATGGAGGAGAAATGTAATTGCAGATGGATTATATCCAGTAATAGTTGCTGAAGATCAGGCTGGAGGCAAATGTAAAGAGAAAAATAATAACCTAGAGACTTCAGAACTAGATATAGACCCGAATGAAATTGATGCTGAGTTGATGGATGAAATACTATTAAAGAGACCTCCATCATATCAGGAAAGTTCAGGGGAAACAGTTCCAAATGCACCACTAATTGAAATACAAGTTCCTCAGGTTCCACAAGCTCAACAAGTTTCACAGGTTACACAAGTTCCGGTAGCCTCACAAGTTTCATTAGGTACTCGGATGCTGCAGGAGAGTGAGATTGACATGTTGAATAAGACGAGAGAGGAGCTAGCTCAGAGAATTAGTCAGATGAGTTTTAATGCAGCAGCATTATCGGTACCAGTAACAATTGGACCTATAGTTCCATTGTATAGTGCGAGTCAAAATATATCGAGAGTACATGCATTGACAATTCCCGTGAATAATGTTAGGAATGTTGGTGGATCGGAACAAGTTGAGATGAGTACTTCATTAATTGATCTTCCAGTAAGTGAAAACGTGAATGAAACACCAAAGAGAAGTGTGCAGATAGATCCTAGAAAAATAGTGCAGAATGTCAGAGGAACAACTCCAGTGTCAGGGAGTTCGATGGGTCCTTCACCAGAGGAGTTAGATGACTGGATAAGAGGAATGGAAAACAATAAGGGGCCGATTCCGATTCGTGTCGGTAATTTCTCCGACCGAGCCGGCCTCGGAGAGATTTCCGACCGAATCGGACCCGTGCAGTCCGACCGAACGAGTCCGATGCATTCGTATGCCACCGGACACGAGTCGGGTCGGACTCCCATTGAACTCAATGGGAGCCGGTCGTACAACGCGTACGCGGGCTCCCATTGCCTCAATGGGTGCGAGGCGGACAAGGGCGCCCCTACAGCGAGTACGCCGCGAAGCGCTCGCGGCGTACACGCACAGGTAGGGGGACCCATGGGTCCCCCCTGTGTGCGCCTCGCACGGGTACGCGTACAGGGGGTCCGACACGGACCCCCAAAGTACGGCTCCGACAGCGAGTTCGAGTCGGACGGCGCGAGTCGGTCGGAGCGGTCGAGGTGCGCATCGTACTTACCCGGCCGGAAAACGTCTCCATTGCGCGGTGCGAATCGTGTCCGAGCGAGTCGGTCGGAGCGGTACGATCCGGGAACCAGTCGGTCGGAGCGGTCGGGTCGCCCGGACGAGTCGGTCGGCGAATACGCATCGTACTCGCTCGCCCGGACGCGCGTACGACTCGGTCGGAAAATAGGGCTCCGGATCGGATCCGGTAAAACCGAATCCGATTCGGAGCACTACCGGCCGAGATCGGAATCGGCCCCTAAGTCTCAATCGAGTATAGATGTAGGTAGATTGAGAGTGGATCTGGAAGAAATGATTATTGGTACAATAAGTCCAGAGAGATTGAGTAAGTACCGAGATGAAGAGTTGTTATTTTTGTGTAAAAATATTACATGGAAAGCAAAGAATCTACATGAGAGGTTGGCAGAAGCTGCACAAGAATATGGAGTAGACATAGAAAAATCTAAAGTTTTGCAAAAACGTATAGACTGGATTTTACTGATAAAGATTTGGAGAGTTTGAATACATCTGGCAAACGATTGCAAATAAAGAATTATTGAATACTTTGAAGAAATGGGGTGATTTAGAATGGTGGAAAGGTAGATGGGCGAAAAAGAAGGACGATATGCTAGCAAGTAAAAATGCGTCTTTATTTCCATTAAGGGAAACAGAACAGGCTGAAATGGTATGCCCGATGAGAGAAGTTCCAGGTAGTGGATATGTTCACGTTCCCTGGTCAAGACAGGATATATTATCCTTTACAAATGATTTTCCCAGGTTGAGAGAGAAACCTGTTGAGTGGTACAAACAGGTAGAGAGGTTTGTAAAAGTCTCAAAAGTTTTGTTGAAAGATTTAGATGGCTTATTTGAAATTGTAGTTCCAGCTGATTTATGGACTGAATGTAAAATTACTGTTGATTGGACAAAAGAAGAATATCCTAGAGATGTGAAAACAGGAGCACCTTCAGAAGAAGTGATGAAAAAATATAATCAAGTAATTACTTTCTTGAAAAGTAAGATTTCTCCAAAAGAAACAGATTGGGTTAAAATTGATAGGACAACACAGGAACCCAAAGAATCAGTACATGCTTATTATGAGAGGTTGTTACAGGTGTTTAAACAGTATAGTGGTTTTGAGAGTATAGGTGACAAAGATGTGGGACATTTTGTATATAGGTTTGTTTTTGGATTAAAACCCGAAATTAGTAACATGATTCAGCAACATTTGATTTGTTGGCAGAGTAAAACAGTTGATGAGATTCTCAGATATGCTAAATATTGTAGTGATGATATTGAATCAAGGCATAAAAAGCTGAAAGAGAAAATGATGTGGGCACAGGTGAAAGTGGCAGAACAGAAAGATGGAAATAATGGTTCTCAAACAGGTTTTCAGATGAAAGGACAAAATCAAAATTCTCAGAAAGATCAGGTATCAAATGGAGGTAGAGGTAGAGGTAGGATGAATAGAGAAGAATTGAAAAAGAAATTTCCTTGTCATGCGTGCGGAAAGTTTGGACATTGGAGGAATGAGTGTAAATCCTTGTTAAGAAATAATGGAATGAATCAAAATTTCAATTCGCAGATGCAGAATGAGGTGGTTGTGAATCAACAACAGCAACAACAGCAGCAGGTAGTTACACCACCGGTACAACAAGTACAGGTGCCACAAGCTCCTATGCCAAATAATGTGAATGCTCAGGTGCAGAGATACAGTGCGAATGCTGGATTTCATGCAGGTGAACAAGTTGGTAAGAATCAAAATGTACAAGTGGTTTCACAATATTTGTTGCAATGTTCAGAGAGTGATTCAGACTCATCTCAATGACGGTGCCTGAGGGGGGAGGTAGATCAATCAGGTCCTTTTGTTGATGGAAAAGTGGAAGGTAACGATGTTACATTGCTTGTGGACACTGGTGCTACCCGTTCTACTGTGAGAGCAGCAGAAATTCCAAACCTAGCCCTCTCGGGAGAAACTATCCAAGTTGTAGGAGTCTCAAATAAATATATTAAGACTTCAATAACAAAACCAATAGAGGTTCATATTGGAAAATTCAGAGATATGCATCGGTTTGTGGTATGTGATACAAGTCCAGTGAACCTTTTAGGCAATAGATGGTGCAAAATGAATTGCACCATCTATTGTACACTAGATGGTATTGCTTTTCAAACACCAGATGAGGATGTTGCTTTTAAAATGATGTTAGCGAAGCAAGGGACAGAAGTGAATGATTTGTATTCATTACTTACAGAAGAGTATTTACCTGCAGAGTTGAGAAATGAAGAAGACCTGCTGTATGGGATTTTACAGGAAAGGACATTGGTTTAATGAAGGATGTGGATCCTATTCAGGTTACAGTTAAACAAGGTGCAGTATATCCAAACACACCTCAGTACAGGATGAGTCCTGAGATCACAGCAGGAGTGATTCCTGTAATTGATCAAATGATTGAGCAAGGTATTCTAAAAGAGATACTAGGTAGTCCTTGTAATTCACCTGCTATGGGGATTAAGAAACCAAGTGGAAAATACAGAATAGTACAAGATCTGAGAAAGATTAATAAGATCGTGGTACCTTTCTGTTCAATAGTGCCAAACCCAGCAGTGATTCTTTATCAAATTCCTTGTGATGCAGAATGGTACACAGTGATTGATTTGTGTCAAGCATTTTTCTCAATACCTTTACATCCGGATGGCCAATATCATTTTGCTTTCCGATTCGGAGACCATGTTTTGGCATGGTGCTGAGTTCCTCAAGGGTATACAGAGAGTCCTTCGATTTTTAATCAGATTTTGAAAAAATGTTTGGAGTCATTGATTATGCCAGAAAATTCAGTGTTAGTGCAATACATTGATGACCTGCTAGTGGCATCAAAAACACGAGAGGCCTGTGTGACAGATACAATTGCCTTACTGAACCATTTGGCAGAAGGTAGACATAAAGTGTCACCAGCAAAATTACAGTTTTGTCAAAAAGAGGTTCAATATTTGGGACACAAAATTGAGAAAGGAGTTAGAAAAGTAACGCAAGACTGAATTACTTTGATTTTGCAAATGGGTCCTCCTAAGGCTCAAAAAGAAGTTTGAATGTTTTTGGGAATGGTTGGATACTGTAGACAGTGGATCAGTGGGTTTTCACTGATTGCAAAACCTTTACAGAGGTTCACATATAAAGATGTGGTTGATCCGATTGAGTTGGATGAAGAGTGTATGAAAGCTTTTATTGAATTGCGAGATAGTCTTTGCCGAGCACCTGCATTGGGAATGCCAGATTACACAAAAGATTTTGCATTGTTCTGTTGTGAAAGAGATGGTTGTGCACTTTCAGTCTTAACACAAAAACATGGAATGGCATGTCGTACAGTGGCATATTTTTCTGCTACTTTGGATTCAGTGGCTGCAGCATTACCAGGCTGTTTAAAAGCAGTGGCTGCTACTTGTGTGAGTCTAGAGCAGAGTGAAGCAATTGTTATGGGACATCCAGTGAAAGTATATGTGCCACATTCTGTTGAGATCCTATTAACAAGGACTCGGACTCAGCATATGACGTATAGTCGGCTGACTAGATATGAAAGAGTGATTTTGGGTGCTAAAAATGTGACAGTAACGAGATGCACAACATTGAATCCAGCAACTTTATTGCCGAGTTCAAGTTGTGAAGAAGTAAAGGATGAAGCAGACCATGATTGTTTGGATGTGACAGAATTGTGCACGAAACCAAGACCTGACATAAAAGCTACACCATTAGAAGAGTCAGATAGTGTAATGTTTGTGGATGGATCTTGCCTGAGAGATGAAAAGGGTGTATTGAGTGCTGCCTATGCAGTATGTACAGTGGCTATGGTTCTTGAAGCATCCTGTCTGAAGGGGATAAATTCTGCTCAAATTTCTGAGCTAATTGCTCTGACTAGAGCATGTATAATTGGTACAAATCTGAGAGTAACCATATTCACTGATAGTCAATATGGTTTTGGGGTGGTGCATGATTTTGGTCAGTTGTGGATGCAACGAGGATTTTTGACTTCTTCAGGATCCCCAAACCGGAACAGTAAAAATGTGAAGGATTTATTGAGTGCATTACAAATGCCCAAAAAGATTGCTGTGGTTAAATGTTCAGCACATAAATCAGGAAATGATTATGTGACAAATGGAAACAGATACACAGACCAAGTGGCTCGTTTCTATGCACAAAATTCAATTTCAATCAACAGAGAGATGGAGAAAAAGATACAAATTGCCACTTGATGTTTTCTTCTTTTGAAACATGGGAAGAAATTAGACAATTGCAGGAAGAAGCAAATGAGGAAGAAAAAGAAATTTGGATAAAATCAGGATGTAAAAAGAGAACAGAAGATGAAGTGTGGGTGTATGTTGATGGAAGACCAGTAATGCCGGATAGTTTACTTTCACAGATGGCAAGGATGTATCATGGAATTGCACATGTGGGAAGAGATGATATGATCAGACTCTTCAAGCAGTCATGGTATAATCCAAAGTTTAGGGTCATTGCAGAGAGTCTATGCCAGAGGTGTATAGTCTGCCAGCAGCAAAATCCAGGTAGAAAGACAGTTGTTAGTTGGGGTCGAATTGGAAAAGAAGCAGGACCATTTACCATATTGCAGTTAGACTTCATTGAACTTTCCCCTTGTAATGGACTGAAATATGTGTTGGTGGTTTGTTTGTTTTCTCGTTGGGTAGAAGCATATCCAACAAGAAGGAATGATAGCTTGACCGTTGCTAAATTGCTTTTAAGGGAGATCACCCCCAGATTTGGATTTCCAGTCTCTTTAGAAACAGATAGAGGAACTCATTTCAATAATGAAATAATTCGAATGATTTGTGCAGCATTACAAATTGAACAAAAACTGCATTGTGCCTATCGACCTGAAGCATCAGGAGTGGTCGAACAAATTAATGGCACTATTAA
This sequence comes from Calotriton arnoldi, assembly GCA_963921515.1. NCBI lineage: Eukaryota > Metazoa > Chordata > Amphibia > Caudata > Salamandridae > Calotriton > Calotriton arnoldi. The sequence continues at coordinate 1,199,846 of CAWUFW010001356.1, forward strand.
GTCCAGACTATCAAAAGTGTGTGCGTCTACAACACTGAAATGGCCAGACGCTTTACCCCTGGTATTGATGAGTCTTAGAAGCATTCCTGATAAAAAAGACTGGATTAAGTCCTCATGAAATTTTAATGGGAAGAGCAATGAGACAAGCAATTGTACCAGCAAACAAACTGATTAATATTACTGATGATCTAGTGCTTGATTATTGCAAAGGATTGGCTGATCTGGTGCGTTCTGTGTCTCATCAGGTTGGAGAAATTGCAACCACAACACAACTGGATCAAACACATGATTTGAGTCTAGGAGAGTAGGTTCTGGTAAAGAAACACGTGAGGAAGTCGCGCTTAAAACCCAGATGAAATGGACCTTACCAAATAATATTGGTAACAACGACTGCAGTAAAGTGTGGTAGCTTGCCAAATTGGATTCATGCAAGTCATACAAGAAGAGTCCCAAGTCCACTTGAAAGACGAGAAGAAGAGCAGCAACTGGTAAAGCAAAGAAAAGAACCAGAAGCTGAAGAACATGAAGCTATAGAATCTAGTGTTACAGATTCTGAAAAGGCTGAAGAAGAAGAACCAAGCACAAGTCGAATAAAGTGGGCACCAGCTACTGGGTCTAAAGAGACTGCTGTTGAGAAAGAGAAAGTGATTAATGAAAATCAAGAGCAAGTACAACAAAGAAAAGAACTGAATAAAAGAACTTGCGAACTTGACAACGAAGGTGAGGAAGCAGTTCAAGTTAAGAAAGCAAGAAAAGGTGATGGGTGGCCAAAGGGAGTGAAAAGACTGAAATACACTCTAGAAAAGAAAGAGCCAGATCAAATAATTGAAGTTTCAAATAAATCTGAACAAAGTGACTCAGAAGAAAATTTTGTACGAAAAACAAAAAGAATAAGAATTCCAAATAAGAAATACACAGCTCCAGAATGGACATATGTGGTGTTGGAAGAAATTGAAAATACAAATGAAAGTGAAGAAGAAGCTGGTACTGATCAAAGTGATCAAAGTAAACTATAACCACCTTAAAAGGAACTGTGAAAATTAAGTTGCAACAATTTTCAATGAAGAAAATTTATGAAATTCCAAAAGATTTGAAGAAGAAGATATAAAAAGAAAAAAAAAAGAAAAAGAGGGGGTAAAGAAGAGAGGCATAAAGTGTAAGGATACACTACTCTAGATGGCTTTTGGATAAGTTTTTCAAGTTTCGAAAATTTTAGGGTTTTTTCTTAGATTTAAATTTTTTTTTTTAATATAGTGTCTAAAATGGCAAAGGTAATAGAGACTGGATATTAAAATCATAGTTTTAAACGTAGATGTATTAATGTTTGCTTATGTAGTGTTTTATTATTAACGTTCGTGTGGTTAACACTGATTGTTATTGTGCCCGTTCTAATGGTGACTAATCACAAAAATAATACTAAGGATGTGGAAGGTGAGAGAATGGATTCTAATACTAAAGAAAATTCAGACACTAATATAGAAAAGATAGAAGATGATAGTATTTATCATCATGATAAATCAAATAATGACTTTTCGTAAAATGTCTTTACTAAATTGTTGTATGAATATGTTAACACAATGAATGCGAGAGATTGTTATGTGTGTATGCAATTACCATCGTCTGTCTCAGAGGGGGTGACATACCATCACCTACCTTTAACTTATGGTGTGTCTTGTAGTGTTTTAACAAGTCTGTTCTATGAGAGGGAAGGATTAGAGTATTATTATTCTAATTTTGATTTAATATTTACAGAGATTCCTGTTAGAAGAGATTTAAAAATTGTTTATGGTCCTGTTTATGCTGCATACATGGGAGATTTTTTCATTAGTAACAAACCAATGGATACAATAGATGCACATAGAAATAATCAAACTTGTAAACTTCGACATGAAGAAATAGAATTTATGAATATGGTAGAAGATAGAAGATGAGATTTAAAAATGAAAGCTGCTGAGCAAAAGTCTCATGTACCTCCATGGGCTTTCAGAGAGGGTGATTACAAAAAGGGTGAGACATATGCTGCCATGACTCTAGATTTTCAACATAGAGGAAAGCTTTGTGTGTTTAGAGAAAAGACTGAATATAATAGTTACTTCATTGGTTCTAGTGAATGTGAGCATACTTTCTTGATAAAAGGAAATTGGGGACTGAAAGGAGGAACTGATTCTGTTTTCCCAGGAATTTATTATGTGTGTGGTAAGAATGCTTATTATAGGTTACCTGCAGGTTGGTATGGATGTTGTTATTTAGGCATAGTATTTCCTAAAGTGTACCATATAGACAAGAATAATAGAGTTAATGAAATGAAACAGGGACTAACACGTAATAAGAGAGGAGCAAGTTATTCTGAAATAATGGGGGATATTTTTGGAGCATTAATACCTTCAGTTGGAGTCATTTTGAATTCACATAAAATTAGAAAATTGTCCACAGTGGTTGATCGTTTATCAATAGGTACTGCTGGTGGGTTTTTGATGATTGATACTGAAATGGTTGCAATTAGATCAATGGTTTTGCAAAATCGACTTGCCCTTGATATATTATTGGCAAAAGAGGGTGGAGTCTGTAACATGTTGAAAATACAACAATGCTGTACTTATATCCCTGATTTATTTATTTTTTTTAAATATATTTTTATTGTTTTTCATTTTTTCGTTTCTTTCTCGTAATGACAATAACAAATTGCATATCACGTTTTACATGTAACGTCAATAGTCTTCTTTACAACTGTTCGTTTTGACAGGTTATACATTGCAAGTGGTCAATTAAAGGACATGCAGGTGTAACAGTGCCGAATACCTTGAGCTAATTCAATATCAACTTTAGGGTCCAAATCTGCTGGTATGTCTGTCATTATCAGTTGTAGAAAGTGGCCTTGACAGTTCGGGACTGTGTGGATGACCATGCTAAAGAGTGCATACAAAGATAACTGGGGAAAGGGCATGGAACTTGGAGCCGAGTTGGGGTGTCTCTTCCTGTCTATGTGTTTGTGTATGATTGCTGTCTGTTGCGCCTGCGCCCATTTCTTCAATCATAGGTCTTTTATTAAAAAGTGTATCTGGGCGACGGTATATCAATGTTGGTCTTGGAGTTAATGTCTATGACTGTCTCCGAGATTCAATTCTCTCACGCAATGCGACCCATCTGGGTCAGGTGTCAATGGATTGCTTCCCATTGCGTAACTATTGGCATTTTCCGAATGCCTGTGGTTTCTTCCCGGCGACTTGCTATGCCTTCTGCCCTAGCCCATGCAAGTGTGGAATTCTTCCAGGCCCTGAAGTGCGGAGGGGCGGGCACCTTCTATCGTTTCGTGATTAACCTTTTTGCCGCTATTATACCCAGGTCCAAGAATCTGGATGTGACTTTTGTGTTGCATGTCCGGCGGAATTCGTGCAGCAAGTACACCGGCCAGTCAAAGGGTATCTCCCGCTCGGTGCAGTGATGCAGTGCTTCCTCATTCTCTCTCCAGTATGTGCTAAAGCTGGTGCAGCCCCAAAGCATGTGTAGCAGATCAGCGTCGAGAGTGGCACATCTCGGGCAGACAGAATCAGTACGATGAAAATATCTATTGATTTTGGCTGGCGTATAATATGCCCTCTGTATGATGTAGAATTGGATTTGTCTGAACCTCATGTTCCTGGGGATCTGAACCGGACTAGCCAGTACTCAACCCCGTACTTATAACCCTGATAAGAGTAAAAATCTTGAGGGGTATATTAGAAATATTACAGAACTTCATGAAGATTTGACTGAATTGAAAGTTGATGGTGCATGGGAGAAAATTGGTAACAGTTTTTCCTCAGTGGGAAATTGGTTTTCTACTTTAGGGAGTAGTTTATTAGGGACAATATTAATACCTATTACGTCAGTAGTTGTAGTAATATTAATGATTATCATGATTTATAAATGTTGCAAATGCAAATGTAGAAATAAAGAAACATCAGATTTTAAACGTAGAGCTATAAGAGAAAGAGAGAAGAGATTGAATTAGAGGACATGAAAGGAAATTATTATGAGATCATGAAGGACTTAGATGGAGGAATGATAAAACGAGAAAGAAGTACAGTATTCTAAATAAGTGGTAACTTGTATTTGTTGGGTATTTTGATGATGGCTCAAAAATGCCATCAAAGGGGGGATTGATGGAGCATGGTTTTTGTGAAAATAAAACCTGCTCGGATTGAACCCTCAGTAACATTCATTAACAGTGTGCTGTGAAAATTTTATTAAAGAATGCTAAAATAAGGGGAAATGCTTTTGCGCATGCGTGAACTAATGCATGGAACTAGACCGCAAACGCTTTTGACTAAAGAAAAAATAAAAGACCAATGCTGCTTTGTGCACGTTAATAACGTCTGCTAGGAATTATTAACACAGGTTGTGCATGGGATAGTGCAATGCTGGGATGGTGTGCAATGAAATTACACTTCATGAAAATAATAAATGTTTGTGTTTGTTTTCTGTAGAAAAGCAAGCATGGGCCTATTTTCCTGCATGCCAGTCTGGGGTTAATATTTGATAGAAAATTTAAATGACCAAAAGAAGGTTCCGAGAGAGAAGAGAGAACGCAAAGGCTGTACATGACCTTCATAGTGTACTGTGTGACTGCCAAGCTACGGAAAAGAAATTATGATAATCAGTGGAAGCGAGCAACTTCCTTCTCGAGATGGCAGAGGCAAACAATGGAAGCGCAAAGACTTGTTACATGAAATGTGCTGCAGGAAATATGTATTATGATTGTGTTCAAAGTTGTTTCCTGAGAAGAATATGTCGTAATGCTGAAAGTTTAAGACAAAAGAACATTGAATAAAAGAGTCATGTTGAGAATGGTGTGACAGTACACCCCCATCCTTAGCCAATGAGAGACGGAGTTTGTTCTCATATTGAAACAAATGTGGGTTGGACATTTGGGTTTTTATGGTATAATTGAGGTGCCCGGTGGGTGGGGGTTTTTGGAGTAGGTGTTGGTCAGCTAGCGGGAGATCGTCGCTGTTCTTGGTTTGCTGTTTCCAGATAGATGCCTACCTGTTTCCTGATTCCTGACTCAATCTTTGCCACTCAACTCTTCTTGAGGGGCCTTACTGCCCTTTTTGGCTAGAGGGTAGATTTCCCTGATTCGTACTTGGGTTAGTATAGATAAAATCCTGAATTTGCA